>BMAU01001734.1:0-744529 GCA_019973935.1 Trichonephila clavipes
AAATATTAAATGTGAAATAAATTTGTGTGAAAATATTTTCTGAAAGTAATTCGCGCGTTACACGTAACTGAATAGCAAAATTTAAAAATAACTGTTGATATTTTTCCTAACAATTCTCCCTTTTTAATAGAATTTTATAAAAATATGGAAATTTTCCATACCAAATTTCAACAATTTTAAATGCGTATTTTTTTAATTTTTGAAACTTATATTCCGATTTAATTAATGTCAAGTTTTTCAACATCATTAACACTTACGTTTCATTTAGAATTTGTGAAAATTTTTTTTAAAAAATTCTTAAAGACAGAGTGCAATTTTTTTTATCATATAGAATGAAATTTTGGTGAAAATTGGGTGTTTTTTTATAATACTATGATTGCAAAATAAAGGAATTGCATTATTTTAAACACTTTAATTTCGGGCTTAATTTATTAAGGAATAATTCAATTATAAAGTGAGCTGCAACAAATGTTTTTGCATTTTAAATTAAATTTTTCATACAAATCGTCAATATAAAGCATGTGACTCTTTTTTTGTATTATAGTTTTTTAAATAATTTTTTTAAACAATTTTTACATTTGAATTTTATCAATAATCTCTGAGTCTTTGGTTATGTTCATGAATCTCAATGATGTCATCTTCCGTTGGCACTTTTATATGGTAAAATGGTAAAATAAGTATATTTTGCAACTTTTATTCTTCAATTGTTATTTTGCTGTTGAATTTTCAAAATCAGATTTACCTTTCATTATATAATTGGAATGATTGTTACTCAATTTAATTGTATTAATTTGTAGTAAATGTACCATTTCGAATAAGCATTTAGTTACAGTAATCTATAATTCAAATAAACAATATTTCAAATAGTAAAAATTTTCCTAATTTATCGTTACATGTTTTTACCTGTTGTCGAAGCTAATTAATAGTCCCAAAGTAGTTCTTTGAAAACTCTTACTTCTTAATCCATGACTCTATAGATGGTATTTTTAGAAAATACTATACTAGTTATATTATATGTTGAGTAATGAATTTATTAATGAGGAATATATTTTTTAATAATTTATTCTGCATCAGAGAAACGAGACTATTTAAATGAATAGTTAAAATATGACGGCGTCTCTTTCGATAACACATAGTTCATCTTTCAAATACACTATTATGAGGTTACCCCTTTAACAGCGAATGGCTCCAACACTAACGTTATTAATGGTCAGTGGTAGTTTGGGTGCAACGCATAATGAAACACATTGTAAAGAGCTAACTTGTCTTGAATTATTTCGTATATTTCTTCTTTTCACGTGTGTCCAAAGTGTTTGGAATTTAGCGGAATTTAGTTTGACAATCTGAAATCTGTTTTCTTCTTGCCTTTCTAGAGATTTTGTGCTTAAAGGAATTTTTTAGGTATATTTTAATTTTATATATAGATACGTGTGAGTACGCGGCGTACCACTTTTTTAACATTTTTATTTTACAGCTTTCCGTCAGTTTTTAAAAAATTATTTCCTTCTATTGCATGAATTTTTGGTTTTTCGTTCTTTAAAGTTCGATTTCCTCTTAAGAGTCTACAATTTCTTTGAATTATTACTAATAATACTTGTTAATAAAAACTAAAAAATAGATTTCATAATCATTTATCTCGTATATAATGAGACGTATTGATAAAGGCACTTCTAAGCAAAAAAAATTCCGTGCTTTTAATGCATATTCAGATATTTTATGGGGTTTTTAGGGTTTTTTTTTTTTCAAATTGTACAGTCAAATAGTGTGATAATTGGTTCCTTTAGACATATTCCATTGTTAATTCATAAATTTTTACGCAGAAAAAGATTGTTGGTTTTTAATTTTTCTTTCCAGTAAGAAAATTCACAATTATTATTTCTTTATAGCAGCGGTGATGAATAAATACATCATTCCTTTGAAAGAAGTTTTCTGCTGTTAGAATAGAGCGAGGATCAGCACTTCTAACTTAAACGTTGAGCACTGTAAAATGTCTTTCTTACTAGGATACTTAATAGGCAGTGAAGCAATCTATTATGTCACCTGAACTATAATACTATAAAATGTGAATTTTTGTTAAAAAATTTTTGGTTTTTTTATTTTTTTTGTGCATACATGTAACATTTTGAGGTAATAATCAGTTTCTATATTTTCCTTAATTTTTTTCATTTGAAGGTGGTAATTTCTTTTACATTGATTTTGGGATTCTTCTTGGGTAAAAATACTTGATTAAATTATAGTATTCGTTAAAAATAATAACAACATGAATATGAGGAAATTAATTGGAATCAAATCAAAATAGGCTAGTATTATTTACTGTGAAAAGAGTTTTGGAAAAAATAAAAAAAAACACACATATTTCAAAGTGGCCGTAAGTTTACATGAATTCTAATTCGTAAGAGATAGTGCTGGATACCTGTTTTTTCCTACCCAGAAAATTGGTTTCGATGATTAATAATATTTTATAGCATAATTAATTTTTAAAGAAAATTAAAATTGAAATAGAATAATAAAAATTAATTTAAAGATAGTTTTATTTGACACTCTTCAACGTTTAGCTGTATTGAAATTCTAAATTTAATTTAAACAAAAAAGCAGACTGTTACAGTAAATTATCACTCACTGTAAGTTTATTAACCAAAAATCTACTTGCAGAAGTGCCTTTCTTTCCTTTGCGATAGATAGAAAACTTAAAATGTTCAATCGCATTAACTGTGTGTTTAAACTTCAAAAGGAAATTTCAAGATCTAAAAAGGACAGAATACAAACTAAGTAACTTAATAAATAAAAATAACTATTTGATTAAATATTATTTCTTTCACGATTCAAGTTTAAGAAGTTTTTATATATTATTTTGCAGACCATTATAAAATTTTTAATTTTTTTAAATAAGTGATACTTTTCATGTGTGTAGTGGTATTACAAAGAAATATTTTTTAAAACATTTCAGGCTTGATTTTAAACATGTATGAAAATTATATGCCTTGTTTTGAGTTGTAGAGGGGAGTTGGACAGAAATTTCTGTAGTAGATTTGATGCAACTAGAGTTTTATTTAACTTCAGTGGAGTTTTTTATATATTTCTAATATGAATTTTCAAACTATAAGTGGTCACACATTCGAAACCTTTTCTCAATTTATGATAGCATATACACATCACAAAGTTACATGTATTAGTTAGATATATGCACAGCTTCAAAAATATGTTTATGCATTTTTGAAACTCTAATAAGGATGATTTCCATCTGTTACAAACTGATTTTTGAGCCATCACATTGTTATTTTTATTTTTAACGATATGTACCTCCAATTTCTATTTATCTGATTATTTAAAAAAAAATTACAAATTATACACCTTAACTTGAAATAATTTTTTTTACATCTTTTGCGAATAAACCTCATTAAACTGAATTCAATGTACTTTCGTTTATTCAGGTGTGGCGAAGATCCAGTGTTCATGGTCAGAGCCATAGAGTAGCCGTGTTTATTCGAATCATGAGTTCGAGTCCTGGCGCCACAGCAGCAGCTTTCGCCGCTGAATCGAGGGACTAATCCTCGTTGAATCTGTAGGGGCTTAGAGTTCTCACGCTGACGTGGTGAGGAATTTTTAGGTGAGGTATTGGCTGAGCATCGTCCTCGTCTCATCGAGGCTCAAAATCTCGCGATCCGTCAATGGCCCTGGTGCAACCTGGTGTAAAGCAACGTTTTGTAAAGCGACGTTAAATCAAAGCGAGCTAATATTTGGAGATGTTTTTCTCTTCATTTCATTATTTACATCTCTCTTATTATATGTATTTTCATTCAGCTCTGTATAAAAGTTGCATAAAATGATTGTTTTTAATTTCAGTCGCATGATTCTAACTTTGCAATTAAATATGCCATATTTGAGGAGTCTTTTTTAAAAAAAAGTCCACAACTTTTATATTTAGTATTATCCTGTTCTTGGAAGCAAAACTTAGAGTTTTGTGTGATATAGCTTTTTAAATTGATTACTTATGTTCACCTGTTAATATAATCTCAAGTTTTTCAAGCAGAACAAACAAAATTTGACATTCGTTTAACTTTTCCGTGACTTAAAACTTTGCCGCATAATCAATCATTTTTCAGAATATCTATCCTTAATCTAAACCTTGTTGTAATGGCATATAATCTATTTAACTTTTAAAAATTTATTTCACGTTATTTCCCTACTTCTCTTTAAGGCTGCAAAGGCACTAGTTTTAATTTTTAAATTTTTCTTCGTGTTCCTTGGGAGGTATTTGTTAGATAATATATGCAATTTAATCAGTAACAGAATTTATACATGATGTGGTTATTTATCTTAGATCCAATGTTTTAACCTTTTATCGCGCGCAGCTGTTAGTGTTTCATAATTTAACGACCCTCTGAGGGAACTTTGATTTGTTTATATTTTTATATATATAGGCTGTTTTTGATATATTTTTTAATTTAGTTGTATTTAAAGATGCCTTCTAAATATAAAATGCAGTTACACCAAAAAATTATTATTAATGATTAAACATTGAGCATAAAGTGATTTTCATAAAAAAATTCGCACAAACTTGAAAGAAGTACACTCCAATAAACAAAATGGAAATATTTTAATTTTCCTTGTACGGCCCGGTTCTATTTGATTCACGGACCGGGGGTTGGAGACCACGGTCTTAGACTATGTTTGGAATCACCCAAAATTTGTTAGGAAAAAAATTCTTGGGTTTCTTAATATTTCATTTAGCATACATATTGTAATTTACTGCTTCAAATGATTCCAATTTCATAAAAGGCATACTTTGGAATTACATCAAATTATCCTATTTAAAATTCTCCCAATTCTTTCACTTCATTGCTCAGTGAAAATTTTCTTTAAACCTATATTCTAAAACCTCCTAGTGCATTTGACTTGTCATGTGTCACAAAAACATTTTTCTCCGGCTCAATTCCTCTCTCATCCAAAAAAGGTAAAATAAAAAAAATCATCAGTTCATTTTTAGTCTTTTTAAAAAAAAAAAAGTGGGGCAAACTTTGACTATACCACACAGGCGGGAAAAAAATTCCTTTACCCGTTTGCACATTCGCGTGTTGGAGTTGAAAGCTATGATAAATGGTATTATACAGGATAAACTGCAACCGAATTCTTTTAAATAATCGAATGAGCCCCAGCGCCATCTATCGGCAGCCCGAACATCGTGGGGAGGGATGCGGATTGCTGTCTCTCTTCAGTTTTGTGCCATTCCTTCCAAAAGCTGAACCTGTGTATCTATTTGTCCTCTTCATTGCCTCTTACCGGTCGGAAAATATTAGCTTTTTTTATTGTTTTGGTTTCCTGCCAGTGGTCATATATATAAATGGTTTCTTTCTCTCTCAAGTAATATATTTGATGTTTCTTACCAGTGAAGTCTTGGTGCGGTTTTATTGTACGGGACATCCGATTTGGTGGGAATTTAAAAATTTATTTTAGCTTCCTCGTGTCTGCAAACTCAAAATTTTTAGTGTTTTATACATATATGTTTTTCATTTTTTTAAACTTCTTTATTTCCTTTTTTTTTAAAGAATATTTTCTTATCTTGTTTGGTAGAATGCTGCATGTCATTTTCTATGCGTTTGGATCCCTTGTATTAGCATAACGATTTCGAACTTCTAAATAATTATTTTAAGATGCATAAAACTTACAATTTTATTTGAGGAAGATGTATATTAGCCAAAGAAATTTAGATTTTTACCGTTATTAAAATAATTTATTATGGGGTAAATTATTTTGGAACTTTTTGCGAAAGTTGGAAAAAATTAGGAAAAGATTGTAAATATAGTAAAACTACATTGCCTTTCTGATAACCATTTTAAATACCGTATAAATTATTTTTGCCTTATGTTTGCTCTTGTCATAAGTCGGTGTCTAGTCTGCGTTATTTATTAAATAAATTGTTTAAAAATATTTTTCCTAAAATTCGGTCTTAAAATATCTTTTCTCCATGCCCGATTTCTGACTTATTTAACTTCGCGTTATTCTTAAATATCAAGTATTTTTAAATAAAAATTTTGTGATATTAGTTATTATTTAAATTCTTGTTTTAAATTTAAATGCATTGATTTTACGAAAAAGAATTTAGGAAATTTGTAGTTCTTTAAAAAGAACTTTTTAGCTTGAAGATTTTTTTCTTTTAAGAAAGAATTTTTTTTTCTTTAATTGTTTTAAAATGAAAATAAGGATTTAAAAATTCTCTTTTACTTTGGCAGTTTTATTTACATTTTTATTGATTAATTTTTCATTTCTTTCTTAAACTTGGCATTCATTTCAGAATTCTAAGTAGTTTTATGTTTAAAAGACCACCTTAATTCTCTCGAAAGAAGAAAAAAAACTGCTTTTTTTCGAATTTAGTTTGAAATTTTTATGTATTTTTCCAAAGGATTAAGATGCATTTTTTTTAAATTTTGAAAGCACATTGTGTTTCTCAAAAGGACAATTCATCAATTTAAAGTATTACATATAATTGTATAAGATCATAATTCCCTATCCTAATATTTATCCGTTTGGCATTAAGTGAAACTGGATTGTTCTTGTATAGAAATTCAAGAAAATTATCATCAACATTATTAAGAAATACTTTTATATATATACAAGCTTTAATAAGTAATATTATTTATATTAATACATCTAAAAATCCAGGTTATGTGTTTTTGTATTTAACTTAAAATTCTTGTTCACAAATGCTATAAAAAAGAAACAAATATTGCCAAAATGTTTTAAAAATATGTCAATCGACCGTTGTAAATGATTCTGTTATGGAGTACATTTCTGAATTTTCGTGAATTTCGATAACTCGCACGTCCTTCGTTTACAGTTCTCCGCCGAAAAAACCTGCATCGCTCGTGCTTTGCATTTAAAAGATAGCAACATTTCATGACACACTGCAGCAATGTTGTAGAAATGCATCCTACGTGATGCAATAAAAGCCTAAATTTATAGCTCTCTACAACCTCGGTTATAATGATACAGAATAAAATTTAAAGGTTATGTTAGGTATTCTAATGCGTATAAAAATATGTTTTTATTATATGTATATTCAATAAAACATTTAACTCAATCGAGATTAAACTTAAAATGCATTTCAGAAATATTTTGATTTAGCGTTATTAAAATTTTTCTCGTCATTTTTATTACATAATGTTCCCCATGAAAATTTTTCTGAAATAATTCTGAAAAATATTATGTAACATTCTTTGAAATTTATTAAGTGGAATCTTTCAAAAAATTACTATTCTTTTATTTTTTTACTTTTTTATTGGAGAATCTAGTCGTAAATTTTCTGTTTTTTCCCCCTTGGTTGAAAAGTTCGATATTATCTCTATTTATTTATTTTGTCTACGATTTGCTCTGTTATACAAGATAGTTTTTTATGGTTTCTTTCTTGCTTATAGATCGCTGCATTAAATTTTTAATCTCCCTGAAGGTGTGGCATTTGAACACATTAATTTGATGTCTGAATTATTAACTGGTTTCTTTAATCTTTAATTGTAGGAAATATGTGATATATATATTTTTTATTATAAATCATGGTGGAAAAAAGAAATATTTTCTTCGAACGATTTGGATGAATCGAGAAATATTAATTTCATTATATCTTATAAAAATGTTTGTTACGGTTAATTGAAAGAAATAGACATTAAATTGGACACTATGGGAAACCGAAGTTCTAATGTGGCACAATGCCTCTCCAATAAGAGATCAAAAGCATTCCCTTCTTACAGGTAAGAAATTTAAAAATTGATTTTTAGTACCTTATAGTAGAAGCTGTTAATTTATATTCTTTCCTTTTAGATTTTCTTGTTTTATTAATATGTTAGTAAAACTGAACCAAAAACTCAAACTTTTAACGATGTTTATATGTAATAAGTAAATATTTTCTTCAGTTCAACCATATTTTAGAAATATTGAAAAATTATATGATAAAATATACATATTTCACTAAGAACTGGGTTTTTAAATATGGTTTTGCGAAAAATATGTGTATCAAGTTATAACTCAATTACTTCATTTTTCCCCTTATGTAAGTATATCTTATGCAGTAATTTACTCAATAGATAAAAAATCTATAACTATTCAGTTTAGCTGTTTTACATAAAGAGAACACACAAATACACACATTAAATTATTTTTGTAAGTTAGTGTTTCTTTATTCTGATAGAGTTATTTGTCTTTAGTGTAATTGAAACAAGTTAAATATCTGGATACAAAAAACACAAATATGAATTTATTTTACTTACATAAATTCTAACTTTGTAAATATATTATCTATTTTATGATAAGATAGAAATACGAGAAATTTTCTCTTATGTTAATATGGTGTACATAAGAATAACGTTAAATATTTGGTATGGAAGCAGTTTACAATCAAGAAATAAATTTCTGTAATTTATTAGGAAAACTCTCTCACTCGGTATGAATAGCATCAGCTATTTTTGTATCGCGCTTTTGTGAAAATTATATTCAGTTGTCATCTTCCTATCTGCATTTAGTACATATGTGTCTATGAAAAGCTTTTTGGTTGAGCATGCCATTTTGCTGAAATCATCTTGAAAATATATAATTTTTTCGTAATTTAAGAGATGATTTTATTTATGAAAACGAAAGTTTTATAAATTAATGTATTGCAATAAATAATATGCAAGCATGTAATTTACCCATTATTTTTATTGAAATTATTATTATTTCATTAATGTTACGAATTTTTAATCAGTATGTAATTTTTTATGACGTTTCATATTTAATATATAATTTTATTCATATCAAATTTGAATTAACTAAAACTTTATAAGCTCAATTAGATGTAGATATTGAAAAGAGAAATGAAAAAAAGATTTCGGGAAAAATATATATTAATAATTTTGCGTAAATTAAACTTCAATCGAGATTTTTCATGCCTTTTATGAAATTCAAATTTTGTTTATTTACATCTATTTTCCATTTATTTATATTTTTTATTTACGTAATTTATAAAATGCATTAGAAACAAAAAATTTATCATGTATAATAAAATTACAATTTGTTTTTTTTATTACCCATCTTTTCGCTTATAATCCTCACTTTAAAAAAATACCATATTGTTTCCAATCATCTCTCTCTCTCTCTGTCTATGTATATATATATATATATATATATATATATATATATATATATATATATATATATATACAGTGGCGCACTCAAGGGGGGTGTTCTAGGGGTCTGGAGCCCCCCTCCCAAAGTCCTTGATTTTATTTTCCGATTGATTATAATTCTAAGTATATAGTACATAAAGTTTAATTAAATATTTGTTTTTAATGATTAATTTTATTAGTTAGTGCTAATTATTTATTCAATAATTCGTTTTTTACTGTTCCCGAAAATCTACAAAATCAAAAGGAGCATGATGCAAGAAGGGTTGACTTTCGACCCTGGACCTCCCCCACCCCTTGAAAAATTCCTGTGTACGCTACTGTATATATATATATATATATATATATATATATATACATGTACGTTTCTTCCGCCAAAGGCAATGTTTTCTTTGGAAAAAGGAAGTATTTCCATGCCTCTCCTCTTACTAAAAACAAAATGGAACGAGACTTCCATATATCCCTTTCGAAATCCTAGACAACAAAATGCAAATTGCGTCCCGGTCTTTTCCAACACATAAATTCGCAGCTTGTGTTGCCAAATAAAAGAGAAGACAAATCTTGAGCTCTCTCTTTTCCTAGGTGAAGCTCTCTTCCCTAACTTTTTTCTTACTCGTGCATCTTCGGCTATTGTCGTATCAGGAGTTCTTTACCGGGGATGCTAGAAGAAGGCCTTGCAGAATCCCAAATGAGATCTGACGTTTGTAGTCCGGGGAGGGCCGTTTGGTATTCATTCTGTGGCTCGACTGTTGCAGAGACGAGGACCGGATCGTAAATAAACGAATAAACTCAGATTTCGTAACTTGGTCTTGGAACAACAACGACGTGTGTATATAAAAAATATCTCGTCTTCCTGGCCTTCTGTGTACGTCCTTTAGTGGCTAATGGAAGGTGAGAATGAACTTCTTGATGTAGTTCCGTTGAAACGGGTTTGTTGTTTCCAATTAGGAACAATCCAGAAGGTGCGCGTGGAATTTTGATATTAGACTTAAATCGTTTTCGTGATATGAAAGGAATTAGCTTCCTGTTGTGCATAGGATGAGTAGTACTAAGTAGTAACACAAGGGTAAACCTGAAAGCAAGAATTTTCGGTGTGAATTTGAAAGTATTTTTCGATGTTATTACATTTTGCATTATAGAATAATAATCACAGCAACATATATCATTTTTATGTAATAGAAGTATGTCATCAGTTATTATGTAAAAATATTTTAGGATGTTGTACAGTTCAAGTACAGTTGTTATAAGTTTTTATTTTAATTGTTCTCCTTTGCACTTGTGCGTTATTAATACGACAAAAACATTGAAACATCATTCAGTCCTTTTTTTCCTCGTGCCTTTGACAAAACTGAAATAAACTTTTATTAATTACTGTACGAATTTAATTATGTGTATTTTGTTTACATTTTTTAAATCTAATTATGAAATATTTCTTGTTGCTATAAATATGTATTATATTCATGAATAATTGTCATCTGCACTGATTGTGACAGAATAATTTTTTGTAATGCTATTTTTAGTGTTCGAAAACTAATTCATTTTTATTTAAAAAGAATGTAATATTTCACTAAATTTTATTCGCTTTTATGTAAATTAATGGAGATGATATTCTTTCCCATTTTTTTAGTGTAAATTTTTTCTGTAAATCATACAGTGGCAGGAAATTCAAACTATATGAATTTGATAAATTTAAGATGTCACTGCATCTAAGTAATCATTATCTCAAATTCGAGATCAGCATTGTGCCGTCAAGTCACATGTTAGAATTATGGTACCATTAAAGACCAAAGATACCATTGGCCTTGTAGAGAAGCTGATGTTTGTTAAATCTGTTTAGACCAGTGGTTCTCAAACTTTCAATACTTGCGACCCAATATCATAATTTTTATCGCTCTCCCTCCATACAATAACAATATATTGAATACAATGATATTGTACTTTGATGCAAAAGCTACAATAGCATTTAAACCTCTTAAGTTCCACCCGCGCATACAAACGTCTCTCTCAGCTAAAACGTTATTTTCCCCCAGACGTATATATACGTCTGTCAAAAGTATGATCTTTTCTGTGCACTACTATCTATAAAATTATTCCGAAGGCTTTGGAATGCAAAAAAAAGGACAGTGTTTGCGAAGGATGTACTTATTTCAGAAGATTTTCTTATTTATTCTTTTCTACCCCCATCCCAAATACATCACATAAGCACGCCTACATGAAAACGATGGCACCGGGGAGCAAATCGCATAACTTTTAATCGGCAGTTAAGGGATTAATTATAAACAACACATATTATCCAGAAAAGTATTCATTTTTGTATATAGTTTTATATATGACACATATGGAAATTATTGTACTTATTATATATGGAAATTATTGTACTTGTTCTTAACTTAGTATTGTTAAATTAATTATGAAATACATGGTGCAGTATTGATACTTTTAAAAGTGTATTACATAAGTGTAAATGTATACTCTATTTTTTATTATGTCAGAATGTATTTTTTGTTTGTTTACTTCAAGTAAATTAGTAATTTTTTAAAAAATCTTTTTGTTTGTTTTTGACTTTTCAATATGCTTGCACCTCCTCGTAGAGTTAACATTCCCCCAAGGGAGCGAGTCCCACAGTTTGAGAAACGCTGGTATAGGCTCTTGAGTCGTCCTCATTTTGGTATTGTGTGGAAATTCTGAGAGTAGGGTGCCAGCTTAGATGTCGTCCTCGGCACACGACCATGGTTCAAAATTACGTGGTCCGTCACCAAAAACCCTCGTGTAGCTGAACAGTGCGATGTTAATATTCAATCAATCAATCGGCACATGACTAAGTACGAAGTTCATTGCCAATAGCTTTAGTGGAGTTTTTAAATGCTACATAAACAATCAATTTATCAACTGATAAATTTGAATACAAAAAACATTATAATGGCTTGTTTATTCATAATATGAATAAACCTTAAAATAGATATTTTTGTCCCGAAAACAAACTGTACAATTATTTCAACAGGTTTTACTCATTGAAAAGTGCTGAATTGTTTAAAGGGAACGCAAGGAAACACAAGTAATGAAGCGTGTAATTGTAAAAAAGAAAAAGAACAGTCTGTTAAGCACTCGTGTTTATGAATTAGAGATATCTCAAATTGATTCATTCTGTTTCAGAATAGGATTTATGTATTATGCAGGTGTGCTCGGGAAATCTATTTCAAACTAGGATTTATGTTTAACTCACGTGTTTCGAAACGCCAGTGATTTCTGCCTAATAGGAAATTGCTGAAGGTTCGATTGGCACACATTACCCTTGACTATTTGAGCAGGCTGCGCAAACGTGAATACTTCTGATCATTAGTTAAATGCATGATAGAGATAACATCTAATTTACTGGGATATAATAATGGTGGGGGGCTTTAATGTGCTTTCGATGGATATATATATATATATATATATATATATATATATATATATATATATATATATATATATATATATATGAATTTGTTTTAAAATATTAAAACATTTTTTTCTGCTAATTTAAAACATTTCGGAAAAATCTAAATTATTTATCCAGATTCATATTGAGTTAAATATTTTATCATTTTTAAGAATAGGATTAATAAGAAGTCAAACAAATTTCGAAAAAGGAAATTTTAATGGTATACTAATATGTGAAAATCACACCCACCCCTGCAAGTGCTGATATTGAAAAGGGAAAATTTATAAAAGTAGAGAAAATCCGGGCAACGCCGGGCCATGTAGCTAGTCTAGTTCATAATAAATGTATTTCCCCAACGTGAGAGAATGAATTACAAGATATTTTTCTGATTTCATGAGTTTCATGATGTTTTTTGTTTTATTAGTTTCGACGTGTTTTCCATTTCATTTGTTAAAAGATATTTTTATTTGATTAGTTTTGAGATATCTTTTATTATTATTTTTCTTTTTTAATGAAATGTTTTAAAGTAAAACTGAATGTACGTATTTATTCATTTTTGAAAATCACTTTAAAAAGTTTGTGTGATGTATTTTAGGAATTTGACGTTTCTTTTTGTAAAGTGTGCTTTTATAAATTTCGAAGCCTCAACTTTTTGAATTTTTAATGAAAGTTACACATTTTATTTAAGTTAATCCTTTGAAGTCTTTGAAATGTTTCCAGTTTCTTAAATAAAAACTTTCCCATTACATAATATATGCAATCAGAAAGCTTGATTCCAGTAATACTAAGAATTTAATGGAATCATCGATAATATTCGAATGAAATTGCATGCATATAACAATTTCAAATTATGACTTCTCGTGCCTTTCATTTCGTAATTATATGAACTATCTTTATGGCTAAACTAGCCACACGTTTTCTCATTTTGCGTAAATCAAGTGTTTTAAATTTTGAGATCTGATTTCAAAGTAATTTTCTTTCCCTTTATGGTAATAAGATTCCAAATTCCTTTTACATGACTTTGGTATATTTTTGACATTTCTGGTACATCTCATCCCGAATTCTACCTTCGTTACGTTCATTTTATAAATAACATCTACTGAATGACCAGTTGATTCTTTCTTTCACTCATCGAAGCTCCTTTGTTTACCATTCACGTCTGGAGGATAACTTTTTTTTCATTAAACGTTCTCTTTCTCGAGTGTGTAGATTATCTCATACTTCAATCCTTCGAAGGGGGAGGGGGACGTATGGGCGCCAAACGATCGGTGCAAATGTTTGCTCTGAACCTAACCCTCTGTCTTTCGTTTTTCTTCGATCCCCCACCATCGCTTCTAGTTCTTTTCTTCTTTTGTACCGTATCACCTCCTCCCTTGAACCAATAAAGAAAGAACTGTTACGGTAGAGTATACTGTACAGTCGAGAAGAAAAATCGATATTAGCAGTTCTAGTCGATGAAAGCTCGACATTCGCGGTATTCGATACGTCCATGGACTGAAAGTCCCAGTTTAAAGGTAAACAATGACTGAAGACTTGAGTAAATAAGTTTGCAGACGCCTGTGGTATTGGAGAAGTGTCTTTAGTTGCCGATGTGATAAAAAATAAATCTGGGACAACCATTGTTATTTATTTCTGCAGGAAGTTATTAAAGAATTTTACTTTTTAGCATTTGTGTGTGTGTGTGCTTCATTGTTTACATAGTATTTTTAAATAAATTAAAACGAAGAGAAAACTCTATCAAAGACTCCGAAGTATTAAAGAATTCTTATTCGTAAGCCAAACTAAGAAGCATATTGAATGTCAATGTTTGGAATCAAAGCGATTTGTCTCGGAAAAACAATTTCGAGTGAAGTTTCTTTCTCTCAATAACATATGAAAAGATATTAGACTTCTACTTTCCAAAGGTTTTACATAGTACTTTTAAGATCATGGCAGACATTTTTTGTATGTACTACGAAAAATCGTAATAATAAACTACAAGATGAATGCTTGAATGAATTACAAAATAGCTTAATTTTTAAAATATGGATGCTTATTTTTTCGCTTCTGGTGGTGATACAGTGATAATAACTAATACACAACATGAGGCATTGTGCCTACACAGTTTCTTTGGAGCATACATAAGGTTTGGTTGAAAAGTAATGCCTCTAAAGCTACAATTTCTTTATTTGTCATCCAGTTCCCATAATTCTTGTTGTTCGTCACTATAATGCAGTATTCACTTTCTGACGTAGCATTGATCCCTTTCCTAACCTGCCCTAACACATGTCTAGTTGGACAAAACCTTTGGAGAATAATCGGTTGTTATCGACATCAATCTTTAATGATAATTTTAATCTTGCTTTTAAAATGAAATTAGCGTGCTTTAGGGGCTTCATCTTTGGGGAAAGGTAATAATCTCAAGATTACGGCTATACGACGGGTGCGGTGGAGCCTTCTCGAATTGCGGGCTTTACAGCCCCTCTTGTGCTATGCGTTTTGTGTGTAGGTGAACGTTGTCATGCTCCAGAATAGGTCCCAATTATTCCAAATAAAAGATGCAACTTCTCCACAACTTACCATTTCAAATGAATGGTTGTTATATTAATTTCTTAAGGATCTGTCTTCGTTTCAAATGTGTCTAAATACTGAAGTTTTTAGTATTAATGCGTGGCCGCGGTAGCCGAGTGGTATAGGTATCGGATCGTGGCTTGCCTGGTCACGAGTTCGATCCCAGTACCACTAAAGACCCGCCGTGTAGGGCAGCGATGCACGTTAAATCTGTCGAGAGCTGAAACGTCCTCCCGTTGGTGTGGTGTGGTAGTTAGGAGAGGGGGTGCCAGCTCAGGTGTCGTCCACGTCACTTGACCATGGTTCAAAATTACGTGGTCCGTCGCCAAAAGCCCTCGTGTAGCTGAACAGTGCGACGTTAATATTAAATCAATCAATCAATTAGTATTAATGCTGATTACAACTGTTCGGGTAGTTTGAATTGTTTAGAAAATTTTGTGTTAACGTTTGATTTTGCCAGAAAATTTGAAATCTTTGATTTCGTTTTGCATTATAGTATTACTCAAGGTCTTTGTAACTATTTGGAACTAATTTATAAGGAAGGGTTTGGAACAATAGTGTAAATCTTTGCTTTATAGATCAGATGTCATGCTGGAAATTTTCAGAATTCGTTAAGATTTTTTGATTAGGCATCCCCTCCCCTATCCAATTTGAATTCCTATTTTATCAGGCATTTTCCTTTATGAATTTCATTTCTGTAAAATTTCTGAAAATATTCCAATAGTTTTAGGAATTAGGGACAACCTATGCAATTTTAAACTATGAAGGCATCCTCAAATACAGCCATCACTCTATTTTTCCATGAGTATGATTACAATTTTACATTACACATGTTGGTGATAGCAAAAATTATTTAAAAAAATTATTTACTTCTAGAACATTCTCCATTAGACATTAATTTCCTTAATAGCTAAAAATAGATTTATAAAATTTACATTGGTAGACATTTCTATTTTTTATACATATTTAATTAATCAGTGATGTAACGAAGATTATTAGCCCCCTCCCCCTCGCAAAGTCAGGCTTTGGGACCCAAGCCGGACCTTACAAAAGGTACGTATTTAGAGTCAGTCAGACATTGGGATCACCTACAATCTTCGATGCGCGGGTGTACGTTACACCACTGTGATTAACTATATATCATCTAATGTTTTTTCACTCACAAAATATTTCTAATAATGTTAAAATAGATAATTGTTATCGTCTTACTGCATTGGTTTGTAACTGTTATACCTGCACGGAAATCAATGTACTTTTTTGATTTTTAATACTTTAGTTGACTTAATTTCTTTTAAAAACCTTTTCATCTTTCTTAATCTATTATCAAATAGAACGAGACGTATAATGAAAGTATTTATTGATGTAAAAAAGTGAAGTTTAGATCTTAAAAATCATTAAGATAGATAACTTCAAAATATTCTTAAAATTCAGAATATGTGTGTGGAATTCTTTGAATTATTTTAATTCCTTTCCCCATTAAGTATGTTTTGGTAGAAATAGTGATTATGTGTGTGTGTGTGTTTTCTTCTCTTCAAATATTTATTTAAAAAATGCTTTACTTTCATTTGCTTACTTCATTTAGTGGTTGTCATTATATATTTTCTAAGAAGATATATTTTCTTTAATTTAACATGTACTTATTAAATTCGTTGTTAATTATAGTTATTTCAGATTTCTCAAAATATTAATTTTTGTATGTGTACACTTTTTTGTGTGACTCTTTAAACTCTACATTTAATCTTTGTTAATACACTTCCACCCTCTTTAAATAAAAATAGATACATTTTACAATTTAGTAATTTTTCTTTCATATAAGTACCATAATATATTATTTTATGTCGAGTGTCATTTCTTAAAATTTACAATTTTTATAAAATAAAAAGGTGAGCGTTTCATTTATTATTCTCGCATTGATGAGACGCTAAAAAGATAATAAGAGATCGTTAAGACCACAAACAATAATCTGAAAGATCTCAAAAAAGTTGGATCAATCATCTCCAAGTTCTCAGCTGTGAAGCCTTTATTTCCTCAATCAATCTTATACTTTTAATCATTTGTCTTGGGTAACTTCTGTTATCGAAGTTTCCTCAAGGTCTCATTAAGTCTAGTTTGTCAATCTGAGATGAGTATTCGATTAATTCGGTGTGAAAAATATTATGATGGAGTGAAAAATCAATTAAAGCTGCCACTCATCTTACATAACTCTTCTTTCGTATGACTTTGAATTTTATCATCGATTCTCGGTCCAGTGCTATTGGTCATATTGTCAATATCATTAGTTAATATTTTCAGCATCAAAACTAACTTAAATGTTATTTTAGAAACTTCGCTCATGGAATTATTCCAGTGCTTCTCAAACTTTCAATATTCGCGACCCAATATTCAATCATAAGTTTCATTGCGCCCCCTCCATACAATAACAATGTCTTGAATTCAATAATACTATAGTTTGACACTAAAGCTACAATACGACTTTAGCCTCTTAAGTTCCACCTGCGTATATAAACGTCTCGTTCAGTCAAAGCATTAATTTCTGGACGTATATATACGTCTTTCCGATCTTTTCTGTGCACTACTGTCCATAATATTATTCCAAAGGCTTTGGAATGCAATAAAAGGAATTTGACAGTGTTTGTGAAGGATTTCCTTATTCCAGAGGATTTGCTTATTTATCCTTTTTCTCCGTCCTCCCTACCCCCCAAAAATCACATATAAGCATCTACGAGGACAATGGTGGCATTGGGGAGCAAATTGCGTAACCTTTATTCGGCACAGTTAAACCGTACAAATTATCAGGATAAAGTTTTAATGCAAAGCGATAAGGTCACTGGTAATTATCAAACTTGTTCTTAACTTTGTATTGTTAAATTAGTTATAAAATATAATGCATAGACTGATGCATTTATATAAGTGTATTATAGGAGTGTAAATGTGCATTTTATTTTTTATTATGTCAGAATGCATTTTGTTTGGTACTTACAGTAAATTAATAATTTTTTGAAATAATCTTTTGTTTCCGACTTTTTAATATGCCCGCGCCCCCTTCGTAGAGTTATCACGCCCCCTAGGGGCGCGTGCCCCACAGTTTGAGAAACATTGAATTATTCGATTAGATTAAGAGGTAATCTCATACAGCATTTAAGAATAGAAAACAATTTGGTATTATAATTTAAAACACTGTAGCTGATTCAGTTGGATAGATTTCTTTAAATATGCATTTTTAATTAATGCTTTCTTGATAAGGAAATCTTTAAATTTTTTTTATCTGTGTGTTTTGTATTGCTTTATTTTAATAATAACTTATTTTTTAAAGTATTTTTGATAGAATGAGAAAAATTTCATTTTTGTCCTGTTCGTTATTTTTCGATACTTTTTTGATAATTTACAATTTTTAAATTTTATCAATCATGTTTCTTCATTTTTAAATTGGTATATTTCAAAAATATTTTAGAATTTTGTATTGATTGTAGAGTAAGTAATAATTTCATTAGAAACATATATATTTGCAATTAGAAATAATGTTAAAAATAGTTAAATGTACATATATAATAATGAGTGGAAAAAACACGCTTTATTTGACTCGCAGTTTTACAAAAAGTTTTATTTAATTATTATTATTTTTAGTTTAAATATTAAGTATCCGTTACGACATGAAAAAAACAGGGCAATTTCATTTTCAACAATTGATTTAAAGTAATTCTGATAAATTATATAATTCATACATCATATTTTTTTGTAATCTAGCAATTTTCAATTTAATTAATAATTAAGTTAAGTTAGTTTCTAAGCTTTTGTAAAAATTCCTTACTGACCTTTTTCTAACGACTATTTTTATAACGTGAGAAAAAAAAAAAATAAGAAGGTTTTTAAGCTAATTTGATCTAAAAAAAGAAAGGCGACCTTTATATGGGAGATTTTGGCTCTAAAAAAAAAGGTTTTAATCTTTAAAAAAAACATCATTTTAAAGAGATTTAGCCTTATGAATTGGTGAAAAATAAATTACTTATTTTTTTAAAAGATCTGCTGTTTTATTTTATGTATGAATAACAAATCAAAAAGTCTAAGCTTTTACTTTGGAATAAAAAGAAAGATATTTTTCCTATAGAATTAGAAATGTTTTCGATTTGTGGAATAAGTCACGCAACCTGGTGATGTCTAGTCAGATAAAAAAATATGAATTTTTTTCTTAATAAATTTTATTACTTTTATATTTCTAATCTTTCAAGTAAAAATTTTTTTAGAAATTTTTACTAACTCTTTGATACTTCCGTGCTAAATATATTTAATTAAATATTTTGTTACAAATTAATTAGTTAACTATATAAATTTATTATTATTATTAATTTGTGTTTTTAAACTATACGAAAAGCTTTGTTTTTGATGGTTAACCATAAATCAGTTAACAAAAAGTTGTTACTGGGAGTGCTTTTAATGATGAAAAATTGTCATTTTTTTTAAAATTTTGTAATTAATTTTTTATGTTTATTATTTTATATCTATACATGTATAAATAGCATACAATTATATTTTTCGCTATGTTTCAGTTGTTAAATTAAAATTTCTCGAATAATTTTTCGAATTAATTCGAAGTTTTTTTATATTTATTTTATTTTTAGCATATTTTTCATCGCCTATAATATCTCAAAATCTAAATTATTTTAAAAACATTTAGTAATTTTGGCATGCTGAAAGATTGAAGTAATAAATACTCATAAAATATAAATTCTAAATAATTATTAGTTCCCGTTCAAAATTTATTTTAAAAGAAGCACAAAATATACTTGATAAAATATTAAAATACTATAGTGTGAAATTAAATTCCCGAAAATATATTTTTAGGAAATCTTGTACTATTTTTTTTAAAAAAATATTTTTTCGTACTAGATGAGTTTTATCAATTACATATTTTCTTATGGAGTGAAGTAAATTAAATTAATCTGCTAAGTTCTTCATTCTAAAATACTTCAAATCAGGATTTATAGTTTAAATTTCGTTAAATTAATTTCTGATAACTCTTACACATATGAGTTGCCAGATGAAAAATTTTAGAAGTTAAATATTTTGCTTGAAATTATGGAAACCATCATCCTAATATTCACCTTTTGAAGTCGATTTAATGTAATATCACGGAAATTATTTCTTTAATTTCTTTCAAAAATATAACTATTAGCATAATTTATTTTCTATTGTAAGATTAATATAATCATCATCTCGAAAATAATTCACTTGCTATAAGATAAAATATATCTTTTTAAAAGTTAACACTCATTGTAGGTTAATGTTTTATGTTATGTAGTTAGATCTCTGGCTAGATTTTCTGACTAAAATGAATTATTGACAAATGGATTCTGCAGAATAGGATTATTCTTCTTATTTTAAAGGACGAGTCAACAGGCCTTGCCAAAAATCCATTTATTTGCCCTTATCCTTCTGATGTGTGAGTTTTCCTTTTAGGCAAAGAGATAGAACGGTATATCATCTCACCCATAAATCAGTACATTGAGAGGAGAAAGGGGAATAGAATCCATAGATTTTATGTGAAAACTTTGACTTGAGGTTTAAAAAAAAATCACTATTATGTTGCATTTTTCCCAAAAATTTTTCATGGTTTTTCTCTCTTTTTCTTCATTTATTTCATTTAGCGTCTCTTTGTATGAATTTTCTATGAGACTGGAATTCAGCTCATGAAAAATGGACATTTTTACATTCAGGTGTTGCAAGGAAAGTATTATTTGATGGGGTGTTATAGAAAAATTCTTCATTCTGGTTCAGAAAATATAAAGGGACAATCTTGATTTAAGTTTGTTGGTGGTTTTGAAAATTTTGTGGTTTAAAATAAAATCAGTCTTGTGTGGAAAAAAGTTTGATGAATTCACTTTTTGTATGAGAGAAATCAATTTATGTAAATATTGGTATTAAAACTAAATTAATTAAATGAGACTATCATTTGCAATGATTTGAGGGTGTGTGTGCATATTTTGCATTTCTAACGTACAGTCGGACCTCTATATAATGAAGTCACTAAATCCCGGAAAATAGTTCGTTATATGGAAAATTCGTTATATAGAGATTCATCTTTTATAACACACACTTTATAAACCACATAAAACAAATTTTAAATTTATAAACATTATACATTAAAAAAAGCATTATACATTATAAAAAATTTACTCCTTTTTTAAAATTAATATATGTTTATTTTATATATCTTACGCATCAAAAAAGAAAGAAGGAAAGAAAAACTGCAAGAAAAACAAGAAAAAAGAATGTCAAAGAATTCTCTGTAATTCAATATTAAGAAAATAATTTTGTACAAAAATTAATTAATTTTAAGGACATTTTAGAATTTAAAGCATACACAAGTAATATTAAACATTCATTACTTTATAGTTAGAACACGGGACAGCTCCACTGAGGGTGAAAGGGGATATCGAAGATGTTTGTAGTGAACTGTGCAAGGGGGTTAAAGGTTGCACTTCTTGGATGAAACTCCCAGAATTCTATTGCTCTCGGCGAGTTAGGATCTAATAAAACCAGTTCAAGATTTATGACCACCATAAAATGTGTTAAAGAGAGAATAATTTAAAATTTTTTTCAGAAATACTTTAAAAAAAAGGAGAAATAAAATTGAATCCCAACAGAAAAAGTTCGTTATATAGAAAATGCCTTTCGCTAAAACAGGTTATGTTACGAAGAAAATCGTGAAATGTTCAAGATTCCCTAAAAAGTGTCGCTGTATAGAAAAATTTGCAATGTAGAGATTCGTTATGTAGAGGTTCGACTGTGTGTATTAAAATATGTATACTTTGGTATGTATCCTAAGTGTTTATCATCAAAATGATTTGCAGCACTTTACACTCCATGTTTTTATTTTTATGTGACTATATAATTATCGCAATGATTTTAAAACTAACCGACAATCACGATGAAAGTCCTTTTGAATTTAAAACACAACAAATTTAGTTTCAAGAGGAAAGCGTTTTAACAAGTGCTAGCAGCTTTGTGTAGCGAACTTCTCCTAGCGAAAGTCAAAACAGCAACTGAGATTCATTCCACTCTTTCGTCTCATAAAACAACTTTCAAAGCAAACACGTTGCCATTGCGGAAAAGATAAATACAGTTATTGGTGTTGGTGAGTATCATGAAAAACAAGTAATATAAAAAAAAAATTTAAGTCAACAAAGAAAAATTTTATTGGCTACTTAAAGAGTTCAATTAATATAAATATGTATATACATATGACAGAATCACAACATCAAGTGGTAATTAATTTTTATTAATTATCTTTAAAGTGTCGTATTGTCATCCAAAACAATCGTGTATATAAAATTTCAGTTCAACAGAAGGCTTTAAAACGTGAAAAAAAACCTTTTCAAGTTTTGACACAATTCGCCAAAATGGTCGCTAAGTCGCCAACGTGGTTGTATTCGTAATTCTTTAAATATTTAGTTTTAATCAATTAATTAGAATTAAAATTGTTTTGTCATCCAAAATATTCATGTATATAAAATTTCAGCTCAATTGAGCGCTTTAAAATGTATTTTATTAACGATTGAAAATTCCACCAAGATAAATAAATAAATAGAGAGAGTGAGCTAATAGTAGGAATTGAAAAAATATTTTACACAAAACAGCTATTGAATAGAAATTGTAAATAATAATGAGAATTGAATAAAATTAAGTAGAACATATAAATGATAAAAAATACAATTTGGTTAATAATAAAAATGCAATTCCATCCAAGCAATAACATTTATTTGTGTTGATTTGTTCAAGTTCTGAACAACCATTTTTTCGAAAAAAACCAAAAACTCTTATCATTAACATAATTTATTTAAGAATTTAGATTTAATTTTTATAACATATTTTTTCTGTTAGATATCCATAAATAAAAGCAAAGCAATAGTCAATTATGTATCAGTTTTAATAAAAATCGCAAATTAGTTCACGTCAATGCCAAATCGAATTGCTGACGATAGTTTTACATTAAATTTGAAATAGAGCTCTTAAAATAGTTTAAACTTGTTTGTTGAATGATAATTTGAATTTCTCATTTAAATAACGCATTCAATTAGGTATTGCGCATTTCTTAATTATGTTCAATTGTTCACGCGATTCAACTTATCAAACATCATTCATAAATATAGTTGGTACTTTGAAAAAAATACTACTACGAAACTTTTCTTTTATATAAATGCCAGAATCTGATTTTCGTGTTGTTCTATTTTTCCTTTCATTATATAAAGTGTATTTCTCTTTTCTTCTTTCCATGGAATCCTTTGCCGAATTACATTCCTTAGCGAAAAATAAAAACTCTCTTTAGAAATTAATATCGCTCTTCACCATCTATTTTGATCTTCCTTTTTCAAAATGAAAAATGGTATTTCTCTGCTAAAGGTTTGCGAGAAGTTTCTAATGATAGAGGGTTTGTCTTAAAAAGAAAAATATTTTGATTGAAAGTTGTATCTCTCTTTCTGATTCTCTCACTCCTTTCTGAAAGTTTATTTTTATTTATGTTTTGTAATGATTAGTTGTATCTCAACTGATTATTGCCCTATTCTAAAATAAATAATTGAGTGTTCCTTACCATTTGAATAATTGATATCAATTATTAGAATAGAAAGCGTAAAGTTTTATTTTTACCGAGATTATGCGAAAAAATGAGAAACTTCTAACTAATAAATAAGACAGTTATACACACATAAAAATATTAAGGAGATAATTTTTTAAAATGTTGAATGCAAAGTTTTGACAAGAGTTCAACCACTAAAGGGATATACGGTGGCTCTTACAATTTTCTATAAAAATTAATGTTTTTGACTTATACAAATTAATATATAAAAGTTGTAATTTTTTGTAATATCTGTGCACACAACCTGTTCTTATTGAAATAACATCATCAATTTTTAAAACGTAGTATAACTATGATTTTCAAAAATTAATAATAAAAAACTACTAAAAAACCACGCCACAAAAGTCTTCATACACTTAAAAAAACACCTCAACAACATAACATATTAAAATATATTACATTTATTTTTTAATTTAGTACTTATTAGGATATCTTTTAGCGTCTACAACATGCTTTTAAACTACTTGGTATAGATTTCATCATTTTTTGTAATTTTTGCATCGATATTTTTCCATTCTTCTGTGATCATTGTTTTTACTTCACATTTTGTATATCATGTACTTGTCATGCCTTGTTCCTTAGTTTAAACTCAAATTCTTACCGAAAATGTGTTACTGGGTTTAAATCAGGTGATTTAGGTGGTGTCCTTCAAAATTTGGAGACAGTTATAGAGTAGTGGCGTACCAGTTTCGTACATTGGGACAGATCGTACAGTGCACTTAGGTCCATTACCTTGTTAAAAAATGAAATCGTCCCCAATACCCAAATTTTAGGGAAATAATGTCAAATTTTTCTTCAAAATATTTGCCGTAAAATCTGGCGTATAAAATGCACTTTTAACACAAAATATAAGATCGAAATTTGCTGGTGTGTGTTATACGCCGAGTATAAAAATGATAGCTTTAAATATGAAAAGAAGATGTGAGTATAGACAAAAAATTAGACTTCTGTATATATCGAAATATTGTTTATTTAAATAAATGAGATATTCCTTATGAACTTAAAGGGAAGGGTTATAGTTCTAGAAGTATACTATAGAAGTATATAATGCCTCGAATAAAATGACTTCAAAATACGTGAGCATTGCGCAAGTACATTTCAAGTTTCTTCATAAAAAAGTGGGTACACGTTATACGGCGAATATACCTAAAAATTACAAATTGCAGCTTAAAAGTATAATTGCACATTATACGCCAGATTTTATAGTAAATAAAGTTCATGATTCTAAATACCATAAAAAAATTCCAAATTACCTAATTTTGAAGCTAATTTACTCCCCCCGCAGAAGAAAAACTTCACCTCTATACTTCACAGTTCCACCTAAATTCTTGACATAAAGTTTCAAATAGTTCAATATTGACAGCAAATTGGTTAGTATGATAGCAAATTCAACATTTTTGGCTCCGACAAGCGTACAATAATTTGGAGGGAAAAAAATGAAGAGTCTCTAAAATCAAAGAATCAAATTTTTGAAAAGTTAATTCAAATTTTAAGTTGACATAAAACATTACATGTCGTATGTCAAACGATGGAATTCATTTTTCTTGCTTTGATTAAACAGAGCAACCCATTATTGTTATGTTTCCGTTGAAAGGTTACTATATTGGTGAATTTAGCAAATAATTTTCCCCCATGTCTGCTGTGTTTTACAAAAAATTTAAGTGGAATGATCGTTTGTTCCAAAAATATACATAGAAAAAAAAAGCGAATTTAGGTATGAAGAGTACTCAAGATAAATATGGCAACCTTGTAAAAAGTCTGAAACATTCTTGATATTGTAATGATATTTCAAACCCTTTTTGAATTCTTGATCACTATAAGTTAGTTTAATAAACCTAGCAATTGGTAAAATAATGCTTACTTTTTACTTTTTAGAATATGAACTCTTCGAATTTTTCACAATTATTAATTTCATTATCGCTGAAAGCAGACATTTGAAAATATTTGGATCCAATTTATTTGTACTAAAGCAATAGCCCCCAGTGTTCAATGTATGCTTCTTCCTTTTCGGGTTTATATATTCTAATAATTTTGAATAGAATTTTATTGTTTCTGGAAAAGAATTTTGCAGTTAGAATTTATTTTTCTGAAGGTTTCTGTTCCAGTAATAAAACTTCTCTACGATATTGAATTGATAATCAAGCACACACATTGGAACTAGCACACTGTTCTGGAAATTCTCAAAAATGGTTAGAGAAAAAAAACAGAAAAAAGTGTGAAAATATATATTATTCAACACATTTTTTCTAAAATTGGTTTACTGCATTTCTAAAATTAGTACTTACAAAAACAAATTTTGTGATTTTTATATTGTATTTTTTTAAAAAAATCATTATAATACATGTCATCTCATGTAAAGAAATTCGTTTTTCAAATTTCTACAATATTTAAAATTGTTAATTCAGAACATTACAAAATATCGCACTTTTGTTCACTTTTTGATGTATATTTATTACAATGTATTTTTTCTGACTTCTAAAACCACAACAAATGCAATACTTCAAAATATTCAGTTTCAAACATGTTTCACGTTTCGGTAGAAATTTCGCATTCATATACTAGTCTATTCTGTATTCTGCTATTTTTATCTGTAACTTGAATTCTGGAACAGTTTGGGAAAAATATACAGGAAAACCCTTTTGAACAGGGAAATTTTTCTTTTACTTTCTCGAAATAATAATAACGAGAATAAAAATAAAATCCAAGAGAAAAAAATAGCACCTTTGGAACAAAAACATTTACATTCGTTCTTGAGATGAAGGAATATAACGAAATTTGCATTTTGGGAAGAGAGATAAGAAAAAGAAACTCTGAAGCTTTTCGAAAGAAAAACATCATGAAAATTTCCTATACCAAGTTTGATTTTTTTTCTTTCTTAGAAATAGAATGCATTTCAGTTCAAGATTTGTTTGCGAGTCAAGATGTTTTCTCATCATATTGATGATTGTTGTTATAACTTTCCATTTTGAAAAAAGTACGTTCTCCACATTTATTATTTTTTCGAACAAGTAATCTGCTAGATAAATTTATCACTTAAACTAAAAGAATAAAACTCATGACTTAGTTCTGGAGCTGCCCAGCTGAAAATAAATGAATTATGTTGGAGAACTTTATCTGTGTTATATGTTTTATTGAATGTATGCTGGTTTTTGTTAACCTTTTGGAGATATTTTAAAAAGATCCCACGAAGCATAAATGATTGTTCATAAGGAGCATTATTTAGCTTTATTGAATTTGTCCCCATGTAAAAATTTTAATTTTTATACAATACGTCATTCTGTATGCATTTGAAACTTTATAACTATCCTGGATTTTTTATAAATTTATGAATATTAACAAATTGTGATTGATTACGTTCGGAACCATGGTTTTGCAAAAGCGTAAAAATGAATATTTTTGGATGTTTAGGGAAAATTCAATTAGAATATATTTATATTTATGTATATATATATATAGTAAATTCCTCTCGTGTCTTTTTAATTAACTCTTTTTTTAATAATCTATAAATAACTTTTAATTCTTTGGTTCAAATCTAACGCGCTTATCTTAATCGCAATCTAATCGAAACATTGTATCAGAAAATCTCGTTCCCGCCCGTTCCAACCAATCATATCTTTTGTTACAAAGGAGTCACGCGATCTTCACTGCAGGTATAAAAGCGAAAGTCTTTTGTGCTCAACCCTCTTTGTCTTTTTGTTTTAGCTATGTGATTGTCGCTGCTTTTTGCTCTTTATTTGTGTGTGTGAGTCCCATTTACTTAGTTATCCCTAATGATGTTAAACTTGATATGTCTGTGTACTGTTTGAAATATCCTCAAGATTGCCATGACTACAACATAAACATAATATTAAATGAGCAAGAAAAAAAATCTAATCGGCTCAGGGTATTTCATATATGTATAATTGTTTTAAGAATATTAGTATAATAAAAAATTATTTATATGCACCTTTTTTTGGCAAATAAGAAAAAATGACATTTTCAAAACATTCTTCTTTTATGAAAAATGCTATTATTATAATAATATTTTTTTCCTACACATAGCCAAGACTTCTGTACAGAACCTGAACTAGTATTTTTGAAACGTATTGTTTGAAAATGGTTTTATTCATATTTTAGTACAGAGTAAAAATTTTAATTAAAAACTCCTGTTATTATTTAGATTGATCGTAACTCTGAAAATAATGTGAATTTTTCAAAATTCCTCTGTTCAGGCTCTGTAAAAAAGTCCTAGTTATGTATAGGCAAAATATTTTATTGTAAAAAAATTTTCACAAAAGGCGAATTTTTTGAAAACGATGTCATTCACACATTCTTCATATTTTGCCAAAAAAAGTGCCTTTTAATAATTTTTTTATGTAATTATATTCTTATAATAATTTTATGCGTGTTTTCTATTTCAACTGACTGGATAAAAAAATTCATTTATACGTTTTTTTAAAAATCACTGTGTTTCAAACGTAGACATTCATCTAAATAATTTAATGCATATAATTTATATATAATATAAGGGAAATCATATATAACTGTTTACTTCATTACATAGTCTCAATTGTTTTTGTTTGCTTGGTTTTAAATAAAAATTTCTTAATTAAATTAAACACGGCACGAGCTTTTTAAATTTCTCTGAAATAAATTGTATATCTTTGTAACATCTTTAAAACTTGTTCTTCTGCATTTTTGCTTTAAATGCATAAAATATATTTCAAGTTTCATCTAAATATGTTTTATAAAATATATCGTAGAATAGCATCGTTTAGTCTAGTTTCAACTCTGAATTTTTAATTTAATTGTTTATTTGTCGCTGAATAGGTAGAAACATTACTTTTTATTCTTTTTGATGCTTGCTTTTGTAATACATCTTGCGATTTTTTTACAAGATTTATTAATTTCCTATTATTATTAAAATTTTATAATTTAGTTCTCCTTTTTGTCAAAATTACATTACATATTAATTATCTCAAATTTTGAATTTTTTTCGCATCCTATTAGTTTCAAACATAATTAGAAAAATATTTTCGCTGTAACATTAATTTCACTCTTGGTACACGAAAATTTTCACTACTCAATTCATTTTTAATTGTGCATGTTAGGGGCGGATAAAAGGTTTATATTTCAAATTTATTAAAAATGAAACATATCGGAATATTTATCTTATTCTAAGTGGTCCCATCTAATAGATTTTAATCAGAATGCTCTTAAACATTTCCTTTGATTCAAAATTCTGATAAAAAATAAACATCTACGTGTCAGAATTTATTTTACGTTTAAAAGAATTCAGTATCTATTCCGTTTTTGTTTTTGTTTTTCACATGTAAAACACTCAAATGTTGTTGAAATAAACAGAAAAATATTTTTTAAAGCTAAATGTACTTTTATGAATAAATTTGAAATCTGTATTATATATACGAAAATATATATTATTCATTTTGCAAATTACCTAAAAAGTACGAAGGCAATTTGGAATATTAATACGAACATTATATTTTCTGATACATATCTAAATTTATTCTAATGTATTGTGATTTTCTTTCAAATAAAAATATTATTATCAAAGATACATTCAAAATTTTTATTTTAAGTAAACGTTAAATAAAAATGAAGCAAAAAAAAATTTAATTCATGCATTAAGTTTATGTTTTAAATTTTCATGAGAAAACCGTACGTAATCCGAAACTTCGATAAATGTTTGGCAATGCTAAAATATGACTGAAAGAAGTTGTAAATGTTTAAAGCTGTCTTCGGCTAATGTTAAAGAATAAGACCCAAATTCAGAATATTTTTTCAGATATAAAAGTACTCGAACATTAATATTATTTTCTGGCTTCACTATCCTGTAGAAAACCGCTTATTTTATCATAGTTGTTATCAGAGTTGACACATTTTTTCTTTTATAAAATGTGTTTCGAATTTTTCTCCTATTTCGTAATATTAATCCATTTACATTTTGAAAAGAAAAACTATCTATTTATGAAATATTTTGAAATTTTAAAAACAGTATATTATAAACAAATACATGAGCTACAATGTCACAGATTTTTATAAAAATTGAGCAATTTTTTCTGTCCAAAAAAATGTGCTCTGCGTTAAGTTCACTCTCTTGTACATATGGCGAAAACAGCCTTAAATATTTCAGTTATAGCAGTTTCTGAATAATTTTTTTATTCCTCATTTACTTTATTCATAAAATTTTTCACTTCAATTTATATATATATTGTGACCGTGTGAGCCAAATGATTATGCTCACGAACTAGGGACACCTTTGTTTCTATTGATTCATGGGTTAGAGTCATGAGACCACTGTATACCCCTGCACACTCCTCAGGTAGTGAGGAGTACACAAACCTCCCCTCTTCCGGGTGCCACTGTGTTCTCAGTGTTTAAAACCCACTGTGTAGAGCAGTGGAACTGTATTAGTCACAGAACCCAGGGGTTCCACGACGTAAAATTTGGAGTTCCACGACTCAGAATAAAGATTCGACTAGAAAAATATAAATATGTATGCGAAAAGGATTCACATTCTGTATGGAGTTTGTATGACTACTAGTATTTAAACTAGTATATTTAGACGAAAAATATTTAACAACTTATGAGGCAACATAAACAAAATATAGAAACGTCAAATTAAGAATGTCAAATGCAGCTGTAGATAACTTGAATAGAGAGTTATATTTCAACAGTTTGAGTTTTAAAAAGTGCAAGAGTATATTATTACTAAATATAACGCTTGAGTAGGTGACACATAAAGCACAAATTTTTATGAACCATTTATATTAACATTGTATTAAAACTTTTTGATAACAAATAAGATACTTTTCGAAAATTGTCTTTTCATAAACAGTCAGATCTCTATATAACGAAGTCGCTAAATCCCGAAAAAAAGTTCGTTATATGGAAAATTCGCTATATAGAGGTTCATCTTTCAATTTTCTTTATAAACCACGTAAAGCAAATTTTAAATTCCTTAACACGATATATTTTTTAAAGTAATCATAGACATCTTTTTGCAAATTAATATATATTTATTTTATATATCTTACCTATCAAGAAAAAAAAAGAAAAGAAAAACTGTCAGAAAATTTTCTTGGTGCATTTATCCACTTCCTGAAAAATTAAAATTTTTTTTCTTTGATGTACAAACACTTACGTTTTGACATTTTTGACCTACAAGAAATGAAGTTACCCGTACGACTGATCAACCCTACAAATGAATGGAGACTAGTTCAAGGACACGAGACTCCACTGAGGATGAAAGGGGAAATTGAAGATGTTTCTAGTGAATTGTACAATGGGGGTTAAAGCTTGCACTTCTTGGATGAAATGCCCAGAATTCTATTGTTCTTGGTGAGTTAGGCACCTAATAAAACCAGTTCAACATTTTATTTTGAATACCATAAAATGTGAAAACAGATAATAACCTGAAATGTGCAGAAATACTTCAAAAATAGGGAGAAAAAACTGAATCTCAAGAGAAAATATTCGTTGTATAGAAAATACATCCGCTATTGGGAGGTTATTTAACAAAGAAAATCGGGAAATGTGCTTGGTTCCAGGAAAAAGTTCGCTGTATAGAAAAATTTGCAATATAGAGGTTCGTAATATGGAGGTTCGACTGTATAACTATAACATGTTGATCAATTTAAATATTGATTTTAGATATATTCTTAAAGAGTAGTATGAAGGTCCCCCCCCGAAAACACCTTATAGGTCTAAGGGTTCCGTGAGTCTGAATAGTTTGAAGACCACTGGTGTAGAGGGATAATGGTTGTAAAATCTATCGAAATTCAACTTTTCACGTTGATGAATCGTGAAAATTCAAAAAGTGGGGCTCCTGCTCAAACGTCGTTTTCATCACTAGATCTCGGTGTAAAATTTCGAGGTTCGTCCCCAATGCTCGTGATGTTTCTGAATAAAGCACTCATTCTGGGGATTCGGATTTTTTTTTTTACATTTAAACAAATTAGAATTAAGAAAATTGTGCTTGATATGTGAAGTATTTTTTCTTAAATTAAATGTTCCTATAAATTTATAATGTTCAGTTCAATAAATATCGAAACTGGTACTCTGAGCTTGAAGTTTAACAAATTGCTTAAAAATACATTACTAACTTATTCAAAGAACGAAGTTACAATAAAAGATTTTTATTTTAAAGGTATCCGACTACCCTAAAATTGTGGGTTTTTTTTAAAAAATGGACAATTTTTTTATTTTATTTTATAGGCTATCTTATTAGCTTTATAAAAATACCAAGTTTTTTATTTTCTGTTTTCTAGATCAAAAACTACAAGTGTTTTAGTAAAAGCAGATGCCATAACTTTACATAAGTTGTCAAACTTTAAAATGCATTTTACTCGAAATGTGTTTTTTTCTTTTCTGAAAAGCTTAAAAGGGGACACCGATTGCTCAAAAAATTTTTTAAATAATTTGCTAAAATTTTTTCTGTATGCCCTGTATAACCGTGGAAGTGTTTTAACCAGATTTATCAATCACTGTTTTATTACAAAATTTACTGCTCTTTATGTGGATATAATCACTGTTTTTTAAAGCAATTTCATATAATAGCTAAGATAAAATGCTCTAGTTTTTGTAAAAATTAAAATATCTCTTATTCTGAAGGTCATTTCAAAAAGGAATAGCAAAGCAATACCTCAAAATTGAAAAATTGATTATTTGTTCATTTAATATTTGTTCAGAGCGGGCCTCGTTTATATAATTTTTACCCATTTTTTCCTATGTTAGTAGTAATAATTTAATTTTCTTTTCTTAATCTCAGCCTTATTTCTTAAAATGTACTAAATAAATCTAAAAAACAAAAAAAAAGTCTCCATTTCTTAAGAAAAAGTTGTCGCAAGTAGTCAGATACCCCCTAAGAATATCTTTTTTTTTTCTTTAAAAAAATTGTTATTGAAAACAATATGTAACTTATTTACTCTTGTATTATACAGCTGACATCCTTACAACTTATATAGTCCCCCTTTTTTTTAAATATTTTATTCGTATTGAAATGTAACATGCGTGTATTCTCAATAGAACTCGGTCTTTAATAATCGTTATTAAGATCTCTCTCTCCGCTTGCGTTTGTACAATCACTGGAACCCAAAGTATTCTGGGTTCTATCATTCATTTCCAGTGTGCAGATGAAGGGAACGCTATCCATGCAAAACGCACTGAGGGTTTTAAACGCTTCTGGGCGAGTGTGTTGGTGTTTGTTTGAGGTTGTAGGAGGGGGTATAGTTGAAAATATGGTAATTCCTCGAAGTTTTCGTATAAAGGGAGGAGAGCGTACTCTCCTGAATTAATTATTTTGGAATAGAGTACGATGCGGGTCTTTTGTATTCGGTGGGTTAAAAAGACTGCACTGGATATAATTTTAAAGGAGTTTTAGAGTAAAACTGGAGATGGGAGTGTGTACAAATACTGAAGATGGGAAAAATCGATAGTTGCATTTTGGGCGGTTTAATAGCGGTGGTATATTCATACGTTTCGGCACAGTGTAAAGGAATTTTGCGGTGAGTTTGTTTTCTCTTAAAAAAGCTATCTAAACGAATTTTTCCTTTTTGGATTTATTTGTGCTACTGATAGATTCTTATTCAGGTTATGGTTGGCTTGATTTATGTGACATTTAAAAGGATTTTAACATTTATTTCAGTTTGTGTGACGCCGTGTTGCAGATGGATTTTGTAGATAAAATGTTTAATAACTTACTTGTAAGAGGTTTATTTTAATGAAATGTTTAAAAGAGTTTACCTCTCGGAAAATATTTTCTAAATAAAATGTTCAACTTTCCAATATTCATATACAACAAAGTTTTAAATTTGTCTTTATATTTGTCTACTTTATAATTACTGAAGTTTTATTAGAATTTATTTTTTTAAAGTCATGTCTATAATTAGTAATGCTTTACAACCTAACAAAAAATCTAGAGAAAGATCAAAGCTGATTTTTTTTTCTGTAAGAAATGTGTTTTCATGTTTTTGTTTGTTTTTTATCTAGCTGATTTTATTTTATCAAAAAAAATAGTATATAAATTTATTATAGTAGTTTTTTCCTGACTACAGCTGAAAAACTAGACTCGAATACAATTCGGAAAAATTCTCTGAAGTTTAATTAATTGCGCTTTAAAAAAGTAGTAAAAACATTAGGTAAATATGTGCTTTATTTATCGAAATATTTTAAACTACAATGTAAATTATAAGTGGTGGTGGTGTTTTTTTTAATTTCCGTAATTTCTCTTTTACAATCTTCCTTTCAATTAACAAAAAAAAATATTATTTCTGTATTTTACTTTACAAGCATGGGTTATACAGGCATTAAAAATATTGAACATAAAATATGTAGTTAAAAATAGTCTCGATTCATGGCGGTCACTTAATAAAGACAAACGTGTTATCCATTGAATTCAAAGCAGATATCAAACTAAATGTATTTTCTGTTCTATTTATAAAACGGGTAAAATTTCAAATTTTACAATTGGGTAAAAGAAAATGTTCAAATCTTATAAAAAAATAAATTTCTTCAAAAGACTAAAATCTTTTAAAAAAATTGTATTTTCTGCATGTACTTTTAAATAAAATGTGTTATGTCTACCACATGTACATTATTGTTGTTGACAAATTTGTATTTTTTAAGATAGAATTTCTGAAAAAAAAAATCAAAAGTTGGCAACAAAGATGCGCGTGAATTGATTAGCTGGAAACACATGATTTCTTTTATCGTGTGACTATACGTCACATGAGTTTTTGAACTGATGGGCTAAAAATACGTGGTTATCATTAGCATTTGACTATGACGCCACATGAATTCAGCCCATTGAATGTGAAATTGTTGAGCTGTTAGAAAATAATTTCGCTGATTTGCTTAAAAATTTTACTCGTATTTTTCTCAGTTCAGTTTTTTTAAAGAATGGGTTGTTTTAACTTTATGGTTTTTATCCGACTCATTGGAGTTCTTTTAAAATTATTTTAATAAATAATTGTAAAGATAATTTTTAAATTTGGGTTCATTTTTATTATTACTAATTGCTTTCAATTATATAAATTAAATATATTTCTGGAAAGGTTTTTCCTCCCCAGTCATCAACTCGTCGTGTAGTTTTTTCCTTTAATTAAATGTTTAAAGCAAATGTAAAGAAAAAATTTGTTAAAAAAATTATCAAGATCAATTATCTAAATAGCTTGGGTATATGAAATGTCTTTATAGCTTCAGAATATCAGTAAATACTTTTCATTTATACACTTTTAGGAGGTATTAGTTTTTATTCAGAAAATAACTTTACTAACATGTCTTAACGTAACTTACCTTCAGGCAACCTTTCTTTGTTATATTTAATAGTTTCATCAACTTTTGAACGATAATATCTTAATATCGACTCACACACAATGATTATTTTTTGAGCCTGAAAAGAAACTTGTCTTTTCAAAAAGATCGCTTTCTACAGTTCCTCGGGACTTTTCTTTCTTCCCGGTAAATCTCTCCGAATCGCTCCAGGATTGGCAACCTCTCGGCAGAAATTCCATTTTTCTTCGCCTTTAAAAACGAAAGAAATTTCAAAGAATCTTTAGTTCCATTTTCAATACAGCTGTAAAGTAAACATAAATATAATCCTTTTCGGGATTTGAAGTCTAAATTCTCTGAAGTTAAGAAATCAAAAAAGGGTGGGGGAGGATGAGAATTCATTCAACTGGCAAATCAATGGCAGATGTCCTTTTTTTTATCCTTTCTCTGTAGAACCGTCAATGCTCGCAGGAAAAGCACAGAAAAGATATCCCTAAAAGCTTGTCTTACAGATTACGCCCATTGAGCGACGGACTGTAAACAATGTGGCTTTACTGAAAGCGACTCAAACGACCTGGAATGGAAGCAAAGACAATTCTGACTGCATTTCTTGCGCTGTTGTGTCCGTCCAGAGGAATTCGGTTATTTAACCTTTACGAGTGGTAACCATAGCTTTCTGTGCTTTTTTATTTGTGCTTTCTTTTAATGGATGAAGTTCTCCCAGCTCGATAAATTGCTGGACTGTAGATTTCATATAAATTGTATTTACTTGCTGGCTTTTATTTATTTCGAAAGCTTCTTCGGTTTGGTTGTTTATTATTGCAAAATATTTCCTTTATTAATGAAAATTTACGTCATGTTTTGTTTCATCAATTTCCTTAAATAAATTTTATTCAATGCAGTAATGTTGTTTGAATAACTTGGTTTAAGAATTGCTTTGTTTTCTAAATTTTTAAGTCCATTTTTTATTTGTATTTTCAAAATTAGTTGAAAAATGAAAGGGCCCTTAAGATTTGAGCTTCGCTTTTTTATGAAAAAACTTGTATGATTTTGTTCCGAATATGTAGGAGTTTTTAAATATATTTGAAAATTATAAATTAATTCTTTTACTTACATTATATAAAAAATACTTTAATTTTTTAGATGTATTAAGTCTTGGTAAACATATACGCCCTATAAGATTTTCTTTCATTCAAATAAATTGTGACATTTGCTACAATCAATATCAATTTAGAAATATTTCTTAGAATTACTTTTCCAAATAAAAACTGTTTATCTTCACATAACGTTGAGAAATGGGACCCAGATTTGGAATATTATTTTCATATAAAAAGAATTCCAACATTAATATTACATTTTGGTTTCTCTATCCTATAGATTGCAGCATATTTTATCATACTTCTAATTTTTATCTGAATTTATCCCTTTTTTTCTGGTGTAAAATGTATTTCGAATTTTATCTCCTATCCCGTAATGTTAAATGAGCTATTCTTTTACATGTTAAAGGAAAAGATTACTTACTTTGGAATATTTTGAAATTTTAAAAACTCTATATTATAAACAGATATATGAATTACAATGCTAGAAATTTTCATGAAAATTTAGACATTTTTCTATCTGAAATTGTGCATAATGTTCAGCTCAGGCTCGTACATTTGGCACAGACACAGCCTTAATGTATCATTATTTTTCTATTTTTTTTACTGCATTCACATTCCTTTCAACTTTTTTAAAAAAATTTATTTATATTGTTTCTCGTTACTTCATCGGTTTTTTGCTACCATTCTATGCATTAATGCAATTATGTAGCATCTAAATTTTTTTTTTAAATTTCTAGTTTTAAGCCATAGAAATTTTACAATTTGATCTTTTTAATTTTAATGAGAGCTTAATGTTTTATTAAATTGTCGAATTCGTCAAAAAATATTATGATGTATTAACAAATTTATTCAATTAAGTTTTACTATAAAATTAATATTGTTAAGAGGACTTGGTACCCTTTTGAGCAAACTTCTTTATTCACGTATTTAAAAATTATATTTTAGCATTTTATACAATGTTTCTATTCAAGAAAATGTTACCAGATGAAAATTTTCATATATTATTCACACAATTTTAAAAATTTAAATTTTTTGAAGAAAATTGGGAAAATTTTAAACTCCTACTCTTTTTGTAAAAATTAATTTTTTGACCTGAATTTTTTTATAATAGTCTTAGGGATGTTTTAAACAACTTTAGGGATCGATTTTAGAATAACTTCATTCGTTTTCGAGAAAAAAAATAAAATGTTGATATACAGGCTAAAATTCAACGAAAAAACCATGTCTTACATTTTATTTTTTTAAAGTATTCAGTTTATAGCAAAACGGATTCCTACTTTTATTACATGCTTTATTTTTAACACGCAGGAAAAAAATGGAAGTGATTGGTAAATAATGGTCGAAGGAGTAGCATTTTCAATGCACTAAGGTTTCGAAAAACACAAACTGAGAAAAACCAGTTTAAAGTTTATAATTCTGAAAAAATAATTATTATAAGCTTAATTAAACTTAAAATACCACTTTGAGATATTAGTTATACGTTTTTCTTTAAAATAATTGCATTTTCATATTTTTTCAACCCACACATTTTTATAAATGATAAACTTTTAGAGAGTACTAAAAAAAAAAATTGCACAAGAAAATTGAAGAAAAGCGTTAAAAAAAATTTTTTTCTGTCACGACAAAAATTTTAGCTGTTTTTCTTCTTATAATATTAAAGTATTACATTTGTATGAAAAATATATCAGGAATAAGAACTGAAATTATAAAATTATATACATAAAATGCCTTCATTTAAAAATTTTACATGCACACATTTCACAAAGAAAAAAAATGATTGTATGTATTGCCTCGAAAATATTCTTCTTTATATATTGCACATTCTTTTTTAATGTTATTATTTCTCTTTATAAATTAGATTTTTTTATCAAAACGCTTTTTTTATCTTTTTTTCTAAAAAGGGGGCGTAGCTGAATTGCCTAATTTGTTTTCAAATGAAGTTTTATTCAACTTTTAACTTTCCGACATGCACAATTGATATATCAATCGAAAGATAATAATGCAAAGAATAAGATTAAATGAAAATAAAAGAACGATAGGTTTGTGTTTTTTGGGGTACCAAGTCTTCTTAAAGGAATATATTTTGCGCTTTACTTTAATTTTTGAAAAATCAAAATGATTCGTAGCTTACTCAGTTACAAAATTATTGAAAAAAGCTCAACATGGAGTGATGCCATTATTTTATCATGTACATCGAAATATTTCAAAAATTCATTTAAACTGTCCAAAGGACAAACTTAATTAGAGCACAAAATTCCTTTTGGTACTTAATGAATTATCCAGAACCAGAAAAATTCTCTTTGTCAGCAGATGTAATCCCTTTTGTTCATTAAGTTATTGTCCCCGAGGCAGAAATTGTGTTTCTTTCAGCATCAAAAGTGGCAGAGCCTAGTTCCATTGTCTTATCTACACGAATGGTAATCGATGCCTTATGTTCATACGGTTGGTGAGAAATAAATGGAAGCACTTTACGAACGTAAACATATGATCTGGACACTTCTGCATGATCAGATTAATTGAACATATCACTTACTGATGAATTTTCGCCCACTACAAGACTTCTGCTTTGTTCTCGACCGTTTTTATCTGCTAATTTCGATTTTCTGGGAGGTTGTGTTGTCTTGAATCATCTTATTTAATTAATATTTGAGACAGAGAGCTTTGTTAATGGTAATTTGACAATTTTAACAGTGAATAGGATGCATTTGCCATGCTTGTGCCAATGGAAAACTAATAATTCGTTCGTAAACATTAAAGAAGTGCATTTTAATGCGTCCATAAAAATGATTACCGCTTTATTATTATGTAAAAGGGAAATATATATAAATTATTGCAACGTATTGGAAATCGGAAAATTAATTGCTTTCAGGAAGTTTCTCGTAAACCAGAGTTAAGATTAATATTTATTTACAAATTCGTTAATGAACAGTTATACTTTCATTTTTTATTTTGATTTCAACTTGCAGTTAATCTCTGTAAAAATATGAAGAGTAAGAACTTTTACCAGTTTTGATTCAATAACTTGTAACTAATGGCTGTTACGTTATGCGAAAAGTAAGAACTTTCTAATATCTGTCAGGAAAAAAAATAGTATTTTAAGTTATACTTGCTTTTTAAGGTCTGTTGAAATGCAATTGTATATATGAATGCGTGCCTATATTCCTTTCTTTTTAAATTTTAGAAAGGAACTCAATATACAAGTAATTCTAAAGTCTGAATTCGATTAAATTTAAAATTTTAATTCTTAATTCTTTTTTTATCGTTTTTAAGAATCATGCTTCACTGAAATCTCCGATTTTTAATTGCGAATTAATTTTATAATGCTGACATAGTGTATATCTAAATAATTGCCAAGTTTCCATTATTTCCATATCAAAACTCTATTATTAACTATTTATTAATATATATTTATTACTGCTAATTATTATAACATTCAGTTAATTATTATATTTTTATAAATATTTATCACACCACACAATACATTTAAAAAAAAGTTTCTTCGTTCTTTAATTCTACTGCTTAAATTTATAATTAGTTCAATTATTCAAAATATTTGTATTATTTGTGCTAAAATTTAATAAATACTTTATGCAATTAATTTAATTTTTTATACTTTTCAACTAATCCCTTAAATTGCTGTGTTGCTTTTTTATGCTTTGTTTTATGTTATCAAATCAAGAACAGGAGGTGCAAAAAAAATCATTTAAGAATAAACTTTCGCATCTCATTTTAAATAATAGTTTATTTATTGTTGAAGAAAATAGGAAGAAAATATTCTAGGTTTAAAGATCTTTAATCCCCAAAGCTTTTTTTAAACTGTTTTTTAGTTCAAAAATATTTAATGCGTCTTTTCGCTGCCAAGCAATGCACAAAAAGAAGAACAAAAAATTATGTTAATTTTCTTCCTTTGCAATAAATTTCCCATCCACTCAAGTCGCATCATCTATAATTTAATTAAGGAAATATGAACTGACGAATATATAATGATCATGAAATCCTAATTACTTTTCTTTCCCCTAATTCGCCGACAAAAACTTAGGGACATGGGATTCAAATTTTGCGTTTTCTTCAGACACTGCGGATTAAGAACTAAGGCCTCCTCGTATGTAATTACCCCCAAATTATTTTTTGATTCCCTTGAGCTAATATTTTTTCTCTTATCAGTAAAATCAATGTCGTGTTATAGCGTAAATATATTTTTTATCTCGTTTAAAATGATGAATGGTTCCGTGCTTTATCAATTTTGAAGCTGTCGTTTTTAAAAATGCATATGTACTTTGATGAGGATTTTTTATGAATAAGGATGAATTTCTTTTTTGCTTACATATTTACAGAAAAAGAGATTTAACTTTGAAAGGTAATTTTCAACGTCTCTTTTGTAATATTAAATAGAATTTTTATAAGCTTTGCCTATTTATTTTGGATAAATATGTTAGAAATGATATTCAGATAAGCATATACTTTACTTTTGTGAAAACTGATTTCCCAAAATTTACTTTCAAAAAGATAGGTATTCATATTTCTGTTACATTACATTAATGTAATAAAAAAAATTTCTAGCTGTAAAACTTAGCATGTAAAGGAATAGAATGTTTTAAAGTAAAATTTAATTCTGAATGTAAATAAATTGAAGGTTTTATCTAATATAGTAATTTTTTCAAATTAATAAAGAAATAAAAATTAAAAATTTTAATGTGATACTTCACAAAATAATCATAGCAGTTTTATCTTGGCCCATTTTTAAGAAATTGACCGAATCCTCTGATGTGTCCTTATGTGTGTGCAAATTATGAAATTGCACATAATTAAATTATATATTTTGTATGTTAAAAGTTTAATTTTTCCTATATACATACATGAATTATAAAGAGTTATTAAAAATTTACTTCCGTGTATCACAATTATACAAAATAATGATTAAATAACGAATTTTTACTTTTTTTAATCATGAGTTTAAAAGAAAAGATTTATTTTTTTTTAAACTAACATCGAATTTATTCTAAAATGTAAGTAAATCCGCATCGCGACGAGGAAAAAATCGTCTGAGATATGTTCAACTATTTTTCATATTAAATATTAAAGAAAGATTTTGTATGAAGTGTCGAAAGAATTGAAAAAATAAATATAGAGTATATATATAGAGTATATATATATATATATATATATATATATATAATTAGCTACGCTCTATTAAAATCATTTAGCCTCGAATTATTTTAAAAAATGAATTAATTTGAATTAAAAAATAAAAATTTACAGGAAATAAAATTTTAGACTCTTAAGATAGAAAATCCTCCTTGGATTCTCTTAAATGTATTTCTTCATCTAACAATATAATCGTCGAGATCCAAAAGCAACTTAAAAGCCTAAGAGATAAAAACATCTCAATAGATTTTGCATTTGTTCGCGGACTCACGGGCGTTCTTGGAAATGAGCGAGCCGATTGGCTTGCAAAAACTGCAACCAAGCGCAAAATTGACATTGACGTTAATATTCCTAAATCGTTTTACAAGAAGATCACGAAAGAAAGAATGGTGAAGTCTTGGAACCAAGAATATCTCATTTCTAATAAGGGGAGCATAACAAAGAAATTTTTTCCCACCATTAATAAGAGACTATCATGTCATCATTTTTACACTAACTACACATTAACCCAATTTCTCACTGGTTATGGTAATTTCAAAAGCTACTTGAACAAATTTAATTTAGTTCCTTCATCTTTCTGTGACTGTAATATTGGTGGCGAGGAAAATGTATATAGAACATGTAATCCTTCTGTGTTCCAAGTATGTCGGAGAGAGAAAGATCATAAGACTGGCGTTCAAGAGACTCAACATTAATTGGCCACCGAATTTTCACCAACTTCTTTCCACCAGAAGTGCTTTCAAAAATTTCTGTAAATTTGTTGTAACTGTTTGTAATCCTTCTTAACTTCATTTTTTTAAAATTGTTTATTTCCCTTGAATGTGTGTTTAATACTTACTTCTGTAAGCCCCGTGTGATACTTTGTGGTGCACGGGGATTTTATAATTGTTTTCAATAAAAAAAAGATAGAAAATAATGTTGGCTTCAGAAAAAATATAAGCTTAAATTAAAGGATTGTAAAAATGCTTATTTTTTTGTTTTGATTTTGTTTGAACGTAACAAATTTAAACAGATATTTTTCGTGACTTCTATATTTCTTACTTCTGGTGCACGGGAATTATTTTATCTGTCTTCAATAAAATATGTATAAATATATGCATGAAAATTAAGCATAACACTGGAACAGGCATGCAATAAAGATGTCACATGTATATTCTTAAACTTCTCTCTGTAATATAGTGAATGACAGCTGTCTGCCAGCATTATCTCTCATGAACGATTCCATGATTTAAAATTTGTAAAATACGGCTGAATCTTTTTATATCTATACAGGTAAATACAACATATTAGTACGTGGAAATGCAATGCCTGTGTTATAAATGTATTAGAATAATTTATATATCATTGAATGAAAATTCGAATCTCATTTTTTGTGTTTTTTTAGATCTGCATAAAGATTAAAATTTTAATTTTAGGCAGGACTTTTTTTTTAATTTTTAAAATTTAAAGCTAACTAATCTTTCCCAGTAATTATGTGGAAAATTTGATTTTTATTTCTATTCTATTATCTTAATTATTTAATTTACAACTAGGTAAAAAATTTTATGTTCCTGAAATTTTTTTAAAAAAAAAAGAAGAAAGAAAGCCGATAGCAATCTTTATTGATAAACTTTCTGCTTATATGAAACAAATATTTTGAAAATCGATCTTTGCTCAAATGCCATTTTATTATGGAAAATGGCCTACATTACTTAAACATAGAAATAAAAAGAAGTTAATTATTTCAAAAAATAAGTTGTCTATTCATTGAGTTTTTTTCCATCATTAAGATATAGCAATAGTTGTGCTGAAGGTTTTGTTAAGTAATGGCTGTGAAAAGCTATTACGATATATTTTCCCCATTTTTGTGCTCATTCAGTGTTTATGAAGAGTTATCACGCAATTTTGTTCTTTAAGGAAAACAAACTGTTAGTGTTCTCTGACTTTAATTAAGATTTTTATGTGTTATTTAATTACCTCACCAAACAGGGATGACCGTATTCCTCTCTGTATTTTCTCATTTGTGACTGTTATGTCGTACAAGTGTCGATTTTTATGTCGATTGAAATAATGAATAATAATTTTTTAGGCAATGGAATTTTATTTCTTTTCCGTCTTTACTATTTTTAGTCATCTAGTGGCTATTTATTGCCTTAACTGTCAATAAATTGTACCCAATCGTTTTTCAAATGCCTAGCAAATTTCCAAATTTCATTTTCTAAAATATGTTTTAATTATGAAAAATATCTGTTTTAAATTGCATTTTTTAAAGTAAAAATCATGCAAAATTTATAAAATTCTTATCAATTCATTGATGTATTACAGAAATTTATACGTAATCAGCAACACAAGAAAGAATTGAAATATATTTAATCATTATATTATACGACAGTTCTAAGTTCGCCTTGTTTTTCTCGAGAACTGTGTCTTCATAATATTTCGCTTTCTTCTTAATACATTTTAGGATCAAATGATTTTTGCACTTGAAACTTTTGTATAAGACAACTGGCTTGGCAAAAATAATATCCGTAGACAGCTAATATCATAGTGATCTACCATGTGTAATTAGAACAAAAAAAGTAAATTCTATTGTTTAATATACAAAATATATTGTTTTTTGTTTTATTAAAATTTGAATTTATTTTTCAAAGCGTTATCGTAAAAATATAATTCTTAAAAAGCAGGAAAACTTTTCTTCGCTTAGAACTTTTTATTCTTGCACTTACAATTAATTAGGATTATTTGCTTACACGCGTATTTATTTTTGTAAAAATTTTATAAAATAACGAAAATTAAATAAATATATACTTTTACTCTGCAAAACATTTGCAACAATTTATTTACAGGATCTCTTCCAGATGTAAAAATAACATTTAAAAAATCCATGCAATATATACCAAAGCTACTAAAATATTAAGACTCCTTTGAATGGAGTATTTTTAATGCTGCTTATATTAAAATATTTTAACACATTTTGTTGAAAAACATTGAATTATATTAAAATTCTAATTTGGTTATTAAAATCTTGCTTTGACTACGTGATTATTTTCTTATTTACTTAAATTATAGAAAGAAGAATAAAGATTTACAAATGCTATTGAAAAAAATTTTTTTTGGATTACGTATGAAAATCTTTAAACTTTTTGCGTAACACACCAAACAAATTAATAATTTAATCCCTTTATATCAATTAACTAGTTTGTTTTGTTATTAACATTTGATTTTTTTCCATTCTTTGTACGTGTTTTTAATCGAAATTTTTATGTTTTCCTTTAATTGCTCTTTTTATCGTAGTCACACAATTTTAATCGCTGTTTTTAATTACAGCAAATTTGAAATCACAGGAAAGTTTTTTTCAAACCATAATATCTATTTAATTTTATTTCAAAAAGCTAAATCGACAGCTCATACTTTCACTTGCTTCGATGAAAAAGGAAAGGAAAGAAACAGTGATGTAAAGAAAAAGCAAGAATCAATATACTGCTTGAATTTCTTTTACATGATTTTGTTAGTTTTATATGTGTTTCAGTATAGCTTATGAATAAATTCTTTATGCAGCTATAATTTTATTTCTAAGCTGTTGTATACTATGTATGAAGAATTTATTCAAACCTCTCTTGAAACGAAATTGAAGTGTAGTATAATACAAACATGAAACTTTTCAAAAATTTTCCTAACCGAGTTATATTTTATAAGGGAAATATTACTTTACGTTCTCGCGTAAATTTACAAGTTCATCTTTTTCACTTGTATTTGTTATTGAATATATGTATGCATTTTCATAAAATTATTTAACTTCTCGTTTTTTCTGCCTTATAAAAACATAAAATGAAATTTGTGTTGATTGGTTTTATGAAATATTTTATAGTATTATATTGAGTGAAATTTATTAGATCAAATTTGTACATTATTTTTATTTAAAATTTTTTTATTGTTACTGTTTTTGTTATTTATAAAAAAACTATCATTGTTTTCATATAAAACATATAAACTCTAATATAGATGATTTAATATATAAATATTAAATTTATATGCGAAAGATTTGATTTTTCATTACATATTTGTTTTGTTAAATATGTTTGTTCTCAGAGAGTTTTTTATGTTTGTGAAATTATAAGTGTCACTTTCCATAATCATTTAAGCTTTCAAAACATCTGTACATTCAGTTACTATTTTTTATGAGAGAGAGAGAGAGAAACAAAGATATCCACTATATTTAATGTGTATAAAAAGAAAATCTTAATTTTAATCTAACACTCTTGGAGATGAAATATTTTTACTAGTAAAAATGATATATTTTCATTTAAATTTTTAAATACATTTTTACTATAGATTCTTTAAAGATATATAGGATTTATGAAATCAGGAAATTTAAAACAGTATTATTTGGTATAAAAGACAACTACAGCAATTCTGAGAAAAAATTACAAACAAATTTCCTAATTTTTTCCTTTTCTTTTATTTTAGGAAAAAAAGGTTATTTTAACGCCGTTACTAAACATAACTAAAAAAAAGAAGCAATTGAGTTCTTCTTATCAACTTTTCTTAAATTTCTGTTCTTAAATTCGCAAGTGTGTGACCTTCAATGAGTAGTTCATTGAAATGGATTCATGAAACGTTATAACTGATCACAAATGTTTGCCCGTGACACACTCCGAGTGAAAAACGCTTTTTTTCTGCAGAGAATAATTGGTTTATTTTTTCTATTCAAATATCGTACCTGTTAATATTATCTGAAACAGAAGTTGCTGTCATATATATTGTACTATGTATATATAATCTAAAAAAATGATTGTCAAATTAAATATCCTGCGTACCAGAGAGAAAAACAAAATTCTGATTGTATATTGACCAAAATGAAAAACTATTATAAGTTTTGTATGGAAACTAAAATAGGATTAAGCTTGCTATATAGGATCCTTACCAATCCTTTTAGCAGAAAATTTGTACATAATAGTGCAAGAAAAAATGTAGAAAACAAATCATGAATAAAAAAGATTTTAGCCTAAAATTTCCACTTCAAATCAACATTTACCTTAGAAATAATTACATTAAAAAGATTGACTATTGTAGAAATGGAATATATATATATATATATATATATATATATATATATATATATATATATATATATATATATATATATACTGCCGTGCGTAGAAGGGGGATCCATAAAGTATTTCTTAATCCTAATTCTTTGGCCTATTTCAGTGACAACTATTAGGTCTCTATTTTAGTCCAAAGACTCTTTCGGTATTTTCAATATTAATAGCTCTACACCCCAAATTCTTGTAATTTCTGCTTTTATCCAATTTTAGTACGACATTCTTTTGCACCATTTATTTTACTTATATCTTGGCGGGTTTTGATATGTTTCTTAGAATCCAATTTAATTCTTTATTAGCTTTGTAGAAATTACTATTTGCCTTTGGTTATTTTAATTTATTTTATTATACTGTATGTATCGCTTATTTATAGAATTGTGATTAATTTATATATATATATATATATATATATATATATATATATATATATATATATATATATATATATATATATATATATATGGTTTGAGGGACAAAAATGTTTCACACATTAAAGATTCAAATAGATAATTGAAATTCTGAAAAGGAGAGAGAGAGAGAGGGATTCATTAGTATTACTTATTTTTATATGATTTTGTATAGAATTGACTTATCGAGTTTCAAAAAATTAACTAAATGCATATATTCTTCTTTAAAATATATTTTGCATTGATTTAAAAAGAATTCTCCGTTCTCTTGAGAAAATAGCATAATACCTTTTTTTCCATTTTTTGTTCCCAAACACTTTCTTATAATTAGAATTTAATGTTGCGTTTCGACTTTTACAGTATTAATTCTTGTAATAAATAGCTACTGTTTAAAGAGAAAAATGCTTCTTTTTTCCGAAAACTGTTTTTTATAAAAATAGGAACTACATTCTCATTTACTAACGTCTATTAGTTAAACATAATTTAGAAGATTAACCTTTTCTGAATAATTCAAAAGCAAAAAAAAAATGATTTTTTTTCCTTAATCAAAGATATCATTAATTTTAATAAACTGCAATGAAATATATTCGGTCTAATGTATATTCCTGTTTTTCTCTTTAGATAAACATCTTAATTATCGCATTTATTTCCCGGTAAGATTTTGATGTTTTATTTGTACATATCTTCGTCTGCTAAATCTTATTTTAATTCAGTTTTAGGTTTTCATTGAGCAGTATAAGCAATCAACATTTACTTTATCTGGATATTTAATTTAAAATCTACGAAGTAAAAATTTAGCTTTTTTTAATGCATCCTTTTTTTCAGCGTCTTATATTTGTAACTATTTTACCAATGTTATTTTTTGTCTGAAATGTATCACTAAAACGAGAAAAAAATCCTTCTCGAGTTTCATTGATCGTTTGCTAGTAATCTTTTTCCCTATCACTTACTTTTTTTCTGTTCTTAGGACGTGTTCGAAAATAAGAGAAATGTTCTTCTTTTAGGAGGAAAGCGTTAAAACACAGTGCTTTAAATGAGCCCTGTTGGCTTTCTTAAATTACTTTCAATTACCTAACGATTGTTGGGTAGAAATTTCTGTCTCAACTCAACTCTTCTCCGAAAGCTTCTCTCTCTAAAGAAGAATTTTATCTTTTGTTTCGAATGTTGTTATTTAGTGAAAGAAAATGTGTAATGAATTCGTATTGAATACTTTTATAGTATTTGCTTAAGTATTTGACGATTTTTTTGCATTTAACTGTGATATAATCCAACGTTTTCCATATAAAAAGGATGCCTTTTTGATGTGTTACTTTTCGTCTGATCATTAAATGTGAATTCAAATGTAAATTAAATGCCGATTCAATTTACTGCAGTGTAACTATTTCTCTCTTACTTGCTTATAGCGACTCTTAAGTACTAATTTAATTTTCGGATATAACACAAAATATGCTTAAAACTATTTTTCTTTTGTCATTTCGATTGGTGATAGATTCTTGAATAATACTCTAGGTCATCATGTGACCCTTTCTGAGTGGCCCGATTTCATGGCTCATTGCACTGAGAAATTCAATTATTTAAGAACAATGTTCTAAAAATTTAGTGAGAAATCCTACCAGTCAAGCAATTAAATCTATCAGTTTTGCTATCAATTTGCTTTTTTTTTCGTAATAGAATGTTAACAAGAGAGTTGTTCATGGATAAAAGAAAATCGAAAACCCCACAACTCAGTGAAAAATGTATAAAAGTAAAGTGTGCATGTTTGATAGAAAGCTTAATATAGTATTAAAAGAAAAGCCAAAAATGAGTTTTAACGTTTTTATCAATTTCGCTATGTTCAATGTTGCTTTGGTCTTGTAGTGTATTTCTCCCATTTTCCTCATGTTGCAGCCAGCGTGAAATACCTGTCATATGTACGTGGCCTGGCTAGAAGAAAGGTTGAGTACCCCTGCTCTAGGTCGTTATCTGTATATTTATGTGCGTATAAATGATGAAATATACTTTCAAGAATAATTAGTTAAATCATACGTTACAGATTTTATTAATCTTTTTTCTTAATTTTTCATTAAATTTTATTGATTCAATAATGATATACTTTGACGCTATTGACGCTTTTATTACACAGAACGACTTTAATAAACAAATTATCAAGATAAGTATTCAATTTTGTATGTGATATTATATGACAAACTCATGGAGTCATTAGTCATTAGCCATTATTAAACTCGTTTTTAACTTAATATTGGTAGATTAATTATCAAGTAAATTGTGCAGTACTGATACATTTACGAGTGTATTATATCTGTGTAAAAAGGCGTGTTTAATTTTTTATTATGTCAGAATGTATTTTGTTTTGCTTGCTTTCAAAATTAATAATTTTTTTGTTTTCGACTTTTCAATGTGCTCGCGCCCCCCACCTATGCTTATCTCGCCTCCCTAAGAAAGCGTGCCCCACAATTTGAGAAGCGCTGAATTAAATGAAAAAAGAATTTGACATTTTTATTTTTTATGAGTTAGTTAAAAGTGTTAAAGTGTTTAATTGCTGTGTTATTTTAAGGGATTATGTTGTTTAAAAAGTGAAGTTTTAAAAAATAATACGCTGAAAAATAGACAATATAATTTAAAACTTCATCTTTTCTTATTTATAAATATATAATTCTTTGTAAATTTGCTTAGAATGTATTTTAAAAAGCCACGAAAAGTTTATTCGAAATGTTTACTATATTTTATTATTTTCCTTTTATAAGTTACTTTATTTGGTAATTTAAAATTTTTTGCTTATGTAAAGGAAATATTATTGCGCTAATACTGCAAATATGCTACATAATATAAAGTTAAAAGAGAGAGAGAGAGGAAAGCAATCTTAACATTTTATTATTATTTTTCTTTTCGGATTTAATAAATGTATTGAAAAAAAACTTGATCAATTATTCAAAACTTCCAAAAAAATTTCAAAATATCATTTATATAAAAATCTGTAATTTTAATTTCGCGTTTAATTACAAAACATTTTTTATTTGTTCAACTTCATTAATTTGTATTTAGAACTTCCTGGTTGGAAATTGCTTTTATTAAGAAAACCGAGGATTAGTTGCAAAAAACTAAATATTTTCTGTGCATTAACCACACACACATATTGTATATTTTTATCATACTTTCCCCCTTATCTTATACATATATATTCCCGAACAATAAAACATTTTTTCCTTTCAAATTATACTTTTGTATTATGCATTGATTTAAACCTTTTTTTAGGGATGCTCACTGTCTGGTATTCGTTGCGATATTTTTTGCGTGAGGCACAATCTCTTAAATTATTTAACCACTATTGTATCTAAACCAACTTATAAGTTCTAGTCTAATTTTAATCCTTTATAACTTTGCTATATATTATCTTTAATTCATCAAATGTACAGTTTGCTTCTTTATAAATATTCGTTTAATGAAACTAAAATTTAGAATTGATTATTAATATTAATTCAATTTTTTAGAATCCATTCAGTATCTTGCTATGTTTGCTAATTCATTTTACGTCACATTTCTTATTTAAAATAAGCGGTTTTTATCATAGTAAATCCTGACGAAAGCAATATGTTTTTTTTTATTTTACTTTCTCTTCTTATTTCTTCATGATTATGGAAAAAAAAACTTTAACTATTCTACAATTAAATATATTTAATAAATTAGATCTATACAGATTGTTTTTATGCATTGTAGTAAGTTAATATTCTTCAGATGGATTCAGAATATTAATTTCGAAGCTGCTCAAGCGCACAAAAAAACATTTGTTTTTATACGCAAAATACAATACTGAAGCATTTCTTTACATTTTCTAAAAAAACCAAGAATTTCATATATTTGTTATCTTGAAAAGCTCGATTTTGGAAATAGATTCTATCATTTTATAATAGAGGTTTATATAAATTCTTTAGGGGGTTTTTATAAAAAAAAAAGAAGGAAAGAAAGACAAGCATTAAAATATACTTAAAAATTAATTACTTAATTTTTAAAAAATTAAATTTGTTTAAAATTAAAAAGTTTAATTTAATTTTTTTAATTCAAATTTCTTTTTTTTGTACATGCAGTTATTTAATAATTATTATTTTAAATGTTTTTCTTTATATTGTCGTTGAAGTAGTGCATGGACAGAGAAATATTATATAATCGTGTTACACCTAAATATTATTATAAATTTTTTATCTCACAAAAATTATTTTTCATCATTTTACTAAATATAAAAAATCCTTTTCCTGATTACCATTGAAGTACTTAAATAGTATGGAACAAATATTTTCAACATTTCAACAATATAACAAAAATAAAACGGAATTTAAAACATCTTATTGATATAAGCCGAAGTTTATTCAACTTTTTTCCCGAGTCTTAAGTTCAAATTTACTTTTCTTCTGTCTACTGGGTTTAATTTTTCTTTTTTTCATTAGTGAAATAAAATCAGTCTACACAAACTCAGTGTCATGTAAAGAGTTCGAATGGAATGGAAAGAATTTCTATAGAAATACAAAATAATTGTAACTCTCTGCAAGATAAAAATTTTAATGAGAAATAAAAAGTCAAATTAAGAATAAATAGTTTAAAGGCCTCGAGAAAGATATGACGGCCTAAAATGTACCTTAAAATTTTGAATTGAACCTTTTTTCAGTCGTTTATTCAATAAGTAAAAAAATGTTTAATTTTTGTGAGTTTTAATTCAATCCGATGTATTTCTAAGACTTTTTTTTTATTGCTATATTATATATTTTTCAAATTGAGTTCAGTTATAGTAAAAAAAAGTATGAAGAGGTTTATACTCATTCTGCTTCATGTAATATTTTTAGAACTTAATTTCTATTTTAATAGGCTTTTTATAATTTGTAGTTATTAATAGTTTTTATGAATATTTTTTAGTAAAATTTGCCTTAGTTATGTGTTACTAAATTCTCAAAATTCCTTCAATATCTCTCTCTGTGTGTATGTGTAGTATATATATATATATTCACACTTACACAAATCCATTATATTTAATGGATTTGTATAAGCGAAAATTGCTAAAAAATTTTAATCATATTCCTTGTTTTTGTAAGTTATTATTTAAAAGCAGATGAAAAAAATATTTTTTTGGTAAAAATGTTGTTTTAATCAAAATTTATAACTGCAATTTCATATTTATTATTTGAATTTTTAATCTTTAACTTACAGTGTGATTATACTTTCATTTTTTTATGTATTTTGCGTTAAATATTAATTTTTTATTCCTAACGCAATGGGATATTTCGAAATGCGTTAAAATATTGGAATTATTTTTAAAAACATTTCGTCGCAATGTTTTTATTTTTGTGCATCTGTTAACGTTCTTGTAAGTAAAAGATTTATGGGATAAAGTTTTGATGCAGAATCTTATTTTAGGTTTTCAGCTTTTATAGTTTTCAGCCACATTTGTCGCTGAACTAAAAACTTTTTCTTACGTGATTACGTCAGAGCATTTTGTTTCTTCAACTTTTTTCAGATTTATTAAAATACTTTCCGATACTTCCACTGAAGTATAATTCGATACATGAAAGCAAACGGAATTTATAATGAGACCTGAGTAAAGTAAAGTAAAGAAAAATCATTATTTCCTATTGAAAACAGTGCTGCAATCTAAGTATTTTCTAAATCGCTTCGTATCCGAAGCGGCAACAGGAAAATTTATTCCATGTTAAGAGAGCATCGAAATCAGAAAAGTAACTTTGTAAGCGCATCAATAAATTCATGAATATTTCAACCATTATGCAAACTTTTTGGCTTAATTGAGAACAGTTCATTTTACTGCGCATTTTTATTTTTGCCTACCATTAGACCGCGGCTTATGACGTACTCCGAATATTCTTCTGCGAAGAACAGAGAGAAAAAAATAAAGAGGAAAAAGTCAAAATACTTCGCAGAAAAACGACATTAACTGTTATTTTTATATCAGCTGCATAAGTCAAAATTTTCCGGTAAAGTATCCTTATTCCTTTCGGGGACCATTTTGATATTGATTTTGATTTTCACTTCTGATCCCGACTTAAAATCATCGCTTATACACGGTAATTTATAGGTTTTATCGTTACATTTTATATACATTTCCCTGGGATATGTGAAATCACATATTTCTTTATATAAATATTTACTTTTTATTGTGTTAATGCATGTTAAAAAGACATTTTTACCATGTACCTTATAATTATTACCATATTTTTTCAATATTTGTTTTTGGTTGTAAGTTGAAAATTTCTTTTGAATATGGTGATATTAATACTTTTGTTATATAGCATTATCTATAAAAAGCACTTAGGAATTTAAGTATGTGAATTACAATAATTTTTAAAATTATCATATTTGGAACGAAAATCTGAAGCTTACTTTTAATAATATTTTAATTATATTTAGTACAAATGGAGGAGGGTGTAGACTCATTAAAGATTCTTTGGATATAGTATGAATTCTGAAATTAGCAAAACGTTTAAATGGAGGAGGGTGTAGACTCATTAAAGATTCTTTGGATATAGTATGAATACTGAAATTAGCAAAACGTTTAAATGGAGGAGGGTGTAGACTCATTAAAGATTCTTTGGATGTAGTATGAATACTGAAATTAGCAAAACGTTTAAATGGAGGAGGGTGTAGACTCATTAAAGATTCTTTGGATGTAGTATGAATTCTGAAATTAGCAAAACGTTTAAATGGAGGAGGGTGTAGACTCATTAAAGATTCTTTGGATATAGTATGAATACTGAAATTAGCAAAACGTTTTAACTTATAAATGCACCGTTAAAAATAAGTGCATCCTCACTCTTTGTATCTCAAATTACATATATTTCTTATTTTATTTAAAAATTGAGCGCAATGTTTCGTTAAAAATGCATTCCGGAGATAAATTTATTGTTAGTGTTTTTTTAATAAAAATTAAATTTTGAGTTATATATGTTCTACTTGCTCTCTAACTATTGGGGCAATTTTAACAGTTTACTTGTACATCTCTCTCTCATTTAAAAATATCTTAGTAAATCAATATTGATTTCACTTTGGCATTTAAATTTCAAAAATATTTAGTAATTTATTAAAATTTAACTATACCATCTACATCGAAGTTCATTTTAAATTAATAAAATAATATTTTACATGAAGTAATAAAAGTGAATGTTTTAAAACTGTTTTGATTACATATATATGAAAGTATTAAGTTTTTCATTAAAATTGTTTCTCCTTTCTCGAATTCTATATTCAAATGTTTATTGCATCTCATTAAAGCTCTTATGTAATTTCATGAATCCCCTATTTTAAGCCCTCTCACTTTTCATCATTTTAAAATACTAAGAAATATGGTACTTACGTATTATCGCAACAATCGTTGACGTTCAAAATAACTCGCCAAATTCGCACTGTCGTATGCGTTGAATTGGCAATCGTGTGGATTGGACGAGTAATTGATTATGGATATGTATTCCATTTTTTAATAAAATTTTTTAAAATGGTTCGGGTGATTCGTTACAGTATAACTATTGAGATCTAAGTTATGTATTAATTTTATATACTTACAATACCTTTCTTTTGTGCTTTGCATACACGTACAAAAATATCTATTATTTCTTATTAAATATTCTCTCTCTGGTTAATAATATATTATAATATTTTATAAACTTAGTATACTTTTTAAAATGTACGTTTTTTTTATTATTAAATAAATTACATTATTCAATCCACTATATGTAGTCTTGAATTTAAGTATCGATTAAATATATTGCCCAATTTTACTTTGAATTTAATTATTATAATCCTTAATTTTTCTGGATATATCAGATTATGTATGGTTTACTTCAAGTATAATTTCCAATCTTTATTCTGCATGTCCATTTGTTTTATTTCTGTCTGTTTCGTAATAACAAAGTGCTCCCTTGAAAAAATTAAAATTTTTTAAAATTTATTGCGCTTTTAAACTGTCAATACATTTCATACTATACGATCCCCTGAAGCGAAATTGTTTGGCGACTGGAAAGATCGAGTTAAAAAACATATATTCAGAGTCTCGGATATTTCATAACTCTATGTATATCTATATCCGTATCCCTTACCCGCTATTATAGATATGTATGTGAAGTAAAAAAAGTTAAGGGCGCAGGAGGGCCAGCTAAGGATCGAGGCACATAATGCCTTTCAGGGAAAAGATGACAAAATCAATAGGTGAGGTTGAGCAGCTGTCGGTAATGTATTCGCCGTGGTGGGTGCGGCTCCTTTGTGGTTTTCAGCTAAATATAGAACGCAAACAGCTAAATGGCAGTTATGTGTCTGTTGTTACTTTTTCCTGGCGTGTTCTATCAAAGTAGTGAATTATAGACACTTTTTTGGACCATGTATTAGTTCTGATTTCTGCCCAGACTGCGAGCACTTTTTATATTTTCAGCATGCTTATAGTAAAAGAACAGTTATTTAAAGCCACTTGTGTGTTGTAACTAGGAAATAAGGAGAATTGAATCGAGTACTTTTAACTATATAATATATGTAATCACTAATCATGTACTAAATTACTATAGGTCTAAAAAACCAAATCAATAGATAGAAATACAAGACAATATAGGTTAAAAATAAGACAATTTCACAGTAACAGTATAGCTAACTCTTTGCCTGTATATCGCAGAGAAAAGATTAAATTAAGGGTTTTTCTCAAATCCCAAGGAAACGGAAGATGTTAAAATAAAAACTCTGTGAGTTATTTCCCTGAAGAAAGTCAGTGATTTGATCAAATCCCTGAACAGTTTTAGTAAAAAGAGGAAATAATATTGTTGAAAAAGTTTAAAAGCATTTATTTAATAAATCGTGCCTTATTAAATGTAGAGTAAATCATTGACATTCAAGTTATTTATTCGAAACGAATTTACAAAAGAGAAATAGATACGTTCATGATTTTTTAAAGTACGTTTTTAGTAAAAATTTTTAAAACATTTTCTTGAATGTACTTAATTAACAATTAAAAATGTTTATTCAATTTTATTAAAACACCTTGTTAATTTGTTGAACTTCGAGTTACAAAAGACAATAATTTTTTTTTACATGCAATCCTTTTTGTTTTACATTGTAATTCGGATTGCTCACAGGAACACTTCATAAATTCTTGACCTCGAAATAAGGATAAATTTCCTACAAATTCATGGAACTGCTTTGGTAAATGTGTTGTTGTTGTAGTTTAAAGAGCTTTTTTCTAGGTAGCCAATCTTTTATTTTCAGCTGATCTTTTCAGGTGTTTTGCAGCATTTTTCCCCTTTGATCTCTTTAGTGTTCTCTTATTTTTAACATAAACAGCAAAGAACTTTCGATCCATATCGTTCTTCTCTTACTGTATTCCCACTTATTGCGTGCACCGGGTTTTTACAAATGTCGCATGAATGGATTCAGTTGATTCTATTCTCCAAAAAACACAACATGCTTTACTGTCAGTGACGGCTGCTTCCCCTTCTGATGCTAGTAAAACTACAGATGTTTCAACTGTTGAAGCAAGAGTTGAAATAAAGTTGCTAACTAGTTCGAGTTGTCTTATTCTCGATAAAAAAATCAATTTCTAGTAGATCCTCTAAATATATAGTCTTTTTGGAGAGTAAATCAGCTGTTGGTAGATCATGTGACATTACAGTATTATTCTTAATTGATTTAATTATTCCTAGACCATTTGAGGTTTAAGCATTGTAAATCTATTTAGTCAGATGCCTGTAGATCTTTGGAAGCTGAAGAACCGTGGTTCTCTAAGGAAGCTTCAGTATGTCTTCTGGTGCTAAAATAATATTTTAGTCCATTTAATTGAGTAGTAGATCCAAATCCTCTTCCGTAATAAATTCTTCAACCAACTTTTTCGAAATATGTTCTAGATTGAAGTCCTGTTTTCGGCTGTGTTCCGTAAAAAGCTTTGCAAGGGGACCGTTTAATGGTTCCATGAAAAGAGGAATTATTTTGGAACTGAACAAAGTGGCTACTTATAGCCCAATTTCTTGTGTGATTATCAATTAGTCAGTACACATTGTTCTTCTTCAGATAACGAATTTGATCAGATTTCGATTTTTTTTCTATATTTGAGCTCATTTTTAGGTAGATAGATATTTAAAGAATACTCGAAATTTAGAAAAGAATAATAATAATTCACGCGATCTTCCTCGCGTAATGTTAGGGCGCTTGCCGGACGGGAGTGGAGAGTAGTTAAGGGGGAGCGGTAACAAGCTAGAATATATATAACTGCGCGAGTCACTAACTTGCTCATTTCATCTTTTCACTAAAACAGTTTGATCAAATCACTTACTTTCTTCAGGAAAATGACCTAAAGAGTTTTTATCTTTACCTCTCTTCAATGAATTGACCATATCCCTTAGGGATTTGATCAAATCCCCCAATTTCATCATTTCCCTGCGACATATATATATAACTCGCAAATTCTGAATGTTGATATGAATAATCTGTATATAAAAACAATAGGATAAATTATTTCATTTTGTACTTGATAAATACATATTTCTTAGTGAATTGAATTTTCAAAATAAATTGTACTTTAGCTCTTTAATAGGTAAATTTATTTTAGGTGGATATTAAATTCAAAAGCATTTTGATAATATTTCAAATAAAAAATTTTAATATTACTGTTTACGATTTATGAGAATGGGGAATTTTATTAATATACTTGAACTTATTTGTGTGACTCAACTTTCCTTGCGGACAATTTCTAAGAAGCACAAATTGTTTCTTTTTTCTTGTTCTTAGGTAGCTCAAAAGGTGCAAAGCGTCCTTATGTCCATATATTGACTAATGATATGTGTTCATCTACACTATCACCTTTTACGATTTTTTTTAAATTCAGAATATGAGAGAACTTTTTACGACTGAACGAAATAATACCTTATCACTTATTACCATAAATAGGAATTATACTGCAGTTCTATATGAATTCTTAGAACTTTAATATATTGTGGACTAGTACTTAATGAAAAAAAGCTTGAAAATATTTAATTTAAAGATATCTGTGTGATATTTTAGCCATGCACATTTTTTAAAAATTTAGTCTGCTCTTTGACTTGTCGAATTAGATTGAAGTTGTACATTTTTAAGCTTAATGTATATCATTAGGTTTCTTATATCAATTAAATACAAAGTTCCATAATTGTGAAAAAAAAATCATTAACCTATTTCTTAAATCACGGTTCACTTTAGAGGTCTAATCTTATCTTGAGAAAAAAAATTCTTTCAATCAGCAAAATTTATGCACGTGTTTCCCTTTTCATTTCGTAATCATTCCTGTCGTATTTCGAATCCTAAATGAGTTTTTCTCCCTCAAGACATTTATATCTACCACCCGGTACTCCTTCGAGTAGTTCATTCCTCATTTCCAAACCCGCCCCCCGAGAAAGAAAAATAACCCAAAAATTCTCTGCAGTTTTCGAACTGTTTCTTTGAACGGCATTTCACCGTATTCAAAAATGAACTAGGCGGGAAATTCTTTTGTTCAAATTCCTTATTCCTTCGCGATTTCAATGAATCCCATCTCTGTGTGTGCAGCATTCTTTTAAGCTCCTTGCAGACGCTGTTTCTCTTCTCATCTCTTATGTCACTCCGCCTTCTCCGCCCCCTTCTTCATCCCCGATCGGGTTGTTTCTTATTTGAAATGAAATCGTAGCTAAAGCTTCGATTTCTAAATTGCTTTCTTCTGTATTGTTGCTGGCCTTCTTTTCAATGTTTTGTATCACTGGAGAGATGTGGGAAAGTTCCCCGGAGTAGGATATTAACTCCTAGTTTTACAAAGGATTTGCCTGTTATCTTGTTGTTAGGGACAAGTTATTTTTTTTCGTGTTTTGCGTATTTTATATAATCAAAGTTTCAACCTTTTTCTTTTTTTATTGGGTGAATGATTTGATATTACTATCTGAAATTTACTTATTAAAAAATACTTTTATTCTGACTCAAACATTCTTTTAAAGCGTATAAAATCTACGAGCTACTCAGATTAAACCTGATGGGTTTTTTATTTTAAGTTATTTCATCTGAAAATTTCTTAAGATAAATACAGTAGGATTATGTGTAACAGGAGTAATTATCTAAATATATATCAAGTAACATAAAATATTTTTGAACGAAAATCAGTGGTTGGGTTTCTTTCACGTTTGCACTAGATGTTTTGAATAATATATATATATATATATATATATATATATATATATATATATATATATATATATATATATATATATATATATATATATATATATATATATAAAATTTAGAAGATAACAATAATAAAATTCAATAATATAATTTAATATTAAAAACCGAAACGAAACATCTTCACATGATACTTTTAGCCATTCAAGTTAACTCCAACGCATATTTATTTTTCTCTCTGGAAGTAATGTTTGCATCTTTTCGATTGAAGTAATGATAAACTAACCTCAATGGCGCAACAGACCACAGAGGGCCAAAGCCTACTTTGCCCATCTCAGTTTTCATGACCTAGGGCACTGAGGCGCATGAGCAAATGTTCCGGTCAGGTAGTAAATCTGACGTGAAAACCCCCAGTGTTTAGTTCCCAAGAATGTTTGGTACTCTTCGTATTTTATCGACCCAATGAAGGGAAGAAAGGCTGAATCGACTTTACCGAGCCCAGGGTTTGAACCTCGGACCTGGGGCATGGAAGCGGAAATAATGATGCGTTCTTAAAATTTGTTGCATTTTTAAACCAAAAAAAATATTTTTATTTTCATTAACTTATGTCGGAACAAAATATACATAATTATATTTTTGAATTGAAAACCATAATATTTGATTCACTAATGATTATGATTTTAATGAGGAAAACATAAGATATTAATAGTCAGATTTAGTGAAATTTTCAACAATTTAATTTGTTTACATTTTTTATTTATTGAAAACAAAACCATATCACTAAGTTTTCGCTTTTTATTTCAAAAATCTAATTGTTACTTCCATTTTTTTCATATTTGAATTAATATAATAATAAATGGATAAGTTCTAATTATGCTGGAAAAATATTTAGAAAAATAAAGTTTATCTTGAATTGTAAAACACAAATATTTGTTTTACCTCATTTTCAACTCCTTAATTGACGTTTATTTTTTAAGTCAATTTAAATATTAATCTGGAAAGATGCTTTAATTTAGCATGAGAATGTAGCTTTTTATATTTTATTACATTTTTCACTCATTAATTATTTTATTTTAAACATGCTGTAGAAAAACTCTTTTAATAAAAAATCTTAAATAAAAGAATTTTGCCATCAGCCTTTAATTTTTTTTGATTAAATTTGTATTGGAATGTGATGTTTCTTGTTTTTGATCATCGGACAGAAAATAAGACGTTTTTAAGAAATTTTCAAAAAAGAAGTAAACTAATTTTAAACTCCAAGAATAATACGTTTAACTACTCTCGATTTTGTCTTTAAAAAGCGGTTGCTGTTTTTCAAAATGTGTAAGTACTAACATGACATATCGTAAAAACACACTCTTTACGAATTACTCTATTTATTTGTTTTGAGAGTTCTTATTTTAAAATTTTGCAACCTTATAATTTTTCAAAAAATGCAACTTTCCGAGAAAAAATTTTAAAAATTCTTTTTAATAAAAAAAGAAAAAACAAATTCAACCAGAAGCTAAAAAGAGTAATTGGAAAGCTCAGTGATTGTTGCTATTTCCTTTAATTAGTCATCGATATTAAAAATAGTTGCTTTTCATTTATTTTTAAAGTTTTATTTATTGCTCATGATATACGTATATCATGTGTATATTAAAACTTTATTATAATGTAAGATACTCTGCTGTTCGAATCCACAATTGTTCCATCAATAAAACATATAACTTATATATATAAGAACATATTTTTTCATTAATACAAATTAGTCTTCTTTCGTCTAAAAATGTTGTTATTAGTTTAAATATTTTTGAATAACTGTACAAATACGTTATGCTTATAAAATGGATTTACAGATAAACATACAAGAATGTAGTTAAGTTCATAGAAATAGTAAATTTATGTATGACAATTCGCATATCATTTTATTTCAGTATTTTTACTGCTGTATAATTTCTGTCTGGAATCTAAATGGTATTATGACTTAGATATGCTATTTGTCGAACAACTCTACATGCTAGGAAAATATAAATCAATAAAAGCACTCAAAGTATATTTTGAAATAAATGTATTTTTGTTGTTGTGTGTGGTCTGGATTACTGCATTTCACTTTATTAAATAAGTAATTCTTTTGAAACTACAAATACTTCCCCTATTTATGTTGTCTTTATTCTCTACTCCGATTTTTGCTTAAAGCAGAATTCAGATTCACAATGGCAGAATCATAAATTAAGTTATAATAAAATTGGAATAGTTCATTCAATCTAAAATGCTAAGAATTCTTGTAAAGAATGGAAATTTTATCGAATATAATTCTTTTTATGAACAAAAAGAAATGGGAATTAAAATTATAACTTTGGTAAAATATTCATCTATGTAAGAAATGTAAGCGTAAAAAAATCAGAATTCTCAACCTAAGAAAAAAAAATTATTTTTGCTTCTCATTTTTAATCTGCAGAACTAATTAACTTCGAATCATATTCAAATTATGAACAAAAATGTTTCTTCAAATTTTATTGTATTAGCATAATGCTGAAGTTCCGTAAAAAGAATTACTGAAGTCATTTTGCGATAATCAGGCTTTTTTTAATTTTGAATTTCTTTGTGATTTTATTACAAATATTTTTTTGAGCTTTTTAATTAAACATTTGATTTTCTTTCAGAAAAATGTATTTGTGATATTTCTTTTATTGTTGGCTATTAATATTCTTAGTATTTAATGAAAGAAAACTGATATTTTAAATTTTTAACTGCTTGTGAATTTTTATTCTTTATAACGATTTTTCAATTACATTTAGAAGTTCATCGATTTATTTTGTTTATTTTTATATGTGATTATTTATTACTTTAGAACATGCACTTTTACCCCCTGGAACACTCACCTCGATTATGTGAGAAGGAATTACTGGATATGCGAGACGAAAGTTTTCACAGAAATGAATAAATTAAATTCTAATCTAAGACACACTCTGGTGTAATGATGTACTTCTCCAAAAATTGGAAGTAACCAGACACGCTTAAATGACCAGTGTTACGCAACATATTGGATTAATTTTTTAAAAATATAAATTGTAGCAAAATTTTAAAAATCTAATTTTTATCGAAAATATAAGAAAAAAATTTTAATTTGTGTTTAGAGTAAGTTGTTGGTTTTCTCTTCTGATTTTTCCAATGTTTGTTAAAAATAAACAGCAACGCATGACGTATTGAATTTTTCATTTGTTTTACTTTCCATCCTGATTATTATTATATAAATATAATTATTAACTGTACAGTAGTAATTAAATATTCAATTACAGTATTATTAGTATGTAACTTTTTAGTACTATTAGTATGTAACTTTAGTACTATTAGTATGTAACTTTAGTACTATTAGTATGTTAGTTACAGTACTATTAGAATGTAACTTTAGTACTATTAGTATGTTAGTTACAGCACTATTAGTATGTTAGTTACAGCACTATTAGTATGTTAGTTACAGTGCTATTAGTATGTTAGTTACAGCACTATTAGTATGTTAGTTACAGTGCTATTAGTATGTTAGTTACAGTACTATTAGTATTTTAGTTACAGTACTATTAGTATGTTAGTTTAGCACTTTTGTATAATATATGATTGACCTTATCTATGTACACAAAAATTTATAAATAGGTAATACAACGGAAACCACTTTCAGTCTCTAAAAAGGGGTATAAATCAAAATTGCTATATATATAATATAATATATCAATACCACTTCAGCAAAAATATCGTTTTGTAAAGGGGATGCTGATATGAAGAAAGGTTAAAATTTCCTGCTTTTTAAGCTTTCCCATTAAAAATTTTGACAGTTAATTTAGTGATAAATATATTCAAGATTCTGTGTTCAGACTAATTTTATTTTTTACTAATACATATCCCAGTATCTGGTATCTCTCTTATATCAATCTTGTATTGACTTATATGGGAGCAATAGCATATACTCTCTATCTAGGATATGTATTAGTAGGGTTTTATACTATAATTCTTATACAAACAAATACTCCATAGTATGTTGTGGTATCTATGTATGTTTAACTTGAGTATATGGAATAATATAGCTTTATTTGCTTATTTTTATATGCTAACTTGTTTTATTTATCTTTAATGAAATGCTTTTCTACTGAAAATTAGAATTACATTAAATATTGAGATCTGTTAGAAATTTTAGTATTAACATCAATTTGTATGCATGAACTTATGTAATCATTTTAAACTCCAACTAAGCTTAAGGTATCCGACTACGTTCGGAACCGTGATTTTGCAAAAGTGCATAAATGGATAATTTTCATGATATTTAGTGTCATTTAGATTAGAATATATGCTTAAAATTGTTTTAAGGACATTTTAACAAAAGAAATTTATTTAAATACAATATTTTGGCAAAAAATTAACTTAGAATAATCTTTTTTCCAAATGTTCTCATTTTGTGAAAAATGGTTCTATTATAATAATATTTTGTCCGTATATAGCTCAGACCTCTCTACAGAGGTTCATGTAGAATTTTGAAATATATAACTTAGAAGTGTGTTTATTCATATTTTTCGACAACAGAGGGAGCAATTTTAAGAAAAAACGCCAATAATTATTTCAATTGGTGGTAACACTGAAAATATTGTAAATTTTTCAAAAATTATAGTTGAGCCTCTGTAGAGAGGTCAGAGTTATATACAGGCAAAATATTATTATAATAGAATCATTTTTCACAAAAGGAGAACATTTGGAAAAAGATTATTCTAAGTTAATTTTTGCCAAAAATATATTTAAATACATTTTTTTTTGTCAAAATGTCCTTAAAACAATTTTATGCATGTTTTCTAATCTGAGTGAGACTAAATATCATGAAAATTATCCATTTATGCGCTTTTTTAAAATCACGGTTCCGAACGTAGTCGGATACCTTAAATATTCAAAAGTCACAAATTATATTCTGAACTTTCACCTTCTTTAAAAGTTACTTTATGTCTTATTTATATTGCTGTGGTGTCTTTTATGTTTGTCTCTTTCTTCAAGATATGGATATTTCCTAATAACTCCTTTTTTTACTTATCGGTAAAGCTTCACGAAGAGAAAAAAAAATTTCATATCTTTCAAGACTGTACTTATCGATTACAGTTTTCTTGATGTCTATTTTATGAATACACAGGAGCTGGTGTGAATAAAAAGATTATTGCTTGAATTGACTTAGAATTATTGTCACACTTCTGAGCAAAGTAGTAATGTTTTTAGTACTTTGCTCAGAAGTGTGATATCTTGCATGTTTTGAGATTATACGACGACCATGTTTTTGCCGAAGACTATTGATTGGTTAAGTTACTCTTTATAGACTTTTTTATCTACTTTATATAGAATGATTTTTTGAATTTCAATGTCACTGAATGATTGGAAGTATTAGTAACTCAAGAAATTATCTGGATTATTAATGCATAACGTTTTATTTATTACTAAAACAATAATTAAGAGGGAGAGATTCAAGAAGGTAAATAAAAAATTCAAGCGCAGTTTTTTAATCGAACATAAGTATTTTTTATTTCCTATAATTTACATTGCACTCTTTTATATTATTCTATTTGAAATACGAGCGTAAAATATAATCATTAAATTTTACTTGCATCAATCCATTATATTTTATCTAGTTATACATTGCATATCGGCTAAAAATGTCTGGTATCTTATTATATATCACCAATAATTTATATTGCATTTAATCTGTACCATTTTCGCCATTTTATTATTAATTTTGTATAATACTACATCTTGTCTAGACTAAATGCAAAATCTATTTTTAAAATAGCTTAATTTAATATTCTGTAATCTTTTTTACTGAAACTCTCGTTACTAATACCATCATTCTAAACACAAAACTGCCTTTTTTACTCATTTATTTTTCCATACTTATAACTGTTTATAATTCCACAATGTAATTACTAACAAAAAGTATGACGTTACGGAAATCTCTCGAGCAAAACACCAAATTGTCTCCAGCATCATTGCGCTCGCTGTATGCTCTGTTCTTAAGTTAGTCATTCCGTCGTCTCTCTTGGTAATCGAGCCAGATTCATTTGCGATGCAGTCAAATGGGTCTACCTTCTCTCAGTGGAACTTATCTTAATTACTGGGCCATTCCTCTGAAAATTTAAGCGCTCTTATCTGTACTATGGAGCGTTATCTTTTAAATACCTCTACTTGTGTAACCGTGCATGAATCAGTGAGATAAACTTTCCTCTCTTGTCCACAGATTTTTTTTCCACTTAATTCTGTAACTAAGTTGATGTCGTGTATCATTTTTCTTTCTTGTATCATTGTGCTTGTTTTCGGCGAAATAGATGCGCTTTAGATGAGGCTGGATATGAAGGAATCTACGTGAAAGGTTGATAAAGTACATCAGGGAATATTTTTTATGTTGAGCAAGCAGCAAGCCGTTAAGTGAATAAATTTCTTCAAGTTCTTTTGCGAGGAAAATATGAAAAAAGCCTTTTTCCTGCATCATTTTTAAAGTGCTTTTTGCAGTTTATGAGCCAGAAATGGATTTTGTAAAATTTAGAAGGAATTATTTTATGTGAAGCTTAGAAGAAACTTATTTTTATATGAAGAAAAACAAAAAATACTTGGACAATTTTAATCTACTAATTTCATTTATTTTTTTAGAAAGATTGGTCATATTTAATAGCAAAATGTAATGAAATTAACTTGATTAATCAATAGACCGTCGCGTCATGTTAAATAACTGGGATTTGCGTACGTTAAATACCAGACTAAGCTCCTAACAAGCATGGGAGTGGAGGAAGAAATGCCATCTTTGATGTAAACTTTTAGATTTGACATAATTGATACAATGAATTAAGGTATCCAACTACGTTCGGAACCTTATTCGTGATTTTTGAAAAATTCACATTATTTTCAGTTACAACCTATTGAAATAATTATCGGCGTTTTTTTTTCTTTAAATTTCTCCTCTCTGTTGTCGTAAAATATGGATAAACCCACTTCTAAGTTATATATTTAAAAAATTCTAGTTGAGCCTCTATACAGAGGTCTGAGTTATATACAGGCAAAATATTATTAAAATAGACGCATTTTTCACAAAAGGAAAATATTTTGAAAATGGGTCATTCTATGTTAATTTTTTGTCAAAATATTGTACTTAAATCATTTTTTATTGTAATACTATTCTTAAAACAATATTATATACATTTTCTAATCTAAGAGACACTAAATATCACAAATATTATCCATTTATTCGCTTTTTCAAAATCACGGTTTCTAACGTAGTCGGATACCTTAAAGCATTAGTGCTAATATCATTATCAGCATAGCTTTTGTTAAGTAATTGCTTATATGTAAAGTGGTTATACTTTAAGATTACCAATAAGTCTTAGGTATATTATACGTATATATTAACTGCGAACCATTCATTTTTTGATACAGTATATAAAGTGAAGTTATTTTAAGCAAATTATTTGTATAAAGTATATTACACTAATGTTAAGCTTATTCAGTACTTCTTTTTTGATTTTTTTCTTTTCGTGAGCATCGTTTTTATTCATAGACCTTTTTCCATTCACTTAAAATTTAAAACATTCTCAGTTCAAACATTGTTCTTAAAACAAAGAATTGCATTATATATTTAAGTTTTGGAAAAGAAATGCCCTAAACTTATTTTAAATAGTTAAATAATTATTTTGCTATGAGAAATACTGCATTGTTTAAAATAAAATAGCCGTTGAATAATATGAGGTTTCTATGGACTGAAGAAGATAGAGAGAGCTTATTTTCAAATTGTGTGTTCAGTCCGTTTGGTAATATATTTTGTTGTTGATATAGTTGTCTCGTTTAAAGATCATTAAACAGTGAAAACAGCAAACATTAAGTTAGTTTGAAGGATGGAAGGTTCGTTCTGGGTACCTTCCGTTCCGAACGAAATGTGAGTACTTAACCCATCACGCCAAAACGATCCTCTTCGCGTGATGTTGGTACTAGTTCATATAGATATCACACCGCCACATACTCCCCTGCCAGTGTTTCGGCGAATAGTCGAACGAACGATACCATATTCGTGGCGAGCATGTAAGCAGTTGCGTCACTTATTGGGTTGCGTCATTCGTGCGTGACGGCTTGAGAATTGCGTCATTTGTGTGAGACGGCTTGAGAATTGCGTCATTTGTGTGAGACGGCTTGAGAATTGCGTCATTTGTGTGAGACGGCTTGAGAATTGCGTCATTTGTGTGAGACGGCTTTGAGAAGTAACGGCTTATTTTTGCGTCAATGTTTGACGGTTTGGTTGCTTTTGCGGTGGATAGATGGCGCCACGACTGCGGCGCGTGAAGGGTGCGGTTCATATCACGGCCAGGGTCACCAATGAAGGAAGGGAGGTTCGTTTTGGGTACCTTCCGTTCGGGACGCGAGTACTTTACAGATCACGCCAAAACGATCGTCTTCGCGTGATGTTGGTACTATTTGATATAGATATCACACCGCCACAAGTTTATAAGAAAAGATTGTTGCACTTTTACAAGTTCGAGCTGGGGGATTCGGTAGCGGTTTCCTTGAAAACAACGAAACTTTCGATTTAAAAACAAGTCATAACCATTTCGATTTAGAAACATATCAATTTAATATTAGTTTAAAAAACTTTTCTGTGAAGATTAGAGGGTACAAAATGAACCCCGGTCATAAACCTTGACCATGTCCTTGTGAATAGACATTAAGTCTTATTGCTTATGGGTAGTGTCCAAACAACCATATAAAATAATATCAGCCGTATACTAATTCAGCATTTATCAACACGATATTGTGTTCGATTCAATTGTATGAATTGAATCAAACACAATATATCGCACAACAGAGAACATCATCGCTTTCAGGAACGCCTATTTTGGCAATCATTTTATAAATAACTATGCAACACATTGCCAAGAAAGTATTTCGAGGCTCTCTTTTGAGAATAATCTGACTAAACATTTCATTTATTCTCTTTTTTTTTCGCTCTTCCTTAAAATCAGATACTTCCTGTTCAATAAGACAAAATCAATTCCTGTAGAATTCGTGAAAATCAAATGTGTGGCATTTAACTGCACGAACTGTTTTTAGCTATGCCAATTATAAATAATTAAGGTTCTTCAGGCATACTTTCTGTTGTGAATAATACGAAGCATATTTATAATCTCTGCATTTCACTATCTCAAGTCAATAAATACTTATCTACATGTTTGTTCGACTGCAGTAGCCGAGTGGCAATAATCGCGAAATCGGGATCAGCGTTGTCTAGTCGCGTGTTCGAAACCTAGTTTCACTGAAAACCTACCGTGTAGTGGGGCTGATGCACGCTAAGTCTGTCAAGGCTCAAAATTTTATCTATTTGGCATGGTGGCAGTTCAGGTATGGACTTCATCACTTGACCATGGTTCAAATTTTCGAGGTGTTTGGTTATTACTGAAATGGACTGTAGCGCGATTATTATTTTTTAAAAAAATCCAAATGATTTAGTTTAAAATCAATTTCTTTTATTAATGTGGCTTCCAACATGAAGTCTTTCGAGCAAAAAGAACTGTTTTTACTCAAGCATTCGGGTTGATACGAAACATTGCTGTGGCAACCCTATACGTTGTCATTATTCTCTTACAACTTACCAATTATTCTAAAATTCGCCAAGCTGTTGCACCAACATGCCAAAGTATACGTTTACATGGATAGTAACACAAAGTAAGTCACCAATAGCCCTCGTGTTGCGTTAGAATGCAATGTAAATCAATTCAAATCTGCAAGTTATAAATTTATTTAAAATAAAATTACCACTGATCTTAAACTGAAGTCAGGTACTTAATTATACATTATACAACGTACTTAATTGCACTTTAATATATATTACATTAATCGCAATAATTCTATCATACAACCTATATAAGATCTCAAATATTACATCTTATACCTTCATGTCGAAGATACTTTTAATTTGATAAATTTCTCCTGACCGTATTATATCTATGAAATAAAAATTCAAAATTAGCCTGTATATTATTGTTCAATCCCAAGTAACATAATATTCTCCAATCATCCAACAGCCTCCAATAATCGCACGGCGTGTCTACTGCGTTTAAACGCTTCAGGCCATTTTCAGTTACCCCAGCGTCTGCTCATCTCTTCGAGGGGACCCGTAAGTCACTGAATTAAATACAGGGAAACAAGAGCTCAGCTCAGGGCTTTTATGTAACGCTATCGCTTCAAATAACTCATTAAGACTCTTCCAGTTCCAGATCTTTCGGATGCTGGGATTTATTCTTGGGTAACAGAGTCTTGCTAATGAAGAGACGAGAAGGTGCAATGGCGTAAATTAAAGTTTCCAGTAGCAGAATTATTTTCCGCTCTCTTTTGGATCTGATGATTTAACTTTTAATTGCAAAGTGTTCGCGATTATTAGCTGGCTTATTATTACGTTTTGCGTTCTGCGAGTCATTTGAAATGGTGTTAGGTAAATAACATATCTTGCTGTGGGATGAGATGGTGCTGAAATTTTAGGGAATTACGCAATTATACATTTAAAATGTATGAGTATTGGAATAGGTAATGGGAGTGGCGCTATTTCAACTGTATGATTCACATACGGATATGGTTGCTGATTTGTTTTCATTAGTAAGGGAATTTAATAAAATGAATGAGACAGTCCTAGTTTACTTTAATAAAAGCATTTATTTAAAAAAATAAATTGAATAAACCGACTTGAAGAATTGCATACAATATTTTTCATTCTCTTTGTTGCATCGGTTGAAACTTGTTCTGGTATTTCTTTCAAATTGTTTAATTTCCGGTTTGTCAGCGATGGAACTGTTGCGTGTAAGAAAGTATTAAAATAACTTCAGTTACACACATGTAATGGCTTCAAATAAATTCAATTCTTTTTCACTTTACTGAACCGTAAATTTATATCCATTATTAGCCTGTATTGAAACATAATGCCGCCCAGCCAGTATGGTGGATATGACCCTCGGCTTGTAACCAAGAGGGTTCGAATCTCGAGTAAGGCATGATTGTAGTTTCTTCGGGAAAAGAAGTCAGACTTTTGCCTGTAATGGATTTTCCCGGAATGGAATGTGAATGGAAAGCAGAGCACCCCTTCTTGTTATATGGTGGGATCATCATCTGTAATAAATGTCTATATTCTCCTGTTTGTATTGTATGTCTCTGTACTTCATATGTATCCCAGGATAAAAACACACGACAACAACAACGTTAAAACATAATAATTTTAAGTGTAATTAGTCCTCAAAAAACAAATGCTTCAGTAACTTTATACTGCGTTTTGCCGTTAGCAAATAGCTACTCGCCCAGACAGTCAGAAAACCAAATGTTGAATAAAAACTAAAAATGTTCTCTAACAGCATATATTTGTGAGCAAAGTTTTTCTTACATGAAGATCAATAAGGGTAAATGTAGAACCAAGCTGGCTGACATTAACTTGTATGCAGTGATGAGAATTTCAACAAGCATTCTCATTCCTGATTTACAAAGAAAATTGTAGGAAAGTGTGATATGATGTATTTGTCTCTTAAAACTTATTCTAAAATTAAATTTGCTTGTTACTATAAATAAGAAATTATCATAATAAATAAATTGAGTACACGCACTAGTGTCATTATTTTATTTATTTTATATTTCTTAATTTTTATGATACAAACCTTTTCTGAGATACACAGTTAAGCAATAAATGCAATCATTTTGAAAAAGTGCGGTCCGCCAATATCCTTCGCTCGAACCAAAGCAATTGCACATCCCTGCATTTGGCTGATTTTTAAATAATTTAATTTGTTCATTAAATTAGTTATTCTGTATGGTTCGACTTGTAGTTCTTTTAGATCGCAGATCTCAAATCTTAGGAAATTCTTCTATTTGACTTATAGCTTGATAGTTCCTGAATCTGGAAAGAATCCTGAATCTAATTTCGTAGGATTTTATTTTAATTTTATATTTTATTTTTACTCAAAAGTTTATTTTTTCAAAGACTTGATCGATTTTAAATTCTATCATTGTTTTTATTGAATTTTATGACAAGAACATTTCGGTAATTTTCGACCCTTTATCTCAAGAGTATTGTTTCAAGAAGTCATTTCGATTTGTTTAAATTGAGATCTGAAATGCTTCTCATCGCCTGAATCGCTTTGTTACCTGTGATTTAAGGAATTATTGATTTCACGGATCATTAAGTTGAGCTGATGGGAGTTTTCTGCAGTGATATTTTATTTTATTCCTGGGACCAGCTAATTTCGCACTCCCAGCAAAGTTATGTTTGTTTCTTTTTGTAAATGATCGTTCTCATGGTGACTCTTATTATCTTTTCTGAACTTCTTGTTTAAAAATATAGTGTTTCTCCAAAGTATAACGTAGAATTAACGAATTAAAGGTTTTGCTGTTATCTTCAAGAAGTTATGTTTCAAAATTCCTTTTTATATTTGTTTGTACATATTAGTTTGCAAAATTACTTACAAATTACTATCTTCTAATTTTACTGTAATTTCGCAAATCAACTGGGAGACAAAATTCACACACAGAGGTACAATGTAATACATAAAGGATGAAGAAAACATAATAGAAAATTAATGAATAGGACAAGCAGAAAAAGGTTTTATTCTCAAAAGGAGATTGATACAAAATTTTATCTAGCAAACAGAGAGAACAACAGACTCTGTGAATTTCTTAGTAAGAAGTATGATCATTACAGCAGTTGCGCAACCCCATCTGTTTATACCAAACAGATGGTGACTGCATACTCAACACCAAATTATTCAACTGTTCTTTTGGTAAGAGTTCCCATTTCTTAATGAGCATCTGTATCAGTTCTCCAGAGGATACAGTTGTGCCTCAAAGCGTTTTTCGAAGGCATTCCACTTATGTTCACTTGGATTTGAATCATGGTAGCTCTCCAACCAATCCATTCACAAGTATCTTCACTTTCTAGAAGCTCTTTAACAGTTGGGGCCTGTGTGGCAGTACGGTATGGTTCATGAAAATACAATTTGAACCAATGCCACCTCGAAACATGGGAGGATAACTTCATCTCCAGAACGATCTTCCATAAGGAAACCTCTGTCGAAAATGTAGAACTGCCTCCCTCCGTTCCTCCTAACATACATAATAGTCTCTTTTCTTGATTTTAGAAAAATGAGAACGTTTCTTTGCCTTCCTTCAAATCAACTGGCTCCGAAAATGCTTTGTCAGACTGAATCGACTCCCATCGTAAAGAGGATGCGACTCCTTTGATATGTCTAATCTTTATGTTCAATACACCGTTATAAAAGATGCCATCGATGGGCTGCTGTCAATGGTATGCAGCATTCAGAACATCGGGTCAATAGGACATCTTTATGAAGGCGTTTGGTAATATTAAATCGTGATGCCTATCGTCTGGTTACTGTACATAGCTGCTGAGAAATGTTTCCCGCTGTGTTGTTTCGATCTACTTTTGGCTACACGGCAATATATTGGTAATCACTTGACGTTGGTTTCCTTGGCCAGCCACCACCAATTTTTCTTGTAGCTGTACCTGAAAAGTTTCACAAGCTCCTGATAAATCATGTTTATCAAGTCAATTCGAAAATGTTGGATTGCACTCGTTAAGTTAGCCTCTTTTGAAGTGTGTCAATCATTCTATCACGTGTAAAGGCATTCTAACAGTTTCTTTTAATCATACTGCACATACGGCTTTCACATACCCTTGCAGAAAATATCTAGAAATGCACCTTTCATCCTCTTTAAGTTGCATTACTCTGCGCATGGTTACTTCCCGTGTTCTGCATGCCATCACGGGACCTTTGATGTTATGCTCCATATATTTGCATATGCATCATTTTTCTACTGAATTTGCTTTCCATTGTGCTGAAAAGGCTCTTTTTTGCTTTTTCTTGGCTGTTTTCTGAAAAAGGACTTTGTTGCTTAATTTTTACTCACTGGTGTGTGTGTATATATAGCAACAAATTAAAAAGTTTTAGAAGTATTTTTAAGTGTAATAAAAAAATAAACATCAAACTAGAAATAGCTAAAACAATATAGCTTTTTATATAATGATTTGAACTATATCAGAAGAGGTTTTAGAAACATCTAAAATAATTTCATGAAATAAAAATAATAAATTAAAAAAACTTTTGATTATTATTCATTAATTCTTCATTCATTGCCCTGTTTTTAAAAATGTATCAATTTTAGTATTTTATCTCATTTAATTCTTAATTTCGAAGTTCATCTCCAATAGCCCTCGTGTTGACTTATAGTGTGACGTTAATACAACTCTCTTTCACACACTCACTCACTCGAACTCGTTTAATTCTTACAATTAACCAAAATTTTGTTAGTAGTTAGCTATTGTGAACATTGATTTAAAGAAATATAGTGAGAAAGAATTTCTCTATAAATACTTTATTTTCATTTAGCTTTCTTTAAATTTCTAAAAGATTCTCCGAATTGATTTTAAAAATTTTCATTTAGCTTTCTTTAAATTTCTAAAAGATTCTCCGAATTGATTTTAAAAAAAAGTAGCAATCATTCAAAAATAGGATGAATAATATTTATATATAATCAATTTGTTTCTTTCCTCAAGTATAAGCCGCAAATTATATTCTACTTTCCAATTAATCATGAATCCTTTTCGATTGTGAAACCTACTTCCCACCCAAACCGCTTCTGTTAATAAAATGGCTGCTGGAAGCAATTTAAAATTCTGATGACATGTCACTTTGTAAAGAATAAAAGCGGTCCGCTCCGAAAAGTTTCGCTTTAGATTTAGAAGTAAAGAGGCTTTACATGATCTGAATATATTAGATTTTGCACAGATAATACATTTTCTACTCTATCTGAGGCGTCCTTTGACAGGGACGAAAAAGAGAACTACTGGAAGGGAGGGAGTAGCAAGAGAGAGAAAAGAATGAAGATTTGTTTGAATTGACAACTGTCACATTCTTTATATACAGTTCATGTTTCCGAATTTTTAATCATGTCAGGAGAGAACTTGCCACAGAAAAGTGGAATGGAGTAGAATTACTATTTGTTAGCTTTCGAGGAGGTAGCTTGCATTTTAAAGTTCTGTTGTTTTGGAAGAATTCTAGTTTGCATTCGTGATTGTGAAATATTAATGAAATAACTCAAGAACGGAGGGGGAAGGAATTAACCAAGACAGCGTTTCGTTTGTAATAAAAACTATTTAAACTTGATTTTTGAGTTCACAGAAGAAATATTATTCATGTAAGTTGTAAGCATTGTATCTGGTTTTAATGTATGCTTTTAAAAAGTCGATGTACTATGATGATTTTTTTGTTTTCAAGGATTGCACCTTGTGTTCTTAACTTCTAATATTTAAATAAAGGAATCGGCTGGAGAAAAATAGTTTTCTAAAGGTATTTTTATTTCAAAATAAGAAAAACTAAGACATTTAAATAAGTATATATGTGCAAGGAAGAATTTTTGTCCATCTTGTATTGGAAACACATAATTGATAGAGTTTACTCACGAGCGATTTCCAAAAATACATAACTTAATGAATAATTTTTTTCCAAATGAGGGAATATTTTTATAAATTATCTCTTAATTTGTAGTGAATATAACAACTAGCAGAAGCGCCCTCTAGCGACCTTCTGTCTTCAGTAGAGGCCAGGCGAGGAGACAACGTTGTCGCTTTGAAAAATCGTCCACGTTCTTTGCCCTTTATTTTTGTTAACCATATATGCTGTCTTTGTGTTTCCTTACTTAATTAATAATAGTTACTTTTACGAAAACTTCATTGAATCCAACCCCGAATGTACCACATTTAGTTTAATCTTTTTACGTCTAACGCAATACATATCAATATTTCTAAACGATTATAAAGAAATGCTATTTATTTATTATTAATTGAATTATTTATTTATAAATCATATTACATTTTAAGTTTATATTCGCAATTGCGAGGATTATTTAGCTAAGAGTTACTACAAAATCATTGTATTTGCTTCAGCTCTTATTTAGCTTTTCATTTTTGAAAGGAACGTGTCACAAAATTCATTTGTTTCTAAAAATTCATATTTAATGCAGTATATAATTTCAATTTGTTATATACTGCAGAATTCAACTTCATTGTTTCTATGTATGAAAGATAAATGAAAGGAAAATTTTGAGTTTTTTTTAAAATTATTTAATTATTCGTGTATACAGTAATAAAATGTAAATTTGTTACACGCCTGTGTTCTATGCATGGCCATATTACAGAATATATTTATCCTATAATACCTTTGAACAAAAATTATTTCATTCTCCAGAGAAAAGTGTCGGCGTTGGAAAAATACGTTAAATAAAGATGAATATATTTGTAAAGTTTTTAATTATTTTTTAACATCTAATTTCATTTTTTTTACATCGGAAACTTTTTAGAATATAGTTAATCTAATTCTTATTACTGATGAATATTTAAATAGTTGCATCAAAATTCCTAAATTTAAAAATAAATCTTCATTTTTATTGGATTTTGTGTTTTATGCTTTGTTAATTATTGGAATTCAATAATTAGAAATTTTATTTTCTTAGATGGGTTTTAAACATCGATTTCTTGATTGAAATCCTCTATTACATATTTCGTCTGAATTGTCTTTCTTTTTGGCTATTTTTAAGATAAATATTTTACTAATATTTGCTTTTCTACTAAATGTCCTGCACTTTGGATGCGTGCATGTCGATGTATTATTAATCATATACTGGATGTTCTATTAAGAAAAAAAGCCTATTATATCTAGCAAATTATTAATTGCGATTTTTAAATGAGTTTCTGAATATGTTTTTGATAATAACAAAATATTAATAAAAAATAGACATTTATGTTTCCGTACTTATGCTTTATCATTAGTCATTTTTGTCGTAAAACGGGATCTCAGAAAAAAAAATTATTTATAATGTTTTAAAATCTTTATTTACTTTGAAAAAAAATTGAATTGGATATTGACTTTTTTTTTTGCTACACCTCGAATAAAACCTACCTTCTTGTCATGTATAGTCGTTATTGCCGAAAACAGTGGTCCAGAAAATGTCGATCTAAAAGCGTCTATTGCCGTTGTGCATTTGTGAAACCTAAATCTTGTGTTATTATAAGAATTTCTTAGAGTTGGTTCTAATTCTGTGGGTTTATTGGCTTAGGTTTTTCTAAGGGAAATTTCTTCTATTTCGGGGAACTATTTCTTCTTGAACATCATTTCTATTCCTATTCACTCTAAAGCTTTTCTACAAACAACAGAAAGGGCACCAGTTCCTCTTTGTTTTATCCACAATGCAATTTCCTGTTCCAGATATGTAGTTGTATACTATTCCTCTTCTAATACTTTATTCAAAGAAACGGCTGCACCACCACAACGAAACATCATGTTTTTCATAAGATTCTTCACCACAAACCAGGCAAGAGAAAGGAATGGAAGTGTTCTTCCTAAAAGAAAAATGTATCCCTCCCTCCATATGAATTAGATGTTTCCATTATGATGTGAAATAATGTTTAAAAAATGCCACGGCTAATGTTACACAAATACATCATAACCTACCGCATTATGTATTACTGCAGTTTTTTACATGCAATATTTTTTTTAATCACTACATTGAAAATTGAGAGATATACATGAACAAAATACTCAACTTCAGGAAATTTAATTAGTTAGCGCTAATTAATTAATTACAGATATTCAACTGTAAAATTAATTATACACACTGTTCACTTAAAATAAATAGTCAAATCGTTTTTTAAGACCTTCATTAACATGCAAAAAAATAAGAAATTATCCTTTGACATTAACTATTTTTTCGCAACAAAAATATCTGTCTTCGTAATCCGTTGAATACGCCGTCAGCTGAAAACGCAATTTCTGCTATAAAACTATTCGCCTTCCCCGCTAAAATACTCATCATAGAACCCGTGATGTCATATATCTTGGAAGAGTAGATTTGGAAGAATATTACTGCTAAGTATTTTCAGAATTACGATGGTTATTCTATGTAATTTTTTTATATAAGTGAGTAGTACTTATAAGTACCGTCGGTAGATAAAGGGTTAAATTCCTCATTTTCCAATAAGTTTTTCGTTTCAGAGCATTCACATTCAAAATTTTGTATGCCAAATTGGAAACTTTTTAGTGTAATTTAAATGTATTTATTTAGGCCTTTTTTTGCGCCAAAATTTGTATTTCAAACTTAATATGATACAAGAAGTATCACTTTATTTCTTATATCGTGTTACTGTTATTGAATATTTTATTTGGAATATGTCAGAAAAACTTACTTTTTTTTAGTACTTAAAAAAATAGCTTCTTGAAAAGAAAAATTTCCAAGTGTCGAATCAATGTCTACGAATGTCGATAGCATTCACATAAAATCAACAATTTATCTAAATTCTATGCAATACTGCTTCACTGAAAAAACATCGCTAAAATAAAATTCGAATCGAAACGTGAAAATGAAGATGCGAATCCTTACACTGTTGCCATATCCCAGTGCGTGACTTTAGGTAAGTGCTATGTCAGCTTCAAGTAAAAGGCATCTTTCCTCTTTTATTATTTCCACTTTTTCTTCTTTTTCGATATTTCGAATGACACACCAGCCTCCTGTGATGTATCGGTGAGATTTCTCTGCTAGAAAGAATTTAAGCCTGGTCTTGATGTAAGAAAGACCTCTCGTGTGATGGAAGGTTATTGGCGGCTTTATCTTTGTGATCCGAGACATTTTGGGTTGAGGTCTTTTTTAACGCTCTTCTTCTGAGGTGAACGCTCGTGAGAGATAAAAATTTGGGCCACCCGTGCCTGAGAATAATGCATAATTTACCATATCAACTAGCAGCTCGATTGGAGGGCGACTGAATGCGGTGATGTTTGCTTTTGTCACGTTAAGAATTGCGTATCGCTTTTGCAAATTTTGACTCTAAAAATTTATCTCCATCTTCACTTTGCCATCCACGTATTGTGAGAAAAGGAAAAAATGTTGCAATGGAGTCGTTGCAATTTTTCAGCCTTTTTTTAAGAAAAAGAAACATTCGAAATTTGCTTGATATTCTTTAGTTTTCTGCTCCAGAAATAAAAGTAATAAAGCCCCATATTCTAATTTCGGTGCTTTATAAAACAATGATTTTATAAATGCTTAAAACGTATCTTTGGTTTTCTTAATCGTACGTTTGTAGTGATAAAATAATTAAAGAATTAGAAGTTATGACTACAAAGCAAAAAACTAGGTAGCAAATTCGTTTTAACTCTTTATCTACCGCATTATGATTTATTGCAGGTTTTTTTTTCATTGAATATTTTTTTCGGATCACTACATGGAAAAATTAAGAGATATACATAAATAAAATACTGAACTTTGGGAAATTAAATCCGTTAGAGCTAATTAATTCCACTGTAGAATTAATTGTTTACATTATTCACTTAAAATAAAGAGTCAAATCGTTTTTTAAGGTCCTCATCAGCATACAAAAAAAATAAGATACTTAAATTTTGACATTAACTATTTTTTCGGGAAAAAAATTCATAATCTTTGCAATCCGCTGAAAACCCCGTCATCTGAAAACGCAATTTCTGCTATAAAACTATTCGCTTTCCTCGCTAAAGTACTCATCATAGAGCCCGTGCTGCCATATATCTTGGAAAAGTGGATTTCAAAGAATATTCTTGCTAAGTATTGTCAGAATATTCGTAAAATGGTTTATTCTATGTTATTTTAAAGTGAGTGGTACTTAAAAGTACCATCGGTAGATAAAGGATTAAAACAGCAAACTAAGTTGCAAATTCTTTTTAACAGACCTTATTCTTTTAAATTTTCGAATTTGGTTGTAAAAATTGTACAAATCCATTGAAATTTTCTTGCTGTATTATTAGTTTTAAAGAAGAAATAATCAACACTCTACTACAGTAGTGTCAAACTCACGGCCCAACCAATATATCGACACTCATTAATATGTAATAAAATAAAATAAATTTCTCCCGAAATAGGAAAAAGCGTTACAGAGAAGAGATGTCAGTGCCAAGACGTAAACATTACATTTTTTTTTGTTCTTTCATATATGTTTATTATAATGTATTATTCGAAATAATCCTACGTTTCTATGAATATTGATTTTTTGCGGCCCACCTAGAGCTAAACCTTGTTTGTTTGGCCCAAGTTAGCCTTTGAGTTTGACACCCTTGCTCTACTATATATTATGTATTCGTGTCTGCTGTTATTAAAAAAGAAATATTTAAAAGTATTTTTTAATTTCTAGCGTTTACATCGTTAAAATTTTTATTTTTAGATTTAAACGTATAATATTGCATTAAAAATAACCTTTATTTGATTTCAAATAAAGAGAAGTTTGGTTATTTGTACTCTATAAAATTATTTTTCACATTTTCTTTTATGAATCGATAATTTAATGCGTTCTTATAATTTAAGTTTTATTAGAAATTAAATTATTTAAGAATTAGTTTAAATATTTTATAATCAGCAGCAAAAGCTGAGAAATGTGAAGTAATTGACTAAATTAGAAATAAAGTTTGAACTTTCTTGGAAAATAAAATATTAAAAAGTATTTCATTATATATTTTTAAAGATATTTCGATAAAACCAAACCAGATTCACCTGTGAAGTTCTAGGATAAGGAACATGAATTTTTTGGCAATTTTTAATTTGTCTACATTGTTTCATTTTATCAATTTTCAATAAAATTTCATTTGATTAATTTACGTGAATAGTAATTCTACTTTGCAATAAAAATTGTTGTTCCTTGCATGACTTAGAGTAAAAATTTTATAGCAAACTTGCATTTAATTTTTCAATTAGCTAGAGCGTCTCTCTTTTGAAACATTTAAGCATTCATATGATAACACATTAATATTACTGCATCAATTTTAAGTTATTAACATTACTTGTGAAAAAGAAATCAGAAATCTGTTGAAAAATTTATAATTATATCTGAAAAAAAAATAACATCACGTGATTTACTGAAAATTTTAGAGCAGGGGTACTCAACCTTTTTTTCTGATGGTCCGCATACATATGTCAGCCATTTCACGCGGGCCGCATACACATGTTAGCAATTTCACGCGGGCCGCAACATGAGATTAAAGGGGGGGGTAGAAATGCTTAAAAGAACAAGATAACAATGGAAATTTAAAATATGGAAAATTGATCAAAATATTATAACTCCTGTTTTGCTTTTTTTAATTATTACATTTTGTCACGAACGTTAAATTAAAAGAATTGAGGAAACACTCCTACACAATTTTTGTATCTCAGTAAACGGTTTCATATAATTACCAATAATATAACAAACTTCTTAGGATGTCTTTGTTACTACTGTGACATTATCACTGACGAAAAATTTTGTTGCTGTTACAAAGAATATTCAATAAAGCCTATTTATCACAAAGGAGGGAAATGTCATTAAATAATTCCTGTTTATTGGTATTTTTTAAATATAGCACTTTCGTGACAAATCAAACAAGTACTGATTCATGTTTTTCACTACAAAACAGTCAACCGCCAAATCATATGAATATTTTTCGCTTGCAAGGTATGAAAGATTTTTCAAAATTAGTTCCACCCATAAAATTATCACTAATCCACTGTTGTCAGTTATCACTAATGGTAACCGTTACAAATAAAAAAGAATATGAATTCGTAGCCATATGATATCGACAGCAAAAAAGCAAAATTGATATATTTGATTTCTTGTAAAAGAATTTCCCATCAAATTTTTAATACATTGTCTTAAATAAAAGAATTTCTCAGAACAATGGGTCATGACCGGGCCACTTAAAAAGGCTTGGTGGACCGCAAGTTGAGTATCGCTGGTTTAGAGTGTTGGTACAAAAATAAATTAAATATTGTTAAATTTAGAAAAATATTTTTAAAATATATAAAAAGTGTGTTTTTTGAATTTGTTTTACAGTGTAAGGATTTCAATTTAAAGGGATTTTTTTGTAAAAAAAAAATTTTCATGTAACCTTCATTTTAGAAGTTGCTTTTAAAAAGTTTCGCTTTCAGATTCAAATTCCTTTTTATTCTATTCACAAATCAAATTCTATGTTAGAAGTATTTTTTTTTATTTTTTAACGCTCACTAAACCTAGACATGCGTATAAGGATCCTGCATAAAGCTGCTCGACTGTCACCTTACCCAATCCTATTACCGCTTAAAAACGAATACTAACTAAATATTTCATCTTTCTGTTTCTTTATTTATTTTTTAAAAAAGCTCTTTTTTCCCCGAAAAATTAATGGAATATTGATTAGGCTCTGCATTTTCTTCATTCATAAAACTCTGAACTTAGTAAAAATCAATGTCTTTTAGAATTTCCTCTGTCAGAAATTGTGATAAATGATTCGCATTAAAGTGCGGTCGAATGAGAATTTCCATTTAATTTCTACTTTAACGATTACGTTTTGAGTTGGATTATCTCAAAGACATTTATCGATGAGATTTTTGCCATATGGTATCACACAATTTTAGTATTCTTATTAGGTAATCTGTTTTATTAACTGTCATACAACGTTTCCTTGCTTTTATTTCAAACAGTTGCAGGGAGTATCTCTAAAAATAGCTAAGTTTGAACAAAAAAAAATAATTGTAATTTCTTTCTTTTGGAATGTTATCTATCTTTTATTTAAATATATTTCCTTTTTTCCTTAGTAATTTTGTAGTTCTATTGAATCATTTATTTGTTATCTCTTCTTTGTTTTAAACTAAGTATGCTTTGTATGAATTATTTCTTTGGGTTTTTTTTTATAAGGATTATGTATTTTTCGTAAAAAATTATTACCGTTCTTTGCATATCGAAAATGTAATTTTATTTGCTTTTCATTTTAAATTTAAATTTGTATTTTTTCTCTCAAAAATAAGAAATGCTTTTCGTGAGGCTGTAATAAATTTATTACGTACTATCGCAACAATGCTAACGTTTAAAATAACTCGCCAAGTTGGTAATCCCGATTTTGCATGTGTCGTACGCTCTGAATTGGCAACCATGTGCTTCGTTTCATATATAATGTCGCCACTTTAACTAAAGAGGTGCGCCAAAAACGAATTTTGCGAAAAAAAGAGCAAATAAGTATAACTACATAATGCATGTAAATTACAGTTTTACAGTTAATTTGAGCATCGAGTATGAACAGTTGCATAATTTCTACAATGAGGGAAGGGTGATCCGCTGTTAGATGGACAAGGGCTATTCCCCCCCTAGTATAACTTAATTTGTTTTTCTATTTTACTATGCAGTGATACTTCTAGATATTTATCGTCAGTGTTATGCAACAGAGGATAGTTTTAACCATTTATTAAATTCTGCGTATATTATTTTTTTGTTTACCAAAAATTTCATTTCTTTAATAAATATTGGTTTCTTTGTGTTAAAAGACTTCGCCGTTCTATTCCTTATCTTTTGAACAAATTCGTTTTTTTTTAACTTTCTTTTTGATAGGAATATTTTCAATTTTATCTTAATTGAAATATTATCCGATATTCAACAAAAAACGGAGAGTCTAAAACACATATGACGGCTGCTGACTATCTGCAATTAACTGTTTTTAATCAAATTAATTATTCATCTACGGATATACAGTTGCGCATGTTAATATAATCAAATATAAGTGAATTTTGTCGATATAATGTCATTTATGATTAAACGAAAACCCTTAGTTATTTTTATTCGGATTGTAAGAATAAACCTCTTTTATATACTCAATATATATATATATATATATATATATATATATATATATATATATATATATATTGATTGATTGATTGATTGATTTTTGATGATATAAAAATTAAATAAATGCTTTCATCACACACATCTTATTTCTATGAACTAATTAAGTGTATTTCTTGTCATAATTCAAAGATGGAAATAGCTCCTAAATGTGGTATATGAAAAGAATGAGTTATTGAGTCTGTGTATTAATAATACAAGGTGGAATGACGGGAAGGGTCTTTCATATGTTGCGTATCAACCCAACTCTCCCCGAAGGAGCCATATATATCACGGTCTGCACCCGGAATCCTTTCTAAGCCATGACAATCATAAGAAAAACCTACCGCGATTTCCAGACATAGCCGATCTCGGAGGTCAACAAAGCCACATATCTTCCACTACCACTCCTAGGGTTAAAGCAGAAACTTTTCCAATTTGTCACCAATTGAATAAAGAGGAGAATTACACGGAAGATGGCTAACGAGTATGACCAGTGATGGATGTCCGAATGCATGGCATCACTGACTGCCCTGATAAATGGTGATTCCTGTCATTTTTGATCGATGGCGGATAACAGCCTCCACCCTTTACCGTCCCTTACACGATAATAACCATCTCGCCAAAAAGTTCCGGGGAAGACCTTCTGTTGATGTTTAGCGAGAAAAATAATCTTAGTAGGGTAACATCAGTTACCGAATAAACATATAAAGGAAATTCGGAAGAAAGTAATAATGTGGACTGAAGTGTTATGCGCAGAAGACTGCTTTTTTTTTTGCCTTTTATCTCAAAACAGTACCTATTCAGCGAAAATCGTTTAGTACGAAACTGAAGAGACTTGAATATTTTTTCGTGTTAAAGGATATTGCAAAGAAAAGAAGAAAATATATGCAAGAAAATTAAGTTTGTTAGAGTACATAGATATGTAAAACATGTATGTTTATTTACATAGATATGTAAAAATAAGTTTTTGATAAAAATCAATGAAACAAAAACATTTACAAGAACATATTGAAATTTGATACAAAACTTTCAAACGTTTAGAAAAACAAAGCATTTATTGAGTTTTTGGAAAATAATCTGATATTTTTCTTTGCATAGTCTTTTTTTAGAATCAAATTGTCAATTGCTTTCCCCGTTACTTTCCCATTGTGCTCGTAAAAAAATTCATCTGAAACGGGGGGCGCGAATCAAACTCACTGATTTTTACTCACTTGCATGTATTCATCACCGAATTCCAAAGCCAGCGGATGAGAGATGAGATGTTCTTGTGTAGAGTTTGTAGGAGAGTGAAAGTAGCTTAAATAAACAAATTTGGCTTGTGCCATAGTTTGTTCCGAAGGTATTTCAAAGCCAAGTTAGCCTCCTTTCTACGAAACATGTGAAACCACCTCTCTTTCATTTCACACCCCTCTTAAATCTTGCCTGCGTGGCTAGTATTTTCTGTGTTTTGTTCATTCCCAGAAGGGAAATATCCTCGTGTTAAGAGAAAAAAATGCATGAAAATACATAATAGTTTGTCGGGACCGTTTTATTATTTCGTATTAATGAATATTTCGTCTTCAGCGTTTTCATATTTCACTGTATTTGGAACACGTATTCAGATAAAAAGAAAAATGTTCCATTATATCAATATAAAACCGTTTGGGGTTACAACGCATATACTCATTATTGTGTTCTTAATTTTGAAATATTTTTTATAAATGAGCCATTTTGTACTTGAATAAAATCAACTTCATCATGAATATAATGTAACAATATAAGAAACAAAGCATGAAATGTATTGAATCCGGAAGAAAAATAGAATTATTCCAACAAAAATGTAGGATAGTAAAATTTAGTATTAATAATGGAGTATTTTTTTTAGTTAGACGAGATTTACCAGGTTTTTCTATCTCATTCTTTAACACGAACCAAAGCTGGAGGTTTCAAATTGTTGAATACTTCATTTAACTTTTTTTATTATATTCCTAACCCCCTTATCGTGAAATGGTGATAAAGGATTTATTTTTCATGTTTCCAACTTCCTTTTTGTTACCAGTAAACAAAAAAATGTGCATTACATTTAAAAATATTTATAGTAGATGTTCTTAGCAGCACAGTTTTTTTATTACATAGAACCCTTCATTATTCGAAATGAAATCGAAATTCCTCCAAACTTAAATACTAACTTGAAAAGAATTTAATGTTTAACAAGTTCGATACGATTATGATAGTTCGTTTTGTATGATAATTATTTAATGTGCTTCATATTTTAATTATTTCTTTTTCATTTCTGTGGAGTACAAATAACCAGTTTTAAGAAAATCAATTTTAAGATTAAAACTATAGCCTTAAAGTGCTTTTTTATACTGCAGCACATATGAACGGGAAATAAAATGTTCTATCATTATAAAGTAGCACTACTGATATCTAAGAAGGGGAGCTAGCCGTATTTTAGTGATTCTCAGAAATGCTTTTTTCCATCGAGATAACATGCGTGAACGAAACATGAAGGAGTGCGTCTGAAACGGAGTCATATATAATCTTAACGAAAGAATAACACATTGTTAATCTAATATGAATTTATTTGAATGGATTTTTAGCGAGAAATACATTTTTACTTCTTCTAAAATGATGTGCAAATTCCTATAGATAAAAATTCCTGATAACTGTGTTATTTTTTTTGTCAGAATTATGTTACTCGAAGGCTACATTAATTATCCTTAATTAAAATACTTAAATATTCTATATTTAGGAATAAATAGCGAGTGCAAGAACAGTGATGTAATCTTCTATTCCTTCATTGTTTTTAAGTAGGAGATAAGAAAAAACTTTATGGTATTCAATAAGATTGTGTGGAAATAATAAAAATATTAAAAATAACATTATATAGAATTCAAAACTAAAATAGTGCGAAGAATATTATGAATGGTATTGAATGAAATTGAAACTTTTATATTTTTATGAATAAAATTTTTACATTTATGAAAAATTGCTATAAATAACGCAAACTAATTAAAATTGCAGTAAATTAAATTGTATGAGAGAGAGAGAGACTGCTTGATATGACGTGTTTTGTTTCACCTATCTTATCATTATTTAAGGAATTTTACTTACATGTTCTTATCATTTCTCAAATAATATTATGCGTATTTTTGATCGTAATATTCACATAAAAATGAACTTATTATATATATATATATATATATATATATATATATATGGGGGGTGATGAGTCCCCAACCCTTTAAGTGACAGTTGGGGTAAAGCCTACCAGAACAATTCAACCCGCCTTCCGCATAAGAACTGACGGATCACTCCGGTCAACTGACGAAGATCCATGTGAACGAACGACGCACTGGCTTCTGATTGATTGATTGATTGAATATTAACGTCGCACTGTTCAGCTACACGAGGGCTTTTGGCGACGGACCACGCAATTTTGAACCATGGTCAAGTGACGTGGACGACACCTGAGCTGGCACCCCCTCTCCAAACTACCACACCACACCAACGGGAGGACGTTTCAGCTCTCGACAGATTTAACGTGCATCGCTGCCCTACACGGTGCACTGGATTCTGATCGACGATGAAAATAGAACTCATTTTGTCATGGCTTGGAGTACAGACGGCTTTGTTGGATATTGAAATAAAATATAATATGATAAACGGATGCACGTTGGATTTCTCCTGTCAATCCAAGAATAACTCCAATTCATGATATATATATATATATATATATATATATATATATATAAAATAAATAAATTAATACCTTATAAAATCTTTCATCTGTACAGTCTAATTTTATAGAATTGCATTTTTTTAAACTCTTTATTATGCATAAAAAATACAATTTCATTTTGCCTTTAAAACTAATCATTTCAATTCGCCTTCAGATATTTTTACCGTGATAAGAATTTATGTTAATTCTTTTAGAAATTATCCCCATATTAACTATAAAAATAAAAACAAAATGCATGCTTAATATTGAAGATAGTACTCTCGTAATTAACACATGTGTCCCGGATTGCCCTGTGTGTATATAACTTTTCAAATCACAACACCTGATTTGATGTGAAAGGTTAGTCGGTGTTTACAGAAGGATCTGTTATATTGCAAAGAGAGAGAGGGAGAATCTTCCATCTTTGGTCCCCAGGTGTCACGCACATGTCACGTGCCGAATCTTTTTCTTTTTTTTAACTATTATTTCTCTCGCCGTGTTTCTGTACATTTCCTCGGAGTAAATAGTACATCCGTCCTGTCCGCTCATCCTGTCTGGACGGCTGACTGTATTTGTCTCCTGTCACCCGCAGCAACGTGAGGGAGTGTTTGCTATCTATGTTACTCCACTGTTATTATACGTAAGTGCAAAGGCAACATTTTTTTCTCCATTTCGGATTTTCAACCAACTTTACATCTTTCGTCCGTATGGTTAAAATTTGGGGAATGTGTTTTATTCCTGCTGTTCTGTACACTCAGAACAATAATGTAGATGGATTTTTCTCTTTGGAGAATTTGTCTGAAGAACTTAAATGCAATTCGGTTATCATTATTTGTATTAAAGCTGTTTTCGGCTAATGTTAAAGTATAGGATTCGAATTTGGAATATTTTTTCAGATATAAAAGTACTCAAACATTAATATTATATTCTGGCTTCACTGTCCTGTAAAAGAGGGGTGTCCAACCCAAATGACATTATAATCTCGCGGGCCGCACATGAAAGTATGTACCTTTATATCAGATTTATTTATTGGAATGAAAATTTAAAACAGAATGAATTATTATTATAGTTTTCATTATTTTTCATGTATACAGACATAGATAATATAATAATGTTTATATAATATAATAATGCAATGATCAAATGATGTTTAAAATATTACAGTGTTGCTATTTTCTTGAAAATTACGGTGTTCGTATTGAATTGATCTTTCGTTACTCATTTTTGAAATTTGATTGTGCTGTCCCTCTCACAAACGATTAAGTATACATTGTCCTTTATCTTAAACGTCCTGAATATTTTTTTAAAACTTTAAAAAAACATCTCTGCCTTCCTCTTGCTTTTTGGGCACTCCAAACAGAAAAGGAAGAGGAGAAACGAAAGTCGCACACACAGAGAATCATGTACCATCCATAGTAAAGGATATGCATAATGCAATTCGAAATTTATTAAAAAAGTAATTTACTGTAGTAAAATCAAATGTAACTGTTTGATAAAAAATAAATCTAATTTAATCTAAAGGAGATTTCTATTATCAAAAAGGATTTATTTTAAAACAAGAACTGGTAACAGGCAAATACATTGTACATATATATATATGAAAAAACTTGATAATTAAAATTTTTTTAAAAAAAAGTCGGCGGGCCGCGTATTGGACACCCCTGCGGTAGAGAATTACTTATTTTTTTATACGAGTTGATGCATTTTTTCTTTTTATAAAATGTTTTGCATTTTTTTCTCCTATACCGTAATGCTAAATGAGCTACCCCTTTACATGTTAAAAGGAAAAACTAATTATTTATGAAATATTTTGAAGTTTTAAAAACACTATATTATAAACAAATGCATGAGTTACGATATCACAAATTTTTATAAAAGTTGAAGCATTTTTTTCTATCCGAAAATGTGCTCCACGTTAAGTTCACGCTCTTGTGTATATAGCCTTAATGAATAACATGCCTTAATGAATAACATGTTTTTTTTTTATTTTTAAGCAAAGAAAATATATATGCGGTTTTTGAAAATAAAGCAGTAATAAAAATATGCTTTAATTGTGTGAAAAACAATACAGATATTGTGTTTAAATTTTTACTTTTCTTATTTTGTTCATATATCGTTGTTTTGCGGGAGAGAGAAGTATATCATACTTCATTCCGATTAATCCTTTTGTTGCTAAAAAAGTTTCTAAAACAAGTTTGTTTAACACAATCAAATTTTCCTTGGGTTTAATTTTTTTTTTATTAGGATGTCCATCTTTAAATTTCTAGTAATTAGATATGTTTATTTTGCTTTTTTTTACTCTTCATTAATTATCATCAGTCGCGAGTAGATGGTATGGAAACTTGGAAAAATTCGTGATGCTCTTAAATTTCAAAATGTTTTACCGAACATTATTTTGCTTTGTTTGAATGTATTTATTATTTAATCCCCGAATAAAAATTTTTTTGATTAACATCATATTAAAAAAAAGCTCTTATCAAGAAATTTGTTCGAAAATAAATTTGTCAAACAAAATAGCTATATATTGCTGTACATTTTTGTATAATAATTCAAATACTTGAGGAAATGTCTTCTTTCAATTTAAGCCTTATTACTTCATATTTATTAATTGAAAAAATGTTCTTTTTTATGAAAAATTTTGAGTTAAAATTCGACGAAAAATTATAGTACCATGACAATCTTTATGTGAGATTTCTTAATGTAGACACAATTACTTCTCATTCCAATTCAAAGAGAAAAAGTTATGTGCTTGAAATATTCTTTAAATCTCAAACAAATTGTTCCCTTTTAGTAGTCAATACGTATCACGAATTAAGTTCCATGACTTCAGTTTATTCTTCAAATTCGCTAAGAATGTTCTAATGGATGTTTTCAGAAACATTATTCTAATCCATTCCGGGGTTGTTGTTTTTTTTTGTAGTAAAATAAAAAAAATATTGAATGTACTGAACCATTAAACATACTTTTTTTCCCAAACACATTAAACTTAATGTTATCTGAAGCACTTTGCAATTAAATGTAGGTTTTTTTCCTTATTCCTCTTTTTATTGCTTTACTAGTACCGCCATTCTAATATGTCAAATAGAAGATACCATTACTAGAGCCCAATCGACTTTTTGCGCAGTCCGGGGGGTTATAGGTATCGATCCCCTTCCATGCTTTGCATGCACACGCTGAAGATCGTAATCCGTCTTCATTGAAACTTTTAAAACTAGTCGATAAAACAATGGGTGGGTGTGAGGGAGAACAAATTGTCGACCGGAAACTCTGAGAAATGGCATTACTTTGCTCTGAATCGTTAAACATGTAGAAGATCTGCTTCTGATTTTATTCTATTTTGCTGTATGGATTATTTTTCTTCCCTCTTTTTGGTAATTACTGTTTCCTTGTCACATTCCATTAATTCCCTTCTCGTGGGGGTTCAGTGTATTTATTAAATACGCAGTGGAATTTTTTCCCCTCCTTTTATGTGAGAAGAGGTTCTAAATTGTATTTGTAAAAATCTCGTTAATTTCATTAAGAACTGTATTCTAATTATATTTTCCTTTTTTTTAGATCCAACCTCTCAATTAAAAGACACAATGTTTGTTTAGAAATTTGGTGTTTGTTCCTATAATGTGCGGTATCGATCAAATATTGTATTATTTTTTTCAAACTTTTTAAAAAATTATTGGAAAAAAATTGAGATTTATGTTTATGTATATATATATTGCACACATCTGAACTAGATAAATATTTATTTTGGGATCATAATTTGCACAGCAAATTACAATGTTTTATTGAATTCTACGTAAGAAAAATAAATTAAATTATAATTACCGTAAAATCCGGCGTATAACGCGCACCTATACTTTTAAGCTGATTTTTTAAATTTTTAGGTATATTCGCCGTATAACGAGAACCGCTTTTTTACGAAGAAATCTGAAATAATAGTATACATTGCTGTCATGTTTTGAAGTCATTTATTCGAGGTATTATCCCAGACCTTTGTAAAAATGGTATACTTCTAGAACTACAACTCTTTTAGCTCATGAAGCAAGTCGTTTCATTTAAATAAACAGTATTTCGATACATATAGAAATATTTTTTTTTATGTTCATCTCTTTTGTTATTTTTAAAGCTATCGTTTTTATACCCGGCGTATAAGCTTACCCTTAAGTTTCAATCTTATTTTTTGCGTTAAAAGTGCACGTTATACGCCGGATTTTACGGTATTCAGTTACCGCTTTAAAAAAAATGTTTTCTTTCAATCGAGATTTGTGTTTGGTAATTCGCGACTATTTTATTATTCTCATGGTTAGAGGTGTTGTATTAGTTATCCATTCGATTTTAAATCAATGTTTTGTCCGAGAAAAATAAGTTTGAAACTGTTTCTGATAGTTTTATAATTTTTTTATGTTTATAATATTTTGTATGTTTTGAAAAAGCTCATTTTTCATATTCAAAACTTCAGAATTAACATGAAAGTACATGGAGCAAAGAAAATGCTTGCATTTGAATAAGGTTTTTTATTTATTTAAATATATTCCTATTCCTTACATTAAAATCTGATTATTGATCTGAAATTTATTTCTTTATGTATATGCCAAATAGTAACAATACGGAGAGACAAAATATCAATTATATTTCTCTTTATTTTGGTTCGAACTTCTTGAAAATCTCTTAAATATCTATTGCAATAGCAAAAAAATTGCAGCCAGCAAAAAATTACTTGATATTTTAATTTATGTTCTAAAGGTATATCAGAAAAAAATTCATACTTTCTATCCAAAAGAAAATATTTTTTGATATGCAAGTCTAAGAAACGGTGAATTTTTCTTCAAAATTTTTCTTCCGAGAACTATTTTTCATTGTAAAACTTGCAAAATAATGTTGTCGTATATCTTGAAAAATTGATGAGGTGATGATAAATAGAAATTCCGAACAAAAATTGAAAAACTGGAGCTTGGGCTTTCCAGTTTAACAGAAAGTTTTACCTAAGAGAGTTCTCACATGTTGATAGCTGTAAATTAGAAAGGATTTTTCTTTAACCAAACGAGTAATTGTTTGGTGGGTTTATATATGTATATTTATAAAAGTGTTGTCCCGTAACATATTCCTTTCTCATGAATTTTATTTGTTTGCTTTGAATAATGGATTCTCTTAGAGGAAAAAAAACAGTAGTTTTTTTTTAAATCATAATAAAGAACTACATAATATTTTAAAGATGACCTCTTGGGTAAATCTTTTTATATATTTATATATACATATATTTTATTACTTCACTTTATCAAATGTATACACTTTTCAACTATTTCCCGATTAATATTTCTGGTTTCTAAAATATTTCTGTACATTTTTTAATTTTAAAAAAAGAGCAAAGTTGATCTCGGAAGCCGTTTTAAGGTATCCGACTAAGTTCGGAACCGTGATTTTGCAAAAGCGTATAAATGGATAAGATTTATGATATTTAGTGTCACTTAGATTAGAAAATGTATATAAAATTAGTTTAAGAATAGTATTACAATAAAAAATTATTTAAGTACATTATTTTGACAAAAAAGGAACATAGAATGACCCATTTTCAAATTATTCTCCTTTGGTGAAAAATGCTTCTATTATAATAATATTTCGCCTGTATAAAGCTCAGACCTCTATACAGAGGCTCAACTAGAATTTTTAAAATATATAACTTAGAAGTGGATTTATCCATGTTTTACGACAACAGAGAGGAGAAGTTTTAAGAAAAAACGCCGATAATTATTTCAATAGGTGGTAACTGAAAATAATGCGAATTTTTCAAAATTCATAGTTGAGCCTCTGTATAGAAGTCTGAGCTATATACAGACAAAATATTATTATATGCAGACAAAATATTATTATAATAGAAGCATTTTTCACAAAAGGAGAACATTTAGAAAAAAAGTTATTCTAAGTTAATTTTTTGCCGAAATATTGTATTTAAATAATTTTTTTTTGTCAAAATGTGTCCTTAAAACAATATTATATATATGTATTCTAATCTGACACTAAATATCATGAAAATTATCCATTTATGCGCTTCTTTAAAATCATTGTTCCCAACGTAGTCGGATACCTTAAATATATTTTGGTTTCAGTATTGCATAAGTATTGTCGTAGGAAAAAAATTCCTTATGCTTTTGTATACAACCTAATGATTTTCTCCCTTTTTTTAAAAAAAATTGACAAAAGTTATTTGCTTTGTGTGTTTTGGCATATTTTTTATTTAAAATTTTATTTTTATAATGGAAACATTTTAAAAAACATTAAACTTTTTTTATTTATTTGTAAAATTATCGGCCTTATTGAAGGAAAGTCGTTAAAACAAAAAAAAATCAAAACCAAATCTTTGATTAAAAAACAAAACAAAATTCGCGATTTCTTTCATCGTGACTATTGTTGAACAAATTCTAAATTGTATTTATTGCAGTTTGAAAATAAGTAAGCTAGCTCTTTAAAAAGTTAAGGAGTACGAGAAATAAAAACTCTGGTATGTGTTTTATTTAAAATATGTAATTCTGTTCTATTGAACCTAGACACGTTAAGTAAAGAACCTTCAAATTTTCAGATGTGTATTTCAAAAATACGTACCCAAAGCAGGTGAATATTAATGAAAAATAGTATAGTATGAGAATATTCACACAAATAGCGTATTATCATTATCCACAAATTAAAAATTCAGACTGTCCGTTGACCATTTTTGATAAAATCGAATTTTTTTGTATGCTAGAACACTTTAATTAAGGCATGAATTTTACTTCATTTACCTAATTTTTAATGTATCAAGCTACCTAATTTTGTGAAATTACAACTTCATTTCTGACTTTTCTTTAAAATATTGTATTATTTACTATTTTTCACATATTTATTACGTGCAGTTGAACGTATCTTATCACTAAATTTCTTAAAAAGTATTTTTTTTTGTGACTATATTATATACCATAATAAAAATTTCATGAAATGTTTATAATTTCTTTAACCTTATAGAGACAAAATGCTGCAGTGTTAAAAGAATATACTAAAAAACAACTTTTTAAAATAAAGAAGGTAATGGATTACTTCCCAGAATCACAATAAAACATTTCAAGAGTAATTTTTTTTTCCCCTTTTCGCCTTAATATTTAGAAATGACGTATTCTAAAGGAACAACTGCATGACAAGTTTCAAAGAATCTGATCACGATGAATTTTAACAAGTTCGTGAAACTGACCCTTTGATCTTAATTACGGTCTTGTCATTCGCGGCTATTATCTCTAGTAATTGGAACTTTTAATGAGCTTGCGATATTTACGGCGAGTGCGGAATACTTTTTCTCGCCATGTATAACCAACATAACCTTATTTTTGTCTGAAGGAGGGAAAAGAAGTCTAGTTTGCTAACAGTGTGTTCTTTTTTTGTATTTCAGCCATGAGACAAAGACCGCATCATGGCTACCCCCCGTGGAATCCTGGGACTCAGGAGGATTAGGACTACCTTATGGCTGGGAGGCTGCTTTCGATCGGGAGGGAAAGACTTATTTTATAAAGTAAGTTGCTTTTTGTATGTCATAAGACAATATTTTGTTGTTTCTTTTTGAATTCCTACTATTAGCTCACACTCTCTATTTATTTATTTATCATGGTGGAATTTTCAATCGTTAATAAAATACATTATAAAAAGCTCAATTAAGCTGAAATTTTAAAAACATGATTATTTTGGATGACAAAATACAGTAATTTAATTATAATCAATAAAAATTAATTGATTAAAACTAATTATTTAACGAATTAGTAATACAGCCACATTGGCGACTTAGCGACCATTTTGGCGATTTGTGTGAAAATTTGACAAGGTTTTTTTCTAACGTTTTAAAGCATTCAGTTGAATCTAAATTTTATATACACGATTGTTTTGTATGACAATACGATACTTTAATGATAATTAATAGAAATTAATTACCACTTAATGTTGCGATTCTATCATATGTATATACATATTTATATTAATTGTAACTGTTTAATAAAAAGTAGCTAAAATAAAAATTTTCTTTGACCTAAGTAGGAATTGACTTAAATTTTTTTTATATTACTTGTTTTATACTAAGTAATACTCTGGTGAGAAGCAGATTAGGAAGAAAGAAAATATTGTGTTTAAAAATGTGTGATTTTAGTTCGTGTATCTTATATTCACTGTCTTAATTTTCCTTCTTAAAATGCCAGATATCAAAATAAACAGTGACGAGAAATTTATTTTATTACAACCCTATATTTTTAATTGTATTTATCATGAATGGAGGAATCCAAATACTCACTTTGTGTATTTGTTAACATCTCACTTCAAAGCCACACGAAAGCTATTGACGATGGTCTTCGGAATTTTGAATACCTGAGCTGACACCCATCTCCCCCTAACTTCCACACTAAGCCAACGTGAAAACTTTGAGCTACGTCAGATGTCAAGTGCACCAGACCCTCTGCACACCGAGTCTTGAGCGGCACAACAGGACTCGAACTTATGACACACGTCTACTTCGACCTCGTGACTATGACCGCGGCCACAAACAGAAACACAGAAGGGAATGTAAATGAAAAACTCACCAATTTCTTACATAGTGAAAAACATAAGAAAATTGATTAGCTATTATCATTCTTGATTTAAAGAAATGTTGGGCAAGTAATTTGGCTTATGTTTTGGATATAGTTTTCATAATATAACTGTATCTATTGTATTATGAAACAAATTACACATTTGAGATTAACAGCTTCACTCATGTTTAGCTCTTCTCAGAGTTTGGTTCACAATTGCGTTCTATGAAGTATGATCGCCACTCATATATGTTAAACAGTGGAAGAACGGGATTTTTAAATAGAGCATAGTGAAAAACCGATAACTTCGTAAATTACCTTAGATATATAAATCGGATTATTCTCGGAACAACATTCTAAGAACTTTTGACCTATAAAAGTATTTAAATCGACTAAAAATTGTTATAGCTTACTGATTAATCGACATTCGTAATTATAATCATAACAACAAAATTTTTTTCATTTTAATCCAATAAAAATGATTAAAAAATAATTTAAACCACTTTTCAATATATTGCTTATTAAAATAAAAGTTTATTTTATTTAATTAAACTAACACTATCTTGGTATCCATAATCGAAATTGATATCGAATTTTTTAAAGAAAGGAACAATTTAAACTCTAAGAGCAATTCGATTCTTCACTCTCAAACTCCAGCACCACATTATTTGATTTCTGTGTATGTTTGTGAGGCACCAACCCGTGGGTGCCCTATTTCTACATTATCTACGCGAAATGTATCTGTAGGAAAGAACGAAGAATCACGCAAATCTGTCATCTTAATATTTGTTTATTAAGATCTTAACTTAAACACTATATACAACAATAATAATAATCAAATTAAGTAAATCTGGAGTGAGAAGACACAATTCGGATTGCCAAATAATCGCGTAATAGACCACTATATCTAACTTTACAGATTACCTCTAATCTCATTAACACACGCAGTTTCCTTATATCTTAATTTAAGACGCTTACCGCTATATCCTAGGTAACAGCTATTCTCTTGATCCTAACTGACGTGACTTTACTCCTTGTGGAATGGTATCCACCTTTAGCTTGAATACACAGGTACGGGTAGGTTAATTCTTGAACTTGGGATTTCCTCTAACTTTAACTTAATCGCTTCTAATCATAAACATAGACTTCATATAGCAACTTCACATAGCCATCACGCGAACGCTAAACCTCTACTATATATAAGATTCCTAATTTGCATTCTCACGTTCTTCTTCTCAAGTTGGTTGGAAAGAATTGCCATTCTGGCCCCAAAGAACCTCAAGAGGGCATTAATGGAAATCGCGATGAAAGCCCGTCACATGTTATAAGCTACATATTTAGATTTTCCTTTAAAATGACCCTTTTCTAAAATTCACATTTATTTCTAATTTCCTTTAGATCAAAAAACTACTCATTTTTCCTAATATTATTCATTTCTAATAATTCTATTTCACAGGCGGCCGGGGCTTTAAATATATGATTTAATAATTTTTACTGCTTTAGAGAAGAATTTGTTCAAATTCAAATCCTAAAAAATATGCAGCCACTATGAGAAAAAACTTAACATAGCTATTGCAAATGTTGCATTAGGACTATTCAAATTCTGTAAATTCACAAAATTAAATTCCTCTGAACCTGAAAATTAATATAGAAATATAAGTAAAAATGCTGAATGTAATTCTTTTTTTTTCTTTCTTTATAAATATCAACAGATTTTGAAAACTTGGTAAAAGGGATTTCTTAGAAGTATTAGTATTTATTATACAGGGTGTTCGGGCTAAAAGTATACAAAAGTAATGGCTTATTATTACAAAACTACCCATCAGAATGTAATTAACTGTTCATCCGTGAATTGGAAAACCCTCCGAGATTTTTTTAATCTAGTCCGAACGGCCGCACATGCCCGCATTATTCGGCAATCACAGTCGGTATACTTGTTACGCTGATTTCATTAGAAAAGATGTGGACGCCATAGCTAAAGGTGCAGTGCGTACTTTGGTAAACGGAATTTAAATCAGTAACGCGAGTACAGCAAAATGTTCGAACAGAATGGAATGTCGATCCACTAATGGGAAAGAACTTAAAAAGGAGACGGGAACTTTAGTATCTCAAACTGGCAAGTATCCTTAAGTTTTCGTGATAGAAGACACTATTGATCGTGTGCGTGATTCATTTTGTAGGAGTCCTGATAAGTCTATTAGGCAAGCCAGTAACGACGTTCCATTCTTTTCGAACACGTCGCTGTACACGCGTGATTTAAATTCCGTTAACCAAAGTACGCATTGCACCTTCGTTGTGGCGTCCACATCTTTACTAATTAAATCAGTGTAACAAATGTGTCGTCTGTGATTGCCGAATAATGGACGCATGTGCGGCCGATCGGACTAGATCCAAAAAATCTAGGAGGGGTTTCCAATCAATGGATGTACAGTTTATTACATTCTGATGAGTACTTCCGTAATAAAAAGCCATATCTTGGGATATTTTAAGCCCGGACACCCTGTATATAATGAACTTTTTACACATCATTGATAAAATTATTACACGAATTCTTAACATAAGCAATAACGCGAAATAAAAGCAGTTTGGATTATTCTTGTCGTAAAATTGACAAAGTATCCATATTTTTGAACACAAGACAAATGATTTACCAAAAAAATATTTTCAAATACATACTTAGCATTCCATTGCTACATTATTTTAAAAATTATATTCGTTTTATGAACATTCTGTAACTGCCTTGATAAAAAATAATTGATTTCAAAGGTTTTCTGTCTCAAAAACAAATGTTCCAGCGATAATTCTGTTATTTGTGTCACTTTTCGTTAGCAAGAGCGCAATTATTGGATATCAATTAACTCAATTTAATATACATCATTGGAATAAGTGACTCTGACAACAAACAGCTAGCTGAATATGGGAAGCATTACTCTGAGATTTTTAAATTTCAGGTTGACAGGAAATTTTACTTGACACTTATTGTCACATTGAATGAATTTATGAATTATCCTTGAATTGTTTGAATTCATAATGATTGGATCTTTCACATTTAAAAAAAGGATTGCTAATCATTTGGATGAAATTATATTTTATTTCCATGGGCATTTCAAGTTATTTAAATGGATTGTTCTTAATTTGAAGCCCTTCTAACCTGCTATAACTATGATGTAACGAACGCAATGACGTTTTGTTAGCTATCTATATATGGATATACGGCTATCGAAACATTAAAATTTCCTAAATTTTTCTTAGATTTTACAAAATTATGTACGAATATCTTTAATTAATTTTTATTTTAACAAGAAATTGGTTTTTGGAAATTTTGTAACTTTTTAAAAATTAGTTAAAGTTTTTGCCATTTTTTTAAGAAAGAATACTTTAATTGCTCTTTGTAATTTAAATGTAAGAGTAATCTTATCGTAAATTTGCTACTCATATTTAAACATAAAAGAAAGAGAAAATGCACATGATTTTTAAATTGTAGTATTAATAGAGAAGGAAAAAAATTTTAACTTATAGAACTTTTTAGAGTGTTTTTCCTTTTGAAAAGAACACTCCTAGTATTTTTTTGGATTGTTCATTTTAAGTAAGAGTAAAAGTAATTTAAAAAATGCGTGTTCGCGGGGTTTTTTGTAATTAAAATTATTTTGGCTTTTAAAGAATATACCAATACTATCTCCTTCCAAGAAAAATAAATGCAGCTCTCTGGAAAGTGCCATGTCTCTTAATTGCTAAACAAATTGCTGTATTTGAATAGTTCTTATTGTTAATGAACGTTATTTGCTTATAATCTTTATAATAGTTTTTATTTATTTTTTGATAATTTAAAATTTAGATTTTTTTATTTAAACTTACATATTTTTAATGTCAACTTAAAAATATATGTTGACATACTCGTTTAATAATAAGCATTACGCTCCTTTGATTTTGATAAAAATACTTCTTTTGTATTATCATAAAATTTATTCATCAATTCAATTTTTAATAGTGTATTATTATTCATTATTCAAATGGTAATTTAGTTATGGTAGTTATGGCAATAAGTTTATGGTAATTTAACAAGCCTAGAAATGTATGTAAATGTATGAGAAACATTATAGAAAGTGATTTGTACCTATAATTTTCTAGGTAGGAAATATTCTTGCATCAGTAAGTAAATTAATTAAATACTCATACTTTTTAATGCATTATAATTATTTTCATCATACCATACATATTAGTATTTTAAAAATTCTGCATATAAAAAAATGTAATAATAGCAGTATAACTAAAAAATAAACTGTTTTGCCTTTTAAAGAATGATTATATAGGTTTTTGATAAAACAACGATGGAATATTATTTTCTCGAATAATTAAGCGTTTTTTATGAATCAAAAGCACTTTTTCCCTAAAAAATTAATGCATTTTTGTGTACTGTCGAAAAGTTTTATTCATGATAATTTATTTTAGAACGTGAAGCAATTAAAATTAGAAAAATTAATTAATGGTAATTGATGTACGTTAAAAATTAAAAATAGAATCTCTTAAATTAATTACACAGCGTTCTTATATTTGTGAAAAAAGTTGGTGGAATATCAAAAATTTCGCAATTCACTTTCCAAATTTCATTCTAGATAAATATGTAAGCTTTCATACATTGAACTTCATGCTTTGTATATAAAAAAAAAATATTTACCAAAGTGCTATGATTAATTTGTTAATTTCCAACATAAAAATTATTTGATAAAACTGATTCTATTTTGAATTAAAGTAAACTGACACTGAATATAAATTGTATTTATCTTTTTTAATAAAAGAAACGAGAAATTTTGTGTTGAAGTGAATTTTATTTTTCTGGGCATTTATATTTGTAATGGGAGGGAAATTATACACCAAAGGTATTTGCATTATCAGTGAAAAAAGCTTTAATTAATTTTTAGAAATGAAAGCGAAAAAATTGTTATTAAAAAAACTTTCTCTTTTTTTCATATTAGAGAAAAGATAACCGTATTATATTTTATGAGAAAAAGAATTAGATATGAAAGCGAAAAAATTGTTATTAGAAAAAAAAACTTTCCCCTTGTTTTGATATTAGAGAAAAGATAAACGTATTATATTTTATGTAATGCAAAAGTATAACAATTTCTAGATTTATGAATATTTCTAGTAGTATAAAAAACAGTTTTTTATATATATCAACCTAATACGTGAAACAATCTTTGAGAAATTATACCCTTGAGTAAGAAATAACCCGGGAAGTTTTTCTAAGCTAAAGAAATTTCCTTTATTCGATTTGGTTATTTTAATTACACTCACACAAACTTCGATACTTCGAACTTCTTTCAAATATAATTAAATTTGCTTGTTGATCGTGTATTAAGTAAATAGTACACTCTTTTAAATCAGCTTTGAAAAGGAGTGTATAAAAAGTGATAATTTAAATTTCAGTGAACACATAACGCTAAATTTTTCTTTTGCAACGCTACTTTTCTTGTACATTCTGTATTCTTTTATTACACTTATTTAATGTTATAGGTTTCAAAAAGGGATAAACACTTTTTTGTAACATGCGTTTTGAAAATGTTAGGTGTTGTCGTAAATTTAGTACTTTAAAAAAATACACCGTTGTGCAAAAATTAAGGATCTATCAATTTTTCTAATGTAGCGTTGTGTAAAAATATTGTTAATCGACACAAGTAATTCCACAAGATTCTGAGGACATAAACTGAAAAGTAAAACATACTCTAAACAAAACTTTCTTAAAAAGTCGAAAGTATTGAAAGGAATTTTTTTTTGAAAACTTCAAGCACAGTTTGACAGATAACCGAAACGTCCATCTTACGAATGACAGACAAGAAAAATCGACAGACAAAATGTACATACCCATGAGTGCGTGTAGGATTTTTTCATCTTCTCTTTATGCTGTGTACAAATTTCTCAAAAAAATGTTGTGATATTGCCGCTCATTCATCTTCTTTGGCTAATCATAGCTCTGAAATCCTTGCTGGCGGTACGTTGCGTATTGGTAGACACTCTTTTCTAAAAAGTGCTCCTCACGTGTTTCATTGGATCTGGGACCTTTCCAACTAATCCATGCGTTTAATGTCTTCACTCTCCAACTGCCACTGCATGATGAGATGTTGTGTTGTCGTCCATAAAGAGGGAGTAACGATCCGTAATATCTCTAAAAAGACGTACTTTATTAAAAAGAACCTTGGTACTACAGCGGTTATCTGTGTCTAAATCTTCTTAAAAATGTGAATTTTAATACGAGTACCAAACTCCATACCTTCTCATGTAAACATTCTGTTACCACGATTCAGGTCCCCCTGACCAAGGTTTAAAATTACGAGGTCAGTTTCTAGTAGCCCTTGTGAAGCTTAAAAGTTTAATGTTAATTAAATGAATTAAAGAAAATTCAAACAAGCCCCTTTCTCTATGATGTTGGAAAAGTTGTTGTTTGTGTTCCCCGCTCTTTCCGATGTGTATGCATCCAAAAATGTTTACTAGGCTAAATCTGCTCATATCTGTAAGGAACATTTTACCTCATTTCTGATCTGTCAAGTTGTCTTTCCGGTATCTCAGAAAACACCGTATCTGCTGAACAGGCTTTAATGATACTCACTTTAAAGATTGTCATGCACCATTGTACAAATTCCTGGCTGAGGTAAAACACGATAATAGTTTATCTGTCATGGGCCCTCGCGGACGACCACTATAAAATCCTCGGATAGAGTTGTTCCTGTTGTTTTAAATGCTTTCCAAACTCTTGAAATTGTGCTGTAAATAACAGTAAACTACGTAGTCACTCTAATCGCACTTCGACCTTCTTCTATATTCCTAATAAATCAACTTCGTGCAAGGTCATTTGAATGTTGTCTACGGGATTCTCTATTGGACATATCACACAGAGGCTGTGACTTGTTGTCTTGTGAATTGATGGACACCGTGCACGTGCTTAGTGCACACTTTCAGCATGCTGTACACATATACACTCCATATTTGTACAAATATACACTCCATATTTGTACCAATATACACATACCCTGCGTACTTAATCATAGTATGTTCCCTAACTGATCTTTCAATCCGTCCGGGCTATTCGTTCCACTAATATTCTAATTTGTACTCACAAGTATACTTTTAAAGTCTCATTCAACAAAAGAGTTTGTGGCAGCTCAGCAAAAAAGTAAGGATTTTCATAAACGGCTCTGCTAAAATTTGTGTGAAGACGGCAGTAATAGTTCATTATGGTCGCGATCCTTATGGCTTATAGCGCACATCTTGAGTCAAGAGTTCGAGTCCTGATTATGTATTTCAGAATAATGTGGGCTTCTGCTAGTTAAATTGAATAGATTATCGAAGTCCTCACTGCAAACTAAGAAAGTGGGATATCCTTCAGTTACCGTTCTCGTCAATATACTTGTATTAAGGCATCCGACTACGTTCGGAACCGTGACTTTGCAAAAGCGCATAAATGGATAATTTTCATGATATTTAGTGTCACTTAGATTAGAATATATGCATAAAATTGTTTTAAGGACATTTTGACAAAAACAATTTATTTAAATACAATATTTTTTCAAAAAATTAACTTAGAATAATTTTTTTTTCAAATGTTCTCCTTTTGTGGAAAATGCTTCTATTAGAATAATATTTTGCCTGTATATAGCTCAGACCTCTTTTCAGAGGCTCAACTAGAATTTTTGAAATATATAACTTAAAAGTGGGTTTATTCATATTTTACGACAACAGAGGGGAGCAATTTTAAGAAAAAAACGCCAATAATTATTTCAATTGGTGGTTACTCTGAAAATAATGTGAACTTTTCAAAAATTCTAGTTGAGCCTCAGTAGAGAGGTCTGAACTATATGCAGGCAAAATATTATTATAATAGAAGCATTTTTCACAAAAGGAGAACATTTGGAAAAAAGATCATTCTAAGTTAAATTCTTGTCAAAATATTATATTTAAATTTTTTTTGTTAACATGTCATTAAAACAATTTTATGCATGTATTCTAATCTGAGTGGCTCTAAATATCATGAAAATTATCCATTTATGCGCATTTTTAAAATCACGGTTCCGAATGTAGTCGGATACCTTAAAATTAGAAGATCCATCACTTATAATTTTAGAATTATACCAATTTGAATCAACCCCAACTAAAACATAGGCTTCTTGTGCGTAGTTTTTATTTTCTAAAATTCATTATAAGTAATCATTTCCACTGATTTATGCACTGTTTATTATGCGTTCAAAACTGCTACATAGAAGTTTTAATAAAGAAAAACTTCTATGTAGCAGTTTTGAACGCATAATAAACAACAGATATTAATTTTTATTCTAACCATTAAGTTCCCAAATATTCTCCAAGAAAATAAGTTCTTTCATTTTTACTAATGCTCATTGTTAAATCTTTTTTTTTCAAGGAAACCGTTAAAAAACTAATTTACTTTCATTTCGTAAAAGTAATTGCCCATATGTAACCTGCATTTTCTTTTTTAAAAAAGAAGGCGATTTCACGCACAGATGTGAAATAAAACTTATACTGAAAGACTAAATTAACTTTTCCCGTTCTTTTAATCAAGTTTTCGCCGATAGGTTAGAGAATTCGCTTGAGAAATTTTCCACGTAATTGAATATATTTTGTTCTGACTCGTTGAAGTATGTTACAAAATATATAAGACCTAATGATTCAATACAAATTGATTTTCTGCTTCTCTTAAGCCGTTGCTTCTGCATTCTTCAATTTGCATATGCGCAAAATTCAACTTAATGGAAATTTTTATCTTTATTCTAAGTCCATCGTACGGTAATTATCGAATTTGGTATGAGTTTAAATTTTTCTTATAGTTATTAAAATACATTAAAATTGACTAAATGATAATTTTAGATATCATTAGTATAGTCAAGTAATATATTTAATACTTTATGTAATTTACCAGTTTGTTCAATCTGTCTGGTTACAAAATGCCAGGATCTAGTCAACAAATTGAAGCATTAGAATTTAAATTAGGGATACAAAAGATTTGAGCAGTTTGTATGATTTGTCAGAAAACATTGGGACTCAACCACACTTTGACTTTCATACTCAACCACGATGTACTTGACCCGGCTGAATTAAATAAATTAATATCAATTTGATTGTAACTTCTCTGCTTGTACTCAACTCAGGTCGTCGTCTGATTTTTTTAAATTATTGTAAAGGGAAATCTAATTAAAGCTATTATTGGTAATATGGTATGTTTTGGTACTTTCTGTCATGATGAAGTTTTAAACTAGTTAGGTCACTTCTTTGAAGTGCTAAAATTTCGCCACACTGGTGACCCAAACATGAATCATTTACAATTAATAAAATATATGTTCCTTCTGTATTTCAAAAAAAATATTGGGAGGCAAAAACACTTTTAGTGTTCTTGTGCTTCTCAATCTCATACTCTGAAGTATATTTTCATCACAAATTTAGCAAGCTAGTTTTTAAAGTTCTGTGTTGCTCCACCTTTATCCTATATTTTCAAAGCAATATCGTTGTAAAAAACCATCAATGATTAAACTTTGTTACGATTGAGATAGTACAAAGGGAATTCTCAATAATGCGGATCTCTTGTTGGAACTCTTAGATTTCCTGGGCTTTAATATTTTTTATTTGTACGATTATGATGTGACGTAACTAGATTTCAATACTGGTCCAGAACTAATAAAATTAAGAGATGAAATTAAAATAAATTTTTAATGAATACACAAAATTAAGCCGTACATTAGATAAATATAAATATCAGGTTAGTTCTCACAAGAGGTTGTAGAGAGTAGGTGAAGTTTCAGCTGACTAATCTGAACTCCTCAACTCGAATCTACAATTATTAAATTTTAACTGCTGTATTTTTATCACGATTTTTTTTTAAATTTTTATTTTGAGGGAAGATTTTTTTTCTGCTGCTTTTATTCGATTCCTGAATTTTTGCTTAACTATATCTCTAAAAACTTGCGTATTTTATGCATATAGTACTTTCGTAATGTTTGCCTACAATAGTAAAATTTACATATATCAAAAGATTGCTGGAAAAGTTCGTGTTGCTATGAGGCGGCTTCGGCCAGCCTCGTGACTTACCCTCATCTCACTCAGACGAAGAAAAAGCGCTCCCCGGGCGCTGGAGCTTCAATATAACTATTCGCCCTTGTCAAAGGAATGATTTGCAACTCTTCATCTTAAAACAACAACAAAAATAAAAGTTTCTTTTTTAAGCATCGTAAAATCTGGCGCATAACACTCACTTTTAACACAAAAAATAAGATCGAAATTTACGGCTGCGCGTTATACACCCGGTATAAAAATGAAAGATTTAGAGATAAAAATAAAAAAAGATGAGTATTAGACTTTTTACTTAAAAGAAATTACATTCCTTATGAACTTAAAGGATTGGTTTATTAGATGCATATTATTTTTTCAAAATGCTGGGACCTTGAATAAATGATTTCAAAACATACAAGCATAAAGCATTGATACTCAACCTATACGGCCACATGTGGTCCACTGAACCTTGCTGAGTGGCCCGCTCATGACTCATCATTTAAGACCAATGTGTTAAAAATATAGAGGGAAATTCTATCAATCAAGCACAATCCGATATACCAATTTTGATGTCGATGTCATACAGGTACGCATTGCAAGATTTTTTTTTCTATTTGTAACAAACGGTAAGTAATAACAAATAACAGTGAAGTAGCAAACGGAACTGGAATAGTGATTATTTTACGGGTAAACCTGAGTTTTAATTTTTAACAAATAATACTGATTTCTGTCTGGAATTCAATCAAAACTCCTTTTTGCTGTTATTCTGCATTTGATAAATTAATATTTGAAATACAAATTAGAGGGACTTTGACAATAGAAAACGATCAAATTATCAGACGGCATGACAGCTTTGTTTTTATGACAGTGGAATGTAAACTAGGAGTCTGGTCACACATGGATGTGAAAGGGAACCGAAACTACTCCATAACTCAGTAAAAAATGCATAAAACCGAAAAAAATTTAATCGTGTATTTGATAGAGATTATTATAGTATTAATAGCCAAAAATGAGTTTTTATATTTTGATCAATTTTCCACATTTTATGTGTCCAATATTGCCATGGTCTTATAATGTTTTTTCCATTAATTTTCATGTTGCGGCCCGCGTGAAATATTTGCTATATGTATGTGGCCTGGCGGGAAAAAAGGTTGAGTATCGCAGGCATAGAGCATGTACATCTCAGGTTTCTTCGTAAAAAAAGAGAGCACCTTAACGGCGAATATACCTAAAAATTAAAAATTACAGCTTGAAGGTATGGATGCGAGTTATACACCGGATTTTAAGGTAAATTAAACACTAAAAACAATAAACTATGGGAAACTGAAATTGTATATTTATAAAGGGTGTTTTTGAGAGGTATAGAACTTTAAATTGCAATAAAACAACGATGTTTTATTCGATTGACATGAAGTTTTTTTATTCGAAAGATAATCTTGTGGCATTACATTTTAAATATGATTTCTGGCATAGGACTGCCACGGCTGGCTCGGATGGAGTCCAATCTGGACGTCCAATTTTCGATGACTTTTTCCAACATTTGTGGCCGTATATCGGCAATAACACGGCGAATGTTGTCTTCCAAATGGTCCAGCGTTTGTGGCTTATCCGCATAGACCAATGACTTTACATAGCCCCACAGAAAATAGTCTAGCGGTGTTAAATCACAAGATCTTGGAGGCCAATTCACAGGTCCAAAACGTGAAATTAGGCGGTCACCAAACGTGTGTGACAAATCTATACGGAACTTTATCACTAACCTTCTGAGTCGACCTTTTTAGGGAAATTTAATTCCCTACCTATTTCCAATCAACTCCAAAAAGCGGACAGGATTCCTTGTTATATGCAGATTAGATAAAGTATTTAAGTCAAACGAAATAGTAAAGTTAGGGCAGTAGGAGATAGATATTGAAGCATAAAGTTATAGTGAATTTGAATTGAAGATTTCTTGTTGGAGATAATTTAATCTCAAGAAGAGTTGAGATTCCGTTGGTAATTATAGATTTATAATTAAAGTCTCATTAAAGTTTTAGGAGTGAGATTAAAGTTAAATGTTCAATGAGAACATTATTAAATATAATTCTGGGATCTCTTATCGTGGTAATCTCTGCGTGATCGTTATTTAATAAATTAATTAATTGGATCATTAATTAATTAAGTTAATTTAAAGGATATTACCTTTAAAACCTCATAATACTAGTTAGATAAATTTGTCAATAAGTCTTTGATTCTATTTGGATAAGATAACCAAATAAAGAAAGTTGTTTATAAAAATGGCTACTGGTTCTTACATGACTCCTATTTATTCTCGTTCTCAAAGTGAAGTCCTAGGAGACCTTCACACGTGTCTTTCAATAAATCGATTGTGGCACGAGCTGTGTGACATGTTGCGCCGTCTTGTTGGAACCACAGCTCCTGGACATCATGATTGTTCAATTCAGGAATGAAAAAGTTAGTAATCATGGCTCTATACCGATCACCATTGACTGTAACGTTGTGGCCTTCATCGTTTTTGAAGAAGGATTCCACCAGCCCATAAAGCGCACTAAACAGTCAGTTTTTCTGGGTGTAACGGTGTTTCGACATACACTTGTGGATTAGCTGCACTCCAAATGCGGCATTTTTGTTTGTTGACGTAGCCATTCAACCAGACAACCGTCGCTAAACAAAATTCGCTTATGAAAATCGGGAACAACGGCCATCTCGTTTTGGGCCCATTCGACGAATCTACGCCTTGCTTGATGATCGTTTGGATGAATTGCCAAACCCAACTGAGAATAAATCCCTTGACAGCTGTTAAATCGGTCGCCATCTTGGAAAGTAATGCCAACTTAAACTTCTCTACCTGGAAAAAAAAACACTCTTTACTATAATTTGAAATGTTTAAAGGCTGATCTAAGTGCTCTACGACGTGATGTCGCTTATTAGAAATTTAGATTGAATGAAAATGTGTCAGGGTTTAAGGCAATGCCATTGACACTAATTTGCGACTATCATTAAAGTGATTAAAAAGGAAATATATAATAAAACTTTTATATTTCCACCATTGTACATACCGTAAAATCCAGCGTATAGCAAGCACCCATACTTTGGAGCTGCAATTTTGAATTTTTAATTATATTCGCCGTATAACGAGCACCTCCTTTTTTTACGAAATAACGAGAAGAGTGCGTGTGCAATGCTGGTGTCTTTTTAAGCCATTTATTCAAGGTATTATTGTAGGTTTTTAAAAAATAGTATACTTCTAGAAATGCAACCTTAAAATAAACAGTATTTTGATACATATAGAAGTCTATTTTTTTTCTATGCTCATCTTTTTTCATTTTTAAGCTCTCATTTTTATTCCCCGCGTATAACGCGCCCCCGTAAATTTCGATCTTATTTTTGGTGTTAAAAGTGCGCGTTATACGCCGGATTTTACAGTAATTATACATAATTTATAAATATAAATACCTTTTTCTGCATTTATACATTACTTCTTACATTTAAAAAAGTCTGTTTTGCTCATTATTTTAAGTGGAAAAAATAGATTAATAAGCTATTCTTTTCAAGTTACGGCTACCTGTATATTAAGGTTTCCAAAAGAAAATTTCTACAATAGGAATATATTCATAAACTGAGTGTTTAAATTGCTTTCAATTGTATAGTATGAAGTATATACCAAATTTTCCATTAAGAAGAAATATCTCTTAGCTTCCTCCTTAAATTCTCCATTTTATGGCTCAATAAAATGAGATAAGCTGAAACGATCATTTACTTTAAGCTATTAAATGTTACTAGTCTTTAGCTACAAAAAGAAAGAACTGACATCGAGGAGTAAGAAAACTAACATAAAAGGAAAGTATACTAAAACACGATGAAATGAAAATTATTTTATTTTTTTTAAGAAAAAATTCTTTGTTAAATATAATAGTTCCTCCGTTTTATCTTAATTTTAAAAAATATTCTTAACATTTTAACTTAAACATTTGAAAATAAAAGCACCAAAAAATAACAAAATATTCCGTTGTTAATTACTGAATATTTTGTGAATTGTCCAGGTAATATTTTAATGTAGTATTTAAACTTTAAAATTTATCAAACATATTTTATGCAATAAAAATCTGTTTTTATTTCTCTTTTTTTTTCGTTCTATCCGATTTATTATAAGCTTTGGATTATTTAATTTTACGATATAATTCTCATTCAATAAAATCTACATATGTACGCAAAGAATAAATTTTAATAGTTAAGGTATCCGATTACGTTCTGAACCGTGATTTAAAAAAAAATCGCATAAATAGATACTTTTTATCATATTTAGTGTCACTTGGATTAGAATACATGTATAAAATCGTTTTAAGAATATTATTAGAATAAAAAATTATTTAAATGCAATATTTTGGCAAAAAATGAACTTCGAATTACCTGTTTTCAAACCATTCTCGTATTAGGAAAAATGCTTCTATAATCATAATATTCTGCTTGTATAAAGCTAAAATTTCTCCAGAGGGCCTGAACTAGGATTTTTCAAAAATTCACATTATTTTCAGAGTTACTACCTTCAAAAATCCTAGTTCAGGCTTTGTGCAGAGTTCTGAGCTATATATAGACAAAGTATTATTATGATAGAATTATTTTCCACAAAAGTTGAATGTTTTGAAAATAGGTAATTCTATGTTTATTTTTTGCCAAATTATTGCATTTAAATAGTTTTTACTGTAATAATATTCTTAAAATAATTTTATACATGTATTCTAATCTAAGTGACGCTAAATATCATAAAAATTATCTATTTATACGCTTTTGCAACAGTTCAGAACGTAGTCGGACACTTTAACTTGAAAAATTTCTGTATTTTTCACACACACATACATAATTAAACTTTAATTCAAGATAGAATATCAACTTACAGTTATATGAATCCATGAAGAAACATTTTTATATATTGTATAAATATATATTTTGGCTTTAAAATAATTGTGTATTTTTTTATATTTTAACTATTTCTAAACCATTATTTCAGAAAAACTAAAGCATAAACTTCATAATCCCTCCTTAATCTTCATGAATTGTTCCTGCTCAGAACACGTTCTACTTTATTTTTTTAAATAATATTCTTTTTTTTTAGATTCCCCCATCATAATAATGATCAGAACATCCGAAATGAATTTTCATGGAATCGTCTCATTAGAGTTGAAATAACATTTCTCAAATTTCAGTCTCTGGAGCTCGATTAGGAAGTAATCTTTTGTTCGAAGTTGTGAATGATTTTACATAAAATGATAAGAAATTCAGAGAAACGATTTGTTTCCACAGAGATTGTTTCTTAAAGAATATTTATTGTAAGGGATTTGATGGCTTCTGTTAATTACGGAGTACGGTTTAAAAAATGTAAAGGTCAATGAATTTTACAATAATCGATCAACTATGTATAATGTATTTCAAACCTTCAGAAAAAGAACAGATATACCAAAAGAATTTTAATAGTGTTCTTCAGCCTGAAATTCATTAACACAATTTTCGTTAAAAAATAGAATAATAATAAAGCTCTTAAAATTTTATATGCATCCAAATAGTATGATCTAAATTAGCAGAGAGCTCTTCGAGCTATAATATACTCTTCAAGTCACTTTAATTTCGCTTTGCCCTGAAACGGTACTTCGAGAATTGTTAATCCTTTCGTGAACCCTCTCCCGTCTGCGTGATTTTACAAAATACACCTGTGGGAAGTGCAAAACCCATTGTAATATGATTGCTGTTATAACGACGGGAAGACTTATTTCAATACTAATCTTTTATTTTCTTATTGACCTTACTACCATTAATAGTGAACATTCGGTGGCAAGTGAACAAAAGAAATAGAAGTTTAGACCAGCTAACATTCCGTATAGCATTAGCTCGTCACATAATAGACGGATATTCCCCAAGAAAAAGAAAAGGACATCCTGCTAGCTTCCAAGCAAAGAAATGTGTAGTTCTGAATGATGTGTGCTTAGCCAGTGTAGGAAATCGTATGCCAAAGATGGTTTCCAACTATAGACGATGTAAGAAATTTAGCGGAAAGGACCCACTACATGTGTACAGAATGTGATGTCCCCTTGCGCATTGCAGTATGCTTCTCATCTTTTCAAGGCAAATAATCACCATTAAATTTAATTTTATTTATGACGGGGAATGGTTTCTTGGGAAGTATTCTTCCCACCGTTAAAATTAAATGTAAACATAACATTCGGCAAAATAAAATATATTTCCTTAAATGCTATTATTTAATTGTTAAAAAAAAACTGCGGGAAATACAAAAGAGAAATAAATAGCCCTCGAAAGGGTTACGTGGTATTTGCTTAAATTTGGAAAATAAGGTACCACGTGCCATTTTTACTATCTATAAAGGGCTCGAAAATACAAAATTTGTCGCCAATCATCTTAAATAGCTCTAAAGTGATGTTATTTAAAACAAATCAAATAGACTGTCATGAATCGAATGTGTATAAATAAAACTGCACATAGTTGAACACACACAGTGAGCATTTCTCTGTCTTGATTATTAGTAAACAAATTCTAAGTTTTTTCATCTCCATATTCATTCTGAAATGCCATCAATTTCTAAATCATTACCTTATTAGTAGTGTATTATTATGAATAAATTCATATTAGAGAAATAACTCTACATAATTCTTTCATTTATTCTTCTCTGCAAAATTATTAAAGATAAAATAAAGAAATAATTGCTTTTATAAGATAAATGTAAAATATATCTATTAAGTAATGGATAAAATATGTTTTATTTATTCGTAGAAAAACTAGAACAAAATGTGTTTACCACTTAAATAAACTAATTTTATCACTTAAATTGTAATATAATAGTATGTATTTTTTTTAATTCCTGAAAATTTGATAATTATTTTTAAGGATGAAAGAATTCTCCTTTTTCTATCCTCCTAGAGGATTCTTACGTCACTTTTAAAAATTGTATTTACTATGATTACAAAGATTTTACATCTTTAATAAAACATATGTATTTTATAAGTCTACAAAACGTAAGATGTGTTTCCCTGTGCTCATAATCCTCGAAATGCAATTGAATATATATTAAAATTTTAGTAAAATTTTCAGAAGTAGATGTAGAGTTAATGAAACGAAAATAATATCTAGCAAAAAAAGTATAATATCCTAAACAAACCTTTTTTTTTCTTTTGAAAAAGATTGTCGTGTGTAACTTTTGAATAAATAAATATATGTAAATGTGAAAAATTCTATATTCTATGTCCCTCTAAAATTGAATGTTTCCAACGGAAATATTACTGGCTTTTCAGTTTCCATTGAAACTAAATCTTTTGAATGGAGCTATAAATGGTACAAGTTTTTTCCCTGAAATAAATGGTCGAAACCATTTTTTTCCATTCCATGTCGATATAATCTATCCCAGAAACAGGCTGCCAAACTCTCACTTTAATTGCATTTGAACGCATAGTTCGACTCACTGTACTGTCAAACGAAATAAAGGATTTTTTTCCCCATTGGTATAAACTCCTACGGTTAAAAAAGCTATTTCCCGCTAAATGGCCTTCCGAATCGTAATGTAGAAAATTAAACTTTTTTTTCCTAGGATGAAATTGCCAACTTGCTTTCCCTATTTTTTCTTTTTCTTCTTCCTCCGGAAATTTAATGAAATGAAAGTGATTATATGTACGATTTCCGAGTGGATTCAGCTGCTGTACAAGACGGCAATTACATGAAAGTTCTGCTCTGTTTGTTGTTGAAAACAAACACTGGTGACAAATGTGTCTAAATTAATGAAAAAAAATGATGATACGTAGAAGGGGAAAATATTGTGGTTCTCACACACACATTATATCTAATTTAAAAATACCTTAAACTTTGAAAAAGAGAGTGCTCTGTAAAAATTCCAATATGTATAGCATATACTTGTGTTGTTTGTTGTAATAAACCACGACTCTGTGTGTGTGCGTGCGTGCGTGCGTGTGTGTGCAAAAAAATTTCTGCTTACTTATTCTTGTACTTAAGATTTAAAAAAAGGAACTAAACGAAAAGATTACTCTTTGAATTGATTTATTTAAGATTTATAATATACCATACACATCTGTTTAAAAAAATCATCCATACTAAACTCAATGGTGAACAGCCCATGAGGCCAAGGCCTACTGTGCTCATCTCAGTTTTCTTGACCTTGAGCGCTGAGGTGCGTGATCAGATGTTTCGGGCAGGTGGTCAGTCTGACGTGAAAACTCCCATTGTTTAGTTCCCAAGCACAAACTCGGCACTCTTTTTATCGACCCACTAAAAGGATGAAAGGCTGAGTCGACCTTGCCCAACCTGGGACTCGAAACCTGGACTTGGGGCGTGGAAGCGCGATACTCTACCACTAAACAAATCATCTATTTACCTCAAATAATGGATTTTTATTAGGAAGGAGGGATTATTATTGTTTTCAGAGTTTTTCTTTAAAATTCGTAGTATTATTATTATTAGTTTAATTTTACAGATAAAATGGCCTGTTTTTATTAGATAAGCACCAAGACTATTTGTGACGGATATTACAATTTCCAGCTAAATTGTTATGTTTAAATTTCAGCCTGCCCCTAATTTCTCCAACTTCCACACCACGTGATAAATTTAAGGCTTAGTTCTGTTTAACGTGCAATAGGCTCCATTATTCAATATGGCAATTCATTGCTGGCATTAGTATTCGGATTCAGAATTTAATTTGGTGGTCGCTGTGGCCTAGTGGTCATGGTCTCGGACTCATGGCCGGCGTGCCATGAGTTCGAGTCCCAAGGCTAATTAATACCCGCCGTGTAGAGGGGCTTATGCGCATTAATTCTATCGAAAGTCAGAGTCATCTTCGTCACTTTGTAACAACCAAGAATAGTGGCCGTTGGTGTTCGCGGGGTTCGAGCAAAGACAAGCCGTAGCAGTTTTAAATTCAAATTTATTTATCACTTTACCTAATCGACACAACTAAAGGTAGGAAATGCACTCAGTAAATAATTAAAAGAGCAATCGCATGGCTTAAAGCTACTTCATATATAAGTGTGATCTATTCCACATACTCTTGAATTTCTACGCTTGAACACACTATAATTATCTCTCTTAAAATTGTACGGCCTCCGGTTGTAAATCTTGAGCACAATTTTATCACTTCTATTCTCCAATTGTCAATTACAGACTATCCGTCGACTAACATCGCGTAGCTAAATGCCGACGCTTTAATAGAACAACTCATTTGAATAAATCAAGTCTTCTTCGAGAGAAAGTTTTCAATTGAATTTACAATTAAAAAGAATAATTTTATCCGTAGAGGATTAGTAGAATGTTCGCGGATTGACCTTTACAACTTGACCATGGTTCAAAATCTAAAGGTCTGTCACCAATAACCCTTGCATTGCTTTGTAGTGTGACGTAAATATTTACTCACTCACGAATTGATTTGGAATTTGCGACAATGACCACTTATCTTCCGTGGTAGTTTAAAAGTAATTTTAATATTCTTATTGAACTATTTTTATTTAAATTATGTCCCGTGGAGGGGTCAGTTAGTTAAAAACGTGAACCAACTGACGTTTCGTAGTAAAATTTTCGTAATAAGCATAGTAATAAAAATTTTCGCCATTTCTGTCACGTGACCGTTTTTCTTCTTGCTTGCTGCGTTTTCTATACAACACTGTAAAAACTATATTTAATAAACTAAATTACTTTATAACTAAATTTAGAAAAATATAATCTTATCGCGATAAAATTCACTTAAATATTTCTTTTGAAAAGCAGATTCGTCTTTATTTCAGATATTGGGTTACAAAGAGTATGTTGGTCTTTTTTTAAAAAATTACAACCTTTATATTTTTAAGATAAAGATAAATATCCATTGTGATACTTCAACATAACGTCAGCAATTAAACTCACGTTTGATAAACGATCTCACAAAGTAATTTATTCATATAATTATGCCAGTAGTTCTGCATAATGATTCAACTTAATTGTTAATTCAGAAAAGACGATTAATTACGTTTTAACGATATCGTATCTCTTTTAAATTAATCTAAACAACACGTTTCGCATAATTAGACAGAAGCATGGAAAGAGCAAGAGAGTTGGGTTGTGCAGAGAACACACATTTAATTAAAGCAGCCTTAATGAAAATTTTGCATTTTAAGTTTTCAGATTTATGTTAATTATACAAATCTCTTGAAGAATTATAGTATTCATTCGTTTATATTTAAAGTTACTTTGATATTTTAATAAAATTCGAAACAGGTATTTTCGGAGTCTAATTTTAATTATTATTCGCGCATTTGCCTGGAATTTTATGTATACTACATCATTTCTATATAGGACTAATTAATCATATGAATTTTTAATAAAATTCTTTTTGTTAAGGAATACATATATGAAGGAGGTTTGATATGCATTTTACAATTCATTAGTATTCAATGCAGAAAAATAATTTACATTTTTATTGCTTAAGTATTTCAGTACAAACGAAAATAGCTGACATGCACGAGACAGACTTAAAACTGTAAATGGATTAAATATTAATGCAATTATATCTGTATAACTAAATCCTTAGTAATATTACATGATCAAAGTTTTCAAACTCTTAAATTGCTTTAGTTTATAAAATTTCGTAAAATGTATTGAATATTCATTAAGTAAGATTTTATTTTGATACATATATTTAAATATTCGAGAATTTTATTATTACAGTCTACTCAAAAGCTGATAATCGCGTTTGATTATCATTTTAACTTGTTTTTGATTTTAATTACATCTCGTACATAAATATTAACTTAAATTTAAGATGTCACTATGTGTGTTTATTAACTTTTGAAAGAGAAAAATACTTCATTATTCATATATTTTGGGGTTATTTCATTCACGTGTATAAGTTAGGATTTGTGGGGAGAGAAATTTTGCAGTCTCTATAAGTACAATTCAAAATAGAGACAAAAAAAACTCTCCACGTGGAAATTACATGGGAGTAAATAATTGGGATATTATAAGTACGTGATCAAATGAAGTGAAGTAGTAATTATATTTTGAAATGGTATGGATGGTTTTAGAGAAAAGCTAGTGAGATGTCAGACAGTCTCTGAGTTACGTGCGTGTAAGATACTTTTTGTAGGTACCTCAAGTACATCTGTAAAAAAACACAAGTTTTAATACTGTCAATGCGGGAAATGAAATGAATTGAAATCGGCATTTAAAAAAAACGGAATTCGTGACAAGGATTTAAAGAAAAAATTATATTTAAAAAGTATTTAAAACACAAATTAATAAGCAAGTAAATAAAGGATAAAATAATTTAGTAGTAAACTGTTAAGGATGGGGCTAAGATTGCGGGATTAAACAAACTTTTAAGTCTTCAACCTTCCCCTTTATTTGCCTTTATTACTGGTCTTAATTGAGATTTAAAAAGGAAAATATGGAATTCAAAATAATGCAAGAAAATTTTAAGTGCTCATAATTAAGTTGTAAAATATACTAAACCATCATAATCCAAGAGTATCAAGCAGTAGTCTAATTACATGGAAATAATGTGCAACTTTATAAAGTTCTATAATTAATTTTAGAAGAAATCTAAAAAACCCAAATGCAAAGAAAGAGGAAAAAGTATCAAAAAGTAATCCAAGAGAGAGAGAAAGAGTACTGCACTTATTATTCATAAATATATTCCTTAATGAGAAGTCAGTAATATTATACATAGAAAATATGAAACTATATGAAATTTAAATAGCTTTTAAAAACAAAACTCTTTGTATTTACATTTATAATCTGGTGCAATATTAAATAAAAACATAATAATAAAACATATGGCCATCTTTACTGTTTTATATGTGTACTGTATCCCTACTTAAAGTAAACGTACACTTTTCCTCGTACTTCTGCAAAAAAAATAGTTTATGGCAATAGTTAACCTTTATTCTATAGTATCGAACAGCTGTTGTTCGGGTATAAATTCGTATCTTTAAAATTCCATTTAATAAACTATGTAAAATTAAAGACAAAGAATGATGTATGAAAATAATTATTTTTCTTGTAGTTAAAAGAAAACATTCCTTCTAAACGATTTGTATAAACTTGATTTTTCTGATGTTAAAGACAGCAGATAATAATTAATTATTCGACTTCTGATTAAATTGTTTTTCACGATTATCTGAATTTTAAATATCAATCTTAAAACAAATTTTTATAATCTTAGAAGAAACAATCGACTTATATTATATTCACTGATGAGTGAATGCATTTTATATTGAAGGATTTTTCTTATTTTACTCGGTTATTTTATTTTATTTTTATATTTTACACAGAAACGCTTGCATTGTCTTAATAGCTTAGTTGAAATCTACTTTTCTAGTACTGCTACTAAGTATAACTGTATTTTTTAGTCATGTGAACAAAACGACAACGACAGAAGATCCGCGAAAAGATTCTGATGAAGAACCTCCTCAGCCCCGAGACGTGGAGCTGGTCCGAGATCCGCAGAAAGGATTCGGATTCGTTGCCGGCAGCGAAAAGCCTGTCATCGTCAGATTCGTTACAGAAGGTGAGTACTTTGCTCTAATTGAATGAAAAATAATTCTCTTACTACAGGATCATTGATTTGGGGGAAGTTTACTTACATAAAATTTAGTTTTATTTCGTTTGTTTTCATTAAAACCATTGGAACATTTACATATCATATAAACAGTTATAAACTTATGAAACCCACTTTTTTTAATCACGAGAGGATGTGACAAGGATATGTCTCAGTCAATATCCCATCTTTTTTGTGTTTTAGCTACATAACGAGTGTAAGATTATAAGGTCATTTTAGATAGTGTACCCCGTGACCTTCTTTACTTCACAAGATGAGATTCTCTTGTAAGTCAAACCCATGACCGTTCCCTGTAAAACAGTTCTAACTACAAACTTACTAGACCCCTTCTTTTAACTTGAAACCTAACATAAATAATGAGGAAGACAGTAAAAAAAGAGCAATAAAAATTATCAATTCTTAGATAGCGTACTGAGTGGTGATTCTTACATAGCGGACTTTTTTTTTCAATTCCTACTATTATAGTTCACACTCTCCCTATATATATAGGGAGATACACACACAGATGTGATGTGTGCGTGTGTGGTATTCTGAAATTTTCAATAACAAAAATATTTTTTACTCATCCACTCAAGGACACTTGATGTTAGTGCATTTAAATTGTTTCATTTTATTTTTACATGGGAGAAGGAGAAGAAATTCAATTTTACCAAATGAAAGAAATAGATGGCGACAATATACATTGATTATCCAACTACTAGATATGGAAAATTGCAAAGGATTTCGCTTTCTATTTTTCCACTTAACATTGTGATTCTGTCATATGTATATATATTTTATATACATATTTAAAATTAATTGTAATTATTTTTAAAAAGTAACTAAAATAAAATTAATTTTTGTTGACCTAAATAGAATTCACTTAATTTTTTTTTATGCTACTTGTTCTCGTTTTTCATCATGCCAGATAAAAAACGCTTGCAGAAGAAACATTAACGTATTAATAAGCTATGATTATTTCTGTTTTCAAAAATGCATCGTATCTTATAATAGATGCATAATTATCGTTTCTTTTTATTTTATTTTACTGTAATTTTAAAAGATTATATGTCTTTACGATGTCATGTTGTAGTTTGGGGAGAATTCTTTTTATCCAATAGTTCTTCAATGTTATAACCTTCTAATCGCTTCATATAACGTATGTTAAACTAATTAACTTCTAATCTGATTATTTTCCTCGCATAAAACGAAACAAAGGGGGACTTTTATCAATTCTATGTATATAGAAAGTTATTAACTTACCAGAACTTATTAATAAATCTTTGGCTGAGATTTAAAGCCAGATATTTTACAGTTTACTTTAAAATTATATTTAATTTTTTTTTAAATTATTATACTTTTTGTTTGAAAAGTTTAAGGAAATTTAATTTTGGTCAAGAATTCAATACTTTCTGTACAGTGAAACATTTTAATGCTACGCATAATTAATTATTATAATATATTGTGGAAGTATTCAAAGGATTATGGTCAACGCGAACGTTGTAACTCCTAACCTAGTCATATGAGGATGTTATCAGACAGTCCAGGAATCACTGACATCTTCCGCATAATTTTTATTTCATCAGAACTTTAAAACTCCATAAGTATAATATAGAATAGCTCTGTTATTATTTTAAATAATAAATAGGTGAATTAATAATAATAATAGGTGAAATTGTTTCGAATTGACTTGAGAATGTTATTTTTCTCAGAGAATACCACTACATCTCTTTGTTTAAAAAATGATAATCTCTTTTTATAATTAATTAATACAAAACGATTAACGTTTTGTTGTGAATAAGTACGTAAATGTCAAAATTAATATCTGTAAATCTTGATTCTTATTGTGAAACAATTAAAGCAGTTCTGATACACTATTTTTATTTTTGGTTGAAATGTAATGATTATGACTCCTGTTAAATAATAAAGAATGTAACAAAACGTAATTCGTTAGGAAAGTTTGATTCTTTTTAGATGTGATTATCCTACGAATGAAAAAGACGACGGTCGAAAAACATATTTATAAATTTGATAGAGTGAATCAATTTTCATTTTCTAATTTTTTTTATTCTTAAAAGCAATGCATAAATGTGTAGGATTTCAGTTAGGGTAAAAAAAATTGCTTAGGTATATATAAAAAAATTTGAAATTATAAGAATCCTAGAGTACAAAATCTTATTTCAAAATATCAACAGCGAAAATAAAAATAATAAAATGCCAAAGTTTTCAAATTAAAAATGTGTAAGAGAAAAATTTTAAAAACATAGCCGAGTGCAACCTCGGACTTCGGACCGATAAGTGGGGTTAAACTAGTTTAATGGCGCCAATCCTATATTTCCCCTGTTGCAACTTGGTAAGTTAATCGAGAAATATCCACAATTCTCAAAAATTTAAAATTTAAAAAGTTAATACTTAAAAAATTAAACTATTCGCCATCGCATTTCGAAAGATATTATAACATTAAAATGTTAAAATTCTAAAATAATTAAGTGCACAATATAATTGAACCATCGAACACACACAAAGATGATGCACCCATCTTTAAAATAGTCGTATAGGAAGAAAAAATATTTAAAATCTGAAAGTTCAAATTAAAAAACCAGTATATTCACAAATGAATAGCGTAAATCATCAAAAACTCGCCCAAGAGCATCCTATCAATACTTCAATTCTCAATTTCTGAACGTTTTCTCATATTTCCTACAGCAATAATCACTCCTATATTTTGCTCATAACTCCCACTAATGCCATATCAATCCAAATGATCCATATTCTCACATTAGAGTTTAACTATTTGGTATTAGATGCAAATCGGATTGCATGCAAAAAAGTTGTTTGATTGGTCATAAAAGTTTGAGTGGTCATAAATAATTTTAAAGTGTAGTCATGTAAATATTGGTCTATGTGTGTATTAAAATGTATCCTGTGTGTGGAATGCACATATTCTTAACAAGCTGACCACTAACAAGCTGACTTTGTGGACCTAATGTTGTGTGGTGGATTTGTGCATTTCCTAAAGTCTATCGTAACCCTTCACAAATTTGCCAGTTTTATGAGTTTAAAAATATTTTTTAAGAAATATTTTTGATCTATGTATTTTCTCAAAAAGTTGATGGGATAATCAATGTATCAGTATGCAATCAATCAATCAGTATGCAACCAAATATAAATTTCTGGATGTTCTTGAATTTATCAATATTGTGTGTAGTTAAATTATTACTTTTCATCAAAAAATTTAAAATTATATTTCTAAATATTGATATATGTAAACTAGAAGTTGGGTATCTTTATAACATTGAAGTTAAATGCTTCCCTTTTATCATAGATATTGCTGTATAATTTGTTGTCAATAATATTTAAATCTAAATCTAAAAATTCAACTCTGTTTGTGTTAAAATTTGTCTGTATTAATTTTAGGTAGTCCAGATAAAATTGGATAAACAGTTTATATATATACTGTTGATGTCACTAAGAATCCAACGTATATATAACTTTATTTAACCTTTTCTTGTATAATGTAAAAGTCTATTTAGAACTTCAAATGGTGTTATAACTAATTCCAAATTGAGATGACGATGACGACGAAACACCACACTTCGTGCCTTCTCCGGTAATTGTCAAATGTTTAAAAAGCGAAAGCAGAGAGTTGAAAATGATTCCAAAGCTTTTATGCGAGTACATTTAGAAAATAGGATTTCTTGGATTTCTATTAATTCAGGAGTTTTCTGAGGCTTAAGGAAATATTCTATTCACGGAGTAAAATTTAAAGTGATTAGATTTTGAGGGAGGTGCTGGAAAAATCAAAAGTTTGCGAGACTTAGAAGTGAAAGTGCTTTATAAATGAAATGGATGGAGTGACAAAAATTAGTTTTAAAAGCTGAAATAAATTGAATTTATTTTATATATATATATATATATATATATATATATATTCTTTCAAAAAATCTTGTTGACTATTTCTAACGGATATAAAGCACAGAGCCAATGAATAAAAAAAACTACCTAATTAAGGCAAATCCGAGAAGTCGTTGTTAAGTTTGAAATTCATTACAGAATGCATCATCTTGGATAATCCTGCATTAGGTTTTGATACACAGTTTGACGCTTGTTTACAAGAATATTGGAGCTGGAAATAATCTTATTAATTTTAAATCTAGCATTGAAAATTAAATTCTTCAGTGATTTTTTAAAAATATTTTAATTACTAAATGTCTGTGAAATTATAACCTCTTAATTTTTTTTTAATAAATTCATTATATAATCGATATTCTGTAAGTTTTTTAAAGCTTAAACTAAGAATATCTTTTTTTTTTGTTTTAGTATTTAAGAACATATATGATTGTTTACTTTTATTCTCTTTGAAATCTTACATGTATGACATGAGATAAAAATTCAGACAGAGAGCTAATATTTTTATGAAAACATTCGTTAAATAACCATAATTTTTATTTCTGCCCACAACTAATGTATTATCTCAACTTTTTTTGCTGTGTGCTGTTTTATACTTCTGTAACTTTTATTTCCGAAATAAGTTCATAAGAACTCATAATGGAAATTATGAGTTCTTATGAACTCATAATAATGAGTTCATTAAAACTTTATAAATGAGTTGCATTAAAACTTTAGAAATGGTTATTAATAAGTTTTGAATATTTTTAAATTACAGATTAAAAATTCATGATCATAAAAAAATAATATCTAACTTGTAAGGTAGTAAGAGTTATGCTTTAATCAACTCGAAACTCATTTATTTTAAATATAAATATGATTTTTAGCACTGAGAAAAATCAATGTATTATTAATGAAAAAGAAAAATATTTCAAATTAAAAAATTTAGAATGTTACAGTAATAAATTAATTAAGACTTTTTTGCCGTGAAATAGTTAAACTATTTGTATGACATCAGTATAAGAGTATTAATAGATGTATTTTTTTCGAATTAAAGAAACAAAGAAATAATTTTAATTTTGCATCTTAAATTTTTTTTAAAAAAATGTGTTTGATATGTTTTTCCATTTATGGAAATTCTTTGCAATAAACCCTGTTACAAAACAAGAAATAAATGCTTTTATGTCCACATTCGTCTTATTTTTTCCAGTCCAAATTTTTATATAAATTCTTTCAGAATATAAATCTGTGTAAAAATGCAAAACATTTCTAAATTTGGACTGAACGGTATTTAAATCTTGCAGCGATATATTTATTTTTAAAAGAATAACAAAAAGCATGAATTCGAAAAAATAAAACTAAGATTCTCTTAAATCTTATTTCTCCCAACATTCACATGTTTGTTAACACGATTTTTTCACCTATATATATATTCTTTTTTACAACCCTAGGATAAAATAAAAACATTCTTTTTTTTAAAAAAAACATTATCCCTTGCTTTAGTCGAACCAATAAAAGTACAAAAAATAAAGTACATTTATCATTTAAATTTCCGGTATCGTCACTTTGGAAAACATATAATGAAAAAAAAATGACCTCCCCTTCCCCCTTTGGTATTTTTCCCTTGCCATCATCATCGCAATGCTCTTTAAAATAAGTACAAAAAAAGAAGGGGAAAGTTGGGATAAAAAAGGGGATAAAATATGTGTCGAATTTAAACATCCCTTATCAAAGTTCATGCGCTCCCGATGTCGGACTACACTTCCGATAAATGCATGTAAAAAGAATCTCCTGAAAGCGAGTGTGGAAGTGAGGATTGGTGAGACGGCTCATTATACACGGAAGGTCTTCCGTCTCTCAGAATCCCCTCACCGGTAAAAGAATACTCGCATTGCTACTTGCGTGTCAAATCGACTTCGACGAGCCACGATCGGGAATGTATCCAAATAAAATGGCTCTGTGAAAGAGGGCTCGTCACGTAACTGAGTGTGAGTGATGGATTGGTGTTTGAAATTGTTCTGGTTCGGCTGGATTGGAACTTCCCTGCATGGAGATGCATCTTTTTCGAATGTATTATTGCAGAATGCGGTTATGGTGAGATTTATCTCTCAGTTCGGTAACATTTTTTGAAACATCAAGTGTCAAATATTTACGTTTATGTTATTCTTGTATTTCGTTTTCTTCTCTATCAAGTATAAATTCATAAGATTTCATAAGTATAAATTCATAACTACGTTCGGAACCGTGATTTTGCAAAAGCGTATAAATGAATAATATTTATGATATTTAGTGTCACTTAGATTAGAAAAAGTATATAAAATTGTTTTAAGAATAGTACTACATTAAAAAATTATTTAAATACAATATTTTGACAAAAAATGAACATAGAATGACCTATTTTCAGAATATTCTCCTTTTGTGAAAAATGCTTCTATAAAGCTGTGCTTTTATTCTAATGAAGAATGCTTCTATTATAATAATATTTTGCATGTATATAGCTCAGACCTCTATACAGAGGCTTAACTAGAATTTTTGAAATATATAACTTAGAAGTGGGTTTGTTTATCCACGTTTTACGACAACAGAGAGGAGCAATTTTAAGAAAAAAAAGCCGATAATTATTTCAATTGGTGGTAACTCTGAAAATAATGTGAATTTTTCAAAAGTCCTAGTTCAGACTCTCTGGAGAAGTCTTTACTTTATATAAGCGAAATATAATTATTTTAGAAGCATTTTTATAAGAGAACACTTTGAATAAAAGGTCATTGTGTAAGTTAATTTTTTGTCAAAATATCCTTAAAACAATTTTATACATATATTCTAATCTAAGTGGCACTAAATATCGTGAAAATTATCCATTTATGCGTTTTTTTTAAAATCACGGTAGTCGGATACCTTAAAATGATGGTTTAACTGATAGTTATGTTAACGTGGCACTATAAAGCAACAAGAGAATTATTGGCGACTGACCTCGAAATGAAATTTTCAACCTCGGGCAAGTGAGGAGGACGACACCTGAGCTGACATCACCACCCCTCTCCAAACTACTGCCTTACCACGCCAAGAGAGGAGGTTTGAGCCTTGACAGATTCTACATGCATCGTACGTAACGATGAATTGTTATTTTAAGCCACAGTCAAGGAATCTGTAGACGACACCTAAATTGAAATTTAACCTTCTTAATTTTAGCATCAAATTATAAGAGCAATTGAACATATCTTTGTCCATTATCCCACATCACAGTTTTCTTTAGAAGTTGAACTTAAATTAGATATCGCTGGTCTTAAAATTTTTCAAAAATTCGCCACTAAATTGCTGCTATCTAAATGTGTGTGTGTGTGTTCGCATATATATATAAATATATTAGTTTATGTGAATTGGTATATTGTACATAATATAAAATGATTCCAAAAAAATTACCACAAATACATGACAGTCGTCTTAAATTTATTTTTAACAATATAAAGACCACTACTTTAGTTCTGTGAACCTTAAAAGTATTATTAACTTGATTTATTTTGCAGCATATTTATGTCGAAAATAGTTTAAGTTTGAAATAAAATTTATGTTGAGAGAGAGGAAGAGAAAAACACTTCATTAAATCCCAATTTTCTTAACTAAATTTAAATTTTGATATTTTATTATATTTGGCATTGGGATTTTAAATTACTCTACTTGATTTGAGTGAAAATCAACGTCGCACTCTATTCAGCTACTCGAGAGCTTTTGGTGGCAGACATCGCAATTTTGAACCATGGTCAAATGACGAGGACGACTCCTGAGCTGGCACCTTCCCCCTCTCCTAATTTCCACACCGACGAGAGGACGTTTGAGCTTCGACAGATTTAACGTGCATCGCCCCCTCCCCTATACGACGGGTCTTCAGCGTTACTAGGCTCGAACTTATGACACGCCGGCTACGAGTCCGTAACCTTGACCACTAGGTTACTGCGGCCCTTTACTCTACTCTTGAGACAAAATTATTTAAATACTGAAGTTTAAAATAAATTATTGAAATTTTTTAAACAATAAAGAAATGGATGCTGCAGTATTATAAACATTACACACTGAGAACTGGGACTAGGATTTAACCGGTTTAATTGGAAGTATCAAAATGAAAAATTATGAAAAAGAGAAAAGTGAAGTATCATAGCACGATACTTTGAGATTTCGTAAAAAGGGCTATGTTGTTAAAAAATATTTTTCGTTAGGAATTTTAAACACGAGGACAAATAACGTTCTAAGTTTAAAACTAAAAAGGATAAATTCTTAGAACCGTAAGGATTTTAACCTGTACATGCTTCTACGAAAAAAATGCTGTAAATTTCAAAAATATTATTGATTGTAGTGTTAAATAGCTAGCCGCCACACTTCAATTACTTACGTTATAACTTCTTTTTTCTTGTCACAAATAATATATTGGTTAATTTTGCCGCCATGTTATTTTCACGCAGTTGATTAATACAGTTCAACGAAAAGTATGGGTTTACAAAATAAATAATTAGTTAATAAAAAATTTGACATTATTTTTAAAGCTGAAAATATTTTGTCAGAGGATATGTTATTAATCTCTCTCCCAATACTAAGTTTTTCCTATTAATAGAGGATAATATTACTATTAAACAAAGAATAATATACATATACACACGTACTTTGCGTTGAGCTATCTTTATAAATTGAAGGGAAATTAATATTACAAGCAAAATTCAAGCTAGAAGCAAAAACTGAACTTAATAAATCTTCCCTATTTTCTTTTAAAGTCTTGCCTTACTTTTCTTGGAATATAAAACTTCTGAAGCTTATTTAAAATGTTTTAAACTGGATAAAAGAACGTTTTGTGAAAAAGAATGTTTGTCAAAAGTGGCTAATTAATTGTTTCTTAATTAATTAACAGAATACTTAACTTATTGAAACTATACAGTTGACTATAATAGTAAATTAATTTTTACATACTGTGTGACAAATTACCCCACAAATTAAAACGTTAGATTTCTTTTCTCATTCGTGCCAGGCATTTCTTCTTTCGTATTCTTTATTCTCGGCATCTAATTAGTTTTAATTAAAACTTTTTCCCAAGACATAGATTAATACAAAAACATTACTTTGTGAGGTGTTACAAAAAGTCTGATATAAATTGTTCGAAGAGAACTAAATGAAGAGTGATATAAGGATTAAAAAACTATTATCCAAAATATTTTACTCCCCAATAGTTTGAATAAATGCAATGATTTAAAGTTCACATAGAATTTAAAAATTTTTTATAGATATTTTTTAAAATACCAAGCATATTTCATTATGTAAGAGATTGACGTATAATTTAAATATTTGGAAGATTTCGGTTTTATTTAGAGGAGTACACATCGTCTTTTTAAATTCAAGGATCAAGAAATTTTGCTAAAATATTTGTTTCCTTTAATATGTATAATTTACAACACGATATATATATATATAATATGTATGTATATATTGATAATTTTTCCACGTTTCTAAATACTTCTGTAAAAATCGTAAAATTCTTTTTTAATAAATACTATTGTGTTTAGATTTTTAAAATCTGAAAAAGTGTTCGGAATTAATTATACAATTATTTCTTAAAAAGAGGACTTCATTCTGTTAAACATTTACAATTCTCACCAAAAAATAATAATTGGCCTTTTTTATTTAAGTAATCTGCATAAGATTTTTTTAATAGATTAATTTAATAGATTAATTAATTTTTTTCTTTAGATCAGATTAATTTTTAAAATGTGTTGTGGTCACGTTAGAGTTGTATGTTCATATTGTAAATAATTCCAAAAAGTAATACTTATATTTTACTCAGTGGTTCTTAAACTGGGGTTCGCGGACGCTCGGGGGTCCCCAGCGTTTTTTTAGGGGTCCGCGATGTCTCTTATTTAATGTGAAAATTTCCCTCTTTTACTAACCCAAAGATTACACCCGATGTAACTTCACTCGTAAAAGAAATGCAGCACCACCCTTCTCATTAAAATATTTAATACATTTAAGTACATTATTCATTTGAAATTAGTAGTTTGTAATATTTTACTTAGAGGTTTGCTCTTTTTTTAAAGGAAAAAAGTGTTAAAAGTAAATCTGTAAAATCCGCAGAGGCAATTTTAAAACCATTGAGGAACTTTTAAATCACTAAGCTGTGCGTTGAGTGCCTAAGAGGGGTGTTCGAAATCTTGGGAGTTCGCGATATCAGGTTGATACATAAAGGAGGGGGGGCGCGCCAATCGGAAGTTTAAGAACCGTTGATCTAACTGATAGGTTTTTGTTGTATTGGCCTAAATGCAATGTCTACACTTTCTTCCAGCATCATAATTCTGAATAACTCAGTTTACCGTCGCTTTTTTCTCCCTGTCCAAATTCTAAAAGAAATCTCTGCAACCGATTAATCAAAAATTCTCAAAAAATACCATATTTCCTTCATTAGCTACAAATAGCTTCTCGCTGTACCTCCTCCTCGTGTTGGTTGAGGTAGAGATCTCTCTGATCGTTGAGGTTCCTATGGAAATACAAGCGCAGTAGAGATTGAGAATTCGTTAAACCGGACATGAAATGATAACAAATAAATTTTCATAGTAATTCACTTTTATTAATTTAAGCGTTAGAACTAAGTACGCAATATGCAGACAAGACAACTAAGTAATAACAAATAATGGTTACTTTTCTCATATAAGATGCAACCTCTTAAACTAGCCATAGAAAAATCCCCCAATAACTTTTAATAATATCGAATATAACTCATGAACTCATATTGTGGCTGTTTGTCCACAAAGCAACAAGAATTCTCGTCTCACTGACTATTTATATGCTATTTAGTAGTGATGACGTTCATTTTCCGAGTGGAGCTATTCTAGCTCAAAGCGCCAATTTGGCTGGATGAAAAAACCCGAGTTCGAGAGGGCAGATTTCGTGGATGGCCTATTGTTGCAAGCTTTCTTGGAGATATCGGATTTTTAATTAATCTATAAGTCGATAGTACTTTTCCGCATGTAAATTTTCCTTCTGGTTAGTAGAAAGAATTGCGTTCTATGAAAAGCATGATCATTGTATAAAATAACCACATACACATTTTCTAATTCTTATTAATTAGAAAGCTTCGATGCTTTTCAAACTACTGTCACACACTTCAATGTCTATTCCATCCCAAATAATTCTCTTGTGATCCAAGTTCGAACATTTCTCTTTCTATGGGGATTTATTCTCCTGTGGTGACACAGGTTGATAATTAGATTGGAACCCAAGTGTATGAAAAAAAAGTGTCATACACGTGGCACTAATCCATATGTTCTGTTACGTGATCGCAGATTTAGGGGACATCCCAAGTGACATTCGTTTTGCCGGAAGAAGGCAAACGTGTTCCATCGTAATCACGATTTTTCCAGTGAAAGGGAATACCAGTAATCATTCTTGACAGAGGAAGTAAATGGTATTTCGCATTGCCAGGTCATAAAGGCTCTGTGCATTTCGTGTTTTTCTTCTCTTTCTCTAATGTAGTTTTGATAGAACTTTTTGGTGAACCTTTGTTTTGTTTTCAATGTACCGTAGATAAGCAATGTACCGTTATAAGAAAATTGAAATATAGTTGGATCATTAGAGTTACACAGAGAATTTTGAAAACCATTGCAAATACCCTTCATGTTTCTTCTAATGGGCGTTGCTTCACACCAAATGATATTCATCTCTAAACTTCATGAGAAGAAAAATAAATTATGGGGAAAAAAGTTCTTTCACAGGTTTTGAGGACCATTATTGAATTCTTTAAAGTTCCTGAGTACATTTTTAAAAAGAAAACCTTTTTTTCCCTATTCATTTATTCCATTGTTGAATCATTTAATTGTAAATTACAGATTTATTATTAATTAATATATTTTAATGTTTTTAAAAAATGTATTTTAATGTTCTAAAATTATATTCGTGTTAAAGGAAAGAGCTAGTAAGTACATAACTTCGTTAAGATTATTTGCTTTAAAATAGCTAAAATATAAAAATATTTCAGTAATTTAACATTATGAGTTATATAGATCTGCAAATCACAAACATGAAAAAAAAGTATGAGATATTTATGATGAACATCTCTCCAAATTTTATTGCTGTAGGATATGTTAAAAACATTTCTTGAAGCAAAGCTATTTTTTTTTTCTTAATGAAAATTATGTATATAGCAAAATATTTTTTGATATAATTTTTTGTGCTTATAAATTTTCCACTATCATTATACAAGAAACATAATTTAATTTTATTTTTTATAAAACTAGGTTTTCACTTAAAATTGAAAAACCTAATGGATTTGATAAAATAGAATTTTTCTACTGGTAATTTATATCTCAAAAATTAAGTTTTTTATAAGGTAAGTAAATAGATTTATGTGTTTTAGTGATTCATATTACTATCAGAAAAATGGTATACTTCAAAGAATATAATAATATTTACATCATCAAAAAATGCGAAGTAAATAAAGGGAAGGTCAAATTTTATATGTTTTATTTATTTGCAAAAAATAATCTTCAATAAATGTAGTAGCTTTTACTACTAATATTTGATTTTATTAAAAACGTTTGCAGCTGATCATTTTATTGTAACAGGATTGAAGTGTTCTTTAAATGACTACTAAGTATTAATAGTGCTTTTAGAAATAACTATATCTCTCTGATATTGAGGGTAAAAACATATACGATTTCACCAATAAATCTACTTTTGAAATTTTATATTGATTTAAAATAAGCTACAACTTACTAAATAAAGATTAACTTTGTTTTCCTATTTATAATATTTTATTATAGATGGAAAAATGCACAAAAGTATTACAAAAATTCATACTTAAAGAATTTTAATTTATTATATTGATTTTTTATCACCATCCCTTGATACTGTAAATAAGTATAATAAGAAAATAGCATTAGAATTGTGCATTATGCAATATTACATACATACATGAGAAGAAAAATGCTTTTAAAAAATTAACTCGCGCGTAAGAAATAATAAATTATTCATCGACTGTTATATTAGAAACTGTTTTGATAGACATATTCAAATTTCAGCTCGATAACGGTACAGAATGGCTTCTAATTTTGATCTTAATATTGAATATATTCTCATAACAACAAAAGCATAATTTATTCATATTAAATATAAATATGGTGTATTTTCAATATATTATAATGTAAAAGGAGAGATATTTTATTTAAATTTATACACGCTGTGTGTAATAACTACAGTAATGGAAAGAAAATTAGAAGCACACATATATCTGAAGTGACTATTATTTGGTACTTATACATAAGCAATGATATGAATAAGGCATTAAAATGTTTGAGTTGCACATTTATTAAATCAGATTCACAAGAGTGAATCATTATTAAATAAAGTTTTTTTTTCTGATATAACTAAAATTGAATAAATGATTTTTAAAAATATATATTTGATGAAACTTGTCTTTCTTATCCTAAACTTATTCTTGTATGATGTTTTTTGTTGATTAAAGTCTTGCTATAGTACGACATGATTTATATTTTAGTGATGAGTGAAAATGTCTATATATTAAATTCCTATATTTTGAAATTCTATTTTATATTTTCTGAATTACATTTAATTAGAATCCATTCAAATCTTCCTACTGGTATGCATCGCTCTAAAGATTATATAATCTATACTTTTCTCCCTATATACTTATTTCTTATTTTCTTAAATAAATTATTCTCACTTGAGTGGAAATTTTATATTTATCTTAGGAGAGGAAAATATGCGCTGTTTAACTATAATTAATATTTTTATTTGTCATTGTATGATAGTTTATTCTTTTAACTGAGTGAGAGTTTCATATTACTTTGTTCATAGTAAAAAAAAAGGATCTCTATGTATCTCAATCTTACAAAAATTAGTCTGGTAATTACTTTAACTATTAGTTGTACACCTTTTAATTTGTTTTTTTATCATTACAATTTAGTTGATTATTGTTATTATTTGTGTAGTATGCTATATCACATTTACATAATTCAACTCCGTCCTTTTCTCTTATTAGCTTGTTCCACATTTGAAAACAATAATTTGTAGTTTTTCTAGAATGCTCTTGCACACACACAACATAACTACTTTTATTATAACTAATATGCTTGTTAGCATCGCAATCTTATTCTGATATCGGTAATAACAATTGTCAGAGAAAATAATTGCTGTATGTTTTGTTAATTAGTAGCCTCAGGAAATCTATCTTCATGCAATCATGAATAAATGGCAGAACTTAATTTTTTTTCCAGGTGGACCGAGCGAAGGCAAACTGTTGCCCGGCGACCAAATCCTTCAAATAAACGGCGAAGACGTTCTCAAGTCCCCCAGAGAGAGAGTCATCGAATTAGTCAGGTAATTGATTACCAAAGACCGCTACAGTCCATTGTTTCCTCTGCACCGCTAGTTAGTTTGTGGAAGAAGAGAAAAGAGAATGAGTTATGCGGGCTGTTGAATGCTCATTTGCAGGAACTCGGTTAGCGAACAAATGAATTCATTTAAGACACTCACTCGATCGATAGGGATTTTTTCCTCCTCATTCAAAGGAAACGTGTGTCAGAATTCTGGAGGGATTTCTTTTGCAGTTGGGGGAGAATGTCATTAAAGGGTTTTAATTCGCCGATTAATGCTGAGTGTGAACATTGAATACAGGCTTTGTAGTGTTTTTAGCTACAGCATTTAAGATCATTACTGACGATTGTTTATAAAGAAATAATACTCATGTGAAAGTAAATATAAGACTCTATACGAATTAATTGTGATCAAAAGATTTACCTTTAAGGCTTTTCATATAAGTGTGCAATTTATTCAAAAATTGGTTTATGAAAATAAAATGTTTTAGTGTCATCATATTCATACTTTTTAATTCATTCCTTATTCACGTATGTTTTATGCAATATTCGCAATATAAAAACACCCGCGTGTGTTGTTTTCTCTGCGATTGTGCTCTCTTTGTTGAAAATTGAGTTTTACAGGCAAGGTTCGCTTCCCAGCATGAACTTGATAGATCAGATTATGGCAACTGTTCAAGCTGTGGTTAGGGTTATCAGATTGACGATAAATTTTGCAAAAAATTTATTTTCAAAAAACCGTCGAAGAGTCTTTGGGCTTAACCCTTTTAGAAATTTCCATGGGGCTGTTTAAGGGACCTTTGAGACAATGGGTGAGTAGGTCGAGATCAGAATCTACTTGTGCATTGTCTGCGATAAGACAGGGAGACTTTATCTGTCTTAGTTCCTGCTAGTGGAACTGCACAAGAGAGCCGTTTCTGGAGCGCTGTAAAGCTTGTTTATAACGAGTGCGTTTTCTATTACTGGAAATAATCTATTATAATATTTCTTTGTAAGTATACGTCTATTTGTCTTCGTGTAGTCATCTGTTTGTCCTTGTTCTATTACAAATCTCTGCAGAGAGAGAAATTACAGTAGTCAAACACACACTGGCGCAGTTAGGCCCTGTATCAAAATTCTACTGGGGCCCTTTTTTAGATATGGAAGCCCGGTTAGTGGGACTGTAGTTACACTTGTTAGGGACCCTGTAGCTTGGGGCCCCGTATCATTGATACGGTGGTTGCTACGCCCCTGGTCAAACAGTTAATATAAATATGAATAACTAACTGATAAATTATGAATAATCTAGTGAAAAAGAAATCATCAAAACTCATTCAACATAATTTAATGTGTATATCGTATGTATATTACAGATTATTCTTATTTGCACTGATTTCAAGGGCAGGTTCTTCAGTATAATTAACATATTGATTTTTCGTCCTAACAATTCATGTGGTTGGATTTCTAATTTCTATTACGGCGACTATGTTCGGAACCGTGATTTTCCAAAAGCGGTTTTTATTATTGTTGTTATTGTTATTTAGTGTCGTTTGGATTAGAATATACAAAAAAATAGTTTTAAGAATATTTTTCAATGAAAATTACTTAGATAAAATTTTTTGACAAAATATGAAGAAAAAAAATTACATAACTTTAAAACATTCTTAATTTATGAAAAATGCTTCTATATTAATAATATTTTGCCGCTATATTACTAAGACTTCTGTACAGAGCCTGAACTAGAATTTTTGAAATGTATAAATTAGGATTGGATTTATCCATATTGCAACATTTCAAAATAGAGAAATTTTAACAAAAAAAAATACACTGTTTATAATTTTGATTAATAGCATCTCAAAATAATATGAGTTTTTCAAAAATCGTAGTTCAGATTCCGTTCAGAAGTTTTAGCTGCATATAAGCAATATATTATTATTATAGAAGCATTTCCCACAAAAGGAGAATATTTTGAAACTATCATTTTTTGCCAAAAAAAATCGTATTTAAATCATTTTTCTTGCAATAATATTCGTAAAACACTTTTATATCTTTATTCTAATTAAACTGACACTAAATATAAAAAACATGTACGCTTTTTCAAAATCAGGTTTCTCTCTGAACGCAATCACCTTAAGAATGTTTCATAGACATATTTTCTTATAAGTGTAAAAATTGTTATTTTTGAACACTTTTTTTCTTGAATTCATTTAAATTATTCGTTTGAAAATACTGAAAAATTTTAAATCAACACATAAAATGCTTTTGTATGGAAAATAATTAATGAAAACTCCATTGCATGAATTCACTCATTGATTTAATATACTCGTAACTCACTTTAAAATCTACTGATCTTTCTTTCCCATTGTTCATTTTAATCTCATTCTTTTTTTAACATTTTCATGGAAACATTTTAGTTTAAAAACATGGCATCACATCAGTGACTCAGTCCTTTCCAAGAATTTACTATCAAACAGTATTATCTCTTGCTCCTTGTATTTTCAAAAAAGTAGATAATATATGGAATATTTCGCGGAGAAAACGTGGAAGTTCTTAATAAACATCACTACATATCACGTTCCTGTAACCAAGGTCGTAAAAGTCATCCGTGATGAGGTGAAAAAAAGTATATTATTTCAAAAACACCTGTCACATCACACTTCTCTCCACTAACATTGGGAATACGTCACCATCGCGTGCCGTTACAAAACACGTGCTGATTCTGTATAATTAATTCGTCTTATTTACAGATGCTTGTGAAAAAACAACGAGAGTTCGGAACGAATTTTTTTCTTATTGCTGGGATTTAATTTCATTAAATTATTAATAGATAATAATATTACTAAAAAAACTTTTGAATAGCTAACTGAAAGAGGTAGAACTTCAGATGATGACTACCATGTATATGTTTTCTGAAAGATTGTGTCCCTCTCCACCATTTAGGTTTAGCTACAATTACTGTAAAGGGTAATTATAGATATGTCTTTTAAAATGAATGAATAGAATGCAACTAAAACTTTAGCATCAACCTTTTCCATATTATAAAAGCGTAATAGCGTCACCTACAATGCCAATACATTTGTATATAAAATATCAAACGACTATTTTTGAGTGCTGGAATTGTTTTTCCCTCAGCCTTTTTTCACTTTAAGATTCCTATTCAGTATATATCGTTGTTTTGTTGTCGTATGACAAGTGCAGGAAAAAAAAAGTCAAATGGGGCCAATGGCATGCAGCACAGTTCTGGCCACATCAACGATTTTATCGGTATAAAGGGTGTCATGGCAGCAGTTGGGGTCTATGTTGAAGAGGGTCGAGGCAACAGAGATGCAACTGAATCAGCCCCCAGGGCAGCCGATTGGAGTCAATGTTCACTGTACCCAGCATCCAATCAGAGAGCAACCTCTTAGCTCTCAGCCAAGCCAAAAACTCTAAAACTTTCCACCCAGATGAAGAACCATAGCCACGCCTCCCGGATTCCATCGCTCGACCAATCACCATCATGCCACTCAGCAGAATGGAAAACATCACTTTTGTCAATCCCAGCATCATAGACTATCACGATATGGGATTGAGGACTGTTCTTACAGTCCGGACGCCCAAAGAATAACGCCTATTCAGAACTGAACTGAAGAGATGCCCCGGATCCAGCTAAACTCCCGGGCAGTGCCTGCATTCTGTGTACGTTCCAGAGCCGTCGGGCATGATCTTCATACCTCTCATGTGCCCCGTCCGCATTCTGCTGATGGTAGTGATGACAACGCGGTCAAGATTAAGCTCCGGGAGGCATCATTTCTTTTGAGGTCCATCGCAGAGCCGATGCTTTGCGACGGCATGTACATCGAGCCAAGTGGTTTTAATGAGATGGGGATCGATGTATATATCGATGAAGAACGCATACGTCAGTAGACCATGTTATTGAATTTTACGTCGAAAAATTTGTGATTTGTAAAAGATTGCGTGTTATCCTTTCTAGAATTTAGTGCTAATATTGTGTGAAATCAGGCTATGGTGAGATAAATTTGGAGTCAATGGATTCAAATGAGAAGAATCGACTGACGTGAAGGATTTCATTAACCTAACTACGTCATCGAACATGAGGACTGGTACGGCGTGCGACGGATTGTTTTGCAACAAGAACACGAAAGCAAAAATTAGTACTTTTTGCGCAATAATCTGTATTGGTATTACTGTTCGACGTCGTCTGCAACAGGGAGGCATATGTTGCAGTAATAACGCGTTGAGAACTGGATTTAGATTGAGATCATCCACGATTTTGCCTACAATACAACGATAGTTGTTTTTCGTCTCGCAACACCACAGCGATAGATTACATGACTCTTGCATAATACATACCATTCTGGTCCTTAACTGGATGTTATGATTTGGGTATCATTGAATTCTACGCCTGCACCCCTCTAATATGTATTGTTAGTGTATTCATTAGCCACTTGATCTATGAAGAAAGCCTGTTGTTGTATCTTACCTTCAACGTTTTCATGGTGCCAAGTTTTAACAGGTCTATGCAAAACCTTACGGTGCATTCATTATTCTTCATTGCCCTCCAGGTTATAGGCCTTGCCCATCCCTTTCTGATACGTTGATGATTAAACACATGCGGCCATGGAATGTTTAAGAGAACTTGCCCAACATACCATACCCGCTGCTATGCCAGAAATATTCAACGCATAGAAGCAGCATGATATAATTCAAAAATACATCAAAACCTTTTTTTCTTTTCGTATGCATTCATGTGGCAGTAGTTATTGCCGGCAATGGTAGCTATGCGTGTACTCGAGGGTACACAGTAGTGAGTTCGTGTGTTTCGAGCAGTTGTTATTTGTTTATTATTATTATTATACGTTTCATAAAAAAATAAAAAACATATGAACACTACTATGTCTATTTTCATTATTACAATGATTAATTAATGATACCATAACATTGCCATTGAGTTGAGAAATTAGAAATTTAATTCTATTTCATTCATTATTAAAATTATTTTTAATATTCTGCATTTTTTCCTTTATAAAGAATGTGTAGAAGATTTGAATTATTTAATTTAAATTTAAAAGAATTATACCTACTTGAAAATTGTTTATATTTTCAGACATCTAGAGAAATTTAACTCAGTGAAATCTTCAGATGTATGTGTAAAATTGCATTAGCTCAGTAAGTTATAAAAAATTACTTGTAAGGGTATCAAAATTCAAACCAAAGGTTACTATAGTACGTTTTTAAGTATTTTAATAACTTCTAGCCTGCTTTTGATAGTTTAATAATTCATAATTTATTTATATAAAAGAAAAAGTTATGTATCATTTATATTTTTTATCATTCAAAAATCAGTTTCTTACATAACTTCTACAAAATTTCACATGTATAAGCGGCTTTATTTGTTAGAGTATAAAAAATACGTAACTATCTTTTAAATTATTGACATTTAAAAAATATCCTAATTTTCCAAAAAGATCCTAATTTTTTTGAGAAAAATCATATTTAAAAATATCCTTATTTTCAACAAATTGAAAAGAAGTTGAATGTTTTTAAAGAATGGAGAATTTTTCAATTTATCATCCTCATATCTTTGATGTATTTTAGAAGCAAATAAAAAATTAAAATATGCCTCCATATACATTTATTACGTATGTAAAATATTGGATAAAAGAAAAAAAAACTCTTTTGAATCTGAGATGAATAAAAACATATGTATCTTGTTTTAAATATATTTCGTATTTCCTGTATTTTAATTCTTATTTTTATTTCTTATCGAGAATTCTACGTCAAATCATTTTCGTTTCTGAAGAGAGATGTGGTATTCTTTTTTTTTAATTTTCATTTTTTATCGTTTTATATACATTTTTTTTTCTTTTTGAAAACAAAGAAGTTTAAATATTGCTAATTAAGTTAATATGTATTCTTCAAGTAGAGATTTAAATCAAATATTAGCTAAAATTCAATACAAGTTATTCATTATCAATCATCATGGATTTTCATTCATCAACAATTATTTAAATTACCATTTCATGTAAATCATGTATTTTTTTTCAGATCTTGTAAACATTCTGTGAAACTTAAGGTGTGCCAACCGATCACTAATAATGTAAGTAATAGTTAATAAAAGCATAATTAATGTATATGTTTTATTTTAAATTTTCCATTTTTTTTTTCTTTACATATGAATTATAATACAAAAGTAAAATGTAAAAAAGATTATCTTTTGAGAGAATCGATTTGAAGAATTAATTACGAGAGCATTTTTTATCTCTGTTTGTTGTAAAAAATATTTTTTACTGTGTATGTTGATAAAATTATTTATTTTTGAAATTCGTATTAAAAATGTAAGTTTATATGAAAATATAACAGATAAAAATCCCAATATTTTCTCTCAATAAAATTATAAAATTGAGCCTATTCTTAAAATCTGAAAAGTTGTTGTTTCTAATGCCATCTGTCTGACGTAGTCATATCGAGGCCCACGAAATTCATCATGGCAAAGGGCTAGAAGTACGCCTGTCGTTGGCCTTGGCCTTGAGCACCATACAGGTGACAGTACGAATAAGCTCGGCGAAATTCCCCGAAGGGACGATAGATGGTGACACCACTTACCTCCACCTCCACAATTTAGGCATGGAACTGAAGGGGATGGAAATATTCTCCATTCCCCTGCATTATGTATATTTAGCTAACTGCAGGAATATGTATATTTAGTTAACTCCAGGAATATGTATATTTAGGACAGCAGGAATATATATATATAACTAAGGAATATGTATATTTAGTTAACTGCAATATACTTCGATATAAAAAGGGGTTTTTTTACTATTTAAATTTTTAAGTAATGAAATGTCAGAATGCTTACTGTTTTGTCAAATATCTGCAGTAAGAAATATTTGTCAGTATTTTGTAATGGAATTCGCATTTTTCTTTTTTCAGACAACAAGAAAATCCGCTCTACTAACTGCAGCTAAAAAAGCCAAGCTAAAATCAAATCCTTCCAGAGTACGTTTTGCGGAAGGTGTTGTCATCAATGGATCCCCGCTCTATTGTGTAATTATTTCATGCATTTTTCTGCTCCTTTATATAAGTTATTTTTCGCATTATTTTATGTTTTGCATTTTTTAATTTAAATATATGCCAGTATTTAGAGAATCTCTTAAGGTATCCGATTACGTTCGGAACCGTGATTTTTCAAAAGCGTTTAAATGGGTAATAATTATGATATTTAGTGTCACTTAGATTAGAAAATGTTTATAAAAAAATTTTAAGAATAATATTACAATAAAAAATTATTTAAGCACAATATTTTGACAAAGAATGAACATAGAAGGACCCATTTTCAAAATATTCTCCTTTTGTGAAAAATGCTTCTATTATAATAATATTTTGCCTGTATATAATTCAGACCTCTGTACGGAGGCTCAACTAGAATTTTTGAAATATATAACTTAGAAGTGGGTTTATCCATGTTTTACGACAACAGAGGGGAGACATTTTAAGAAAAAAACGCCGATACCTATTTCAATTGGTTGTAACTCTGAAAATGTCAATTTTTCAAAATCATATTTGAGCCTCTGTAGAGAGGTCTGAGCTATATACAGGCAAAATATTATTATAATAGAAGCATTTTTCACAAAGTGAGAACATTTTGAAAAAAGGTTATTCTAAGTTAATTTTTTGCCGAAGTATTGTACTTAAATAATTTTTTTTGTCAAAATGTCCTTAAAACAATTTTATACATGTATTCTAATCTGAGTGACTCTAAATATCATGAAAATTATCCATTTATGCGCTTTTTTAAAATCACGGTTCCGAACGTAGTCGGATACCTTAAGGCTGTTTTCGGTTAATGTTAAACATTTTTTCAGATATAAAAGAAATGAAAAATTAATATGATATTCTGGATTTCTCCTTTAGAAAGCAGCATTTTTTATCGTATTTCCCATTTTAACAGAGTTGATTCATTTTTTCTGGTATAAAATGTGTTTCGCGTTTTTTCTTCTATACCGTAATGTTAAATGGGCTATGCCTTCCCGTATTAAAATGAAAAAGAAAGTATTCATAGAATATTTTGAAATTTTTAAAAGCACTATATTGTTAACATAGATACGAGCTATAATTCTACAAATTTCCACGGAAATTGGGGTATTTTTCTGTCTGAAAATGGCTTCGCGTTTAGTTCAAGCTCTTGTACTTTTACCAAAGACAGCCTTAAGATTAGTGATATATTCTATAAACATTTCAACTAATTATATTTATAATGAAGGGTTATGAATACTGAAAAGTTTCTGTCCTGAATTCCGATAATTATGTAGGTGAAACACAAAATATTTTTATTCTTGATTTACAAAAAAAAAAAATTAAATTGTAAAGTGTTTCATTATATAAATTACTCTTTGTATAATACTTAATTGTATATAACGCATTCATTTTTGTAACTTGTTTTAGCTGCAATAGCCCATTTATTTTAACGTCATTCTTAGGAATTTTAAACATGTGTATCATCTTATAAAATATTCTTTTTATGTTAAAAATTGGATTTGGATTTTTAAATTTTAAATTGTGTTGCTTAAATAACATTTATTCTCAAAATTCAGGCTTAATTTTCTACATTGGTAATTATATGATTTATGGATTCAAACAAAATTAGAAATTTATTTATTTGTCATTTCTTAGTTAAATCTTTTTGCCTAGAAGTTTCAATTTGTCTTTTGGGTTCTTTTCCATGATTAATTTTTTGGGCAAATAATTATATATAATTTAGTATATACGCATAAATACTATTATTACTGAAATCATATAGTAATGGCGTTATATAGTAATAAGTAATATATACAATATTTTTTTAAAAAAAGAAATATAGTAATAAGCAAATATATAGTAACAATAAAAAGGATTGTTGAAATAAACGCAAAATTATTCATTTGTTTGTATATTTCATTTTAATAAAATTTTATATATAGTCTATGCTACATCTTTAAATAATATTTTTTAAAAATGTCTGTATATATTTTTATTCCAGCCGTCCCCCTTCGATTCGCATGTACCTTTTATGCCTAATGTTCTGAAGGTATTTCTAGAAAATGGTCAAACTAAGTCTTTCAAATATGATAGCACTACTACTGTTCAGGTACGTTGAAAATACTATTGGTAAAATAAATAAATGATGTACGTATAAAAATTCCGAGAATGAATCTTTTTGAATATGTACGAGTTCGTATAAAATTTACTTAACATTTTTTTGAAATATGGATGGATATGTTACCGTTAAAGCTCGAAAGCCGAATGTGGAGATTACCTAGCTAATCTGCATATTATATTCTCCTTTTAAGTGCGAAATAAAGAGTTTTCCGTAGTTTTTAACTGAATAAAAGGTTCGCATTAGCGATTTCCGTATCGTTAAAGTTCAATAATTTATTCCTCTCGTTTCTTTTGTGTTAGAAATTTTGACTACCGGCTGTGTGGTGTTGTCACGAGCCTTCTGCACCTAAAGTTGCGGGTTCGATCCCGGCCCAAGTCGATGGCCTTGTCGTATGATTATACGGCTTGTTAAAGATCCCTAGAGTGTCTGTTTGGCTTAGGCGCTCTGGGCAAAACTAAATCCTAGTAGAGGTTCGCATCGTCAGAGTTCAAGTGCCTCCCTCTAGGGAGGAGACTGGGCGTTAAAATTACTTGCAGTGATTTGTACCGCCTATATGGTACCGCACTAAATAGTGTTACCGACTCCTGGGGATGCACTAGGTCTGCAATGGTAAAAATACCAATTTGCAACCCTATTGGATTAAAAAAAAAGAAAAAAGAATTTTGACTGAACTTTGACTCATTTCAGAATAATTTATCCTAAATATTTGTAATCTGAGTGATATTGACAGTAAATTTATTCATTATATGTTAAACCGTTTGATTATTATATTTTTAATAAATTGATTATATCAACTAATTTGTTGTTTACTTGATTGTACTAACGGGATTCCTTAGGTATCAAAAACTAAATAAGTAACATTATGTCAATTTCCTTAAATGCAATAGTATTTTTAACCGTTTCATTCTTTGTATTATAGTTTTTTTTTCAATTGATTCATGATTGATTCCATCAACTAATGCATCGATTGCATTAACTTCATTCTTTGGATATCAAAAAATAATAAACAACATTTGAATTTAAGCATACAGAAAATAAGCATATTGTTGTTCCACCAAAGGTCATATTTTCACTTTATCGAGTGCCCAGTATGTAATTTGCAGATTACCTAGATAATTCACAAATTACTTATGTAATTTGAGAAATGAAACAATTTTCCGCACTTTAAAAGATCATCCTAGTAAATGTGCAGATTACCCAGCTAATGTATAAATTAACTGATTTCTGTGCTTTAGTGTAAACATATACGGCCATATAATCGAAAAGTGTTTAACAAATGATATGTTAATTAAACAAGCTATTAATTAAAAAAATTATGAAAAATGGTTTTTTTTACTTCATTTTAAGAGAATAATTTTTTAAATTTCTTTTTAGGTAAAATAATTTGAATACGACCTTCATTATTTTTTATTAATGAATTTCATCGTTTTTGAAAAGGTTATAATTGCTCTTTTCCACAGTTATTTTTAAATAATCTAATGCCTTTGTGAGAAATCCTCTTTCATTCGAAAAATTCTCATCACAAAATACAAATTGTATATATATATTTAATAGAAATCAATTCATTTTCCTTCATTAAAAGCATGTTAAAAATTACTTTCTCTGCAAAGAAATGGCGTGTTTGTTTTCCATAAAAAGATATTTTCTCTTTAATGATGCTTCGTTTCATATATTAATGATTTAATAGAAGAGAAACTGCATTTCATAAATATATTAATAAAGAAAATTTCTAAATCCAAATTCATTTGATTGTACGTTACTACTTGTATGTTAAAAATGCCGTTTCTATTTTAGGACGTACTAAATGTTCTTCAAGAAAAGCTGTCCATCAACTGTTTAGAGCACTTCTCGCTGGTCGTAGAACACATTAAATCTGTCCGAAGGAATAAACTTTCCATACTTAGCCCCAAAGATACGTTGGCCAAGGTAAGCAACTGGATCCGTCAAATTAATAGACAATGGCTCATTTCATCAAATTACAGTCGGACCTCTATATAACGAAGTCGCTAAGTCCCAGAAAAAAATCCGTTTCTGGAAAATTCGTTATATAGAGGTTCATCTTTCAATATGCTTTATAAACTACACATAAAACTAATTTTAAATTCGTAAACACTATATATTAAAAGAAGTAATTATTCACACCTTTTTTAAAATTAAATATATGTTTATTTAATATATCTTACCCTTTAAAAACGAAAGATAGAAAGAAAAACTGCAACGAAAAACAAGAAAAAGAATGTCGAAGAATTCACTATTATTAAGACAATAATTTTATACTAAAATTTATGAAATTTAAGGACATTTTAAAACTTAAAGCATACAAGTAATATTAAACATACATTATTTTATAATTAGAACACGGGAAAAACTTCACTAAGGGTGAAAGAGGATATCCAAGATGTTTCTAGTGAATTGGGCTATGAGGGTTAAAGGTTGCACTTTTTGGATGAAACGTCCAGATCTCTATTGATATCGGCGAGTTAGAATCTAATAAAACCAGTTCAAGATATATGACCACCATAAAATAGGTTAAATAGAGAATAATTTGAAATTTTTTCATAAATACTTTAAAAAAAAGAACAAAAATTGAATCACAAGGTAAAAAGTTCGTTGTATAGAAAATACACTTCACTATTGAGAGGTTATTTTACGAAGAAAATCGTGAAATGTTCAAGGTTCCAGGAAAAAGTTTGCCATATAGAAGAATTCGCAATATCGACTGTATTGCATTCCTTAAATATTATTTAAGGACAAATTAAAAGACAAAGTTAAATTCTTTAACATTATTTAAAGTAAATAAATGTATTAATGAGAGTTTTTACCACATACAAATATCCTTCAAAAAGAAATAAATTTCTCTAAATCAAGTAGGGAAAATGTATTACTCACTGTTAAAGTATTAAAATTTTCATTTTAAATAGTTCTAAAAAAAAATTATTGTAATTCTCAAATTATTGTTATCATATAATTTTACTTAATAAAATGTTATATATTTTTAGTGCGGTAATAAAATATTTGTATTATTTATGCATTTATAGGTTTAAGCACAGCATTACTATTTTAGATATTATTTAAATGAATTTTAATTTTGTTATTATTTTTTTTATAATTCAGATTAATATTTTAATAGATAATATCGAGCTTCCAACTAAAAAAAAATTTCATGTTAATTTTAAAATTGATAAAATATTGAATTGAGATCAAAGGAAATTTTATAATTTTTATAATTTATTTATATACATGTATATAAATAATTAATTAAAAAATGGCTGTGGGAGCATCAAGGAGAAATAAATGAAGAGTGTATACAGTTAAGCAGATTTTTATATCTATTAAAATAGAGCAGAGATTTTAAAATGTACTTTATACATTTGTATTTATATAAAAGTACATTTTATATAAATACAAATACAAAAAATAAATTTAAATTTATATAAAATATACAAATATAAAAAAGCAGATTTTTATATCTGTTTTTTTTCCTTTATAAAAAGATAGTTCATATTATTATAATTTCTTTACACGTTTAAAACGCATTTGGAATTAAAATACGTAATTCTAAATGTGGAACATTATTTTATATAAATTAAAAGATATGATTTAAGCAATATTGAAAATGTATTATAAAATTTGCTGCCTTAAACTAAGCATTGAAGACAGAATATATCAACTGGGGCATTTTTCAGTTTGAAAAAAAATATTCCAAGTATAAGTTATATTTCTTAACATTAGCTATAAAAACAAGCAAAATAGAATTAAGAGAGTTATTAGAGCTAATTTTACTACTAATAAATATTCTTCCTTGCAGATAATTTTTTAGATTCAAAATGTGTACTCATAAACGAATGCAAATTTTATTTGCATGCAACTTTTCATCCACCGAACCGTAATTCACATGATATATTGCATGCGAATCAGTATTTTATGTCGCTAACGTGATACTTATTTCAGAATATTATTTAGCCATGTTGCTCGCAAATATGATGTCGCTTCAAACATTTACCCATTGGGAGACTACAAGGAGAAATCAAATAACTTTTCACATGAAACCGAAATGGATTGCGTGATATTTTCGATTTTACTTGTTTTTCTCCGTTTAATATCTTTTTCTTTTTCTAAACATAGTTAGTGAAACAAAATAACTTTTTTGAGAAAAAATAGCAATTATGGCTTAGTATGAATACTAAAATTGTGTATTCTTAAAAACTTTCGTTAAAAGTTTCTCTTTTTTCTGTAAAAATTACATTTAATTCCAGACTTATAGTTTCAGGAAGGAAAAAAAATAACTTCACGCTATGATTAATATTCCGTGTTAAAATAATTTCAAAGTGTAATATTTCACTACACACACATACACAAATAGATTTATATAATATGATCTTCAGTTAACTTGCAAAATATATATTTAATGATAGTTTTATAAGTATTCCTTTTGCTAAATTTTATTATTTTTAGTAGAAAAATTGTTCTTGTTAAATTATTTAGAAAATAGTTTAATGCGACATTATATAATACCAAAGTAAAAAACTATAAAAGCACAGAGTATTGCGTATGAAGAAACTCTTTGAATTAATAGTATAAATTTCAGGCATTCTTCATGAATCGTAAAAACTTATAAAAAATATGTATTTATTTCATTAGGACTGTATAGTTTTTAAGATATTTTGTGAGCTTTTTCTTATTTTATGCGTTTTTATATTTTATACACTTTTGTCTTTTTTTCCCTTGAGAAGTTAAATAAAAGAAATGGGCTAAATTCTTGTGACGTCATAGTCACGTGATAACTGAAATCACGTGTTTCCAACGAATTGGTTTATAAATTCATGTGACATCATTATCGCATGATAAATACAATAGGCTGAAACATGTTTCCAGCCTATCACTTTATGCGCTACGCTGTTACCAATTTTTTGCCTTTTACACAAACTTTCTTGAGAAAAGTATATGTTTGACATCAGTAACAATGTGTGTGTACATGTGTAAATAAAACATAGTTGATTTAATATTTTTTTAATTTTAAAACTTTTTGAAGAATCTTAATGGTTGAACATCTTTACCGAATTATCAATTTTGAAATTTTATCTAAGTTTTGCAAGTAAAACAACAAGCACAAGTTTAACGTCTATTTAGAATTCGATTGAGAACACGGGATGACATTTATTATTTGACTGTCATGAATTCAGCCCATTCACTCGCTCACAATTTTTGGAAGATAATTATTATATTTTTTAAAAAATTACCATGATATTAGTCCATGTGGTTCTTTGCACTTTTAATGTTTTGATTCATTTTCTTAAGGAATCTTGTTTTCAATTTTATCGTTTCTCCTTATATTTTTTAAAAAGATTTTCCCGCCATTTTTGTGCGATAAAAATTCGATTTTCAATTCTTTCTTTTTTCCAGATTGCCGCAAGGCCTGGTGCCCATCATCTTCGATGTCTTTTTCGTCTTACCTTCGTACCCAAAGACATTTATGACCTCATGCAAAGGGATCCAGTTGCTTTTGATTACCTTTTCCTGCAGGTGAGTTCCCTGGTTATCACCATTTCTGAAAATTATGTTGTGATAAAAGTTAAATGAAAAATATTAGATATACCTACAGTGGGCCACAAAAAGGTTTATACACTTGCAATTTCTTATAAAATTTAATGTTTTCGACTAATAAAAATTAATATATTGCAATTGTAATTTTTTATATCTGCAACTTGTTCTTAATGGAATGACATAATTAATTTTTTTAAATAGTATAACTATTTTTTTAAAAAATTAATTATCAAAAAACTATTAAAAAATTATGCCACAAAAGTCTTTGTACTCATAACAATATTCTTAACTTAGCTTTAGATATTGCATTTATTTCTTAATTTAGTGCTTAATAGGATATATTTTAGTATCCACAGCAACTTTAAAACAACTTGGTATAGATTTAATTAGTTTTTTGTAATTTCTGCGTCTATTTTCCTCCATTCTTCTGTGATTATGGTTTTTACTTCACATTTTGTGTTTATTTGTGTCACGTTTTCTTTTTACATCAGAATCTCACCAAATATGTTCTACTGGGCTAAATAAAGTGATTGAGGAGGTGTTTTCATAATTTGGGGCAGTTATAGAGACACCAGTGGCGTACATTGAGAGCAGTGCGCTTGGTGTCATTACCCTGTTAAAAAATTAAGTCGTCTCCAATATCCAAATTTCTTGCGGATAATTTAAAATTTCTCTTTAAAATATTTATATAGAGCTCATGATTCACAATACCATCAAAAAATACCAAATTTTGTGGCTGATTTACACCTCCTCGCAAGAACACTTCTGCCTTCATGCTTTATTGATCCAACTAGATTCTTGGAATTAAGTCACAGAAAATTTTAAATTGACAGCAAATTGATTGGGATGGCAGATAATTCAACATTCTTGGTTCCGATGGGCCTATAATAGCTTGTGAAGGAAAAAATAAGGAGTTTAATCCCATGAATTTATAAGGAACAAGAACTCCTCCCCTCCCATGCTTCAGCATAGAAGTGAAGGTGCTCTGGCGTGGAGGTGTAAATTGGCCTCAGAATTAGGTAATTTGGTATTTTTTCATGGTATTATAAATCATGAGCTTTATTTAATTATTTTACAGAGACATTTTAAATTATCTGCACGAAATTTGGATATTGGAGACTACTTAAATTTTAACAGGGTGATGACACCAAGTGCACTGCTCTCAATGTACGCCACTGGTGTCTCTATAACTGTCCCCAAATTATGAATACACCTCCTCAATCACTTTATTTAGCCCAGTAGAACATATTTGGTGAGATTTTGATGTAAAAAAAGAAAACGTGACAAATAAACACAAAATGTGAAGTAAAAACAATAATCACAGAAGAATGGAAGAAAATGAATGCAGAAATTACAAAAAACTGATTAAATCTATACCAAGACGCTTAAAAGCTGTTGTGGACACTAAAATATATCGTACTTAATCCTAAATTAATAAAGAAATACAATATTTAAAGCTAAGTTGAGAATTTTGTTAAGTGTACGAAGACTTTTGTGGCGTAATTTTTTAGTAGATTTTTGATAATTAATTTTTTTTAAAAAATAGTTATATTGTTTTTAAAAAATTAATTATGTCATTCCATTAAGAACAAGTTGCAGATATCATAAAAAAATTACAATTACAATGTATTCATTTTTATTAGTCGAAAACATTAAATTTAATAAGAAATTACAAGTGTATGAACACATTTGTGGCCCACTGTATATACATTATCTTCAAATGCAAGGTTCTGTTGGTAGAAATATTGAGAATGATAACGTTTATTCTTACTTTAAATTAAAAGTTTTAATTTAAATTTTTTAGTCATATTTTCAGTTCTTATTTACTTCTATATTTTTTACCTGTTTGATCTTTCTCCTAATCATAAAATTATTTAAAATATTCGTAAGGGAGATAGATTCCAATAAATATTCTTTAAAAAAACAAGATGTCTTTCTTAATGTTTTTGAGATTTTATTTCCCTCATTGCAAAAAATATTTATAACAAACTACTTTCAAGTTATATTAGGAGTGTATAATTAATCTTTTTGTTAATTTATAATGTATTTTAATGCATATTATTTAAACCTTCTAATATAAGGCTTAACATTTTGAAATAAAATGTTATAATATCTCAAGTCGAAGGGTAAAAGAACAAATTATTTTCTTTTCGAATCTCGTTAGAGTGTTTTTAATATTTTTTTTGTCTAAAACCAATTAACTGTAAGATAAGTGCACAAAAAGGTACAAATTCATTTTCGCAACAATTACTTTTTATCGTTATTTATTTTATTATCTTTCTTAAGTGAATTAATCTTTCAAAAAAAGATGAAAAATAATGAACTAATTTATACATTTTTATTAGAGCTGCAATGACGTGGTGAAAGAAAGGTTTGCCCCAGAGCTAAAATATGATGTAGCCTTGAGGCTAGCCGCTCTCCATCTACAACAACATGCAGTCTCTAGTGGCATGCAGGGAAAACTTGTCGTCAAGGCCATTGAGTAAGTAGACGACTTTAATTAAAGATAAACAATTGCTTCTCGCTTTTCTCATTATGTTATCAGAAAAATAATAATAACACGCATTTGCATTTGCCTGGTGTCGACTTTTATCTGAGAAGAATATGATTTCTGAAACACTTCGCTTATTTTTCAGCGATTTTTTTTTAAATATATTAGGTATGTTATCAAGAATAGACACATGGAATCATAAGTAGCTTATTGTTAATAATTATTACTCTGAATATTTATAAATAATAATAATTGTTATAAATAATAATTATTATTAATTAATATTCCTATTAATAACAATTAAAAGTAAGAATATTTAATAATATAGTTATTATTATTACTATTATTAATTGTTATTTTTTGTTGATTATTTAAGATTTTGTTTAATTTGCTTCTAAAATCTGAAATTTTCTTTTTAACATTAACTTTATTAAGCAGCTGAATATTTATATAAAAATAATATTTTATGGTTAAAATTATAATTTTCCAAAAATTAAAAAAAAAATAACTGCAAGAAAAATTAATCTTTATTCTCTCTGCTTTCTTAAGTTAACTGAAGAAGATTCTTTGTTCGAAAAATCACTTAATAGTTAAAGAAAAATGCTCCGTTGCCACAATTAATATCATAAAACATCTATTGTATTGTAAAATAAATTTTTGCTATCAAATCATGGTAATAATTTAATGATATTCTTAAAAATACTATAAACTTGCAACTTTGGAATATCCCTGATTTCAATTTATTATTTAGATCAAATTTTTAAAATTAGAAAATCATAGTATCAAACATTGATAAATTTTTTTAGAATGTCGAATTTTAGTATTTTATAGCAACCAAATATCGATACGATTTTGACGTAGTCCTTTTTTTTTTTAAATCGTTTGGGAGAAAAAATTTTAATGTTAGACAATTTTTATTGAAGTTTTCTATCTTTATATTTATATAAAAAATCTTCTGTGCGTGTGTATGTCACTAAACTTCTCCTAAACGGCTGGAACGATTTCGATGGAATTTTTTGTGGGGGTTCAAGCAAATTCGAGAATGGTTTAGATTCACAATTCGGTCCGATATCGCAATTAGTTAAAAAGATATTAATTAAAAACATTCAAAAAATACAACTCAACATTCACCTGCATCGCTGTAACAACGCTATTGTTAGAAAAACACACACACACACACACAAGTAATATAAAAAAAACTTTAAATCAATTCCTACCTAGATCAACCAAGAAAAAATTTATTTTAGCTACTTTTTATTAAATAGTTGCAATTAATATAAATATGTATATACATATGACAGAATCACAACATTAAGTGGTAATTAATTTTTATTAATTATCATTAAAGTATCGTATTGTCATCCAAAACAATCGGTGTATAAAATTTCCTTTCAACTGAATGCTTTAACACGTGAGAAAAAAACCTTTTCAAATTTTGACATATAAGTCGCCAAAAGGGTCGCTAAGTCACCAACGTGGCTTTATTTGTAATTTTTTAAATAATTAGTTTTAATCCATTAATTTTTATTAATTATAATTAAATTATTGTATTGTCATCCAAAATAATCATGTACATTACATTTCAGCTCAATTGAGCGCTTTAAAATGAATTTTATTAACGATTAAAAATTCCACCAAGATAAATAAATAAATAAACAAACAAATAAAATATGTATAATCGTGAGCTAATAGTAGGAATTGAAAAAGACGTAAGTTGGCGTCGAAAATTGATTTTCAGCCGAACTGGCCAAACCCGGTTTTTATTGTTACGAAAAGGCAGACGATTCACGCTTTTTAGTGTTTTTAATTAATATCTTTTCAAATAAATGAATGATGAAGTTGTCAATTATCCTGTAGAGTTTTTAAATTCACTGGATTTACCGGGAATGCCACCACATAATTTGCGATTGAAGATTGGCTCGCCCATAATTTTGCTTCGAAATTTGAACGCACAGAAATTGTGTAATGGCACGCGATTAGTCATAAAAAAATCATGGGCAACATTCTTGAAGTCACTATTTTAATTGGAAAATTTCAAGGTGAAGTTGTACCTCTACCACGGATCCCAATGATTTTCCTTCAGATTCAGCTATACCATTTAAACGTTTACAATTTCCAATTCGCTTGGCATTTGCTATGACTATTAATAAGTCACAAGGTCAAACAATGAATATTTGCGGCTTAAATTTAGAAAATCCTTGCTTTTCTCACGGCCAATTATATGTTGCGTGTTCCAGAGTTTGAAAACCATCGAATTTATTTGTTTATACCCCTCAAGGATTAACCAAAAATATTGTACATCTATGACATTAGAATAAATTAAGTTTATGTACAATTTAATAAATATACCTGTTATAAAATAGTTTGAGTCTCAACTTTTTCACCTTTAATTAAAACAAGTTTAAGTTTTTATTCACACTGCCTTTACATTTAACTTCGCACATACTCACACGCTATCGATTGATTGAATTGTGATAACCGTACATGTGTAATGACGTTAGACATTGTAATAACTTTTTAATACAAATTTTACTCAAAACAGTCCAGATTGTTAAAGCTTATTCATAAAAATTTGGAATTTTTGAATTTAAGATGTGTGTACACAGGACAACGTCTGTCGGGTCCTCTAGTGTATATATATATATATATATATATATATATATATATATATATATATATATATATATATATATATATATATATATGTGTGTTGTTTTAATTTTGAAATATAAACTTTTCCTTTAAAATCTTTCGGTGTAAATTCTGTATAATTTTACCTAAGCTGAAGAGAAATTTCAGTTAGCAGATGTCTAAATCAGATTTGTTCTCTTTTCCTTGAAGGCGAGAGTACGGCCTGGAGAAGTTCGTTCCTATGTCTTTACTTGAAACAATGAAACGGAAAGAACTTCTCAAGTTACTGAGTCAACTCATGAAGCAAAACCAAGCATTGAGTGGCCCCGGGCAAAAACAGCTGACGGCAACTCAAGCGAAATTCCATTACTTGAAAATTGTCAGTGACCTACCCACTTATGGAGCCAAGTCATTCGCAACCTGTACTAAAGTAAGAATTCTATTCGATGCTAAAATAAAAGGTTAAAGTTACATTCTATATCTAGTAAAATTCACTTAAAAATCTATACATACCTTACATGTGGAATCCAAATTTGGTTTTTATTAAAGTTCAGGATCCTATTTCTTTATATTTAGTCAGAATTTATAAAGAAAGTTAAGCTACAGAAATAAATAAATAAATATAAAATTAAAATTAAAACTAATACCAAACTAATAATGCATTTTTAGTAATCGCCACGTCTCGATTTTAATTTACGTCACACTCTGAAGCAATACACGAGGGCTATTTGTAATCGTAATTTGGAACCTCGGTCAAATGACGAGGACGACACCTGAGCTAGCAACCCTCTTCCAAATATTACGCCAACGGCAGGACTTTGAGCATCGACATTTTTAACGTGCATCAACCCTTTAACGACGGGTCTTCAATGGCTCTAGATTTCGAACCTGTGATTAGAGAACACCAGCCATGAGTTCAGGACCATGACCACAAAAACACCTTAAATATTTTGTATGGCCGTAGGTAGCCTAGTGGTTAGAGCATCGGACACTATACCGGAGGGTCTAGGTTCGATGCCCGATGCCACCAAATACCCTCCAAATACCCACGGAGTACGTGCTCGTTAAACCAGTGGGTCTGAAAGTCTTGTGGGTGGTCGCACCAGAAACCATGGGTGTAGGGGGCTGGAGAACATTTCTCTCCCCTCTAGTTCCATGCCTAAATTGTAGAGGAGGATAGGTAGTGTCACCATCTGTCGTGTAGAAATCCAACCTGTGTCTCAGGCTCTGGCAACCTTCATTCCTTCCCTTTGGGAAGGAAACAACAATAACAAATATTTTGTTTAGCAATCGATTGTTGCATTTGATTTGCCTCACCATATATGTGACACTAAATTTATCTTCATTAAAACAAAAGAAAAGTTTCCGATATCGTAATCGGTTCGAACTGTTTACTATAAGCTCTGCCTTGATTTGGAATTATTTGTGTTATACTTTACGTAGGATAATCATGCGATAAACAATTTAAAGCTTTATTTAGAAAACAAATCTAAAACAATCAATTTTACGCGAAAGGAAATTTTTATTATTTTGTAATAAAATAAGAGATCTGTGAATCAGATTTAAAACATTTCAATAGTAGTGTAAGGTAATAAACGTTTTTCTCTCAGGATTCGCTATCCGCATTATGAATTCACTGCCTTAGGCATTTCTGGACGATTTTATTCTAAGAGATTCGGGCATGCCTTACTATAGTTCTCCAAGAAATGGAAAAAAGTAGAAAGACGAATTTTCATCCGATAGCCCAAAGCAATATTTTGATCCATTAATTTGAGAAGCGCATGTGCTTCTTGTACTATAATGTCTTTTCTGGTGACGTCTTTCTGCAAAATTCGATTTGTTATATCACATGACATGAGATACCTTTCAATTCATTCTGCATCTTCTCTGTTTTATTCATTTTTTGTTTTTTCTGAATTCCATTCATCGATTCGCTGAAAAAAAAACGAATGCTTCCTGTTTTTATTTTTTGCGGGATATTCTGAGAATTCTGGAATATATTTTTTTAGATATCAAACAATCTGAATATTGAGAATACTGAAATTTCAATATTTAAAAACTCCTTAACCCATTATCTACCGCATTATGATTTAGTGCAGTTTTTTTTTCATGCAATATTCTTTTTTGGATCATTACACTGAAAGTTAAGAGATATACATCAACAAAATACTCAACTTTGGCAAATGTAATAAGTTAGAGCAGTGTTTCTCAAACTGCCTATCGAAAATAAAAGATTTAAAAATAATTAATTTACTGGAATGAATTAAAACAAAATACTTTCAAACATAATAAAAAATTGACTTTTACTTTGATATAATTTTATAGGCGCGCGTGATATTAAGTCAACAAAAATTAAAAATTTCTTAAATACTTAATTAGCTATCTTTGATCCTATAACCTAATAAAAAACTTTTATTTTATTTTCTGTAATCCCATGATGAGATATTTTTTTATTACGCTTTCTTTATAAACATAACATATACAACTCTTTCAGAGAAAAAACAGATCCCAGACGCAGAATCGAAAAAATTTAGGAACATAAAAAATTCCTCACTGTCATTATTTTTGAAATACTGCACATTATAGCTGTAATCTGTTTAACCTTCTAAGTTATTGGTACAGTTAGTTATGACCCCTCTTTTATGTGTTTCTTTCTCATTTAGGGAAGTTGTAAGTAATGTGTTTCTCTGTTAGGCTTTTTTGCATGCAAAAGAGTTTTATGATGTTTGGAAAACCACGGAGAGCTTTTTGAAGGATTACTTTTGGCCTAGAATTATTTTTACGAGTTTTCTATACATATGAAGCATAACGCGAAAAACGCAAGAGCAAAGAGTGGGCACTTCAGCCGGTATACTTTTAATGTATCAGTGCTGCACAGAGTATTTTATAACTAATTAATTAATACTAAATTAAGAACAAGTTTAATAAGTATTAACGACTTCCATGGGCTTGTCTTGCAAAGCAAAGTTTTTATAAGGAATGCTTATGATTAGAAATTCACCCTCTGAGTTCTTTTTCTATATTTAGCTGATATCTATATTTTGTCTTCTAAGTAGCCACCGCATTTTGCAATATGTTCAATTTAAAAATTAGAGGAAGGAAAAATAAGATATAATTATCCTATTATTTTATTTATTTATTTATTTTTTGCTTAAAAGTAGTATACAAAATTTTAATGCTTATGTTACTAATTTGTATGGTTTATAATTAAGATCGCCTATTATAGCTTTAGCATCAAAGTGCATTATTATTGCATTCAGTACATTATTAATGTATAAGGGGGGCGCGATAAAAATTGTGATCAAAAAGGGGGGCACCAGTATTGAAAGTTTGAGAAGCACTGAGTTAGAGCTAATTAATTAATTAAAGATATTCAACTGTAAAATTAATTACATACACTGTTCACTTAAAATAAATAATCAAATCGTTTTCTAAGGTCTTCATTAACATACAAAAAAATAATATACTTAAGTTTTGACATTAACTATTTTTTCGGTACAAAAATGATAATCTTCGCAATCCGCTGAAAACGCGATTTCTACTATAAAACTATTCGCCTTCCCCGCTAAAATACTTATCGTAGAGCCCATGCTTCTTGGAAGAGTGGATTTCAAAGATTATTCCTGCTTAGTATCGTCAGAATATTCGTAAAAATGGTTATTCTACGTAGTTTTAAAGTGAACGTAAAGTTACCGTCGGAAGATAAAGGGTTAAATTCTCACATTATGTTTGGTATCTTTTATGGTTACTTTTATGTAGGCTACTATTTTTTTAATATAAAAGTTTTATTAAGTGTGAGATTTACGCTTTATTTTTTGATGAGAAAAAAATTATTACTTAATTCTAAAATCACGTTGAAACATTTTGTAATTTCCTAGAAGGATAACGTATTTCGTTTCGTAAAAGTCAACTGCATGCTTGTTTTGGTTTTTGTGCTGGCTTTTCTATTATAATTTAAATTATCAGGATATTCGAATGAAATTTTAAAGTTCATGATGTTTATTATATCAAAAATTATGCCAATATTAACGTATCTTTGAAAGGCAGCAATTATATAACTGTAAATGAAAAGCATTTAGCCATTTAAGTGTTATTAATAAAATTGGATTTCTTATTAAATATGGAAAAAAATTGTTTTGTGCAATTTTTCATATCCGTTCGTATTGATCTTCAATTTTCGTAATTAGCCACCCATTCAGTATAGTGGTTAGCGACGGTAATTGCAGTGCCGTAGGACGTGGGTTCGATTCCCGGAGGAGGCATAGATGTTCGTAAATATATAGTGCCTTCGCGGCATGGTGGTACTCTTTATCGCCGTGAGTCCTCTCGTGAGGTTGTTGGATGGGGAAGAGAAGATAGGTAGGAGACTCCTGACCACCCCCAGGTTGTTCTGCTTCAAAATTGTTCTGTCATCTGCATGGTGCTCAAAGCTGCGGATTACGACAGGCGTAGAAACTAGCCCTTTGCCATGATGAATTTCAAGGGCCTGGATCAAGTGGCATTAACAACAGCTACAAATTTCGTAATTTCCCTATAAATTTTGAATTTTAGTGTTCAAAAATTGAATCTAATCTAGGTAAATGCGTTTAATTCTCGAAGATAGGAATATATTTAATGATGGTATACAAATTAACTTGTTGATTTTATTCTAAAAACTAAAATTATAATGATGCGTTTTGAAACACAAAAAGACGAAATGATTATCACAGTTGCGTATATAAAAGTAGGGTTTGAAGATTGAATAAAAGAAGAAGTATTAAAAAGATTTATAATACTTAAAATATAAAAATCACGCGTCTCAATGACGCAATGACGTTATTAAGGGCGCAAGTGGAAGCAAATCCATGTCAGACAATCGAGGAACTGTCAAATGCTCTTAACCAACCTTGGTCGACCATACAAGAACATTTGCCACAGATTGGTAAAACAGACAGCGCAGGTGTTTGGGCTCCGCATAATCTGTCTGAAGAAAACAAAGCTAACAGATGTACGACGTGCAAATTATTGCTTCAACGGTACAACACAGGACCGTTTTTTGATCGCTTGATCACTGCAGATGAAAAATGGGTCCTGTATGATAATCCAAAACACAAAAGACAGTGGCTCTCTCCGAAAGAACCGCCACGAAGGACTGCTAAGCCAGGTTTACATCCAAAAAAGGCACTTTTGTTTGTTTGATGGGGTATTCGTGGAATCGTCCATTTTGAAGTGCTTAAACCTAGAGAAACTGTTAATGCAGACCTTTATTGTGAACAATTAGATCGACTAAATCAATCGTTAATTGAAAAGTATCCAGCGATTATCAATAGAAAAGGCGTTATTTTGCAACACGATAATGCAAGACTGCACTGCGCAAGAAAAACGCTGAAAAAAATTAATGGATTGGGGTGGGAGGTATTGCCTTACCCACCATACTCTCCTGACATTGCGCCAACGGATTTCCATTTATTCCGTTCAATGCAACACTTCTTAACAAACAAAAAATTTCAAAATTTGGATGATATGAAAAATGCCTTTACAGATATTTTACTGAAAAACCAATTGATTTTTATCGATCCGGCATCGAAAATTTGCACACTAGATGGCAAAAGGTTGTTGCCAACGAGAGTAATTACATCATTGACTAAAAAGAAAAACTTGTAAGAAATTTATTTATTCTAATTTACTGTAAAAAAACGACATAATTTTCCGGTCCCCCTAATATATTGATTTCTTTTATTGGTTTCAAATATTATGGGATAAAAGTTTCAATTTTTTTTTCAATTTATTATAAGCATTTTTTCAGATACTTTCAATGAAGAAAACAAAAATATGCACCGATAAAATTAAGGTAGCAATAATAAACAACTTCTTTTTTTCAGAACTCTGCTATGGAAATTGCTATTTTAGTTGGTCCTAGAATTGGAATCAGTCAAATCAGTACTATTCGGAACATAGCGGTAAGTATTTATTTTTCAATTAAAAAATACGCTTAGCTAATTAATTTATTTTTATTTTCAATAACAAAAAAAACTATTGGAAAATATTTTAAGCATCAATTTATAAAAAAAATCTTTGTTTAAAACGCTCTTTAAAAACTGGTGTTACTACTGTTATTGCGTTTTCATTTCATTCTTTTTCTGGTAGATTTTTCTAGAAGTTTTGTATTAAATATTTCCATTGTTTGTCTATTGAACATTGATAGTAAATTAAATTTTTCTCAGAGAGAAAAGTGATGCTGTTACATAAGCAATTGTTTATTTTGAATGAGTTTGTCTTAGAACGATTCATCCGTTTTATTCCATTGCACGAAAGAATACACAAATAATCTTTAAGCAAATATATAAAAAGGAACTTTGGCAAAATTAATAAGCCTATCATGGATGTGAATCATCTCAATTCATTAGAATGGCGTTTTTCTGAAGTGGTCACGTCACACATGCGTAAGCCCTGGATTTAACTTCTGTCATGCGCTGCATTCCTACGGCTTTACATCAACCTGATACTCTTGTTAAAATACGAAAGTCGTGATCCATGAAATTATTTCGAGACTTTCATCTATTGATCCAGCTGAGTGTTTTGCGATTATAAGTTCAGTTTGATGAATTTATTTTTATAGCGAATGATTAAATCTATTATTTGCTTTATAGAAATATTTCTAGCATCTGGTAATGAAAATCTGATTAATTCTATCTTTTTTTCCATTTTAGCCTATCAACCTTGCTCAATTCGGAGAACTGGATAGCATAGATGTTTCCAGAGAAGACGACTTTTCGTACAGAATAAAAATTAAGCTTCGGCATCCAGAAAAAGAGGTAGATGAATACTTTATTCTGAGAAAGTTTTTCTAGAATATTCTGAGATTGTTCTTTTAGAAGTTGTAGTAGGGGCAGGTCTCCTACGTAAATATTTATTTATCTAAAAAAAGTTTTTTAAAAAAAGACTTTCGTATAGAATAAAAATAAATTAAACTCCGGCTTCCAGAAAAAAGGAAGATGAAGGCTTTGTTCTGAGAATATTCTGAGATTTCTTTTAGAAGTTGTAGTAGGAGCAGATTTTTTACATAAATATTTATTTATGTAAAAAAATTTTAAGAAAAGACTTTCGTATAGAATAGAAATTAAGCTCCGGCTTCCAGAAAAAGAGGCAGATGAAGGCTTTGTTCTGAGAATATTCTTCTAGAATATTCTGAGACTGTTCTTTTAGAAGTTGTAGTGGGGACAGAGAGGCTTTTTATAGAAATATTTATTTATCTGAAATAAATAAAAGAAGACTTTCGTGTATATATATATATATATATATATATATATATATATATATATAGTATAATAAAATAAAAGTGAAGAATAATTAGAACCCACAGTACTAAAGAAGTAAGAAATTGGAATTGAGCAAACACAACAAATGTAGATACAAAAAGTCATAGGACTAAACTGGAGACCTATTATGATTTCTTAAGCTGTCGCTGAATTAGGCCAGCGAATTAGGGTTAGCAATGCTTTATGGATCCACCTTCCCCGTACAGCAGAAATTTTCGACATAATAGGAAAAAAGCCCAAGTTGAAAAGTTAAGCCTAATACAGCACGTTGTTGTAGAACCTAATAAAATCGTAAAAAGAAATTGAGAAAAGAGAACAATAATGAATCTATCAAGGAGAGGAATAATAAAAAAAATTTTAATGGAAAATATTAGGAAAAACTTACCTGTAAAACAAAAATCCTGTCCGCGAAAACATCACCTAGTTGAAAGAGATCCTACGAGAAATGGCGAAAAAGATTGAAACTCCAGCGCAGGAAAGAAAAAACCTAAGCGCCAACTGGATAGTTATTTTGCAATTAAACTAACCGCAAAGATAAATAATTAAGTAAACAAAACAAAAGAAGTTTTAAATAAAATAAAGAACAGAGTTCAGAATAGATAGTAACAAATAGAAATATATTAAAGTAAATTTACTTGGATGATTATATACTAGAAAGTTATATTGCAATTAAATTAAACGTAAAAAAAAAATTAATATATTTTTTAAAAATAAACTCAATAGAGAGAGAGAAGAAATATTAATTAAAATAACGAACTAAAATAAAACTAGATTTAATTAGAAATGGAAATATACTTAAAGATAAATTTACTAGGATAATTGTATTCTAAACAATTATTGCAAAATATCACAAAATTATTATGTATTAAAATTTTATCAGTAACTATATCATTGTTTCTTTTCATAAAATTTAAGATAATATTTCTAAAAATTGATAGGTGTAGGTTATTACCCCAGAAAGGCATTTTTATAATGTTAAAATCAAAAGAGTCTCTTTTATCAAAAATATTACTTGTAAGCAAATTATTCTTAACGTTTAATTGAAGGTCCAAAAAGTTAGCTGACTCATTATTATAATTAGTTTTTAATAATTTTAAATAATGGGGATAATATAATTAAAGCTAGGAACATAGTCAACTATATTACTAAAAATAATTAAGTCATCTATGTATCTAAAAAAAAAGTAACAAGAATCATAACTAATACTTTCATTTTCATAAAAATGCAGGTAAATATTTGCTAAGCAGTTGCTAGCTGGTCCACCTTGTGGTAATCCTTTAATTTGCTGATAAGGAGCATTATTATGTAAAATATAAGTTTCTTTTAATACTAATTCAATAATAGAAATATATTTATCATATTTTATCATCTTATTCAAAAAATACTTGCTATATGCTATTTTAAGAATCTTAAACATGTCTTCTATATCAATGGAGTTAAATAAGTCTTCAAAATCATAGGTATAAATAGAAATAATTTTTTTACCATGCATATACTTAATAATTTCCATACTATTCTTAACTATAATAGAATTATCAATATTGTCTAATGTAGATTGAATAATATTTTGTAACTTCTTGCCCGGATGTGTAATATAAGTTTTAAAACCCCATTCGTAATAGTTCTAAATTTAACAGGATTTTTATGAAATTTAGGAGTTAGAAAAATATGGGGGAATTTAATATCTAGAATACGTAAATCTATTTTTTTATAAAAAGCAGAGATACGATTAAAAATTTCTCTTTTGCTTGAATTAGATTTTTTAAAAGCAGAATAATTATGAAAATGTTTGTTTAGAGCAGATTATTATGAAGCCACTTGCACATAATTCCATAATTACCCTGTACTTTATCAACATAAACGATAATAAAGTTCCTTTGTAGGTCTGCAATTTGGTGCTTAATATTATAGTATGTTACATCATTATCAGTTTTATAGTTAAAGTTCAGTAATTCATTTCACTTTGAATTTAAATTCATTAAAAGCTACAATAGTATATATAGTATATATATATATATATATATATATACTAAAGGACCCGACAAACGTTGTCCTCTGTACACACATCTTAAATTCAAAAATTCGAAATTTTTATGAATAAGCTTTAACAATCTGGACCGTTTTGAGTAAAATCGAGTAAAATTTCGAACACTAATTACATCTGAATGTAATAATTTAATTAACACACGATTTATTTAAACAAAATAATAACATGAAGTGACAAAATATTTTCCTGAAATGATCACAGCACCAACTGTTGTGACAAACTTGAATTATAATAAAAGATATTTGTGAATATTCGATACTGAAATCGTAGCGCAGTCTGCCGGATCCAATGTAAAGCATTCCAAGATCAACAATTTGTAAATAAAAAATTAATTAAATTAACATTTCTAAACCGAATTATAAATCTACACCATTCTCGAGTCCACTGGAACAGACAAAAACTTTCATCAAAATCGATCCAACCGATTAGGAGGTGTTCAGTTACATACACACGCATGGAAGAATTACATATATAAAGATTATTTGAAAATATATTAACTAAAAACGCTAAAAAGCGTGAATCATCTGCATTTTCGTAACAATAAAGACCAGATTTGGCCAGTTTGGCTGAAAATCAATTTTCGATGCCAACTTACGTCTTTTATAATTCCTACTATTAGCTCACGATCTCTATACACATTTTATTTGTTTATTTATTTATTTATCTTGGTGGAATTTTCAATCGTTAATAAAATATATTTAAAGCGCTCAATTGAGCTGAAATGTAATGTACATGATTATTTTGGATGACAATACAATAATTTTTAATTATAATTAATAAAAATTAATTGATTAAAACTAATTATTTAAAAAATTACTAATAAAGCCACGTTGGCGACTTATGTCAAAATTTGAAAAGGTTTTTTTCTCACATGTTAAAGCATTCAGTTGAAAGGAAATTTTATATACACGATTGTTTTGGATGACAAAACGATACTTTAATGATAATTAATAAAAGTTAATTACCACTTAATGTTGTGATTATGTCATATGCATATACATATTTATATTAATTGCAACTATTTAATAAAAAGTAGCTAAAATAAATTTTTTCTTGGTTGATCTAGGTAGGAATTGATTTAAAATTTTTTTATATTACTTGTGTGTTTATAACAATAACGTTGTTACAACAATGCAGGTGAATGTTGAGTTGTATTTTTTTGAATGTTTTTAATTAATATCTTTTTAACTAATTGAGATATCGGGCCGAATTGTGAATCTAAACCATTCTCGAATTTACTTGAACCCCCACAAAAAATTTCATCGAAATCGGTCCAGCCGTTTAGGAGGAGTTTAGTGACAAATACACGCACAGAAGATTTTTATGTATAAATATATATAGCAAAAATTAAGCTCTAGCATCGAGAAAAAGAGGTAGATGAATGCTTTGTTTTGAGAATATTCTGAAATCGTTCTTTTAGAAGTGGTAATGAGGGCTTGTTTTTACATAAATATTCATTTATTTAAAATAAAAATGTGAATACGTTCGGAAATTTTGTCTATAGCTTATCAAATTTTAAATTTCTGAAAAAAAAAACTGATCAAAATGTTAAGCTGATTTATTCTCATTCATCCTCTTTAAAAATTCCATATTAATGAGGAACTCGGGAGTTTCTCTCGGCGTTCGCTATAAAGCCTTTCAATCCTGCCTAATTAATGAGCTTTAATCTTTAATACAAGTCGAATTATTGAGTTGTGGTACTGAATAATATGTAAGAATAAAGAATTTTTAACGCTAATGACATGATTTATAATTAGCAGTAATTAATTACAATAGATATCGCAATTTTATCAAAATTTGTCAAAAAATAATTAATTCATCTTATTCTGGTTTGCATTTTTTTAATTGAACAAATGAATCCATGATAAACTGCAGAATAGGAATATTCTCATATGATTAATTATCATTTATTGAAGAACAATTTACTGTAGTTTTCGATAAATTATCTAATTCCTTGTTTTATCAAAAAAGTAGGGTGCGTTTTTTTCTTTTTTCTTTTTTTAATGAAAAAAGGAAAAATGTTGCGTATAAAACAATCGAAAAGATTATGGAATGTTGAAATTCTGAATGAAAGAAATTTATCCAAACCAAAGAAATATAAAAAAAATTTCAAATTTCATCTGCTTCAGCAGAATAAAAACAATTAATTTTCAACTTAGTAAAATACAAAATTAAGCTTGTATTAAAAAAATTAAGTTTTACTCCTAAAATATTACTGTTGATGTTCTATTTCTGTTGAATTCACAAAGAGAAAGATTTTTTGATGGAATACGTTAAAAAGGAGTCTCTCGAGTTTATACTAAAGACCATTGTATTTAGCTTACTTCATTTGCACAGGCAGGGACGTCTTAAGACCTTTTGTGGCACTGGGTCCCTACTCAAATGTAGGCCCTACCCTTAAAAGTAGATAGAACCTAGCAGGCGTTGTCAAATACTCACACAAACAACAACCTGAAACAAATAAATGTGCATGACTTACAATCGCACAGACCGGTTCGACCAATTGCCGTCTTTTGACTGAATTAGTAATGATGGTGTAGGGTGGTTGGCCTAGACCGAAACATGGACGACGGTCATCACACATAGCCAGTTGACATATAGTCCGAAATTCTCAGATTTTCGGAGAATACAGCCGGGAATTACATTTGACCTTTGAAATTATTCAAATCATGATCTTATTAAGGCTGAGTCGTGAACGAGACGAGGCCCCCATTATGGATGAGGTCCTGGGCCCTGATCCAGTTGGCCCATCCCTTAAGACGTTCCTGAGCCCAGGTATCGTATGAGGTACCTCATAATGGTCCTCTTCGGTTTGCTGTATAAATAAGATCATTTCGCTCGTTATAAAAAATATTTCTCTCAAAAAAAGGAAAAATCCCGAGAAGGATTTTTATGGTTTTGGACTTGTTTATCTTTTTTTTTAGAATGATAATTATAACAATGATTAATTGTGCTTCTTTTTACATGTAAGTGTATTTACATCGCTTGAGATAAATGAACTAAATTCATGACGGTCATATGATAAATGCAATCCCGTGTTCGCCATTGAATTTAAAACTGACATTAGACTTGTACTTGTTTTAAAATCTCGAATTGTTAGTTGGATTAAGATGTTCAAGTATTCAAATTCTTTAAAAAGTTATATATTTTAAAAGTTATAAAGTACATTTTGCTTACCTATGTGCGTTATTAAGAGTTGCTAAAATATATATGCACTTTTTAAAAGAAAATTACTGCCAAGAGAGAGTAAAAGTTAGCAGCAGCGCAACGCATGAACTGATTGGCGGGAAACACGTGATTGTATTTATTATGTGATTATTAATTAACATCTATTTATGAACTGATTTGCCGGAAACATGTGATGACAGTTATCATGTGGCTATGATGTCAAATGAATTTAACTTAAAGGATTAACCCGAAAACCTGAAACTTTTTCGTATCATAACGATACCACTAGACAAAAATAAAATGACGCCAAATTTTATAACGTCAAAAGATTTATTTTTTTAGAAATCAAAACTTATTTTGTTTCTAGATTTACTCCATCCTTGTACGTTTAATATAAAATATTTTTTTTCTCCTTTTGAAGCTTCATTCACCTAATATGGAAGACGTGTACTCTAACTCGAGACACAATTTCAATTATATACAGAGTGATCATAATTAAGATTCCATTTTCGAAATTCTGTAAAAAAAACCACTAGTAAGAATGATGTCAAATTTTAATTGAATACACTTAAACAAGGGGGAAAGGGTTTATCATAAGAAAAAAATTCATTGACGTTTTCATTATTGCCTTTTATGCGATTTTCGGTGCGAGAACAATTAAAAACAGATTTTTGTCATCCAATGTGATACGGCATTGCCGTGGTGGAGGGGCTTTCTTCTAACAGTGTTACAACTGTTGAATGTTTGGAAGTCATCTTTTCTGTCAAAAAACTGAAACAGTCTTGTATATTGAGCAGTACATACGGTTTAATGTGCAAATCGTGCCAAAACCGTCGTAATTCGATTCAAAATGTTACTTGTAGCCGTGTTCGCTTTCGTTATGCCGCCTACAGCGCTGTCTATTGATACACTTTAGAGCATTTTTCTTTTGCCATATCATTTCTCTCCTTTCCAAATATATTCAGTTCAAATTTGAAGTCATTCTGACAAGTGATTCTTTTTTTACAGCATTTTGCAAGTGTAGCTTTTATTATAATCGTCTTGTAAATTCATCCACATTGACATCTCTCAATTAATATAGTTATAATACATAAATCAACATTTATCTTACAATATCTTAAAAATTTGGAAAATTCTAAAAAAGGAATTTTCCACTGAATTGAAAATAATACCTGTATGTTTATATTATAACGTTATGGGTAAAAAGTTTTTAATGCCTTCAAACATCGAGAAAATCATTTTAGTATTCTTGGATGCCTGTTTTTTTCTATATTTAATTCATATAATATTGTCACGTAGATTAAATCAATACAGGAATTCGATACTGAAATAAAATGACAACTCTTGCTATGGACACAACTCAAGACTGTATTCTCCAAACTGAATATTTCCTTTCCCGATATATTGCCATCATAAGTTCAAGAACTTTCCATAATTATATTTACAGTTAACTTTTATAAATACAAATATAATTAAAATAAAAGCACGAGAGAAAGAAAGAATTACAATTAATAAATAAGCACGTGATACAAAAATGAAAGTTAATAAAAAGAAAACAAAAGAAGTTATTTTTGGCAAGTCGCTCGCAACCGGGCGCGTGAGTCCGAACAGTAGATCGTGTTCATGGCACAATCAAAGTGAACTATTTTTTTTTTCGCTACAATATGGAAGAAAAAATTTTAGATGAAATCGAATATAATATATTTTTATTGAATAACTTTGTTAGTTCATATTAATTTATTATTAATATCATTAAACACTACTAATTCCTTATATTTCCGTATTATATCATGACTACTGACGCATCTAATCCTAAACATGATATTACCCAAAGCCTATTATGCGTTTTGACGTAAATGATGCTGCTAATTTCTCATTCCACGCTTCTGCCGATCCTTTCCTATTGAAATGCTTATCCATTTAAGAGACAGCGATCATTCCTTGACATATCTAATCCTACGAACCGAATACATTAAACCCGTCTTATCTTTTCATTCAATTAAGTTTAGTAATGTGCTTGACATTGGTAAACAAGCATCCAGCCACAAATTAAGCATGCCTCAATTATCCTTAATTCTAAAAATCGATTCCTCAGATTATTTTAGGTATAGAGTTTACCGATGAATTTGCTCATAAAATCTGAATAGCAAAGCCGTTTCATTATGAGAAGTACACAAAATTTATTGATAAACAAAAACAGAATTCTTCAGTAGTTTCTCAATTCTCATATATGTTTTCAAGATTGGTTTTAATTGATGATCTCAAAATTCAAATGAATCGTGTATTTCTTATTGTGGGCCAGTGTTATTGATCTATAATTGGTATCCAAAATTTTAAGAATTCTTCCATGATGCAGTTCAATGCAATAATAATGAAAGTTCATATAATGGCAACTTATGAAAGACCATTCGCCTTTACTTAGAAGAAAAGCGATTTCATTAGTACTTAATAATTGAATTATAATCTTGTAATGGGAATTTTATCGACATAATGAGATTTGTAATCTCAGAGATTTGTATTGGTACCATTTCTAAATTTCATTTATCGTATTTTAAAGAACCATTAGTGTATTGATTTCCAATTCTATGAAGGCTGGAAACATTTGAGAAAGATAATAAATTAATGCAAAACGGAGAAAACATTTTATGTGTGTTAATGTATAGATTTCAATAATATAATCAACACAATTAAGGGGACATGGTACGATTTACACAATTTTTTTTAATTTAATGATTTTCATAATTTTTTTGGTTGCCTACTATGTGTATATGTGATCAAAATTTAATTAAAAGCTAACCATTTAATTTTTTAAGGGAAAAACTTGAAACTTATGAAGTGATTTTAAAATGCTACTCTCCTCGTACAATAATTAACCTACATATATGAAATTTGATTTACAAGTTCGTCAAACAATGTATAACAAACCTTGGTATGGGTAGTTATATGTATGGGTAGTTGGTAGTTATACGTACTTTATTCTGTTGAAATTATACCTCATATTTTTTACACTAAATCGAAATTTGTCTCAGTAATGGATATTATTTTGTCCTACATCTCGTTTTGTTTTATTTTTTCAAAGCTTTATAGGAAACTCTTTGTACCCCTCGGAAGGAATTAACAAAAACATCGCCAAAAAAATGCTAAACGAAATTAAAGCTGTTACCTAACGCTTAATGCCACGATTTTAACTGAAAAATACTTACCTATGATACATTCAATATTTATTAAATGCAACTATAACAAAACTTTTGAATTATTTTTAAGTATGAAGAGTTTTTTTTTGTTGCGTCCCCTCGCATGTTCAATGAAACAATTATTCACTTAGGTTTCAATTAATAACTAATGTTGCCTTTTCTAGAACTCCTAACACGTCTTTTTCAAAAACTGTGCTGATTTTGTCAAGAGGGATATTTATAGTTTTTCAAAATTCATTGCAAAAGTGTTTCCATTGACCAAAAAAAAGATAGAGAAAAAAATTGTTCCTAAAATTAGAAAGGGTATTACTTTCACAAAAAAATTTAGAGTGAATAATTTTCTCCCTTTGAAAAGAAAATAAAAATTTAGCACAACTTCGAACATTTTTTCACTTGAAAACTTGTTTTTTCTCTAGTGCCTCAATATACAAATGGAAGATAGAGAAACAGAAGAATTCGTACTGGTCTTGGAGAGATATTACTGTCAATTGGTTGGAATGGAGTTACCAGTAGACTGGAAAGACAGAGATCCTGAGCCTGTTGAACGAGGTATTTTCAAATATTCAAATAATATCTACCTTATCCTACATTCACTTTTAGCATCAAGCCATATGTATTAATATATAAAATGTAATGGATTTATTTTTTTCCGTTATAATACAAAAATCTATTTTGACTACTGCAGATTTATAAAAATAACACGTGAACTTTCCAAACTTATTTTGATAGAAATAAATTCTAAATATTAAAAACTGATTTTTACTGTACATTAATTCAAGTGATAAATTAAACAAAAATAAAAGATTACACTTTAGGGTTATTGTTTTTTTTAATTTTATAAATGAAATGTTCTTTTCCATAACTTAAATAATATTATTCATTACTATCACATGTATTAAAAATACGTTATAAATATAAAATTAACAAGTAGTTTGAATTTTAGTTATAAAAATACTATTTTTGATGTTAAATATTGAAATATTTCGAAAACTATTCATAGCATATCATTTATTTTATTTTAAAAAAGATTCATTTTGCAATCACAATACAATGATTGATTTCTGCTTTAAAAAATGTATGGTAAAAAGGCTAGTCACACGCATTTAAAATAATTTTCGCCGTCAAGAATAAGTTTGATCCATGTCAAACAAACATTTGTTAAGTTTTTTATACGTTGGAATCCTATGATCTTGAGTTAGATAATTATTTATTCATTCTGTATCAAATCATTGCATCATAAATTATAGATCTTGAATTGCAAAATTTACACTATGAATTAAAATTCTACACATTGATCTAATTTTGCAATTTTTTCGCAAATGGAAACAAACTTGGGATTCAAATTTTACAAAATTTCTAAACTTTGTTGTATGAAACTGAATTTTGAAAATATTTTATAGTGAAGAGTTCATTATATGAATAAAAAGTTATTTTGAAAGGTCTTTGTGAATAGTTTATAAATGATAATGAAACTAAGAATTTATAATTTTTTTAAAAAATATAACACATAATGTAATACATATTTCTTATCCTTAACCGTGAACTTAGAAATATATCATAATACTTAAGATGGCGGATAAACAAATGCAAATTTTGTATTTGATTACAAGACTGCATGTCAGTTCGGAGTTTAAGTTATGCTAGAAGCAGCTGCTTATTTATTATGCAATATCTGTCTTTTTAATTTAACCAGCAGCACAACATGCTTAGAATCTTTCTATCCAAACAATAAAATAAGCGTGTGCGCATATTTATCATTCAAGAGTCCTTGAAAAAATGACAGCAAAATTTATGGACACGAAATCAAAGCATATCAAAACTGTGAAGCCATGTGACTGAATTTTAAACAACTTTTATGAGAGCATATATGGAACATTCAAAATATTTGTTAATATGTTTTGGTGTCTGATATCCTGAATCTTATAAAATATTCCTTTGTAATATGAAGTGTTCATTTCATCATTATATCCATTCTGAATAACTCAAATAAAGACAACAGTTGAACATATGAAAAAAGAATAAGTATTATTATATTTCCTCAAAATTAAAAAAACGTAGTTGTCTCTTACATTATTCTTTATTTCTGCGTATAAGTTTATAGTTACAATTTTGTGAACAAGTCTGACTTATGGAGAGAATAGCAAAGATTATGCATAGAATACATAACTATATAATTTTGTATTGTACATACATACGTACGAAGAGATTTTGTGTACAATACATAATCTTTGTAGGCGTTTCTTAGCTTATTTTATAGATAGTTGTTTCTTATTTAATTCATATAATACTCTGTTTTTTAATAATGTATGCTAAAATATATTCTACTTATTGCTTCAACAGTGAATGTAAACTGTCAGTATACCTGGTATTTCATTAACTACCTCAGTTTCAAAACAAAAAAAATAAATAAGAATTACATAATTTCATTTTTAAAAGAAAAATCCCCAAATATATATTTTTTGGATATTTTTAAATTCCATTTGAAATAGTATAACTTGTTATAAAATTATATTTTTTGTTTTATGTTGAGAAATAAAAGAGGTCTGTCTATCATAAAATGTTTTACTAAAAAAAATTGTTAAATATTTTTTTTAAAAAAAAAATAGTTCACACAATGAGATTTTTAGGGGAAAAAGAATATTAGCTAAATATCTGTGTTTGAGGGGGGGGAAAGAAAATTTAAATATTATATTTAAAAAAATCTTAAAAATACTTAATACTTATATTACGTTTAAAAAACTTCTGTCAGGATTTTATAAAAAGAAACTAAATTTTTCACTGCTACAGTTAGAATTCATAAAAATATAAAGTGCATTTTGTTATCGTTAAGAAGAGAGAAAGTGCTCCATGAAATATAATTAAAAACAAATAAAAAGAACAAAATTTTATTTAGGTAAATTGTAACACTATTCGAATGTATTATACTTATCATAGCACACAGCCTATAGTTACATGAACATTACAATTAATAACGCTTTAATCTGTTTCTCTCTCAACAAAATATTCGAAATTTACATTTATATATTATTCATACACTACATTATTTAATAATACTAAAGTTGGTTACTAATCCAGTTTTTTATATCCCAACTTCAAGAAAATGTTAGGCTAGAAAATATTCTGTTTAAGGTATCCGACTACGTTCAGAACCGTGATTTTAAAAAAGCGCTTAAATGGATAATTTTCTTGGTATATGAGTGTCACTCAGATTAGAATACATGCATAAAATTGTTCTAAGGAGATTTTGACAAAAAAAATTATTTAAATATAATATTTTAGTAAAAAATTAACTTAAAATAATCTTTTTTCCAAATGTTCTCCTTTTGTGAAAAATGCTTCTATTATAATAATATTTTGTCTGTATATAGCTCAGATCTCTCTACAGAGGCTCAAGTACAATTTTTGAAAAATTCACATTATTTTCAGAGTTACCACCAATTGAAATAATTATCGGCGTTTTTTTCTTAAAATTTCTTCCCTCTGTTGTCGTAAAACATGGATAAACCCACTTCTAAGTTACGTATCTCAAAAATTCTAGTTGAGCCTCTGTACAGAGGTCTGAGCTATATACAGGCCAAATATTATTATAATAGAAGCATTTTTCACAAAAGGAGACTATTTTGAAAATTGATCATTCTGTGTTCATTTTTTGCCAAAATATTATATTTAAATAAAAAAAAAATTTGTCAAAATGTCCTTAAAACAATTTTATGCATGTATTCTAATCTAAGTGACACTAAATATCATGAAAATTATCTATTTATGCGCTTTGCAAAATCACGATTCCGAACGTAGTCGGATACCTTAATGTCAAACAGATGTTGACAAAAGTAATTTTTGAAGCAAAATGAATCATTTTGCTGATACTGGCATAGTAAAAGATAAAAGGAGTCTTAATGCACTTTCTTTATATTTGAGATAATCCATTTTATGATTCTCACTGAGAAGTTCAAATGACCAATACAGAATGTAGACTAAAATATTCGAACTGTTTAAACAGCTTTAAACGAGCAGCTTCCAACCAGTTAATTTAATGAAATCGAATGAGGTGATCGTTGTCGGTTTATGAAACTTACTCATGAGACATTGATAGATTATAAAAACCGGCCTTAATGTTGTGCTCTTACGTTCGATTCAATGAATTTCTCTGTATATTTCATGATTTATCTGTCAGATAAATAGATTTCATAACTTTTGGCTAAAGAAATATTAAATGTGTACCTATAAATGGTTTTTATATTACCGAAACGCACTTTCTGTCTTTATAATGAGAGAGCGTGTGCGCGTGCGTCACAATTTAAATTTTTTAATTTAGTTTAATTAATACATGTTTAATTGTTATTGAATTTTTAATTTCTAATTGAAGGGGCAAACTGATGAAAGTAAAAACCAGACTACTCGCACAATTTTTTCCTGTATGTAAACGCGTCTCGAACTCACAATACTTTCGAAAACAGCCTTTACTTAACATCATTATTATTTTTAATTGTATTGTTATTTTTTATTTCTAATGTAATAAAATAACTTTGTTCAGAATTATGTTACAGAATTTTCAATGTGGATTGTAAGCATTTTCTTTATAATTCGTTACTTTTGTAACGAGTCCTACTCGTCTTTAGTTAATCCACTTGGAAAACATCTTAAGGTATTCGACTACGTTCGGAACCGTGATTTTGCAAAGTGCATAAATGGATAATTTTCATGATATTTAGTGTTACTTAGATTAAAATATATGCATAAAATTGTTTTAAGGACATTTTGACAAAAGAAATTTATTTAAATATAATATTTTGGCAAAAAATTAGAATAATCTTTTTTCCAAATGTTCTCCTTTTGTGAAAAATGCTTCTATTATATTAATATTTTGTCTGTATATAGCTCAGACCTCTCTACAGAGGCTCAACTAGAATTTTTGAAATATATAACTTAGAAGTGGGTTTGTTCATATTTCACGACAACAGAGAGGAACAATTTTAAGAAAAAAACGCCAATAATTATTTCAATTGGTGGTAACTCTGAAAATAATGTGAATTTTTCAAAAATTCTAGTTGAGCCTCTGTACAGAGGTCTGCGCTATATACAAGCAAAATATTATTATAATAGAACCATTTTTCACAAAAGGAGAACATTTGGAAAAAAGATTATTTTAAGTTAATTTTTTGCCAAAATATTATATTTAAATAAATTTCTTTTGTCAAAATCTACTTAAAACAATTTTATGCATGTATTCTAATCTGAGTGACACTAAATATCATGGAAATTATTCATTTATGCCCTTTTTAAAAATCCCGGTTCCGAACGTAGTCGGATACCTTAACGGTTGTATGATTATAAAATTGCTTTCCGCTGAGGAACCGAGATCTATACAAATGTGAGTTGCTATTTAAAGTCAAGCGAAGAGTGATATAGAGTCGATGGTCGTTAGGAAGATAATGAAGTTAGAGTAATAATAATTGAAGCCATCAGTGTGTCGTGACCGCAGGGTCACGACACACTGATGGCTTCAATTTAGTTTTAATAAAATTAACCCCTTTATTTGACTTTCAAATTACTATCAAAAGATTGTTAAAGCGAAGGGAGTAGCCAACTTAATTATTTTTCTAAATATTAATAATATTTCTTCAAGTATTTAACTTTAATTATTAATTCCGCAGTATTGATGATCTTTCTTCGAAGATATCTCGGCTCTCCTTACTGAAACTCCGTTGGCTTCAATTATTATAACTGACTTCAGTATCAGCTTGACGACCGTCGACTTCCTCTCTCTCTCTCTCTCTCCGCTTGACTTTAAATAACAACTTTTTAAAGCGATTTTATAATAATACAACAATTAAGAAGATTAATGAAAGACGCAGTTAGGAACCGTTGCACTTCGATCATTTGACTAATTAAACAAATTAATCACATATACAACTCTTCTGCTTGTTTTACGTCAGTAAATAATTCCCTTCTGACTTTTTTTCCTCTTTCCATCTTATTCATTTCAGCGTACTGTCATCATTATCTCATTATCAATCTTATTTCTACTTATGATAACTAATAAACTTAATGAATCGTTCTGAATTGTTAAAGAATTATTCTGACTAAACAATATTGATGGTCTTGGAAAAAAATTAATTAATCAGGAAACATATTACATTGTATTATTTGCGCCTTTGCACTTCACGTACAAAAAGCTATTAATTACAATATGCCTCTGAATAGATGCAGTTATTTTGTTTTATTTTCAATCAAGCATAGGGTATTTTTATGAAATAATTATTGAGTAGATGATGCATAAAAATATAAAATTTTATGACATTAAAAAAATGCCACAGTTGTAAAAAAAAGTGCTGTTTTAGTAAACATTCATATTTAAGAGAACGTATTAACTAAATATAGTGCACTCATGAAATATAAATTTATTCTTAAAGTCCACACTGTCTATATGAAATATGAACTTTTACATTTTCTTATGCTTTTCAGAAACCTAGAATATCTGTTATATCTAAATGCTTCACTGTTGAAAGGAAAGTTTCTTCATTTGAATGAGAAAAGTAAATTCAATGATGTTTAACAGCCGATGTCTGCATCATAAAGGACACTCATAAATCAAGTGCATTTTAAATGATGTCTTGGCTTTAATATTTCTGCACATATTTTACTTTGGATTTCCCCATATGAGAAATATATTTGAGTTTTATATTCCATACTTATTCGTATTATATTTGATACTCCTTTAAAAACATGCTTAATTCCAGAGCTATTTCTGTTTTCTCAGACGTATTACCTATTATATATTAGTTTTCTAGACTCTCTATCTAAAGTACTGAAAACTACCATAAAACGCTTTAAAATATCTGAAGAGAAATATATATGAAATTCTCATATATATATAAAAAATGTAGCAGCATTTCTGTAATCTTTCTTTAAATGTCTGGAAGTCTCCCGCGCTCTTGTTAGCTTAGAACATTCTGATAGCTTCTTACTGATTCTAAATTGAAACATTTTTTATTACACAAAAAGATTCGAACATTTTTTGGCTGGTAGTTTTATTTTTTTCCCTGCTATTCTCATTGACATCTATTCTCATGTCTCTGATGTCCATTTTTTAATGATTCGAGATAAATAAGGAATTTATTTATAGGAGTTTTTTTACTGCTTCGTAAATTTGATTCTTCATCCTTTTAACGCGACATTTTAAGATTAATTACAGACCATTGTCATCAATACGATGTAAGTACAACAAACTTTTAAAAGAATTTATTAAAAATCTTTGCAACTTGATCGAAGTGTTGCATCTTTTTTTAAAAAATGAATGCTGTCATTTTATATATAGGTAAATTAAACTGATTTTCAAAACTAGCATGCTCAATTTTTTCACACTTTGTTATGTTTTCTTAGATTTATGTATCAAATATTAATCTTAACGGTGTTTCATCGAGTACAATCTTTATAAACATATATTTCATTATTTTTTTTCTGAAAGTAAGATATCTGTATAAACTCGGATTCTCTTAAAAAATGATTAGTTATATTTAGATAGATAAGATTACAATTTAGGTAAAGCTTAGTAAAATTTAACAGTTGAGGTTAGTCGTAAATTACTTTTAAGCAGCCTATTAAACGCTAGCACCTTGTGATGAAATCCTTGTATAATAGTTTGAGTTAATCGACTTTTTTTAGACTTAATAAACTGTAAATAAACTTTTTTTGAAATATCTGTAATATAATTAATTCTTCTTGCTTAAATTAACTCGTTATATATTTTTATTTACATAAATGGTAGCGAAAACACTTGAAGCAGAGAGATCTGCTGTTATATTAGAATCAATAATTTAGAAATCTATAGTCAAAAAGTTACATTCAAAGCACAAAAGTTTCTGGCTAAACTTCATGCGTTTTGATCAAATGGTAATTAATGACGCAGGAAACTGCTGTGTGTATCAACATAATTTTCGAAATAAGACGCCAAGGCTGTTTGGCGATTCTGTTGGAGTGTTAGGAAATTTCTGTTGTGTATATCTCTTTGCATTCTTTAATGATGTCGATCTTCGATAAGCATTTTAACGCGACATTTTATTACTACTGATTAAACATTTATTTTAATTTATAGAGGAAGCATCTCATCACGCTCGAAATTTAGAAATCTAAAGCTAAAATGTCCTAACACCCAATACTGAATTTGTAAATTATTTCTGTGTACATGACTATGTTATTAGACGAATGAAGTTTTCGATCTTCTGCTTTGATTAAAACTTAGTGTTATCGGCGCACAATGCACAGAGACGTATGAAAAAGGCTAAAAATATTTAAAACATGATATAGCTTATCAGTAATTTATTTGTTGTTGTTGTGGCTAATGCCACCTGTCTGACGTAGTCAGAACGAGGCCCACGAAATTCATCGTGGCATGGGCAGGAGGTACGCCTGTCGTTGGCCTTGAGCACCATACAGGTGACAGTGCGATTTAAGCTCAGAGAAACTTCCCCGAAGGGACGATAGATGGCGACACGACCTCTATCTCCACATCCACAATTTCTGCAAGTGAACTGAAGGGGAGGGAAATATTCTCCAGTTCCTGCGCTAGTGAATAAGCCCACAAGACTACGGACCCACTGATTTTAACGAGCACGTACTCCGTGTGCACTCGGAGGGTATTTGGTGACATCGAGCATCGAACCCAGGCCTTCCGGTCTGGAGTCCGATGCTCTAACCACTAGGCTACCCACGGCCCAGTAATTTATTTAGAACATTGCAAAGAAAATTAATAAACTTCATATAAACGCTCATTGATAAAAAAAAATTTTAAAAAAAGACAGTTAAAACTCTGAAGTCGGCATTCTTTGGAAGACATAAAAATATTAAAAATCTGCTGATTATTACTTTTTTTGAGAAATAAGACAATTACTTTGATTTCTGAAACGTTTTCTCGATCTTTATACCATGAGGGAATTAGATTTGTATTATAAAGAGTTTTGTATAATATATATATACCAGCTGCATCCGGATCGTAGTATTTTGCGTGCGAAACGATGTTTGGATTTGTGTTTTCTTGATTCGTTCCTTCTTTTTAGTTGGCTGAAAATAAGTGTTTTTAGTGAAGAATCACGCTATTTTTTAAGTTCTGATGCAAAGATATAGTGCGGAGAATTATCATATTATTCCAGCTGTGGTGAAGTTGTTTTCGTCGTACATCTTTCAATCGCCAAGTTGCTATGCTCGGTATCTTTTTATCAAATCAGTGTCTAAATTTTTAAGAAACTCTAAAGTAATAAGATTTTGTAGTTATTACCCTATGATTATTTTTAGCTGTATTGTGATCTCTTACCCTAACAGAGGGTATTAAGTTTTACTTTTTAAAATCTAAGTTTATCACAATGTATTTAAAATCAGTTTTCTGAGATATTGAACACATTAGTTTTCTCTTTCATATGATTTCGTAATTGCTGATCAAAAAGTTAAAGGTTGATATTTTCAAGAAAAAGTACTAATTTTAAAGTTTTAACTATATATTTTGTTTGTGTTAATGAAGATTTTTATGTGTTCATTTTAATTTAAATTTGTTTTCTTTTCGTACCATTTTATTCTACTTTAATTTGCTTCTTCCAGCGAGCCCACATTCATTTCCCCGAGTTCTGCATGCAAATATGCTGAAAACGAAAATAAACTCTATTTTCTAGCTTTCCATATAATGATGCTCCAAATGCAGTGAGAATGTTAATATTGTGTGCTAAAGAGATCAACTACACTTCCTTCTTTAGTGAAAATAGTGCTAATCACTATTGTAACTGACACGTGTTTAACTTGTATCTCGACAAATTTAGACTTCGGATAATTTTTTTCTCTCACGTTTTCTTGGCTTCGTTTGTTTTTCACTCATACTAAGGCTGTAAGTAAAGTAATGGCAACTTAGAAAATATTTTTAGTGAACTTAATGTAAAATTTCATTACATTCCTTCAATATAATATAGATGTAGGACAATATTCGCAAAGTGTTGGCTGTTGATGACAGTAACGGAGCGTCCTACTTTGCGGAACGCAATGCAACACGCTGAGGAGATTGTCTCCTAGAAAATATGGATGTATGCTGATGGTGCTGTAGAAATATGCAATAGTAGTTTGCGTTGACAGCTGATCTGTTAAGCATACCATGAAGAGTTCTTCAGCGATTTTCACACCACATGGTGAGTCAAACCAACTTCTGTAGATAATTATCGGACACTAAATCTACGGTTTGTGGAAAAGAAAGCATTCACGATGTCAATTTGATGTTGAAAAATGGACTACCGACTGGGGCGGTATAAATCCGCAATCTCATTCCAACACACTTTGACCAATCGCACTAACGTTCTGTAACAGTAACACTCGCCTAAAGACATTACGTAATTCTTGGTAACTCTTGGATTTATTTTTTCCGCAGACAGTCTTAATTTCAATTCATGATCGATTATCATCCTTTCTAAGCATTGGTTTATTGCGGTTGAACTGACACTGTCCAATTTAACGCCGCACAACCATTACCCTTTTCAACTGAATTGGCTGTTTTATGCATTGTACACATCGACAACAACACCGCCTCTCTGCTGCCTAACATTTCTGCGCATGCCCGATCTTTTGCGACTTTCTGGGCTATGATACCACAACTTGATTTACAACACTCATATTAAGCTACTTCTTTACCTCATAATTATTTACTTGAGTTAAATTTTATGCTGATAATATTCAAATTAGTTAAGAGGTTGTTGTTTTTTGGTTTTTTATATATAGTTCGTCTTGGGTAGTGTCTTTCTTATTACAAACACTATAACCATTTTAGTTAATCATTGTAAAGCTAGACGTCATAAAGCACAAAATGTGAATCATTCCTAGTTTGATAATTACGTAAAATCTCTCCTTTAAAGAGTATCGTTTACTGAATTATTACTTATAATGTAATACAAAATGTAAAGGTCAGTTTGTATTATACCGTATAAAAATACAACGAAGTTAAAGGAAGCAATTACTTAAGACTACGATTTTAACCATATTGATTCTATAGATCAGGATTCCGTATTTCGATGTGCATCATTCCTTTGTTCAAAGTTAACCATTCAGCTTATAGAGATACAGTCGGTTTTTTTTTATTTTAATCTACTCGGTGTGTAGTGGTTTACGGCATTCATCACTTATGGCATAATTGATTGTTATCGAATATTCGTGTCACAACTGTCGCACCTGATGTCTCTTGGAATTTCGATATTATCTCTGGATCGTGCGGCACGTTTTCCGCGGTTATGTTTCTTTCTCTTAAAAATATTTCTCTGAACATATTCTGACTCATGTATATATTGTTATGATGTCAGTCTATGTATATTCTAGTCGTTCTTTGATGTCTTTTGGATTATCCTCTAAATTTTTCAGCTGGGTCACCTTTTAAACATTCTAGATATGATTTTCATGAGATGCAACGGTTAAGTTCTTCAGTTGTTTAGTTTTTCATGCTTTTTATTGTTGGAAGAAAAGATATCAAATTATGAAGTTTTTATTTTTATGTGCTTGAATATTTTTAAACTGGTAAATAGGTGGTAAATATATTCAAACATTAACTCGCGCGCGCGCGTTGTTGAATATCAAATATAATGCTAAACATAGAAATTACCGTAAAATCTGGTGTGTAACGCGCACCTGTACTTTCAAGCTGAATTTTTTAATTTTTAGGTATATTCGCCGCATAACGCTTACCCCCTTTTTAAAGAAGAAATCTGAAATATTCGTATACATTACTTTTATGTTTTGAACTAATTTACTCGAAGTATTATTATCCCAGACTTTTGAAAAAATAGTATATTTCTGAAACTACAACACTTTTAGTTCATAAGGCAAGTCTTTTTTTTTTAATAAACAGTGTTTCGTTACATCTACAAGTAAATTTTTTGTTATGCTCCTCTCTTTTATTATTTTTAAAGCGAACGTTTTTATACCCGGCGTATAATGCGCACCATTAAGTTTCGATCTTATTTTTTGTTTAAAGCGCGCGCATTATGCGCTGGATTTTACTTTATATATTGGATGGTTTGTTCTGTGAAATTGTTCACTACTTAGCATTATCGAGACTCTGGAAAGATTCAAGAAAAAATAAAAGATATTTTTTGCATTAGTTCTCTTTGAAACAGTACCTCTCACCCTACCCCTCGAATTAGTTGTGCACGGAACTATACAGTATTTCGTACCCTGAAAAATTACTGTTGGCCTTCTTTTTTGTGATAAAATTCCTGATAAGACTTCTTGGTCTTTTCTGTAGATCTCCAATCGTCATTACTTTCTAGTCCTCTTTATACAACCTCTGACATTAAAATTTGGTAATGAAGTCAAAACGGCTGATCTGGCAACACTGGCGAAACAAAACGCTGCACATGCGTAGCGTTGGTTCTTATCTGAGAACAGGAAAATAAATGAACAAGAGATCAATTTTAAGTTTTGTTTTAGGCTTGGCAAGACACCAAGAGAAATGCAATGCTGGTTCGTGTTTATGAAGATCAAGCACTGTCCATGAAGTGTGTGTACGAGTGATTCGCCCGTTTTCGAAAAGCAGGGAAAGTGTTTCTAACCCCCGTAGCGGAAGACTGGCGATCCCGTCAGTGACGAAAACATCGAGAAAGTGAGGAAATTAATCACTAAACATCGTCAGTTAACTATGCGCATGGTAGCTGATGAACTGCAGATTAACCGTGAATCTGTGCGACAAATCGTTACCCAGGGATGAGAAACGCGTGTTATCGATATTGACGATATTCATAACATCCAACAAAACGCGCGACGAGGCTTTTGAACTCCATCCCAAAAGAATGCTTCTTGCGAAGTATCCAGGATATGTATAGCAGATCTTTGCGGTGCAAAGTTATGGGAGGTGACTATTTCGAAGTACAGTCAGGTAACTTTCGTTAATATTTCATGTACGTTAACGTTACAGGACTATTCACCGAACTTTATTGTCAGAACTTGTATATTTATAGCGATGAAAAGAACACATACCATCGGGGCGTGATACAACTATATCTATCCTTTTTAGCGCCCAGAGACCAGTTTTCTTGGTGGAATATTTTTTCGAACAAGATGATGGATTTTTTTTTGCACATTAGAAGAGCTACTTAGACTTCGAAATTCGACACTTTACCCAAAATGAAAGCATTTAGCAGAAAATTTTAGCGTTTATTCAATTCTCGATGTATAAACAAATAAAAACATTTATTTCAAAAATTACGGTGTAAATGTACAAATACTGAGTAACATTATGGTTCATAAATCAAAAGCAAGAGTATTTCATATAAGTTTTGTTCTTTAAGAACTTAGATCAATGCTGTATATTTTAAATACTGAATATCTTATAAATCGAAATTTTTAACAGTCTTTAATCGCAATAAAAAAGTAAAACTTAAAATTCCATTTGAAGTATTGACAGAAAAGTTTTGTTTGCATTTTATTCCAGAAAATTCCTTTTCAATCAAGGCTAAAGTTCCCTCCAGATTATTCGTGCTTGTTATTATAACGAGGTAGAGGTTGAGGAAGAGAAAACTCTCTCTTGCTCTTTGTGTGTTTATTCAGCCTGTGATTTCTAGAATACTCATAGATCATCGCAGTTGTCGTGATTTCTCAATATTTGAAACGAAGATTACAAATACCATCGAACTTTCAGCGCCACATAGTCTACGAGTACCAATAACTCAAAGAAAAAAATCTCATTGAAAAATGTTTGAGTCATTTAAGTATGTCCCAAGATGTCTCAAACAATAACATTATATTTTTAATGTTATTTTCAGTATCTTAAGAAACACGTGATTTATTTTTTTATTGTTCTATAGTATGCGTATTTTTATTCGGAAAATGCAATTTCGAACGAGATAAAAAAAAAGAATTTCCAAGAGGATAAACACAGAAATGATACCAATAAGATTTATAGCATGGGAAAGCGCACAGCATTTGATTGGATTTTTTGAATCATATGGTTGAAACACGTGAATTTCATGTAAAGTATTTTTTTCAAGCATAATAACTTTTGAAAGATGCGTTCTATATTCGTATAAAATGTATGAAACTTAAATACGTCATTGTATGAGTTTTATAATAAATATGCTTGAAATTAAAAGCACACTTTACTATTGTTATTAATTGCTACTGTTAGTGATGAAATAAATGTTTTTCAATCACAAAACTAGTGAAAAAATAAATTAGAGAAATTCATGTTTCCAAGAGCACTTAAATTTCCTTTATATGTATTTTTGATCATTTTCCATGTTTTAGTATTATACGTGAATGTATACTTTTTTTAATGGGAATCTCACTGAGCAATCAATTTTAATAATCATTTCGAGAAATTATTCTTTTTTTAAACTTAGCTTATATGGCACTAAAATGTTTTTACAAACATTCTAATTATTAAATATTATAGCAACTTTTAATATGTATTTTTCTTTTAAAAACTGTCTTAAGCTTTCTCACGTAGTTTAATATTATAGTGCGATATGATTCTTAAAGTATTTAACTTTAAAATTAATAGTTCACACATATGTAGCTGAGGGCCAGGGGCTAGCGCATCACGCTTCCACGCCACAGGTTCGGGTTCTATTCCCGGGTTGGGCAAGGTTGACTCAACCTTTCATCCCTACTGCAGTGGGTCGATAAATGACTATCAAGCTTGCTTGGGAACTTAAACACTGGGGGTCTCGCTTCAGACTGACCACCTGATCGGGACATCTGCTCATGCACCTCAGCGCCCAATGATCACGTATACTGGGATGGTCACAGTAGGCCCTGGCCCTCATGGGCTGTTGCGCCACTGAGTTTGAGTTACATATGTAGCTGAAACTTCTTTAAAATTAAATAGAAATTTTAAAAAAGAACTAAATATTAATAGTTTAGTAAAAAGTATTTGAGAAACGCTTGATAATTCTTGGATAAACGTCTTAAGATATTATGTAAAACTTCTAGTAATTTTAGTAAATATTGAAATGAACCGATTCTCTCTCTCTCTCTCTAAATATTCAAGGGAAGTTTTTATAATTTTACTTTTAATCAAAGTTTAAAACTATACTGCAGCGCATTAATTCTATAAAACGATACTGGCATTTATGCATCCATGTGTCAATAAGCTTTTGAAATATCTTTAAAACTGTATTGAATTTTTGCACTGTGGTAAATCTAAAATAAAAATAAAAATTAAGTAATGTTATTAATGAAAAAAGCATTTATTCACTTCAAACAAATTCTATTTTTTCGATCTGGCGATCTATTATAAACACATAAAAAAAGATGGCATATATTTAAAAAAAAATTTCGTAATGATGTAATAAATTTATTACGTCCTGCCGTAACAATGTCAACATTCAATATAACTCGCCAACGCCGATTTCACATGCGTCGTACACGCGGAATTGGCAACCATGAGCTTCATTTCATATAATGTCGCCAATACGGTTGCGAAAGTAAATTATAACAAGCTCTCGCAGAAAATATCGAAACGATTGCCTGGACTGGAATCGTTCCGGGCATTATCTCACACAAAAATTTATTAACAATCAATGGAACTAAATACTCAACTTTCACGGTAGCAGCAAGAACTGCAGGTTTATTAAAATCTGAAGACTTTATCAATGAGGTGTCCGACGATGAAGCTTCAGTGATGAATTTAACTGAAAAGAAGCGCCAAGAACGAATTTTGTGGAAAAAAAGAACAAATAAGTAGAACTACATTTACAATTTGATCAATGAGTATAAACAGGGTTGTATAGCTTGTACAATGGGGATATGTCCGCCTAACGGCGGACAGGGGGTATTTTCCTAGTTATTATTCAATTTAAAAAACTGCCTATTTAAATCCATTGAAATTTTGTTTAGCCTAACTTAAATGTAATTTAAATTAAAAAGCATTTTCTCTTTTCAATTTAATTCCTTTTTCCGCTTCACTTCTATCTTTAAATTGAATAAACACAAAGAAAGCATTTCACATTCCAAGATCATGCAATAAATCTCATCTGCACACAAATTCGTATCTTCTCAAGGAAGTTCTTAACCCTTTATCTACCACATTATGATTTATAGCAGCTTTTTTCATGCAATGTTTTTCTTTTGAATCACTACATGGAAAATTAAGGGATGTACATTAAAAAAAATACTCAACTTTTTGAAATTTAACTCGTTAGAGCTAATAAATTAATTAAAGATAATCAACTGTAAAATTAATTATATACACTGTTCACTTAAAACAAATAGTCGAATCGCTTTCTAAGGTCTTCATTTACATACAAAAAAAAGAAGACACATTTTGACATTAACTGTTTTTTCGGAACAAAAATGACAATCTTTAAAATGCGCTGAAAATGCAATTTCTGCAATAAAACTATTCGCCTTCTTCGCTAAAATACTCATCATCGAACCCGCGCTGCCATTTATCTCGGAAGAAAATTAAGAAATTTAAAAGAATATTCCTTCTAAGTATCGTCAGAGTATTCATAAAAATGGTTATTCTATGTAATTTTAAAGTGAGTGATACTCATAAGTACTATCGGTAGATAAAGGGTTAATTCCGAATGTGTTTTGATATGTAACCATATAAAATCTACGAATAATCGGTTCATTGCAACGGTTCGTAAGAAATTCATAGTTTGTTTACACGTTTATTACGTAGGAAAAAAATCTACAATAGAAACAAACAGAAACATTTACGTCACTCTTCATTGTGTAATTAGAGTGGGATGAGACGCAGTAATTCTGGGTTAGCTCATTTATATGATTATTCTACTCTGTAATGCTTGAAGGATAACATACTTTTTTTCTGTTTTGTAAGTCGCATCTGTATCTTCGCGTCCACGTATGTTTCAAATCATGCATTGCGTTGTTTTGTTTTTTTATCTCATAATAGTTCCTTGAAATACCAGTTGTCATTGGTGTCTTTGTCCAAGTGAAACTACTTCGTACTCCATTTTATCTTTCAGGAGAAAACGTTAACAAAATTAATGTATAAATATTTCATTCTTCGAAACATTTGTAAAAAATTAATTTCTATTGTGCGATTTAGTTTTGTTAAGTTAAATAACCGAAGAAAATTCAATGTTGTGCTTTGTTCATATTTGCAAGAGGGAAATATAATGCTAAGAAATCGTCTCCAAAATTATAGGATTGAAAGCTATCACGCGCTTGACGGAAATGTTGAAACATTTTTGAGTAACAAGTTTGATAAATTTCGATCCTTGACTCGATTTTTAAATGCATTCTATGTTTTAGAAAGATCGTATTCATTGAAATATTTGCTAATAAATAAGCTTAAATTTGAAGTATTGTATTAAGAAAGTTAATTTGAGAATTCTGTCTATTATTTTATACAGACCAAAAGTTAATCCATAAGTCACCTCGGGAACACCTTAAGGTTTCAATTTACCAACTATTTTGAATTCATGTGAATGCCTATTCGTTATTTTTAATTTCTAATAACCATTTTAAATCTAAACTAAAGTATTTATTTAAATGTAATGAAGTGTTTTGAAAAGAGAGCAAAAATAATAATAATAATAATAATAAATAAATAAATAAAAATTTTCCGTCTGATTTCATTTTATCTCTGATACCAGGAAGTATCTATAAAAGGTTTTCTAAGTTCAGAAGGCCCACAGAAGAAACATTAACATAATACATTTAAATATGGGAGGGGAAAGGTAAACGGTTTGGAATCTGCCTTATTTTGTTTTCGTTCAGTGCATTCAAATTACAATTATCTAAATTTGAGAAAGTAATAAAAAACTCGGGAAGATTAATAATAAATATGCACATTCACAAAATGGCCAATAGATGGGGTCTTAAATCTATGTTTAATAATACGCGTTGTATTGGAAATTAAGAATCGTTGGGAAGAACAAATTATAAGATTTCTTGTTTGCTCAAAAAGCATTTGTTAATCCGTTCAATTAAGTTTCTGAGTTTTGTAACATAAAATTTTATTATTGGAGTTTTATGAATAATAACTTTATATTTCTTGCGTCTTAAATCTTCCGTGTTTACCATCTTTCTTGAATTCGTGAATGAAATTTTAATCCCTTGTAACTTCTAACTACCCTCTCTTACTCTTAAGTTAAGAATCTAAATGCTTTAAACTACAACTATAGATGTAAATTCTTTTTATTCTTTTGTCTGTATTTTTCCTGAAATTGTAGGTGTATTCTTTCATATTTTTAAAAGTCTTGAAATCAGGGGACGAACTACTAAAAAAATAGACTTAAAAATATTTTAGCGAATAGAAAGGGTTTCAAGTGTAACTCGATGAAAAAAATCCTTTCTTCCTTTTAATTATTACTACTTCATATGTTTTCTACTGTATTGTAACAAATACTAAAGGCTAGATTATTTTTTTTGGAGAAGGCAATTATAAAAACTCCGTGGAATTAATATTATTTCATGAGTTCAAATATAATTAGTTGACAGGAACCTTTACATCACATTTTATTTCGAGGAATCTTCTTAATAATAATTTTTTATCGTTTATAATATTTTTTTATCGTTTCCATCGGGTGTTGATAAAATTTTATTTTATAGATGTATGACTGTCGTTAAAAATCGTATTTATCGTAAAATATATAAAAAAGAATTTCAATGTTCTAACTTTTAAACGATTATATTTCTCGATGTACAAAGCATGGTCTTAATATTAAATGCATCTGACACAATATATTGTCATATATTCCTCCTCTTACCGAGATAAAAATATTAATATATTTAAATACTGATTTATATAATTTTCATTTGTTAATATACTGTAAAAGAACTATACATTGATATTTTGATCTCTTATCAGTAAATAGTTTTTAATAGTAAACTCTAGCCAAACTTTTATTAAACTATAAAAACTTTGTATAAAAACATCAAGTCTTATGTCTACTGCTATAAATTTCTTTTAAACTCAACATTTATATCTCCCTAACCTCTTTAAGACAATAGTGTTCGTTATTGACTTTCTTGAGAAAACAATTCTACATGATGCTCTAGGGGGAAAAAGAAACAAATACAGCAAATTTATCTCTTGTTTGTGAAATGAAAACACCATCAGTATTATTATTCTCTACGAATGCTGTTACGTTTAAGCACTACCATACACGTACAACTTCAGCGTGTTTAAATTGAATGAGATTTACAAACTAGTCTCACGGTTTTTATTCGTGTCTAGAATATCTAAAAGTAACATTATGTAAATTTTATTTGGGTATATGCTGTTGCTTTAATATTAGTTTTCGATTTTTTAAAATTATAAACAACAATTTGCTTCAAACAATTAATTTAATTAATGTTGAAAGATGAAATTTTTTTCAGTAATGCTTTCAAATATTTTTTATTCCTAATGGGGCTGCCAATTGGTGTTTTACCATTGCAGACCTGGTACATTCCCCGGTAGCTGGTAATTCTTTTTAGTGCGTCACCATATAGGCGGATACCAATCGCCGCAAGCAATTTTGACGTCCAGTTTCCTCCCCAGAGGGAGGCACCTGAGCTCTTGATGATGCGAACCTGTACTTGGATTTAATTTTTCCCAAGCCAAATAGACACTCTAGGGATCTTTTACATGCCGTATAATCATACGACATGGCCGCTGTTGATTTTCAGCATCATGAAAATCCACCGACTTGGGCCCGGGGCGGAACCCACAACCTTGGGTACAGAAGACCAGTACGCTTTCAAATATTGTTTTTTTTATTGTTATTAAATTAGTTACTTAACTTACTCTATGAGAATAGGATTCATAACGCATCATACATATATAAAAATTGGCTCTTCATTTATTTAAAATTATCGTCACTAATTTCATTGATGTCTCTCTAAATCGTTCTATATTAATATATTTGTCGGTACTATACCATCGACCAATTTCGCCAAATCAAAAGACGCCACCAATTATTATTACTGTGTTCCAACGTGCGCATGAATGGTTTCCATTGCTGGTTCTATATCGTGGCATTTGGCGACGGCTTTTGATTTGACGATAGTGTGGTCGACGGTATCTTACATAAATACCCAATTTTGTATTGTGATGGTATCTTTTCTAGTCAGATTTTATATTCCGAAATTTATTTTATTGTTTTATTTTCCTTTTATTTATATTTTGCAAAGATTTTCTGCCGTAATTTTAATGTATTTTTCCCCTCATTGAAGAGGAGTATCATTAGAATGTATGTTTGATTTCAGTTCCAAGTTACCACAGCCGCCATATTGTGCAAGATTCCCCTTGGAGTTATTGTCCTGCAAACTCACCTCAAAAACAGCAATCAGAGGCTGTCACTGCTTCAGTTAGAGCGATTGATCTGTCTATACCTCCACCGCCATATATCCTTTGTGAGGTAAGTAGAGTAAATTATGTCAAAACTTATTCAAAATAGTTGAAATTTGAATTGAGAGCACGTATTTTTCAAATACATTAAGCAAATTTTCTTTGTAAGTTAGTGTATTCTTTTCGAGTACATTAGATGGGATTTTAATTACTTAATATGAATGGAAAAACAAATGTTTAGAAAGTTTATCTATGCATATGTGCATATAAACTTATCTTTGTCCTTCACTATTTTACTTATGTTTTTTAGATATATTCATAATAAATTTATATAGAGAGAGAGATTATAATAGATACTGGGAGTTTTTTCTATAACTTTCAATGAAAAAATTTTATTATGTCTGTATAAAAAACTTTAAAAATTATGCTGGAAACATTTTTTTTTTAAAAATTAATTAAAAAATAACTGGCTTTATTTAAGTTGTTAGAAAAATTATTTTTGTTTGTTCTGACTTGAGAGCTATCTTTAGTGAAAATATCAAAGAATTTTTAATAAAATAATGAAAGAATTTGATGGCATTTGTATTTTTTCCCTTATTCAGTAATAACTGCAAGCAAGAATTTGATTCTTAAAAATTAGATAAGATAGCGAATAATATTTCCCCTTTTGTAAAGATGAAAGATTTTATATTTTTTGTATAAAAAAATAACAAAAAGCAAGTACTTTAATTAAAATTTCTGCAAAAAAAAGATTAATTGAAAGACTAAGTAATTAGTTAATAAAAGGCATGCATACATTAAAAAACATTGATGTTTTTTTTTAAAAAATGATAATCTTTTTGAATTACCTGTGCTCTTTTTTTTTCAAGTACGTACTTCTGTTATATGTTTTTGTTAATGTATACTTGTCACGTGTTCACATTTTTTTTACTTAAGAATTTATTGATTGCGTATGTAAATGTCTCTCAACTATCTTCAGTATCAAAATCGTGTTTCTTCGTTCATTATATTAGTTTTTAATAATCAAAATAATGCTGCCAAATTTGTTATATAGAAACACACATTATATATATATATATAAATTTAAAATATATAAAAATGGGATTTTTTTTTAAATATCCGCAATGTATATATATATACCAACGATATTAAATATTTCGTTCTGGAACGTTTATTTTTATAAAACATTCTGAATATTATCAATAACTTAGAATATTTAACCAATTTTTTTTTTTGTAACTTTTAATACGGCTTCTTTTAATATTGAAAAATATAATGAAAATAGCTACTCTGATATATATACTTCGAAATATATGCAATCGTATTAACGGCTAAAATAATAATTGATTTTCAATTTTTTTTTAAAAAAATATAGATTAATGTATTTTAATATTGCATGCTGTCTTTTATTTCTAAAATTAACTTCCTTTTAAATTTGATTTGTTTTCCTAAAATGTGCCTTTGGATTTTCGATTAACATCTGTTGTGTCATGCGTTGCAGGAACGACGGCTTTCTAGAAGTAATTCAAGAGACCAGTTCAGTATCGCCACTAGTCCCAGCTCAGTCGATCACAACATGAACGAAATGCAAGCCCTGGTCACTTCTCTGCCGTCTATTCCTCTGAGTCTCACTAGTTCTCCGAGAAAGGACGTCAACATTTCATCCAAAGATAAGGACACGGATCCAGAGGATGGCTCCAAAGACGCCAGCTCTGTAGCCGATGTCGCTTTTACCTCGGGTATTTCCGAAATCGAAGAGCCCAAAACGGGCCCTGCGTATAACACTGCTGGGGACATCGATTTGCACAGCGTCGTGTCTATGGAACTCTTGGAAGAGGAGAATGAGCTGGACCAAAGCACCGGGGAAAGTATGACGCAACGCATCGAGATCAAGAGCCACGAAATCATGAGCAGGGTCACGGAAATGAACAAGATAGTGAACGACGCGCAGCTGTATTTGCAGAGCAGCTGCGAATCCCAGCCTCGTAGAACCGGCGACCTCGGACTGAAGTCCAATGATTCGCTGCTGTTTATTCCGCGTCACGGGACGACGGAGGAATATAACAACCTACTGACACCTCGCAGCGACCTCATGCCCTCAGAGAGTGAAACCGAAAGCACTCCGACCAACAGTCCGACACACACAGTCATGCTGGCCACTGAAGACCCTGAGGCAAACATGAAGAAGATGTGTTCGAGTTTCGGACTGCACAGCCCCCATCTTTTCATGTCCTCGCTGCAACAAGAATCCGAGGATATTGAGGAGTTGCTGAGGCAGTTGCAGACCTCCACAAACCTACCCTTCGAAGAAAACACCCTGTGTCTTGATCCGGATATCATCGATTTGACAATCATACCCCCACCATCAGACGATGTTGATTTTTGTTGTGTCACTCCAGATGCAATCGATGACAAAAAGTCTTTCCTGGATCAGGAGACAGGACAGAGGAGGGATTTCTACACCACAGAAAGTGATACTACAGGTAAGTTATCTTTTTCCTCAAATGTCTGACGTTTTGTTTATTCTGTTCCGAAAGAAGAAAATCTATAATGACAGCTGATAATTACCTTTTAAAAAAATCATAAGTATATAATTTGATAATAATGAAATTTGTTTGAAACTGTATTTTATAATTTATTTTTCTTAGTGTAATTACTGCTGCACTCTGATGAAACTTACAATTACATTTATAAAGAAATATTTTTAAAGTAAAATTTTTTCATGTCCCCCTCCTCTTGAAAAATATTGCTATCGGTTGAATTTTTTTCTCAAAAAAAATATTTTCAAGAGTATTTTTAAAATTAGATTTACAACTCTTATTATTAACATTTCATGAATATTTGTATTGTTCTGAATGATATCATTTAACATGTTTTCATTCTATTAGGATGGCATTAGTTTAAATTGTGTCGTTAAGATAGGTTAATATCTCTATCTATAGTTTATCGAAATTTTTAGTTAAATTCTTAAAAATGGGAAACGTATGATTGGAAAAATATTATCTGGTAACATAAAGAAAAATTTTTTAAACATTTCAAATTAATGTAGCATTTGAGCTACTCTATGTTGTTTTTCTAATGTATAACTAAGAATGTTATTTTAAATATTTCGCAAAATATTTTGAGATATTGAGTTGCATTATTATGGATGATTTACTAAAATTATATTTAGGTATTTTATATTGTGTGTTAATCTCTTTACTTTTTAACAGTTTATCGTTAATTTATGTGGTAGTCTAACTATTAACTATTTTTAAACGTTTATCGAATGTGGAACAATAAAAAATTAAAATTAAGCATGCGAAATTTGTTAAATTGACGAATCATTTCGACTTAAGTTTAAAAGAAAATATGATTTAATTGGATATATAACACGAGTGTGCTTTTATTGAAGTCTTTAATAAATTAACACACATGTGATGTAATTTGTTTTCAAGCTTCGTCCTGAATTTTAAAGAATTCTAAACGCTCCACTTTTGTTTTTGAGATAACAATCTTCAGACATTTGCATTTCTTTCTACACAGACTATTTGAAATGAAAGTTAAAAAGTTTAAACTTCCTGTCCTCTTATCTATTTGATTTTCTTTATTCAGTACATAATAAAAAATCGTATTACATATATTGTTTGTATGTGCACGTGTGTGCATGAAAGTGTTTCTAAAATACATGTTTATGCAAACATATCGAAAAGTTTTTTATAGAACATTAAATTAAAACTGATTGTTTTTTAATAGTAGAGGGCTGTTAACGCTTTTAGGTTCGGGTTAGTTTTTTAAAAAACTTATACAAAAAAACAGGCTTTTAGAGTTTGAAGATAAATTACACAACAAAATTAATTCATTGCTTATCTAAGGTAATAAGTTTGTCAGATTATTAACTCAAAGTTTAATATTATAATTAATCATACTTACATTAATCTTGTACTTTTTGCGTTAATTGTTAAATTTCTACTTTTACTGATGTTGAAAGTCTTCAGAAAAAGCGAAAACTTGCTCAGAAGTTTCGAATGTGTAATTATGGATATGAAAAATTCACACTTATAACGTATAAACATTCACAATACATAAATATTAAAAAATAATACATTTATTTATAGTCTGAAACATTTCTTATTTTTAAAAAAAATACTTATGCATTGCTAACACATATCCATCGATTCAAGCTCACTTTAAATCTTAAAAGATGTGAGAAAAAAATTGAAGAGACCAGTTTGTTTTTTAAAAAAAGCTTGATTTAGCTCGACTAGGAATTAGTGCTTGGATAAATAGATTTCTGTAAAATTTTAAAAGTATTCCAATCATTATATATTAAGCTATTAACAACTATTTCAACAATTGTATACATAAAAGAGAAACAGAAAAAAAAGACCAAAATATTAATTAAGTCCAAACAGCCGAAAAAATCACGCAAAAATAGTTTGATTGAACCCATCTTTTTCAGTTTGATTTACGTTGTAATAAAAAAAAGCTTTTTCTCTGTGCTTTTTTATATGAAACATTTAAGTATCTCATTTTTTCTAACTGCCTTTACAGTAATGATCAGTATAAAATTAAATCTTCCATCATTAATATGTAGCTTACAAATAATTCCAGATACCGTAAAATCCGGCGTATAACGCGCACTTTGAACACAAAAAATAAGATCGAAAATTAAGGGGGCGCGTTATACGCCGGGTATAAAAATGACAGCTTTAAAAATAACAAAAAGGATGGGCATAAAAAAAATTCACTTCTAGATGTATCTAAACACTGTTTATTTAAAAGAAATAATTTGCCTTATGAACAAGAACAGTTGTAGTTCTAGAAGAATACTATTTTTTTCAAAAGTTTGAGATAGTACCTCGAAGAAATTACTTCCAAACATAGGAACAATGCATACTAATATTTCAGATTTCTTCGTTAAAAGGGAGTGCGCATTATACGGCGAATATACCTAAAAATTAAAAAATTTAGCTCTAAAGTGTAGGCGCGCGTTATATACACCGGCGCGCGTTATATACACCGGCGCGCGTTATATATATACGCCGGATTTTACGGTACTTACTTTCTATCAATTTGAAAAATTATTTAAAAGTACTTGAAATATAAGGCGCTTGTAAAATAAGTATTCGAATGACTATTTAAATCTATTTATTTCCTTTTTTTTTCTCTAGACACCTATCAATCTGAAACCGATGAAAATGGTATCACCTTTTCAGTCGAACCAGAAACATCAGCTGAAATCGGTACTACCAACAATGAAGCTCTCGCCGAAGGCGAAGATGATCTCTCGGCTTACATAATTCCTCCACCCCCACCAAGCTCAACGAGGGCCGTGGAAGAACAGAACCGAGTCCTGGCCAGGTTCCGACAAGCCGCTGAAGAAATCCGCCGCATGATGGCTCATGGCAATGAAAACCTTGCTGGATCCAAGTACTCTGATAGCATGAATTCTGTCAGCAAGTTCTGTACCATCCCTCGAAGGCATGAGGAATCACACAGACCAACCCTCTCTTCGATCGCCTCCCTAGTGACTCCTGTTAGAGAAAACCATGTCAAATTCGACTCGTCCGTAATAACGACAACGTCAGAAAACGCTACAAAAAATGATGATCATCCCCACAGTAAAGATTGTTCTGATAATGGATCTGGAGTAGATTCAGAAACGGGGGTGAGTTGGAGACCGCAACCACCCCCGAGGGTGAAAAGGAATTCCCTGGTGCCGAGCGATGTCAATGCTACTGGGGCTCACAATCATTTGAGGAGGAATTCGGGGAATTCCAGCAATGATCACAGTTCTTCAATGCATGGAGTCAAAGAACACACTAGTCAGGTAAGTGGCTGTTCAGAGATAAATATTCATTGCTGTATTCTTGTTTGTTTTTAGATGACATACCTGATTCAGTTGTAAGATTTCGTATGCCAAATTACAGAACTAGATTAGGTTTAATTTATTTTATTAATATCGTATTAGAATTATTGCATTAAGACTGCTGTCGATGAGCCTTAGTATTTTTAAAAACAGTATATTGAAGAGGATGACACCAGAGCTCATACCTGTGTATTGCTGTCACTATTACTACCTTACTTTGACATTCGTCTGGACTTTACTACTTGCCCACGTTTTTCAATTTGGCCATTTTTGGTAGAAATGTATCTAAAAAGGAACATTTTCTGGTCGTTTACTCCATCTAAACATTATCCAGTCCAAAATAATTACATCCGGGAAATAATATTTTAAGAAAAATCCTGTACAAATCGTAAAAATACCCTTTTTTAATAAATTCATTTTTATCGGTGGAAAATATTCCTCTGACAAACAAGAAACCAATCTCATTTCATTGTAGAAACATTCTGTACAAAATTAGTAAAATAAATTTGTTCAAAAATGTTATTTCATGTTAATTTGTCTCAGTTTAACAAAATCAGTATCAAATGAAATGACGGGATAGGTCGCCAACTTCATTCAAAAATTTAATTACAATTTACAAGTAATAATAAGTAATATGAATTAGTACCTTTAATATTATTTAAAGGACATTAAAACAATTCTCAAAAATAGTATTGATTATTAATTCTAATATTATTACCTTAATTATTTCAACGGTATTCACATGTAAAATTTTGATGAAGTGAAAAAATTTTTTAATATAATCTTTAGTTTTTTTTATTTCAATTAAATACGTGAAAAGTATTCTCTATGAAAAATTTATGCAAAAGTAGGGTGAAAAAATATGTATAAATTGTGATTATACGTCCAAAGTCATGATGACAAAAAATTTCTGAAAATTAATTTTAAAATATCCAAAATAGCAATTTATTTTAAACATCGATGTAATGTATGAATCAACAAAAATAATGCATGTCAAAAAAGTCGTGTCAAAAATATCTACTAAAACCTTTCATGAAAAATACTGCTTACTTGATTTATGTTTCCATATAGTGATATACACTGGTGTGCAAAAATTAAGGATGAGACGGTTTTTTCAATATAACTTTGTACAAAAGCTTTCCAAATCAACACATTTAATACCGTAAGATCCCCAATACGTAAGGACATGTGTAATGTAAGCAACACTTACTAAAAGAGAAATCAGAGGGATAAAAAGAAGCTTGATTGAAAAAGTAGCATGGAGCGCAATGCGACTGAAGGCCGAAACATCCCTGTGATGGATGTCCAGCAAGAAACATCCGGTCTTTAGTAGGGGATATGATCTCCCCTGACTGCTAGGCAGGTTTCACAGCGTCTGCCCATGCTGAGAATGAGGGTGTCAATGAGTTGTTGAGGCATTGCTGCCCATTCGTCTTGCAGCGCCAATCGAAGCTCCCGAATCGTTACTGGTGGTAAGGTACGAGCTGCCAAGCGTCTGCCTAGAAAATCCCATACATGCTCGATGGGATTGAGATCCGGAGATCGTGCCGGCCAATCCATAGTTCAATATCCTCACTCTCTAAGAGCTGTTCGGCAGCTACTTTGCGATGACATGGTGCATTGTCGTCCATGAAAAGGAACTGCAGACCCATAGCGCCTCTAAAAAGACGCACATATAGAAGAAGAATCTCGTTACAATAACGGATCCCGTTGACTGAACCTGCGTCGAAGATGTATAGGTCTGTACGACTACCAAGCATGATGCCTCCCCAAACGAGAACACCGTGACCTCCATACCTGTCCCTTTCAATGATGTTCGAGGGATGATTGCGGCTTCCCCGCTCTCTCCAGATGAGTATGCGATGAGAATCGCTACTCAAACTGAATCTGCTCTCATCTGTAAAGAGTACTCGTCCCCATTCATTGTCTCTCCAATTCCGGTGTTCCCGGCACCACAGAGAACGCCTTCTCCAATGGGCAGGCGTTAAAGGTACACACCGTACAGGGCGTCGTTCAAACAGACCACCACTGTGCAGTCTTCTGGCCACGGTAAAACGCGATATCGGTCGTCCAGTCGCCTGTGTCGTGTGTCTAGCGATTTCTCCCGCCTGTTTCTTGTGGCCTGTAAGACAATGTACCGGTCATCTGCGGGTGTGGTTCCTCGTGGACGACCACTACTGAACCCCCGGATAGCTGTTCCTGTAGTTTGAAATTGTCTCCAAAGTCGTGAAACGATGCTGTGAGCAATTCTGAACTCTGCAGCCACACTTGTCACACTGCGGCCTTCCTCCAACTTCCCAATGATTCGACCTCGGGTAAAAGCATCCAGATGTCGTCTAACAGATTGATTATTCACCATTTCTCGCTGAGGCAGCAACTCGGTGTGATTTTAACTGCTATACGGCGTGCAATCTCTTTGCCAGAAATACTGATCTTACACCGACAACATGCTTTATACTACTCAGACACTCCCCCCATTACGTCTACCTGCATATCTGCGCATGTGCTACCGTACATCACCTTACTTAATCTCCTGATTGTTCTTTCTGTCCGCTTTGCCTCTTCGTTCAGCTGATATGCTAATTTTTCGACTTCGTCCTTAATTTTTGCACACCAGTGTAGTTTATTGAAAGAGTTATGTTATTAAAATATGTACAAATCAACTTAAAATATTAATGATTGTGTTCGATCTATTTCTATTTAGAGTGACTCGGCAGGTAATGGCCACTTCGAACGTGTCAGTTTTGATTCCCAAGATTCCTCAAGTGATTATCCTACACCACAAGTAAACGGCTATCAGAATGGTCATCATTTACATAAATCTTACATGTACAACGGATACACAGAAGAAAGTGAATCCAATGGTCATTATAGCGAATTCTATGTAAATGGAGAATACAATGGCTATGAATCCAGTGAATTTCAGCCAGGAGCTACTGAGTGCGACGCATGCATAGGAGCCAAAAATGGACTTGTGAAGGGATGCGTTTGCAAGAAAATAAATCATTTCTTAAGTTATCATCAATCCTTACCAAGAAAATCTATGAATACAAAGCTACAACCAGTTAATGGTGGACCTCTAGAAAACGGCTTTGAGCCTGTAAATGGCAAGATATCGTTTCAATCTGCTCAACAAGAGATAGCCGATATGATTGAGAATTTGGACTTGGCCTGCAGAGCTCGCCTCCAAGAATGTTCGGAATGTTTACCTAAGCCTGGTCATTCGAAACTTGCTAAGGTTCGGGATACACTCATTTATGAATCCAGACAGTTTGTAACCGCCTCCAAACTCTTCGTGAAGAGCATCACAGAGTCTTCTGACAAGATGGAAGAACATTTAACGACTTGCATAGCTCTGCTAGATCGCATCTTCGCAGTGAGTGAACTGGTGGTCATGGAGATGACGCTACCCTCTCAAATCAACAGTCTAGTAGAAAAACTTAAAGAAATGGCTGTAGCTTATTCCAGAACTGTTCAAGCGGCTCATTCCGCAGCTTCGGGTGAAATACCAAATTCGAATATGGCTGGCCTAATGCATCAAGCCACTTCTCTAGCAACATCGTTAACTGTACTCATGAGAACTTTGCGGACATTTAATGGTCCTTGAGATTATTAGCATCTAAGTCATTCATAAGTTTTTGTTTGTTTCTTTCACATTTGATTTGCTATCTCTTCTTTTACGCCATGTTGCTCTACTTCAAGTAGAAGTGACGTATTTCGCTGTGGACAAAGCTACCACTGACCATGCGAACAAACAAGTACAGCTGAGTATTTAAGGCTGTTTTTCGCCGTGGTATTTGTTTCCTTTCGATTATAACTAGTTCTCAGGGTCGTATGTTCTTTAATAATTCATGCAAATGTCTAGATATTCATTTTCACTTTATCCATCTCTGTTTGAATAAGATAACACATATATTAAAAAAAGGAAGCTTTTTCTTGTCTGTTGTAACTGAGTTGTTTTTTTTAATTTAAATATATTTTCATTTTTAAATCAAATGGTAGCGTATTTTTTTATTATTATTATTATTTCTGCAAAATCGACTGCATGAATTTGTTGAAAAGATCAATTTCTGTTACAAACTTAAAAGGAATGCGAATATTATTCATTTTTATGACTTAAAATAGTTATAAATATATGCAATATCCAATTATTGTTTCTTTAAAATGTCTTCACTCTCTCCATGCATGTGTCATGTACATGTCTTTCGAATAAATTGTACATAAAACTGAAGACAGAGCCTGTTTTTTTTAAATGAAGCAAAACATTTATCATTTTTAGAGCTTTATTGTTAAGGTAAAATGATATATATATATATATATATATATATATATATATATATATATATATATATATATATATATATATATATGTATGTATATCTTGCACACGACATGAACTTGTGAAGCTTTAAAATGCATCATGTGTTCAGGATAGTGCAATACTTTTAATTTAATTTTTATGATACCATACATAAAAACTATTTAAAGGAAACAAATGAAAATAAAAAGTATTTGCATTCTTTTGACTTTTAAAAAGGGGTTTAGTTTTAATTGTAGAATTTATTAATGATTTCTTTGATGTATGAATGAGTTGTATAGTCATAATTTTCTAATCCTTGTACAATATTCCGCTCATTATAGTCTCATTATTTTTCTGTATGCTTCAACCCTTTAAATTTAATTACTTAAGTCTCTAGTTTTGTTAAAAAAATGAAATCATTTTTTAAAAAAAAGTGTAATATATATCTCTACAATAAAATGTCACATTATGTCCTACTTACAAAATGTTTGTAATATTGTTTTTACTAAGAGTACATGCGCATTTTTTATTAAAAAGTTATATTGTGATTTTTGAATTAAATTTTAAGTTTTAATGGTTTGAGATATTTGTACGCAAAAATTATTTATAGCTTAGAATTACTTACAGAAATAAACAACTGAGTTTGACTTTTTTAATTCTTATCTTTTAAGTCAAAATTATGACGGATTTCCTAAATACCTATCACTTTTATCTTTTATTTAATGTGGTATACATTGGAACATGCTCTATAAATATATCATTTTTTTCATTTAATAAGCAATTATGTTTTCCTGTATATTCCCTGTAGATAAATAATTTAATACATTTTCAGAAAAAAAATCACTGTTTTTTTGTTGTTGCAAAATGTTTATAACATATCTTGAAGTCTTAAAAATTAAAAAGTTTAATTTAAATGGATTAATTTATGTTTATAAAAAGAAATCTTTAACATAGAGAATGGATCAAATTTACAATTTTTTTATCAAATTTTAAAATGATTTTTGAATGTGCATCAAGTTTTTATATTTATGTAACTATATCTGTGTCTTTCATTTTAAAATAGCTTTAAAAACATGTGTATGAATATACTGTAAGGGCATTTTTAAAAAACATTATGTTACCGATGCCCCATCTTTATAAAATTCTTTTCAAAATCGGATGTTTATGTATTCAATTGGCACAGATTCTTTCAAATAAAAAGGAGATATTTATTTCTTTTATAACTTCTCATATACTATTTACACTGAAATGAGTTAATATTTTGCTGCAGTGAAGGGAATTCTTTGATTTCTGTAGACATTTATGGAACATGTTCCTGTTTGATCGTAGAAATATTCAGAAAGTTATTTTCCTTCTGAAAAATATTTCACTTCATTTGACTTCGGATGTCCTTGATGTATATGCTTTAATAAACTCGCGATTATGAAACAACTTCAAATAGAAATATCGATTTTTTTTTATTTGTATTATCTAGTGCTGTTCTGATTTAAGTTAAAATTTTCATTTAAATGACACATTTATATTGAAAATATTTATTTTTAAAAAAATCAAGAATATATATATATGTATTTTTGTGTTTGATTGTAGAGTTGTATGCTAATAGCTGTTAACATATATATAGTACAGTTATCACTTATGCTTTTACTAGTACATATCTTGATACCGAATATCATTCAAAAATCCCACGTGCTAATATTTTGTATATTTTCTTCCATATCGTTTAATTTTTGTTATGATTGAATATTCTACTGATTCAAATATATTGCGAGAAATGTGTACTGAAATTCATAAAAATTTGAAAGGATTGTTAAGATTTAAAAAAGGTGGAAATCAATTTATTTTGTGGAATTTATTATATTCGCGCGCTTCCACACCACAGGTCCGGTTTCTATCTTCGGGTTGGGCCAACACCTCAGAAAGGTGTTGGCTGGGCAAGGTCGACTCAGCCTTTTCATCCCTTCATTGGTCGATAAATGAGTACCAAGCTTGCTTGGGGACTAAACACTGGAGGTTTCGCTTCAGACTGACCACCTGATCGGGACATTCGCTCATGTATCTCAGCGCCCAATGGTCACGTATACTGAGATGGGCACAGTAGGCCTTGGCCTTCATGGGCCATTGCGCCACTGAGTTTAGTTTAGGTTTATTATATTACGCAGTCGTTTTAATACTGAGAAATAATTTTTGTAATTATAAAGAAAAATCATGGTTTAGAATGAAAAAACTAAATGAGAAATCAAAAACAGGTAAAGGTTATTTTATTTATTTCATTAATGTATTTTCGAAATCATTAGCCAAATATGTTTTGGTTTATAAGTTTGTCGAAATGTTATATTGCGGTTATTAACAATATTAATTCTCTTGATATGTGTACACATTTCTCACTACATATATTTTAATCAAATACAGAATTATTTTACGATAAAATTTTTATAATTTTAGAATATTATAGCCATTGAAACGTAATAAAATTTAAACGACTAGAGCTTTATAAAGAGAGAATTATTTCACCAGAAAATATATGTTTTCCTAAATGGGGTTTACTGCGCATGAATGGAAGAAGCACCATCTTTTTTAGGTGTTACAATAATTCTTTTAGGGCTAAACTACTATGTGACGTTGGCCAGCCTAACTTTTTAAGGTCAGTATCTTTTTGTTTATATGAATGTAATAGACTTCAGCAACAAAAAAAAGTGTGGTTATGTGATGTAGCAAATGTGTAATTCGAAGAGTATCAGAGAATGTTGTAAATAGCACTTTTTAAATGGACTTACTCTCTTGTAGTAAGTTAATCCATTTGTGTCTTGTACAATGTTAATATTTAGAACATTAGTGACAAAAATAGTACGAAGAAATAAAGATGTAAGAAACAAATCCATGTTTATTGATTGTTTCGGTATGATTATGTATTTATGTCTTGTTGATAAGGAATATGAGAGTAAAACATTTTTAATCTGGAATGTAAAATGTATACAATTTGTGTCAACTCAAGTAAACATTTTAATGTGGAAATGTGTTGTGTTTTGTTACTTATTACTTTTGTTATTTATTACACATACAGTACTATATTTACTACAGAAATGCCACACACATATAAAAACTAATTTTAATTAGTATTAAAAATGGATAAGAGAAATAGCAGTTATACACTGCTGGACAATTGCTAAGGACGGATAACACTATCATCCATAGCAACCACAAAATGAAAAGGAAGCAAAATGTGGAAAAGTAGAATAAGTGCGGGATATTAGTAAGAAGAAGTATGAGTATGCAAATTTTTTTTCCACGTCTGTTCATCACGTGATAGCGTTCATAAGAGCTTTAAAGGTTTTGACGCGTGTGGACAGTTGTAGTTTCAAGTCAAAGTTTTACAGGAAAGATTTAATAGACAAACTTAAAATTTTTGGCATGTCTTCCCGACATCACATAGATGATTTTATGCTTGGCCGAATTATTGGAAAGATCGAAGAAGGGCGAAAAATAACAGATGTTGCCAGGGAGTTCGACATCGCTCACGGCGTTGTTTCACGGCTGTGGAAGTCATTTAAAACTACTGGAATGTGTAGTAGACGGCACGGGGGAGGTCGTGTTAGAAGTACGACGCCTGCAGAAGACAGATATATCGTCCTATCAGCAAAAAGGAACAGGCGCACCACAGCTCAGCAGGCGGCAAATCAGTTTCTTGCTGCCTCAGGAAAGCAGATCTCCCGAAAAACTGTTGCCAGAAGTTTGAGGGGAGGAGGACTATACGCACGCAGACCTGTTGTGTGTGTCCCATTGACCAGACAGCACCGTACTGCCCGTTTGCAATGGTGTCGTGAGCATCACAATTGGACTGAACAGGACTGGGCATGCGTACTATTCTCAGACGAGAGTAGGTTCAGTCTGTCATCGGATTGTTGACGCCAACTGATCTGGCGCGAGAGTGGTACTGATTATCGTCCAGAAAATATCCAGGAAAAGGACCGATATCCGACATACAGTATCATGGTGTGGACCGGCATCATGATCAATGGCCGCACGCGCCTACATGTGGTTGCGAATGGGACTATGACGGGCCAACGATACATTGATGAAGTTCTACTTCCTCATGTTCGTCTTTTCCGTGGTGCTGTCGGTGATAAATTTGTTTTTATGGACGACAACGCAACATGTCATCGAACACTCGCTGTTCAGGATTGTCTAGACAGCGAGGGTATTCAACGTCTCGTATGGACAGCGCGTTCTCCAGATCTAAACCCCATTGCAAATGTGTGGGATGCTTTGGGGAGGCAAGTTGCTGGTCAAAACTATCCTCCGACAAACAATAACACCCTCATCCGTGCACTCACAGAGGAATGGGATAAATTGCCTCAACAGCTGCTGGATAATGTTGTGCAAAGTATGGTACGACGTGTGGAATGTTGCATCACACTCCACGGTGGACATATCCCGTACTGATACCTTTCTTTAAGGTGCCTGCTGACTTTTAGATGCATTGTTCCATTTCTCCGTACGCAGATCAAATGAACATTTTTTTTCTTTCAGATGTTTCACAGCTTTTGTACTTTCCAGAACAAATAAATATTCTTTATTCTAATGTCTGAACAGTGTGGCAACTATATTTTATCCTACTAGGCCTCATGTCTCGCTTAATGTTATGCTACATAGCAATTTGTGATCCGTCCTTAGCAATTGTCCAGCAGTGTATAAGTGCACAGGCCTCTATTATGGGAGAGATACATTCTTTTTTCTAAAAAAACACGCAGATGAAAGCGCCAAGGGTTAATCTCCGTGGTAAAAATTAATATGTTTGTCTGTGGGGAACCTTTGTGTACGCCATTAAGAAATAGGGGAAAACTCTACTAAAAGGTGCTCAAAATTAAGATATTTTTCACTTTTGATTTATATTTCCACGGAAGTACTGAAAAGATTTTAATGAAATCAGATACGTACGTAGAGACTAATATAATGCAAAAACAGATATCGTACAATGGTTATGATGCACACGTATGATCATGTGTAAGGTTCTAAAGCACAGGAAAATCTAAAAGAGAGTTTACAGTATACAACACAAAAATATTTATATTAATAAGGATTGTGAGTATGTTATACAGTTGAATAGCTTTCACGGGAATTCCTACTGAAGGCGAGAAATGTGTATCCCTTTGGCAATCTGCAGCAGTGGCGTAACGTACACTCCCGCATCTTGCGGGGTGGGACCAGGGTGGCCCAGTATTCTGCGTTACGCTACTGGTCTGCAGTAATGCATTTTTCAGGTTCCAGGCGAAAGGCTGCTATGTCAGTCCCAAGAGCATTTCAAATATATTGTTTAAGGTTAAGGTCTAGCGTTTTGGCTTGTCAGTCCGTCTGACGAATAATTTGTCGGCCAGATAAACCCTATGTGAATGAACATTGCCATCGATAAAATGAAATTAGAGTAAAGTGCACCCTGAAAAGACGAACGTTCATTATCATACCTCACAGCAGTCCCATGGCCTTTATCAAACATATGGAAATTCGGGCACCCGCTCAACGGGATTTTAGCACAGACCACTAGACCTTCATTATTATAACTATTTCTCTCCCGGATGTGACGAATATGTAGTGCCTATTGATTTCCACCGGTTGTTAGTTGTTGTTTAGAATTAGTTGTTGTTAGAATCTGAATTCATTAATAAACAGAATGGTCTCCCCGCTGCTACTTTGTAAATGCTATCAGCACCACCCTAAATGAACTTATGGACTTTTCAGTTCACAGAGGAACCAGCAGGGTGTAAATCGTAATCTTGCTAACATACCTATTTGTTTTAGCTTTCTGAAAACAGTAGCTTTTTAAACAAGTTGATGTGGCCGCATGAAGTGCACAATACACCTGAGAATCTGTTGCTCTCTTGTTACGCTTTACTGTAAATGAACAAATAGTCTTTATTGGTCATCGTTGCTCTTGGACTCACTTCTCAAGATTCGCCATCTCCGAATGTTTCACTACCCAAATATGAGTGATTATTCATTTGAACTGTTTTCTTTTGTATTTCACTAAATGTTGCACACCAATCTCATGCAAGTTGCCGAAATGTAGAAACGGACGAAACGCGAAAAATTGGCAATTTCACTTACAAGACCATTTCCTCGAAAAGCATTACCAACACACGCATATACGCTTACGTAATCAAAACTAAAAATTAGAATACTTGTTTGGAAACTTTCGTTCAGAATTTTTGGAAAAAAATGCGACTAAATATGAATTAATAAAATTAAATAAGATTAATTTGATTTATATTAATTTTATGTAATTAATTATGTAAAATTAATATATATCAAATATTGTTTTGTTTTCACACCAAAGTGGAAGAAATATTTACATTGAATTAATTAACTTTAAAACGCCATTAACCTTATCACACACAAACCTTATTTTCACTTGAAAAATATTTTTGAGTTATGCAGTTCATTCAATGAATTCTATGTTTTCTAAATACAAACAAGATAATTGTTAGTTACAAAATCAGTATGCGTATTGACTTTGAATAATTTCTTCAAAATGAAAAAGAAAAAAAAACTTTTGGTGGGATTATTAACTATGGATGCAAACAATTACTATTGTAATAGATTTTTAGGTCATACTAATACATTGAAAAAATACAAAGCGGTAAACACTCCACAACCCAATGCCATTTTAAGCTCATTTTGGGCGCAGAAGATCTACAGGTCCCCTTGGTTCTTTCGTCCTCCTTTATAAACAGAAAATCTGATTAAGTCCAATTTATCTGGACCCCTTGGCACCCGCCCCAAGCATCCAAAAAATAAACCTGCACTGCCACCGCCACGCACAAAACAAACTTATTTAGTAAATCTTAAAATATCATTAGGAATTAAAAACATTAGACAGTAGAAATTTCTATGAAATCCGGCGATTTTTTTCCATGAAGTAATAAGATTAAAAAGTTAGATGAATCAAAAACAGTTCAAAGAATTGGTATGTACTGAAAGAGATTCACAAGATATCTCTGACACATTTGAAACTCATTTAAGTTCGACTACATAAGTATTACATAATGGTGTAAATTTTCGGCACTATATCGTTATTTTCTGTGTTGATGCTACTTTTTTACTTTTTAAATATTTTATCTGTATTAAAAAAAACTCTATTAACAATTTTTTCATTTTTCCCCCGTTTTTCTTAAAAAGTTCTACATTATATATATACATACACGACATGTATCTGTTCGCAACATAACAAGTAAAATATAAAAAAAAAACATTTTTAAGTGAATTCCTACTTAGATCAACAAAGAAACATTTTATTTTAGCTACTTTTTATTAAATAGTTACAATTCATATAAATATGAATATACATATGACAGAATCACATCGTTAAGTGGTAGTTAATTTTTTTATCAATTATCATTAAAATATCGTATTGTCATCCAAAATAATCGTGTATATAAAATTTCAGTTCAACTGATTGCTTTAAAACGTGAGAAAAAAACCTTTTCAAGTTTTGACACAATTCGCCAAAATGGTCGCTAAGTCGCCAACGTGGCTGTATTCGTAATTATTTAAATAATTAGTTTTAATCAATTAATTAGAATTAAATTGTTTTGTCATCCAAAGTAATCATGCATATTAAATTTCAGCTCAATTGGGCGCTTTAAAATGTATTTTATTAACGATTGAAAATTCCACCAAGATAAATATATAAAGAATGTGAGCTAATAGTAGGAATTGAAAAATAGTAATGGAAATTTAATAATTTTTTAAGAGTTTTCCTATGTGTAAGAAATTTTATTCGACAAACTTATATCAATCGAGTACTACCAGCCAATGTCGATTCTAAATCATTCTATTTTCCGATGAGAAATGTTTCCGACAGAATAGATCCACGATGGTTTTCATCGCTATTGATGCGATTTATGGCTGGAAAAGAACATTAAATGGAGTTCAAAATTTCAAAAAGCATTTTGATGTTCGAGAATGATAGAATTTCCACAGACTGTGTAAAATTGATTTAGTACTACTGGCTACTAAAGCGAACATAAAAGGATTCCACTTATCGATCTTCTTTGTATTGGGACAAAGAACATTTGTTGTGTTGGACAGAACTGCACATCCACTGTAGACGATTAATTTGCCTAACTTACTGCAGTTAGATTTTATTTTTTACCAAAATGGCAAGAAATAATGAACTAAAAAATTTTCTAAAGAGAAATAATGTATGCATATTGGAAATTATTTTAGACCTTTGTAATATATAAATTGTTTCAAGTATTATTCAGTAAGGCTTACGTAATGATAAGCCTTTCTGAGGAGCTGATATAAAAACAGTAGTCATTATTTTATAAGAGATGTAAACATTTTCACGTAACGAATTAATTTTATTCTTTTATTGGCGACATTTTGGGATGACAACCTAAAGAAGTTGCCAAGGTTCGGAATGTTCCTTTTTTCCCTTTGCTAGATTCAATTAAAACATCACTTTAGGCTTATCGAAAAACAAAAATGATAAAAAAAATATTAAAAACTGATATTTTAGTACAAATAATACTTACCAACTACTTCCGGGCTGGAAACAAGGTGTATTGAACCAAGCAATACAAGGAACAGCAAAAATCCTAACCCGAAAAGCAGAAAAAAAATCATTTCATTCATAGAGACAGATTTAAAAATTGATTTTAATTTACGTTGCTCTCTGAAGCAAAACGAGGGCTATTGGCGATGAACCCGTAATTTTGAACCAGGATCAAGTGACGACGGCGTGAGTGAGTGAATATTAACGTAACACTATTCAGCTACTCGAGGGCTTTTGGCGAAGGACCTCGTAATTTTGAACCACGGTCTAGTGACGAGGACGACACCTGAATTGACACCCCTCTTCCAACTTCCACACTACACCAACGGGAGGACGTTAAAGTCTCAACAGATTTAACATGCATCGCCCCCGTACACAGTGGGTCTTCAGCGGTACAAGGCTCGAACTCATGATACGCCGACCACGAATTCGTTACCTTGACTACTAAGCTACAGCGGCCCCAAGTGACGACGGCACCCGAGCTGGAATCTTCTCTCCAAATTTCCACGTACCATACCAACAAAGAGTAAAGGGAAAAAAATTATATTCATACGAGGGCTGTTTTTTAAGAAAGGTCCGCTTGTTTTTTTAAAAAAATAATGATATTTGTTTTCAAAAAACCTTTATTTTAGGATTGTACATATTTTTTCTTATTTTTCTACACAGTTGCCGAGTTTATTAATGCACTTGTCATACCTTAGAACTAAGTTTTGAAAAGCTTCTTCAAAAACGTCTGCCGCATGGTCGGACAGGCAAGAGTTCACGGCCGCTTTCACTTCTTCGTTGTCACTGAAGCATTTCCCGTCAAGACTGTGTTTGAGGTACCGGAAAAGGTACCTTAAACACAGTCTTGCTTTTCAAACAGATTCAACTGCTTGCATCAAATCTTCAATGATTACAGAGGGCCGGCCTAAGCGTACTTCGTCATGGACTTTTGTTCACCCTTCTTTAAACTTCCTGGTCCACATTTTCGAACTTTGCTATCACTCATTGGTTCAGTACCGTAAACTTCTGTTACGTAGTGATGAATGTCTGCAGCCGACATGTTTCTCGCAGTCAAAAAACGGACCATACCTCCCACTTGGCGGGCGATTCAATCCCTTTAAACATTTTTAAAACGCATAGCGAAGCTTACACGAATGCTGCAGAGCTGGAAATAGTGCTAGTGTGTTCGCAAAGGGTGCTTGTCAGTGACGCAGAGACTCGTTGCGGTGTAAGCGTGAACTAGGGAACTATACGCGCCAACGGACCTTATTTAAAAATAGCCCTCGTATATACTTAATACTGCAATCGAAAACAAAGTACACTAAAAGTCTTTTTGATCATTTAAAAGTATCAAAAGAAATTTTTGGTCTTCTTCCAGTTTACGTCCGCAAATTTATTAAAACAAGCCTATAACAATTTTCCCCCTAGTATTGAACTTTTCATATCAAAGCAGTCAAATACAAAAAATAAATGAATATCAATTATTGAAAAACTGCATAAATAATATAATTACCGATTTCATCAATAAGAAATTACTAGCACTAAGAGACATCCCAGAAATATAGAAAAATAATTTAAAAACGAGCATCATGACAAATAATACTTCTTATCTGTTAAAATAAACACCAAAACGTAAAATAAACACAAACTAATATTCTATTAGTTTATGTACTTTTTCATAATCTAGTAATAACCTAGATTTAATTCGCAATGAATGGAGGCACACATGGGTCATCAAAATGGTTTTCATTCAGCATAGTTGCCAGAAAAAAATACACATTCCAGTCAAAAACCACCGATATGATTTTCGTCTTTGAAAAATGTGCTTGAGTTTTTATTTATGAAAAATTTTACTCATAAGTTTTTTATTACTATTCGATTTTATTTTTCCCTTTTAAATCTATTGACCCCCGCTCGAGTCGATAGATTTTCTGGATGTGAAAATCGTAGTCACTCATGTCATATGATTATGTGTCTTGTAAAAGATCCCTTGAGTATCAATTCGGCTCTGATATTCTCGTAAAAATTAAATCACTGCAATATTTAGTATCCGATGAGAGCTTGAATTAAAAACTAACTCAAGCGGCCAAATTTGGTTAGTGAGGTCGCCAATAGATGGTGCCACCATAAAATGGCTCTCCCATTTGGGGACTTGCCATGTCTGCAAAGGCTAAGTTGCTAAAATTCAGCCCCATGAAATTTTCCTTTTAAATATCAATGCCTCTTTGAAGCCTCCGCCCGTGGGGACACACGTTTTACACTATCTACGCGATCTGTTTCTGTGGGGAAGAACGAAGAACCACTCAAATCATTCATTCTAAAATCTGTTTATCAAGATCTTAGTTTAAACACAATACGCAGCAATAATAATCTAAGTAAGATGATCTAAAATGAGAAGACGCAACACGTATTACCGAATAATCAGGCAAATGACCCCTGAATCTAACTTGATATATTAATTCTTATCTCACTAGTATACGCTCTTTCCTTATAGCTTATATAAATTCGCGTACCGCTATATCCTAGGTAAACAGCTACGTCTTTAGCACTTCTGCAGTGGCTTTAATCCGACATTCCTTTTGATCTCGAACCCACTTTTGGTTCGTCTGTACCGGCACGGCTAGGTTAATTCTCAGACTTACGATTCTTCACTTCACTTCACTTCTGCATATAGACATAGATTTCGCTCTACTGTTAACTTCATATATATATATATATATATATATATATATATATATATATATATATATATATATATATGGTTCCTAATTTACATAACCACGTTCTTCTTAAGTTGGTTGGAAAGAATTGCCATTCTGGCCCCAAAGAACCCAAGAGGACTGTTAGCTGAAATCGCGATGAAAGCCCCGTCACACCTTTACCTAATGTAAAAAAAAACCTATCGTGCGGCAGTACAGATGCATGGATTTGGCGTGGAGCGTATGTGGGATGCCGACTTCATCATTAATTCAAAATGAGACATATTGGCTGTGTTCAATAGCTCTGTGTGCTGGGAATGATAGGGAGTCAGAAACATTCAATGCGCAAGTAACTTAAAAATAATTTTAAATTCTTTTTGATAGATTAAATTAATATTTTAAAATATGCATTTTCCCCCATATGTGGCGGTGTGATACTATAAACTAGTACCAAATATCACGCTTTGACGATCGTTTTGGCGTGGTCGATAAAGTACTTGCGTACGGAACGGAAGGCTACTCAGATCGAATCCTCCCTCCAACAAAGGCCATGTAATATTATTCACTACTACTAGCTTCTCATTTCTCAAGGTAGTCAAAATTAACAAAATTCCACGCGCAAGTATGGAATGGAAGTTATGGACACCATAACCCAGCCAACTGACGTTTGAGTTTTTGGACAGCTTTCATCAGCTGCTGTTCATTCAGCTGACGATCTTTTTGATCCAAGCATGTAGTAATGGATCCATGTTTCATCCATTACCACATATCTACGAAAAAAACATGTTTATTTTACTTAAACAGCACCAAACAGTGCTGTGATTCGTCGATGCGTTGTTGGTTTTGATCGATAGTGAGCAAACGCGGCACCTACTTCGAACACAGCTTTCGTATTGACAAATGATCATGCAAAATAGTTATACACTGCCTTTTAAAATCTTCGAATACTCTGCTATCTCACACAACTTCAATTTCCGATCGGCCGAAACGATTTCATGGACCTTTTTAATGCTTTCTGGAACAACTGCAGAACTTGGGCGACATGAGAGCTCAACGTCGTTTATGTCTTGAGACCACGTTTAAAGTCAGCATACCACCTCTTTAACGTTGTTGGTGATGGAGCAGAATCCGAATAACACTTATCCAGTCATTGTTTGGCTTGAACAGTGTTTCTTCCCATCAAAAAGCAATGCTTAATTAACACATGAAATTCTGTTTCCTAAGCAAACACAAAAGTTACTTCACTAAAACCACTGTAACTTTTAAACTAAACAAGATATTATTATTAAATTGGAAAGGTCGTTTGAAAGTTAGGTAAATTGTGTGTGTGTGTGTGGAAGGTATCACCATTTATATATATATATATATATATATATATATATATATATATATATATACCTGACATGTATATATATATATATATATATATATACCTGACATGTATATATATATATATATACCTGACATGTATATCTATAAGATGGGTTTTGTGAAAATCGTTTCCTAAGTGGCTTAAGGGGCGTTATACATAATTATTTCCATTTTTAAACTATTAGACGTACAGTCTTGAAAAATTTGGTAAGCGGATTCCTTTCATAGAGTACAGATCCGCTGCAAAATGGTTTTTGTCAAAATCAACTTCCAAGTGGCGTTATAGGCAATTAACTCCTTTTTTAAACTATTAGACGTAAAATCTCGAAATTTAGTAAGCTGATTCCATTCATTAAGTAGAGATCCGCTATAAGATGGGTTTTATGAAAATCGTTTCCTAAGAGGCGTTGCGGTAGCTTAAGGGGCGTTATAGATAATTATTTCCATTTTTAAACTATTAGACGTACAATCTTAAAATTTGGTAAGCGGATTCCTTTCATGGTGTAGAGATCCGCTACAAAATAGTTTTGGCTAAAATTGATCCCCAAGGGTCACTGAGGGGGATTAAGGCGCGTAATAGATAAATATTTCCGCTTTTCAACTAATAGAACCACCTGCTTGAAAATTATAAGATGTGTTCCGTTCATGGAACAAAGTTCCTTTTACAAAGATTTTTGCGAAAACGGACCCCCAAAGGAGTAGGGTTGCGAGGGATTAAGGCGTGTTATAGAAAAATTCCTGTTTTTGAATTTAACTCATTTACTTGAAATTTGTTGAGCACTTTTCTTTAGTTGAATAGAGTTCCACTAAGAATGGATTTTACGAAATCAACTCCAGGGGGAAGCGGGGAGAGTTATTGGGGCGTATTGATAGACAAAATTCCCGTTTTTGAACTGCTAAGACTATAATAATAAAATTTGGTTTGCATGCTTCTTTTTTGTTGAATTGGAATCCCCTAAGAATGCTGTCAACGAGGTATTGATGATAAAAATTCCGTTTTTGCTCTGTTAGATTTAGACTTGAATTTAGCACGCATGTTTATTTTATGGAGTAGAGATCCACTGAAAGTTGCTTTGGTGGAAATCCACTTGATTATTAGGTTAAGTGAGCGAAAAAAATCTTTCTACTTCTATTTTAGATATAAATAGAAATATTAGATATTATAATTTATGTTCTTTTTATATCAAGGGGCGAGAGTGTAACAGCTATAAATATATTTTTTAATACAATCGAATTCTTAGTGCTAGAGATATCAATAATTCATATATATGTAAACAGTATACATATATACAACATCGTGAAATACCCAGTGAAGCGGGTGGGTAACGGCTAGTATATGTATATATATATATATATATATATATATATATATATACCTGACATATATATATATATCTGACATATATACATGTATATATATATATGTCATGCCCGAGACTTATTGGGTGATGTGTTAAATTATTGACCTATATTTTAATTCTGCATGCATTGTCGCGGGAATCGGGTTTTTTCAAAACTGTCGTACTGTGTGGCACGCTGAATCATATTGGTAGATTGGTTTGGCACGCCACAGCTAAATGGTTACCAACCCCTGGTTTATACGTTGTAGTTAATTGTTTAGTAACGTCGTACTCAGAAGCAACACGAGGACAGTTGGTAACGAGCCTCATAATTTTTACTTCTCAGTCAAGTGACCCAGAAGACACTTGAGCTAGTATTCTACTTACCAGACCTCCACACCACATTTAGATGAGTCTGAACTTCGACAGATTTAACCCGTTAACATGGTGTGGCAAATTGGAGAAGTGGTGCCAACTCAGGTGTCGTTCTCGTCTCGTGACCGAGGTTAAAAATGACGAGGTCCGTCACCAATAGCCTTCGAGTTGCTTAATAATGCGATGTTAATATGTAACTCTCCTTCACTCACTCGACAGGTTTAATGTGCAACAATCTCTCTAAACAACGGTTCTTTAGAGGCATCCAGATTTGAACCCAGTAATCGACAAAAGTAGCCAGTACAAAGTTCGCGATTTGAAACCGCTGTTATGTGATAACAAACAAGTTAATGTACCATTCTCCAAACTTTCACATCATGTCAACGCTAGGACTTTTGAATCTCGATCAATTTAATGTGCATCGACTCCTCTACATGAAGTCTTTGGTGGCACTAGAATTCGATCACGCAAATCGACAGAGACAAGATCGGTACGAGATCCAACCGTGACCACTCACCAGTCGAAGCCTTTCAACATGTAAATAAAATTTAAAAAAAAAAAAAACCCAAAAAATTGTTTGTACCTTACTAAATTAAACTCTTTTTGATAACATTATATTTATGATAAAGAATTATTAATCTTTCAGTAAAATTTTCAAATATTTTATTGAAAGTTTCATGATACTTATATAGGTAAGACAAATATTTTCACATCATCAAAAAAAAAAAAAAATGTCTGATTCTGTGTAGCGTCCAAACAAAATCGCTAACTTTTAATACATTTTTCTCGACAAATACGTTTTTCTCATCTCAATCTTTCATTCGAGATGCAAACATTATCAACTGACCAAATTTCTTTACTGCGAGTTAACCCTTTATCTACCGCATTATGATTCACAGTAGTTTTTTTCATGCAATTATTTTTTTTAATCACTACATTAAAAAAATACTCAATTTTGGGAAATAGAGCTATAATTACTTAATTAAAGACAATCAACTATAAAAATAATTATATACATTGTTCACTTGGAAAGAAATAGTCACAAATCGTCTTCTAAGGAATTCATTTACATACAAAAAAAAAATAAGACTCTTATACTTTAATATTAACTATTTTTTCGGAACAAAAATGACAATCTTCGCAATGCGCTGAAAACGAAATTTCTGCTATAAAACTATTTGCCTTCCCCGCTAAAATACACATCACAGAACCCGTGCTGCCATATATCTTGGAAGTGGATTTCAAAGAATATTCCTGCTAATAATTCCTGTCAAGAGTATTCGTAAAAATAGTTCTTCTATGTCATTTTAAAGTGAGTGGTACTTATAAGTACCGTCGCGGTAGATAAAGGGTTAAAACAAATGAAACTGGGAAGTTTGAATTATTAATAATGCTTCTTTAAAGTAAGAACTGAAATCTTTTACTTCCGGGCTCTATCATCTTTTCACAAAATGATTTTGATCGCAACTATTCTGCGATATGTGTGCAATAGAGAAATCAGGTTTCGAGCTCACGACTTTAAATTCTGGCCAATAGTGTTCAATTAGTTGGAAGCCGACAAATAAAGTTAATTAAAAACTAAAAAAAATAGTTTTAAAAACTTAAATAACATATACAATATTTTTTTTATTACGTAAAATAGATATAGATATTATTTTGAAAATAGGTATAAGCTAATGTGTGAAAAAATTCAGGAACAAATATATTTCCGCGGATTTTTTTTTAAAACACTGAATTGTTTTTAATGAAAATTAAAAAAAAAAAAAAGAGCAAAGAAAAAACACACATCTGGCCTTTTCTTAATTATCCTATGAAATTCTATTTGTTTTATTTTGTATTATTTAAGAAAATTGACGAGACGGATTCTCTTCAAACATTACCTCGTGTGTTTTTATAGTTTTGCTCTTATTTCTGAAGATTTGATTCTTTTAAAAACTTAAAAAAAAAAATGGTACAAGATGGATAATGGAAAACAATGGAGAGCAGTTGGGAAATTGGAGGCAGGCCAATCCCAAACAAAGACAGCCAGATGCTTTTTGTGTTCCAAAATGTGGTTTCCAGATTGCAGAATCACTTCTAGGAGACCAAAACAGTATATAGAAAACAAAATGCATAAGTGCAACCATAAGCCAAAATGATCACTACTTGGTTTCAACAACTTCCTTCCTTGCTCAGTGGCACGACAGCCCAGGATGGGTCTTGGCCTTCTCAAAAAGCCTTTTCTAGGTCAGCCTTCTCCAATTCCTAGTTCTCAAAACTAGGAGATCTTTTTCTAGGCTATCAATCCATCTGAGATTTGGCCTGCCCCTTCTAGGTTTCAACTAGGAACAATAAAAAAACTGACTATTTCTCATCTCACAAATGAGCTCTTCGTAGCTTCTGGATCCTCAATTACGAGGTATGGTAGTTTACTGAAGACTTAATGAAGCAAAATATTGTGTCAGAAGAACAATGGTCTGCATTCCATACACTCCAAGTTACAAAAGAGCCCACCTGACAAAATACAGATATCATTTTTGGACATGGGAGCAGTGGATCAGTTTTTTTTTCTTTTTTAATAAGTTGAGATCCAGTCAGAACATTAATTCACATATAGAGAGGACCAGAGCCCAGCATAATGGAATGAGCGAGTTATATTAGCGTCGCACTAGAAAGCAACACGAGCGCTATTGGCGACGAACCTCGTAATTCTGAAACTTGGTCAAGTGACGAGGGGAACACCTACGTTGGCACCCCTCTCTTAACTACCACGCTCCACCAATGGGAAGTTATTGAACCTCGACAGATTTAACATACATCGGCCCCCTTTGCACGGCAGGTCTTCAGTGGCTTGATTGATTGATTTAATATTAACGTCGCACTGTTCAGCTACACGAGGGCTTTTGGCGACGGACCACGTAATTTTGAACCATGGTCAAGTGACGTGGACGACACCTGAGCTGGCACCCCCTCTCCTAACTACCACACCACACCAACGGGAGGACGTTTCAGCTCTCGACAGATTTAACGTGCATCGCTGCCCTACACGGCGGGTCTTTTAATGGTACTGGGCTCGAACCCGTGACAAAGCAAGCCACGGTCCGATACCCATACCACTCGGCTACCGCGGCCAGGTCTTCAGTGGCACCAGGACTCGAACCCGCGACACTCCGCCAGCATTATGGAAGTGTACTACTATAGATCTGGCGATTGTGTGGTCTGTGCCGGTATTTTGGATGAGTGAAGCTCTGTGCACCCTTCCAAAATGTCTTGGAGAAATCATTCATCCAAAATGCTTGACTGATCTGAGATACAGAAGTGAGATTTTAGAGCCTGTGTGCGGCTTTTCAAAGGGCAGTTGGCACTCAATTAATTTGTATGGCTGATTGTGTGTTTTGTCCACACGGGGCAACAAATAACCTGGGAACTGAGGATATTATGAGAAAAATTCTTAAGCCTAACCGCACAGAACCTTTATGGATCAACGCGCCATTTTTTCTAAAGAAATGTCTAGTGAGGTGCATCAAATTTTGACACGTGATTATTGGGAAAATAATACAACTAAATATTAACTCAAAACTATCTATTTACTACGAAAAAATACCTTTTGCACTGTATAGTTGTAAATGTTTTAGTTATACTGCAATTCAAATTAAAGTAACATTAGTGTTACTTCTGTTGTTGTAGATCAGGTATACTCAACCTGCAGCCCGGTCATGGCTCATCACTCTAAAAAATTCATTGATTTATAAATGTTTGGTGGGAAATTCTTAGTTAAGAAACCAAATATATCAATTTGGCTGTCGATGTCATATGGGTGCAAAATGATATATATATATATTTAATAATGATAATGGGCATCAATGGAGTAGCGATCATTTCATGAGTGGAACTAATTTTTAACTGTTTGATATCTTGCAAGCGAAAAAATATTAGAAGAAAATAGGTTGTTTCAAGACGTTTGGGAAGTTGGCTATTTTATAGTGAAAAACAAGTATGGATCAATAAGTATTTGATTTGTCACAAAAGTGTTGTATTTAAAAAATACCAATAAACAGGAGTTATTCAATGACACTTTTCCCTCGAAGATCTCTTTCAAGAGGTGATAAGTTCTTGAATAATCTTTGCAACAGCAAAAAAGTGTTTTGTCAGTGGTAATGTCATAGAGGTAGCAAATGTACCATTGGAAATTTTTTATATTATTTGTAATCATATAAAACCATTTACTGATGCAGAGATTGTGAAGGGGGATTTTTAAATGTTTCCAATTTAGAAAAATTGAGTGACAAAAATAAAAAATTGTAAAAATAATTGACTAAAAACAAAGTAGGAGTTTTAAAATTTTAATTATTTTCTGCCTTTTAAATTTTCTATGTTGTTTTGGTCTTAAAGCATTTCTACCACCAACTTCGAGAGGATTTGGGGCTCAATGAATATTTAGAGTATCCCATGCTGCCAAGACACTATATATTTACAAACATTCATGGCTTTGCCAAGATTTGAACCTTGGCCCTAAGGAGCAGTCCGTGTCACTAATAACTATGCTATCTTAGCAACTATATAAATGTTAAATGATTGTGTGCCAAGTAATTACGGAATTTCTGTAGTGATTAATAAGGTGTAAAAATCAAAAAATTGTAGAACAGGGGAATAATTCTTTCCCACTAAAAGAAATGTTTTATTAACAGGATACAATAAAAAATGATTTTTTCATACAAAAAAGCAAATAAAATCTTTATTACATATAAATAAACCTGTTCAAATAGTATTACAAAGCTTTATACAAAAAATAAATCGCATCATGGAATCGTATAGAAAGAAAATATGTGCATAAATATTTCATGTGAATTGCTAAAATAATGATGATGATTATCTTTTTCGTGGTATTTCAGTTGAAATGCTAAGACACAGAACAATTTTTATCTCTATTTTCCAGATTCTGGAAAGAAAGAAAAAAAAACTCAAAATTATCATATACAGTAGCTTTGATTATACAATTTCTGCAATGAAAAATAATCTATTCGTGATAAGAAAAAATTACATGAGCACATAATTAATGTAATGCTTTAAATAATGGAATTATTTTAAACTCATCATTTAACAGATTAAAAGTTTTATATTCATGTATTACCAAATCATTTCATTTAAAACTTTTAACTCTTTTACGAACTAAAAATATAAGCTGAGCATAATACACCGAATTTCTAAGACAAAGTTTGCATTTAAAAACAATAGTAAGGAATAAAAGGTATATACAGAAAGATCTCTTTTAAGCAAATATACAAAAGCAATTATAAAATACTCCTAACTGCTTTTGTTCTAAAATAAACAAATTTAAACTGGGTTGTCTTTTTATCTTTCCTCACACAAATGCTAATTTTTCCACATAAATCACATTTAATGATATCTGACCCATGTATTAAAATATTCAACAATGTAAAAAAATACCTCAATATAATTTTAAATTTAACAAATTTACAGTAATTTTTCTGAGAAATAATTTGATAATTTTAAGATATGACTTCTACTGATAATTATTTAACATCTTAAATACATTCCCATTTATAAGATTTGGAGCTTCAAAAAAAAAAAAGTTTTAAACTAATGCAGTGGAATATAAATTTTTATAATCTAATCTAAATAAATTATTTTAGTCTGAGTTGCTAAAATTAGAGCAAATGATGAATTTTTTCCAATTCATACAGCTATGTTTACAGATTAAACCTACCATCTACTACAGCGATGGCGAACCCATGGCATGTGTGCCTTTGATGGCATGCAACACCATATTTTGGGCACTCCATCGATCAAAACTGTTGCATTTTAATTCAAAATAGCAAAGTTTAATATGAAGTATTACGCGAAACGTGAGTGATCAGTAGTTTTCAGCAAGATTTTCTCAGTTCTAAGAATTATCGGAAACGATTAAGTTTTTTATGTACCTAAATGTGACTTCATTTAATAAACTGAATTTGTCCCAATTCTATTGGATGTAAATTGAAAAGTTTAATGCAACTGATTGATTTCCAGTCTAATTCAATATGGATTGAAAAATTTGTAGAAAAAAGAAGAAAGTTGGAATTGATTAAAACAGAAAGATTAACAAGCAATGTAAGTAAAAATACTAGTAATGAAATTTTGGAAACATGGAATTCGATTCCAGATACGTTTAGCTGTTTGAAAAAACTGGCTTATGCTATTTTAACCATATTTTCATCTACCTATGCCTGCGAGTCATTATTTTCAAAGATGAATAACATTAAAGTCTCACTTAGAAACCATTTGGAAGATGACTCCAAGGCAGCTTGCATTCTGTGTGGTAAAAGTAACATCTTGCAATCATAATACATGTTATTTGTCATCTAATCTACCACAACAGAATTCACACTAATGTTACTTTAATTTAAATGTCACGTATAAGTAAAACATTTAGTATTATAGTGTGCAAAATGTATTTTGTCAGTGTAATTAAAGAGTTTGGAGTTGTTAGTATTTAGTTTTATTATTTTCTAAATAATCACAATTCAAAATTATTTGATGGCACGTCTATACTTCCTTAAACATTTCTTAAAGAAAAAAATGGCTTGTTGATCCAAAAAGGTTTGCCACCCCTGATCTACAACATCAAGAGTTTTTTTCAAAAAAAAAGGAAATATTAGTAAACATTTAAAACCATTTTTTAATGTTTAACTGATATTAATATCTCCTACAGAAATATAATATGTTCTATTAATCACAAATCTACTAATCAAATTATATTCCTAAAAAAAACCTAATATTGAACATTTAAAATATCTTTCCATGCCTAAACGAAATTTTAAAATTCAAGAATAAAGCACACATTTTATAAGTAAGCATTAGGAAAAGAGAAACATATTACTAAAATCTGAAGTTGTTAAATTTTAATAGATATGTAATAAGAGAAAAGCACATTTTTTCTAAAAACATTTCATAAACAATGGGACCGTACATAATTGTCAGCTTGTGATTAATTTTTGATAGCGAATTTTGGATAGCGGTTGCAATTCCAAGTTATAGTGGAATCATTGGTAACGACTTTGCTGACATCTTGGCTAAGGCTGTTTTTAACCTTCCACAACCTGATCCTTTTGTTTGTCATGTTAGTGCTAAAAAAAATCATTGATGCTAAATTTAAGGTTCATTTTTGAAAAAAGATCAGGACTCCCTGAGGTGGGAGATTTGTTTTGCTTATTGAAAAGTCCCATTCCTTGAGACCTGTCACCAGTGGCACACACAAGGGGGTGGGGTCCTAGGGGTCCGGAGCCCCCAAAGCCCTTGATTTTTTCCCCCAATTGATTATAATTCTAAGTATATAAGTATGTAAAATTTAATTAAATATTTGTTATTAATGATTATTTTTATTAATTAATGCTAATTATTTATTCAATAATTAGTTTTTTACTGTTTTTTGTTCCTGAAAATCGAAAAAATCAAAAGTAGCATGATACTGTTGATCCAATAGCTCATTACCGCCTGTGGGCTATTGGAAGTTAGCAAAATATATATGCAGAAGACTGAAGTATCAGTGGAGTTTCTTATTTATACCAAATGATGATGACCAAAATTTTAAAACCAAATAATATTTATTATGCATTCAATTAAATAAAATTCATTACAACAAAATTATTAACTGCCCAAAGCAAGCGATATTCTGAACATTCAATTTACCTAGACTACTAATCCTCTCGACAACTGGCAGAACTAACCTCTCCTAGAGCTAATCTAACCTCAACTGCCAGTTACCATGATGTACATGAACTATTTGGATCCACATCTACGAGTTGAATGTACAAGTTGTTGAAGTAGATGGAATCACAAAAAATAGGATCTGTTGGCAACAGATACAAGAATGGTGGACTTCCGACCCTGGACACACACACCCTTGAAAAATTCCTGTGGGCGCTATTGCCTATCAGTGTTGTTAACTTTATAATTACAATTGGACATGTCTACCACACCAAACAGCTGTACATAGACAGACCATTTTGTGTTTTGTTCAATACTTGGTAATGCAGTAGCGGCTAATGCTGTTAAAAAATTTTGTAATTTTTATTGTGTTTCTGAACTGTATTGGGCTCCCTATCATAAATTGATTTCCAAGAACATACATTAAAACGAAAAAATCTATTTACCCGAGATGGAACAATTCTCCTTTGATCACAATTAGCCAAAGCTTGGGCTAAAAGTCTATCCTCTTCTTCTTGAACATTCCTATAAAAATATTTTAAAGATTTCATCAGATATATTAAAAATGTAACATGATATTCTTTTATTAAGTATACTTTAAAATATATTTTTAATGCATTAAAAAATATGTCTTAATTATCTATGTAAATGTTTTACTTTATTTATTATTTTTAATTTAAAGAAAAATTGAATTAGGAACATATATTTCTCTAACTAGTGTTTAAAAAAAAAGATGCATTTTTCCATGTCAATTACTTAGGCATATAAATACAGGCATGTACATTGTACTTTTACAAAAAAATACTTTTTAACTTGTGACAGATCTTTACGCAAACTTCACATTAATCCTTTAGGGGAATCTTTGGGCTAGCATTTGCGCTTAATTCACAACCATCCCTCTCAAGAAGAAACCTTGATATGTAGATTAGTTCGAATATATATATAAAGTCAGAGTTTTGTAATTGTAAGAAGGAAATGAGAAGCTGTTACAGTCGGCACAAAGGTGAGATAAAAATAAAGTTGATTTTCACAGCTTAAGTATAAGAACGATGTTTGCCACTGTATTAAATTAGTGGTTTGGGGATTTGTAGTCAACAATAGATTAGGTTAAGAGTTAAATTGGTTACTTGCGCTTGTTCGCTTAATCTTTATTGCTTTCTCCCTATCACTCCTAGGACATTCACTTAAAGGTTAAATTGTTGTCGATTAGTGTGCTTGAGTAAAATAAATAATTGTTATAATGGAAGTGTCTGGTTCTGCTTTTACTCCTCCCACACTCTTAGGTAGGCAAGACGCTGAGGGAGCAACTTCAGGGGTAAGTCGCTAACAAACTATACATGCCAATTTTTGCACTTCCTTTCATTTGCATACTTAGGCAACCTTCATGCAGGCCTTTTTCTTTTCTTTTTTTTATTCATATAAATATTCAATGAAATTCAAAAAATGAGTGATCAACAACATTTAGAAAAATCAAGGAAGATGGTTAACAGGGAGATTTAAAGCAGTAGTTTCAAATGCAAATTACTTATGATTTTAATGTAATGCTTGACATTGTATGCAATTTATGAAGACCAATGATGCCAGATACCTAGGAGAGGAAGTGTGGGTATGGTTATGAAAGATAACCAACCATACAACCAATGAAAATTAATTTGTCTATAACAACAAACACAACATGAATGCAGCAGTTAGCTGTTCTCATGAGCTTTATATGATCACAATCCCAGAGAGTTTCAATGGTTACCATTTCCAGAAGACTACACAAGAGGTTTGTTTGTAAGATCTGCTGCTTATGTTTTGTTAACATTTGCACACACAAAAGAGCCTATTCAACATGACAAGAACATTAATATAGAAGCAGGGATCAGTGGGTGATTGTTATATTTCCTTATTCAACTTAACCGCTGATTCTCAACATACTTTCATCTGCAAAGAGCCAGAGACCTCCTACATGAACACTAACATATGAAGAAAAAGACCAGTATGGCAAAAGTGAAGGTATGATGATTTGGAAAATCATGTTAAATGAATACAGACTTACATGTCTTCATGGCAGAGATACTATAACTGTGATGAAGTATAGAAATGAAACCTTGGGAGTTTTATGTTTGCTTTTTCATGAATGCAGCTGGTGCTGGTTTATTATTATAGGATCAGCTAATGGATGAATTTATTGAAAATGTAAGAGGGAGGGGGAATTTGCCAGGTAAACTAACCTCCAGACCTAAGCCCTTAACAGCATATTTGGAATGTTCTTAGAAGGATTATTGCAGAGTTCACCTCATTTCTCTCAATCATTGAGGAGCTAAAAGCATTGCTAAATGTGTGTGACCAACTGCTGTGAGGACTCTCTTATTTATAATATAAATTCACATTGTGAAGCATTGTATAACTGCAAAGGGAAGCCACATTCCTATTAATCAATTTCCTGTTTTATCTCGTAAACCCTCTATAGATTTTTCTGCTCTGAATAACCATACATGCGATAATTATAGAGCATTTTTTTCAGTGTTCCATTAACCTACATACATAGAAAATTTCTTTAAAATATGTTCAATATTGATGAAAATAATGAATCCAAAGTGAAAATTCAATTTATTTGGAGCACCAGTAACTGCTTAAGTGACTATTTCTGTAAGGTGATTTTTTTTCACCCACATAGTTGTAGTATTCAGTTATCAAAGAAAAATGTGAGACTAGTAACTTTCGCATTTCTTATTCTATTGAACAGTAATGATGCAATGTTAATGGTTCAAAGAGAACTATAAATTATGTGACCCCTAAATGCAAAATTTCACAGAATTCTCTTAAATAGTTTCGGAAATATTTGTAACAAAAGTTCACATACTGATTCTTCTGTATTGAAGTGCTGTATACTAATTTTTAAACTTTAATTATCATTCCACATATGGTGTTATGAAAAGGAAAAACTACTATGAATTGTTTGCTTTAAAGTAATTAATACGGTTACTGTATTAAAGAATCAAAAGTTTGAAACATTTTACAATTTACATTTGATTCTAACAATGGTTCCTTGTTTTTGACACACCTATGCATTTCTTTGCAATCCTTTCTCAGGGTTTAAGCAGCTTTCCAATAAATTGGAGGGAAAATAATCTAGTTTTTGGCATTTTAAATTTCCTAATATATCTATGGAACTAAGATTAAATTCAAATTAAATCTGGAATATATATATATATCCATTATTAAACTATTCTCTACCTAATTCTGCTAAAAAAAAATCAGGTACTATAATGGGAAAAAAAAAAATTTGGAATTAAATTAGCTTTGCTTTTTAAGTTAATTAATCATGATTTAGTTTTCTTTGCACCATTAAGATTGATACCAATTTTCTCCATTTTTGACAAAAAATGTAAAAATATTAAGGATGTTCCTTTTTTGTTAATCAGTACATGAAAATAAATGTTTTAGAAGAAAAATCACTTCAAAAAGTAGAACTACTCAGTTTTTACACATTTTCAAAAGCATGAATAAAATAATCTTTATATATCTATCAATAATAGTTTATTTAGTAATGCAATATCTTACCTAGGTTTAGTTTCATTCAATGATTGCTGTAGCGCAAGTGCTAAGGCCTCATCTTCAGACTAATGTACAAAGAAAAGAAAAACACTTTAGCATGAAGAAAATGTAATACAATACATTTATCATTTTTTCTTCTTTTGAAGAATAGAAGTATTTTACGAAAATATAAATGCAACTGTTTAGTTTATTGGAGTACACCAAGTTAAATATGTTTTATCAAGTTGGAGGACTTTCATGATGCAAAAAATCTGCAGCGTCTATGTCGTATGATTATACAACATAGAAAAGATCCTTTGAGTGCTTTTTTTCAGCAAAATTAAATTTCTAGTATGGTTTTGCATCGTCAGATCTCTGGGGAGGAAACTGGGCATCAAAATTACTTGTGGCGATTGGTACACCACTTATATGGCTTTGCACTAAAATGAAATACCAGCTCCCAGGGAATGTACTAAGTTTGCGATGGTAAAAAACCAATCCACAGCCCCATTAGAAATAATAAAAAAATTCAGAACTATTCTTTGTTCATTTCCTTCAAATAATCATAGTTATTCAATTAGAAGGTACACCTTTAAATTGATTTATTTTCAGTTTGAATCTTTCTTTTAATTTATTCAATAACCAATCATTTTTACTATGACAATAAACAACAAAATGACTTATTTTGTACAAAAGAATCTGTTCAAGCAAGTGCAATGGGCGCTGCTTGGCAGTGATTAAGTGTATATATAAGGCGAAACTGGAGTTTAAACGTTTGTGTGTGGCTAGACACAAGCAAAAACGTTTAGCTACGGTGTCCATTGCAGAGATCAGATATACACCTTGAGCAAACAGAGTGATAATAAACTTGGTGTTTCGTCAACAATCTCATCTAGTTTTCTGAGTGAGCAACACATAGGGACCACTCCCTAACAGAATCTAATCAATTTTTAGTGAGCAATAATTTTGCGAACATTATTTGCAAGACATTCAAAGTGTACAGTTTAAACAGTTATTGAGTTGAACTAGTTTCTCAAACATTCAAATTTAAGAATTTGTCTTCATTAAACTTTAATTTCAACTTTCACAAACTGACATAGTTCTTCTAGAATCTCTATCAAAGAACATAAAATCACTTATTTTTAAATGAATTTTCATATTTTAAATCCAAACACTTGTGTAAAATTATAAGTTTTTATTGCCCTAAAAGAAAAAAGTAGTATAAATAGTATTCGTTGCCTTCACATCAAACTAATGATAAATGAAAGTCCTACTAAAACCAAATCTAATTTTCTCTTTGTACAATAAAGTGAGGCAAACTTTTCCCGATTATTACACAATAAAAAAGTTGCCTTTTGCCTACTTACGTAAAAAGACGAACTTTCTAAAGAAAAAAAATATCACCCAATTATTCATTATACTTCCAAGTTTTGAAAAACTGAGACATTTCACTATTTTTTTCAATTTGTTCATAATTATTTAACTTACCAATATCAGAACTTATTATTAAATACACTGAAACTAATGATTTGTAACCAGTATATATAAATATTAAAAAAATATTTTGGTCTGAAATTGATAAGGCAATAAAAAGCTTGTAATTTTCTATGAAATAGAAATCCTTCTAACCTACAAAAATATTTTGTGAGAGTTGATTTTGATAAAACATTTCCTCTCCTACAAAAAGTTAAGTTTCCAGGAGATGAGAAGTTTATCAACTGAGACCCCCACCCTTCCTATTAGTCTCAAATTTCCTCTTTCATTGAAGGGGAATGTTTCTATTGACAAAAGTGCTAAAGATAATTTTGCTGCTTACCTACTCATAAAATAGAATATTTGTGCCATTGTGAAATTCCAGTTTAAAAATTATGAATTTAGAAGATATTTTTCTAACTGACATATAATACCTACAATTATTATAATGCATTTACATCTTTTAACTAACTGTAATCTGTTTTTTAGAAAAATAAGCTATATATTAATATCATTTGTCAATATTAAAGATAATATTCCCACTTACCAATCTACCTTGTACTGAAGTAATGGACACTTCTGGCAAAGAAGGTGGAGTTTGAATTGTTTTTCTTTCAGAACTTGCAGAACTGTTTTGACTGCTAAACCAATTAAACATTGATTTCTTTGTATTCTGTGCTCTTGCTAAAGCTGCAGCTCTAAAAATTATATATAATGTTAATAAAAAATATACAATTAAAGATGAGGCAATTTAAAATAAAGAATAATCTCAATATGTATCATTTTCAATATTAAAAATATCAAGACATCAAAAATAAATTTAAAAAAATGAATTTTAATTCAAAAATCACTAAGGTAAACTATACATTGAAAAATTCTATACAATAAAAAAGAATCTTTAATATTTTTTTTTAAAAAATCATAGCTGAAAAACTCCATAAATTCAATAAAGAACTTAATTACAAGAAATATTTTAACAAGAATGTTATTGTTGCCAAACATTTACATCAGAAAAATTCTTTCAATTCTCTCCTTACTGAGATTTCAATGATTTATGGTGGGAAAAAATCAAAGTTTTAAACATCAGAAAAGTTTAGGGTCAGAAAAACTATTAATTTTATAGATGCAACTTATGTTGGATTTGAAGCATAAAAGTTTGCTAAAAAAAAAAAAATGTTAAAAGTATAAGAATTGATTTTCTCTTTATTTATTGAATTATTTATAAAAAGGATTCTTAAACTTGTGAATATTGCTGACATTTTTTTCAATAAAATGTTTGACACTACCTATAAAATAATATTAAATACAACTCATAATTCAGAGTGCATGCTTTGTTAGATTTGAAATAAGATTTAAAAACTTGATTCTTAAAAAGTCATTCAGAATAATAATCAAGCTCAATTCCATCAAAAGAATTTAACCATTATTGGTAGCTGTAGAACTTTTACTGGAAATATCTTTAATTATAGTATGAATGTTAGTTCTGCAGCCTGCATCTTTACATCTTCAGTAATTACTTCAGTAATAAGATATCAAAGTTCATACAATTATAATCAGTAATATATTTAAATAACTGAGCATTAGAAAAGTTTTCACAATAAGTGTTTCTACATTTACTAAAACTGAGATTAATCTACTAACAGTAACCATAAATTACATCTCAATGTCTCCAAAGTGGATGAACATTTTCTTAAAATTATACCTTCGGTGCACAATGCTGTCCACTTAGATATTGATGGCATACAAATATCAAGATTTCACACAATTGATTCATCTAAATTTTTATCAATATTCTCAAAATCCAAATTATGGATATGTTCATAATAAAAATAAGACAAATGTGCTTTAATTATTGAGCTACTTTTTAAATATTAATAAAATTTCCTCATTCAGCTTAGCCCTACTCAAAATCATAGTATCAGAGAAACTACAATAAATTTAATACAACACAGATAAATGAAACTTTTCAATCCTGAATGCAGTACTTAATGTATTTATTTCATACTGAAAATATATCTTATATTGAACAATTCATAACTCGGACAACCCTGATTCTGTACAGTTACATTGATTACTAACTCCTATTTAGTACTTCTTGAACAACCTTTCACTTGTATTGTATATATATGTAGTTTTGTTTACTTTTATTGAACCTACTAGCTGGTATGCCCGTTCTTCGTACGGGTGAACTGAAAAATTAAACAACACAGATTGAAGGATAAAGAAGTATTTAATGATTTAATTTTACGTGAATTGCAAATTAAACAAAGAAAGCTTTTTGCATATCACAGCTAAACAAAAAAAAGAAAGAAAAAAAACACCTTTGTTAAATTTTAAGTATGTAGATCTAAATAACTGATAAAAAGGATTTTTTTATTTATTTATAACTCTTTACAACACTCTTGAGGGTCGATTTTTGAAAATACCTCCCTAAGCTGATCTCTGCTCAGCAAAAGTAGCACATTGTTAAACGTTTCGTGTAATGAACGCTTAAAATAGTGTAAATAATTTATATCTGAAAGTGTAATACATTAATATTACTTTCTGTTGTATTTATTTTATGTTAAAATTGTAATATTTGCAAGCAACGCCGTTTCTTAAATTATAATGGCGATTCAATGAAAAACATAGCGAAATGTTGACGATAGAATCAAGTTGGCAAATGTCTAGCTACTTTAATAGCTCGAGCTGTATTAGATTGTAGGGGAGCAATGCACGTTAATACTTTATCCACTACATTATGATTTACTGCAGTTTTTTTTCATACAATATTTTTTTATTGGATCACTATATTGAAAATTAAGGGATATACATAAACAAAATACTCCACTTTGGGAAATTTAATCCGTCTAATGAATTAATTAAAGATATTCCACTGTAAAATTAATTATATAAATCATTCACTTTAATTATATACACCATTCACTTAAAATAAATAGTCAAATCGTTTTCTAAGGTCTTCATTAACATACAAAAACATAAGACACTTAAATTTTGAAAAACTATTTTTTCGGGACAAAACTAATAATTTTTGCAAAACGCTGAAAACGCCGTCAGCTGAAAACGCAATATCTGCTGCAAAACTATTCACCTTCCCCGCTAAAATACTCATCATAGAACCCATGCTGCCATATATCTTGGAAGAGTGGATTTCAAAGAATATTCCTGCTAAGTATTGGTAGAATATTCCTTCTCTAAGTTGGTGTGGTAGTTAGGAGAAGGGGGTGCCAGCTCAGGTGTCATCCACATCACTTGCCTATGGTTCAATATTACGTGGTTCGTTGCCAAAAGCCCTCGTGTAGCTGAACAGTGTGACGTTAATATTCACTTACTCTCTCTCCAAAAAATACAGTACAGTAGTTACAATTATTTTTATACTTAAAAATGCAATATCCGCCTATTCAATTAAAATTAGTGTTATAATTAACTACAAACCACAAACAAATTTTGAAAATTTGTCCAAATGATGCAGTGTGAAAAAGAAAGTTTATTTACTTTTAAGTAACAGAACCGATATAAGCATTTATTTTGAAAAAAGATCAATTTCTTACTACCAACCGACTGAAACAATCACAGGCGATCGTTATCGAACGCAATTAATGCGTTTGAGCCAAGCATTGAAAGACAAACAGCCGCAATACAATGAGAGACATGATAAAGAGATTTTACAGCATGACAATGCTCGACCCCATGTTGCGAAAGTGGTCAAGACATACTTGGAAACGTTGAAATGGGAAGTCGTACCCCACCCGCTGTATTCTCCAGACCTTGCTCCCTCGGATTATCACTTGTTTTGATCAATGGCACATGGCCTGGCTGACCAGCACTTCGGGTCTTATGAAGTAAAAAATTGGATCGATTCGTGGATTACTTCAAAAGATTACCAGTTTGCAAAGTTGTACACCTATTATATATACATATATATATATATATATATAACTGTTTTTTCATATAAATATGCACAAGAACACTAAACACAAATCACTATTAGCCACACAAATTTAATTTTCATAGTATTTTTAAACATCGGAAAAGTTCACCCATTAAAAAGCACTGATATTTCTTAAGATTACGCTGTTTTAATTATCTGTTGAAAAAAAAATATAACAATGCACAATTATTACTTTCTGTAGCATTGGCATTGTAAAAAAAAATGTTAAGAGAAACATATCACATTTTGTGGAGAACGCAATGAGCACTAAATGCGCCTCTCACAATGTTAGGAATGACGTTACAGAACAGTCTGGTCTTTCATGAGTTTTTCATTAATATATTTTATGTTTCAGGTTAGTAGCAGGGCCATTATAAATTTTTAAGCAAATATTTAAAATATATGAGCTATGTGATGCATTTAGTTGATGATGTTGCCCAACCGGTATAATAGACAAAAATGTTATTAAGTGCTTTTATGTTTTACTGTGGAAATGTAATTCAATATTTAAAAAAATAATAGCAAATAAATGATTTTTAAGTTTTAAGTGACTAATGCATAATTTTTTTTATGCTACTCACAGTTCTGAAAGGAACATGCGAGTATTATGGTGAGAAGTAACCTACAACTGGTGACCTGTGCTTTGACCAAGTGAGGTGTGTCCATTTAGGGAATCTTAGGTCCTTTGCAAGCCCAATTTCACAATACAACGAAAATATTATGCAAAAAACAATGAGACATGGTTGAGATGCAAGACCAAATCTTATGTGCCTACTTAATTGATTTTTTGTAACTATTCATTAAGTTGTTTACGAGTATTTCTTTTTTTTTTAATAAAACAATTTCATTGCCATTCGTGTAATATTATCATCCTCAAAACTGAAGTGCAAACAACTAATTTTTTGTACTACTGGTTGTAATACTTCTAAATATTTTGTATCTTTTGTAAAAAATGGTGGTTGAGCTTAAGGTAGAGCAAGGAGATTTTTGAAAATAAAATTCAGAATTCATCTTTTACAACAAAAAACTTAAAGTAATTAAATATACATAGTTCTTTAAAGAGAATACACATCTATAAGCCCTGCTACCAGTTATTAAAAAAATCTTTAAAGAAAATATGCTTTAATTTTAAACAAAAAAACTACAAGATATTTAAGACATACCCTGCTGCTTGAGCTGGTGAAGCTAGTTTTTGTTCCGCACATTTATGATCAGCTGGATGTCTGTGTTTTAAACAATAGCTCTTACGGCAAACGTCACAACTGATGCGTATAACCTAAATAAAAGGCAAATAAAAATAGGTGATTTATAAATAAATAGTTTAATAACTTTTTTAAATTTACATTTCACTGAATACAGAAAAATTCCTTAAGATTGAATGAATATAAAAAATAGTAATGAAAAGCAACTACAAAAATATTAATTGTGAGTTTTATGTAATCACAATGAATTCAAAGTATATCAGAACAAATATGTGTGTGTGTGTGTGTTGAGCTTGTATTTTAAACATTAACTAAAACTTTTCTAAATCTACATTTCCAGACATTTTAATCCATTTATAAATATATGTATTTCATATATGCATACACACACAGTGTAATCACAAACCTAGTTACACCAAATCAATAAAAAAAAATAATAAGCATCTTTTCAATGGTATGCATGATTCTTGACATCAAATTAAACCATTTCAAAATAAAATAAGTTTTCTTTTAAACATTTCATGAAAAAACAAAAATTTTAAAACTATTCTGTGCCATATTCAAGTTCCTGTAAACAGTTATCAATATGATCTTGTACATATTGTCCTTATCAAACCAATATCTGCTATATGCACTTTTTGGAGATTTCAACATTTTGACTAGATCTATTACGACTTTCATACTAACCAAATGTTCGTATAAAAAAGACCACTATGTACTCAAAGAATTGAGGTGTTAAATTAAGGTGGCTAAAAAGTTATATTACGTGCACCAGCCAGAATATTGTCACATAAAAATATCTTTAAGTCTCAAATCTCTAAGTTTTACTTTTTACACATGGCAGATATTGGTTTGACAATCATGATGTATTCTAATACATGCATCAAACATAAGAAATAAATATTAGCAATGGGGATTTACTCCTATTTTTTAAATTTGTCACTTTTCAGAATTTTTTTTTAATATCTGATACTACATTTTAAAAATTGGTTTTTAATTTAAAAAATGATTTTAAATTATAAATAGAGAAGTAAAATGAAATCCAGCTTGTGTTTGAATATAATAACCTTCACTATTTCTATAGATATGTATTATTAATGTTTTGATACAGCATGGGGTTTTTTTCAATTTCGGATCTTGTTAGCATAATTATTATTTATTCAAATTGGGATGCACATCTGATCTATACCCAAAACAAAGAACTGCTAAAAAGGTTTATAAAGAGATTTTAATATTCACTAACAAAATTCTTCACAAACATAACATTTAAGATAATTTAAAAATATTTTCAATAAAATTATCCTTATTGACTAACTATTAAAAGTCAAAAGAAAATTTCTTTTAAAAAACATAGCTTTAATAAAATTTTATTTAAAAAATTATAATTTATACTTAACAGGACAAGATGCAGATTTATATTTCTAAAACAAGAAATGAATTAAATTTATTAGAAATAAAGTTAAACACAAAAATAAGATTTTCATTAACTTTTCATTAAAAAAGTACAAATTTTTCTGTTAGGCGACAGTTAGATATGAGATAGATTAAAATATATATATGCCAAAATATTAATCATTAATTTTCAATAAATATTCTTCAAAACAGTACACTCTTTTGAACAGTGGAAAAACAATAGCTTTTTCAGCCAAGCCAAATACAGGCTCCCAATAATTATTGATAAAAAATATGCCAATAGTTTTTTTATACAGGCTAACTTCACTGACTTTTAACTATTAAGAAATAAAAACTATTTTTCCCAAGCACATATATAAACACTTGAAACCCAGATATAAAACTCCCTACATCCATAAACCGTGTATTTTAAATATAGTTCTGAAGTATTGAAAAAATATAAAACTTTTTTTCATTAAATCAAATTTTAGAACCAAAGAAAAACATTTAAAATTTCAGAAAAAAAATTCAATTTTATTTGTATACTATCTAATCAACAATTCAATTGAAGATATAAATTTTATACTACAATTCCACAGAATAGAAAAAATGTATAAAAAAAATATTTTAATTCAAATTTTCCGGTTGGAAGTCTTCAGTGAAAGTTTATTACAATTTCATGATGCCCTGTTGATAAAGTAACATATTTTCTTGTAACTTAAAACAAGCCAACAATAAAAATTAAATAAACTTGAAATTATTTTTAGTAAAATTAGGATAACACTTTCCTCAAGGTATCAAATTAAAAATATTAATTCTAAATATAAAACTATTTCAGTTTTTGACTATTAAGAAATGAAAATTTAAATATATCTGTTCACTTAAAAGATAAATTATAAAAAAGAAAACTAGTTTTCAATTGCATAATAAAATAAATTAATAATTAAATAAATTATTTAATTATTAAAATCAAGAAATGATCCACTAATCTTTAAGTGAAACACTGAAATAACTGACAGTATATATCTATTTTTTATTCTTGATTGAAATTTAAATAAAAAAGAAAAGATCTTACCTCTTTTTGCTTGCAGCCTTTTAAACCACACTTGTTAGTATAGATCTGTAAAATAAAATATAAAATTATAACAACAACTGGGGGGGTAAAGGAACTATTTTTAAAAATAAGCAGAAAACTAGTATAAAAAATTTATTAAATGACAAAGAGATTTTATTTTTCAAAATAAAAATTATAAAATCAAACCTAAACACTCATTTACAAGAAAAAGCAAACCAAATAATTAACATTAAACAAATTTAGCAAATAAATTTTTTTTAAAAAATAATAACTTATTTTGTATAAATAATAATTTTTAAAAAATTGTATAGCAGAAAAATAAATGCAAAAAAAATAAAATAAATAAAAACTGTGCACTTTTTATAATGCCTTTCTCACTCATAATCATAAAGTAACTTCTTCATGCATATGGGGTAAATTACATTACTTCCAAGTGACCAAATGATCTCAAAAAGAAAAGCAGAGAATTTCAGGAAGACTTCACTTGACAATACAGAGAACATAAATAACTAACAAGGAGAGGGCAGAACTAAGGAAATTCATTTAGGGTCGAGACTTGGTGTAATAGAGGTACTCCTTTAGGGTGTTCACCCCTCAAAGTAATTCCGCCGAATGGCCAGTCAATTCGGAGAAATCAGCCTTCGAAATTCATTCTTAGCTTTAATACAATTAAATTTCAGTTTCCTGCAAGGATTTCCTAGCTTGGTTGATATATCGTCTGCATACTTTGCGCGAGGTCTGAGTTCAATTCATCGGTCAATTTTTTTCTTTTTATTTAATTGTTTTTAAAATTAAATAAACTTATTTATGAAAGGTTTATTAAATATTGAATTATATTTTTTGCAACTATTTTGTATTTTATAAAGTAAAAAGATTACTGTAATTATATAAATAATTATATTAAATTTTATAAACATATTTTATATTAATAAATAATATGTATAATAAAATATATAATAAATATTAAATGATATTTTACAAAAAAATTAGCTACAAATAGTTTTATAATGTGAAACACAATATACTATAAATAAAATATATTACATATAATATAAAATATATTAATATTATAAAATTAATTATTTTATAATTAATATAATAAAAAATATGTCTTTTTTTATATATATTATTAGTTTAATTATTTTATAATTTTATAAAATATTTAATAAGACCTTTTCAAATAAGTTTATTTAATTTCAAAAAGTTTATTTAAATAATTTTAATAAATTTATTTAAATTTCTATAATAAATTAATAATAATTTCAATAATAAATCATAATTTTAATAATAAACAATAATTTTAACAACAAATTAATAATAATTTTAATAATAAATTAATAATATTTCTTTTTAATACTAATACTTCATAATAATTAATTTACTAATTTTAATTATTAATAATTATTTCAAATATTTTTAACTTTTTTTTTACTTTATAAAATACAAATTACAAAAAATATCATTACCCTGATCTTGCACATTGTAAGCAGACGATTTACCAATCAAGCTACTAACTCGTTGCAGAAAATTAAAATTTAATTGTATAAAAGCTAAGCATGAATTTCGAAGGCTGATTTCTCCGAATTGACTGGCCATTCAGCAGAATTACATTGAGGGGTGAACACCCTAAAGAGAGAAGTACTACTATTACTTCTCTCTTTAGGGTTATTACTTCTCTTATTACACCAAGTCTTGACCCCAAATGAATTTCCTTAGTTGTGCCCTCTCCTTGTAAGGATCAAAAGCTTTTTCATCTAACATTCTGATAGCCTAATAACTTCAAAATTCATTATGCTTGAAAGTGGGTTCTTAAAAATATTTTAAGTATGAGCAGAAAGAGACATCTGGCTACCAAAAAAAAGAGGATATTTTGAGAGATATTCAATTGATCAGACAGTAGATGCTTGCTTGTTGCTATTTCCTCCTGTTTAAAATCATGAAGCTCCTATACTCAAATTTTGTGAATGCTGGCTTGTAAATGTGTACAAATAAATATCTATCTTTAGCTAATTTCTCTTAGAGTACCATGTTACCATCAACATTCTTTTCCAAAACATCACAATTTGCTGTACACAGATGTTAAACAGTTCATGATAATAACATGTGCAAATATCTATCCTGTAATAAATTAATACCAAAAAATTTCCCATCACTATGCTCTTTGTATGTCTGTTCTTAAATTTACAATAGTTTGTTTTTCTAAAACAAATTACTAGAGAAGTTGTTCTGCTTTTTGCACTTGATTCAAATAAAGAATGTCAAAAAAGATTTTTAGATTGTTTTTTGTTGAATCAGAATTCAAATTTCAGAATGTTTGGTAACTTATTTTTTTAAATTATAATTTTAATAAAAGAAGTTTTATTTTTTTAAAAAAATTATTTTAACCGAGAGAAAATTTGTTTGAATTTAAAAAATGAAAGTAATCAATATAATTTTAAAAATTGCTTACAATAATAATAGTAATAAAAGGGAAAAAATATAAATGATTTTTAAAAGTGATAAAAAGCAGCTAGTAAATTAAAAATTGAATGAGAAATAAATTAACTTCAATTTGAATGCTATTATGTTTCCTTTTACAAATTTTACCTAGTCCTGAAAGCAAATTTTCAAAAATCAGTAATCAGGCTTTTTGAAGATATGATTTGAAATAAGACATTTTGTTCTCTTTCACAAAAAAGCATCTAAAGATTAATAATCAATTTCTATAAAAAAGAAATTAAACAAATTGTGATTTTCCTTTCTCTAAAATAGACAGCTTTTTCACAACTGAATGGCCAAAAAAAAAATTTACATTTCTTGTCACATTAACATTTAAATCTATTTAAAAAATTATATTTTTTAATAAAATCAGTTCTTTTAATTTACAAAATAAACAAAAGCATTAAAAGCCCCAAAACAAAGGAAATTTTACCATGAATGGAAATATGTAATGTATCTATGTATAATCAATTAATAATATCAACAAAAAAATCAATGAAAAAATTTATGCTGAGAGTTTTTAAGCTAAGTAATACATTGAGAGAACTTGAAAAAAAACTATTATAAATCCCAAAGAGAAGTTCATCCACACACATTATTAACAAATAAGAATAGTGATTGAATATTAACGTTGCCCTGTTCAGCTACACAAGGGCTTTTGGCAACGGACCAAGTAATTTTGAGCCATGGTCAAGTGACGTGGAAGACACCTGAGCTGGCTCCCCCTCTCCTAACTACCAAACCAACGGGAGGACGTTTCAGCTCTCGACAGATTTAATGTGTATCCCTGCCCTACACGGCGGGTCTTTAGTGGTATTGGGCTCGAACTTATGACATGCCAGCCATGGTTCGATACCTTAACCACTGGGCTACAGCAGCCCATTAACAAATACAAAACAAATATAGAAAACCATACATAATAAAGTCAGCTGTAACCCAGATGTGTTTTTTTAAATAGGTTATCCCTTGTATGTGTGTTAATAGCATTCACTTGTTAACCTTATAATTAAACCACACTATCAAGCAGATTTGAAAATTATGTGTTAAAGAGTGAATCACACAATACCCGATTTCAGCAAGTGTCAATAACTACTATTGATATGATCCATTTACAACTAAATACTAAATTAATAACAGGAACTTAATGAGATTTACTTTTAGAATGAATGTTATATTAAATTCAATATTATGATAAATGATAAAAGGTACTTTCTAAAGCTCAAAAATGACATGCTCAAAACAAGTGTGTTTCAATAAAATAGCTGCTCAACAAGATAGTAATAAATGTTAAACATGTTGACATGTAAAAATGAATATTAGGAGCTAAAATCTAAAAGGTGGGAGGACAGTGGTATACAAAAGGGTGGGGTTGCTGAAACTCTCCTATATACCAGAAATTTTGGTATTTACATATTGTACTATAAACCAATTTCGTCAAAACAACAAATGTTGACAAATACCATGATCTGCAGTTACTTGAGAAAATCTGTTTCGGTGCACAAAACAATCTTGTTCATGCATGTTCAAAAATAATCTTTTTTTATAGGTTGCATTGTTTGTGTGCATCTTCAAACACTATATTCCTGCACCTGTTCAAAAATAATAACAATGTTTATAATTATTAATAATATTTTTTTCTTACTTTGTAGGAAAAATATTATTAAAATTTGATACCTATCATACAAAAATGCTGTCTAACATGTAAGTACCTGAAAGACTACTCAGCTGAGCAAAGTGGTAAAACAAAGAACATCTTGGATCTGCATGACAACAATTATAGATCCATACTTATGTAAATGGCAATCTACATTAAGATACATTTGTCACAGTTTGCAATAACATGTTGGGTGCTTGAATAATGTAGTTATTATACCTTTTGTTTATTACAAGTTTTTTTAAATGTCATTCAATTCTTCTAAATTTCCATCAAGTTATTTGTTGACATTCTGATACAGAAGGAGTATGAGCTGGAATCAGTTTTCATGCATTTGATTTGACAAAATTGGTTGACAATATAATATGTAAGTACTGAAATTTAAAATTTTTAGCATAAAGATTACACCTTGGTACATTAATCTACCTGTTTTATGAAAAATAACCCCTTATAAAAGAAGTACATGTACGTCACTGGTGGAAGGAAGGGTAAAAAAAGTGCTACTTGGAACAAATTAGAATGATGAAAGAGTATAATTCATTAAATAAATTATTTCATCCATAAAAATGTATTTTTAATCAATAGTTAATTGAATATTTTATGGAAAATATACAGCCAAAATTTTAAAATTGGTACTAGAAGTAAAGATTTGTTTTACACCAAAAAAATATTTTCCTCACAATCAATTTACAATACAAACTTCTGGAGAACTACAAACCTTCCTCTTAGCCACTGCTGGATCAGCTTGACAATCTCGGTCAATATGTTCTCCAACTGCAATATCTGGCTGTTCTCCTCTTTTAGATGGCACGGGGTTATTGCATAAAGGACATACAGGTACTTGAACATCTCTTCCCTGGGCATTAATGCATGAATGCTCAATATAGTTAAAATGTTCATAACTAAAAAAAGTTAAAATGTTCATAACTAAAAAAAGTTAAAATGTTCATAACTAAAAAAGATAAAACTATTTAAAAAGCTTGAATTTTTATTTAAAGTATAAATATAATGAGATACTACATAAATGTCAATATATCTTGGTAGATCTTGTATATGTTACTGTTGAAGTGTATAATTCAGCTATTTAATAGAATAACTGGGTATTTCATTAAATAACTAGACAAAGTATATAATAGATGAAAAATTTCATACTTTACTTAGTTATTCTATGAAGTAACTAGGTATTCGATAAAATAACTAAAGATATATCATTAAAGTGAAAAATAAACAATTTCAAAGATATTTTATAAATTAATTGATCATAAATAGCTAAAATCTCTCGAAAAATACATTTTATCCCTTTTGCGGATGAATAATTTATAAATAAAAAGGGAAAGCAGATCATATAATTTATTATTGCTCATATTGATAACATTAGTTAAACAGAAAGGGGGGGATATGTTGCAAAAATAGATTATATTTAAGTATTATCAACAAAAAAAATACATAAAGAGAAGAAAAACTGTTGCTTCATAATAACATTGGGCAAACTTTTAAAACAAAAATGCAAGAGAATATTAATTAAAATTTTATGAGATGCCTTTATTTTACTTTTCATTACTTATTAAAGCAATGATTGCTTATTATTTTTAGAAACAGGCACACTTTTTTTCAGGTGAGCACTTTTTAAATCCTTATCCAGTACTGCAACTTTGAATTGTTGCAACAGATCAAAGCGTTGTGTCAATATTTGGAACTTCTTAAATGGAAATTAATTTTCGTTGACATATACTGAACTGATATCTAGAGTACAATTGTTTTATTCGGCCATCTCTAGTTCCTAATCAGAAAAATCCTTCACAAAGCAGCTAGAACTGGTTGAAAGAACTTTCAAGTGCTGTATTTCATACTTTAATGATCAAGTAATCATTATTCTATAGAATACCTAGTTGAATCGTAGACTTCAATAATTTTATATGCTTTGACATACTTGTCTAGTTATTTCATGAAATATCTAGTTATTCTACGAAATAATGGATTTCACACTTTAATGGTAACATATACACAGGATCTATTTCATTAGAGACAGAACACATATTTTTAACACTATCAGATAGTTATTAAAAATAAATTTTAAGAAAATAATTAAAAAAATGACACATTAATAATAAAAAAACTTCTTAACTGCATCAAAAGTTAAACTAATACTTCAATTCAATGAAAATTGTGTCATGTTCATATAATCTCCAATAAATTTTAAAAAACATATATCATGCAATAAACAAATTATACAGTAAATGGTATAGACATATAATAAATATAAATAAAATATAATACAAACAATAAACACTAATGCTTTTGCAAAAAAGCTTGAAGAAAATGAATTTTTTTTAATAATCTTTGAATATGCTTTTAGATTACATCTGACAACATAATAAAAGGAAAAACTTAAATGAAAGGAAGTAAAAATAACATGATAAAAGAACAAAATCTACACTTTACCTCATGAATCTCAATTTCTCCATGAGTAAAAAAATATATATATATTCATACATTTAATAAAAGTGTTTTAAATGATAAACAGAATCACATAGAATACCTGGAAGTGTACTACAAGTTAAAAATATTGCCACATTACACGTTCAGCAAATATAGAAAAGGGATTTTCAAAGATATATAATACTAGATATTAGAGAAAAATAGTAACCTGAGACCATTTCAAATTTATCAAAGAGCAATAATAATTAGTTTTATTCATCCTGCTTCAGGTAAAATAGAATCTAAAGGCATAGAGAGAAATTTTTCCTGAGGAGGAAGGAGTATTATCACTTTAATTTATACCTCAAAACTAATTTGAAATTTCCCTGTTTATTTTCAAGGTGAGAAGAATGTTTATGAGGAGTACACAATTTTGAATATTCATTTTTCTCAAAAAGAGATATGAGAATAAAAATTTTATTAGAAATTATCCGTTTACAACTTCTCTATATAGTGATCTTGATGGGGAAGAGAGGTTATTGCACCCATATCCCTAACTGGTATTCACAGATGGAATCTTATAATCCTATTATGAAAAGATGGTTAAAGATAAACCTAAAGATCAATGATACTCTGATACAAGAAGAGAACACTGAATGTGAGAATGACAATCAAGAGGCAATATGGAAAATATTTTGAATAATAATCTCCAAATCTCTTATCAAGTTTTAAAAAGTGGTAAGAAAATTTAATTTTTAAATATAACAGCAAATTTTTTTATAGGTGACTTAAAAAAATTATTTCTGAGATGAGAAATATAAACAAAGGAATAGTGTATAAGTGCTCCTTCTGATACATAAATCTGCCCATCTCCTTAAAAAATTCACATAACAATTAAAACATATTTATACATAGTGGATTACTTATATAAAATTAGATTACAAGCTAAAAATAATAACAGACTCACCAAAAGAGATTGGAACAAGCATCACATTTCATAGGCAAAAAATCTGGAAGAAAATGTAAAGGAGTAATGATTTTTATTGTCCAAAAATATGTTTAAGTATAGATTTTATATGTAAACTTTATAAAATATACCAATAGAATAATCACAAGTCTATTATTCAACAGGTATTTATACAAACACAAGCCTTGACTTTTTTTCTATACCAGTCCTTTTTTATGTGAACTTTGCACCCAGTTAATGGAAAAATATCCGAAATTTTAAAAATTTACTTCAATGAATTACTATAAGTTTAATTTTTATGACTATCAAATTTAAAATTTAATTAATTTATAATTAAATAATTTATACCAAAATTATTTCAGACAGTTCTTAAACAGCAGTCCTTTTTACTTTTGATCTTTAGAATTTAATAAAGCCACCATTTAGTGAACCTTTTAAAATACTATATACTAATAACTTCAAAACTTAATTATAACTTTTTTCTTCACATTTTATAGGCAATAATAATTATCTTTCAAACTTTAGATTTATATCCAGTCAATTAAAATTTTATTTTTGTATGCATAAAATTCTAATAATTTGTTTTCAAACTTAAAGTAGTTATTCCTCCCTAATGATATTTGTGGGGGAGGGAGGAAATCTCTCATACTTTAAATATATATTAAGCACTCCATAATTTTTTTTTTAAATAATTACTTTTAGTGTAAACTAAAGCAAATTAATGTACTTTTATTAAAAAATTTTAAATTATGTATGCCCTTTCATTTTATATCTCTAACTTGAGTTTTTCTTGTTTGAATAAGGGAAAAAAACAAATACATTTCTTTTTTAAAAATGTAAATAGAATGATATACAGCAGTGATGCCTAAAGTGGTCCATATCAACCCTCAGGGGTCTATGATGACCTGAAAGGTGCCCACATCAATGAAAAATAATTTGCGGATCCATGAAGTGTAAATGGGAGGTCCATGATATTGGCTCTTGTTTAACAAAACCGTGACTTTAATTTTAAGAGAAAATTTAATCAAGTGGAAACCACATTTATTTACTAAATTTAATGAGGTTAATTTGCAAGTACAAGGACCAAGATTTCAGTGTTTCTTGCCAGAATAAAGCTAAGTATAATATTGGATACACTGAATTTTTACAATTTCTCAATTTGTCTCAGACAATCAGCCAGAAAAATGTTGTTATAACCTACATTCAACATTTAAATGCCCTTCATTCAGATTTTGAAACTAGGTTTGAGAATGCTTTGACTATGGTAATAACACAGTATGCAATGCATTCATATGGTTACATTCAAAAAAGAATGCTAGATTTCAGCAGGAACTGATTGGAATAGACACTAACGAAGATCTTAAAGTAAAGTTTGGACATGGATATCAACAATTTTGCAAACCCAGATTCACCCATCCTATTAAAAGCATTTGTTTGTTGCACAGAAACTTTATGTATTAATTAAATTAATTTAATTAACATGTGCTTCTTAAGCTTTAAACACACTTCACTAGTTAGAAATTTAAATCTTTTAAAGTAAGCAGCTCTATACCATGCGTTAAAAGGACATTTAAATCCATAAATTTGCTAAAATTCAATACTAAGTAAGTAGGGGTCTACCTAAAACCGAAAAACATGTAAAGGAGTCTATGGGACAAAAAAGTTAGGGAACCTCTGAAGTAAAGGGTGAAAGTTGGCATTTTGACAATTTTTTTAGTAAATTAATACAGGTAGTAAAAGTATCTTACACGCCACCAGAAAAATTTATCATTTGAATTAACTCCCCCCCCCCTTAAAAAAACTTAAGAGAAGGATAAACTACATTAAAAAATTATCAAATATCATACATCCTCTACAATTTATTTTCACCTTCCAAAATTTAATCACATTTTCAGAAATGCATAACTGATAACTGAGAAGCAATTAAAATTTAGTGTATTATCTGATATCAAACAAAAATTGACACAACAAATGTTGCAGCTAAAAAAGTCACTATCTCTCGTCACTCTTATCATGTGATTCAGAGGGAAAGGATTCTAAATTTATATAAAAGGAATACAAGAAAAAAGTTAAAATTTACCAACAATTGCTAGTTAGCCATTACAGAATTTGTTAGTTTAAAATAAATTTCTTTTATATAAAAATAATTTTTAATTTTATTATTTAAAAAATAAATTTATACTTAAGCTTACCTGAGTAAAAAGTTCACTAGAATAATAAATATGAAAAACATTCCATACAAATGTATAACAAATAAGAAATATTTCAGAAAAAAAGCAAATATGAAACTAAGTACAAGACTTTAAGAATAAAAATGAATCATGATATGGCAAGTCAGCATTAACATACCACAAACAGTCAAAAGACCTGTTTTGCTATGGTAGAAGTAGGTATGTATTAAGTGTTAGTATGTTTAATGTTAAAAAGTATTGGAAGAATTTACTGAAAAACTTTCAAGTATTAATATAACAGTAGTAAAAGTCAAACCAATAAAAAATTTTCAATTCATCAATTGTAGAATACTTTTTGCTAAGTAGTCTTGATTAAATAATATACATAGAGACCAAAAATATCTCAAGTACTTCCACAGTCAAACAAATATTAAAGTAGTTTTTGAGCTCAAACAATCTGAGATTTGTTTGAATGCTTTGCGGGTCTGAATAATTTTCATAACAATCTAAGCAAAATACTGAAAGAAATTTTTCTTTATGAATCAATAACAGATTTATGTTTTAATATCTAGATCTTTTAAACACATATTCAAATTTATATATTCAAATTATAATCCTGAGAGTATTTCAAAAGCGATCTATATCCACTCTTTTCTTTTCCTTTTCTCCAATGCAAGTTTTGCCAAGCAGACTTTATTGATGACAACACATAGTATACACAACAACTCTTCTAGGCAAAGCCCAAATTTAATTGGTTTTTCAACCTTTTTTGAAGTATTAGGAAAAAGACAATACTTCTAAGAAAAGGTCAAAATGTATTTTGCAAATATGGTGGTAAAAGGTTATTAGCGAGAATATTCTGTCTGGCTTTGATTGTATCATTTTTGGTGACTTTATCACCAGCACCAGTGAAATGGAAAAGTACCAGAATAATTTATTCTGCAAGGGAATAACTTATTAAGTACAAGGATATTTCTACAAAATTCACAACAAAATGATTTCATTTATGTTATCTACATGAAAACTATAAACAAAGAATACTAATTTTAAAATGCATTCATAAACAATTATGTTGAATAATAAATAGTTTGGTTAGACCCAATTTTAGCTCATGCCTTTATTCCTTACCAACTTTTTTGAATTATTGGCAAACCTCACAAAAATCCAATATAGGAAAACAAGGTGTTGGCAAAATTCAGTAACATTTCCTTTGCTCCAGCCCCATAGATATAAACTAAATTGGGATTTTATCAAATAATCTTGTTCTGGTAAAGTACATGATATCAATTTTGATATGAAATACTTCCTTAGAACTAAGCAACCCTGACTTAATTTTAACTCTTTTCTCGGCTGACCAAACTTCCTTGCCAGTTTAGGATACTTAAAAAAAAAAAGATACTTGTGTAAAATCGCATTAACTCTGAAATTTGGTGTAACACCATCCGAACTTTCCGCAATAATTTAGATAGCCAAAAATTCCTAATTATATTCAAGAAAGCAGCAGTCATCTTTATTGCAAATATGATGCTAAATTAGTGCAAAATTCATCACTACATGAATCTAAGTGATTTCCTTAACTCTGTTGCAATATTGCATCATTTTTCTTGTTTGGTAAAAAAAAAAGTTGACAAGACTTTACATCCATACCAGAAAATACTAATCAAAATTTTTTTTCAAAACAATATCAAGGTAAGATTTTTATACTTAGGCGCAATAATATAAAATGAAGTAAACTCTCAATATAACCGACGTTGAAATACTAATAAAAGTTTCACTAGGGTGTTTAAAAAATTACAATGCTTTCCATATAAGTTTTTTGAGTTTTAATATATGTGATCTTAAATTTTATACATTAATTAATTTACTATCCAAATTTCTCTAAAAAACATCTGACTAAAATAAATTCCGTAATTGCATCATCAAAACAGTATGTCAAAAGAACATTCTTTGATTTACTTTCGTAAAAATATGTCCTCCGAAAATTCTGACATTTTTTTTTCCTTATGTGGTTTAAATAATTTTCCAAAACAATATAACTGAAGGTATAAAATGTACTAACATACTTACCTAATCTATTACAAGATTTTTCATGGCAGTGGCTACCCAAATGTGGAAATTCCATGTTAAATTTTCCTAAGGCTAAATTTTAGCTAACTGATGTCGAAGAGAGCAACTATAAGACTGAAAATAAAATCTGAAGTCTTTAATTTGTACTCATGTTTGTATTTCGTCATCAGACTGAAATTGCTTAAGTCATTCTAGTGTAAAACCTGAAGTATAATGCTTACACACACACATGATTTTGTAAACAAGAATGATGCTGAGTTTAGTTGTGTGCAACTAAAATTCAAGTTTCGATTCAAAAAGGGGGTAAAAAATCATCAATCTGCGAAGAGACTCATATAATAAACAATCTTCCCATAAGTGCTAGTGAAGAGTTTTTAATATAAATTTAAACCGTAACGGAAAACAATTCGATTGCGTTAATAGTCAGTGATCCATAATGCCTGGCCAACGGCTCTGTTAGCAGGGTTTTGTTGTGTGAACTATAGTGATTACCCAAGTTCCATTCGACGCGTGACAGACAGGAAATGATATAAAAAATGTGCAAGAACAAGAAAATAATGCAATATGATTATAAGTGTTTAAAAAAAACTACTGCGAAAGAACATAGGACGGGGGGATTACATCAGATACGAATAGATTGCGAAATACTGAAACAGGAAAATAGCTTTTTATGAATTATATTGTGAAAAATAAATACAATGAACAAGAAGAAATAGCTTTCGGTGTAGATTTTTTAAGATATATGGTAAGATTTTTTATGGAACTTGAAACTTTATTTTCAAGTAACAGTTGGAAAAATGAAAAAATTGAAAAATAATATTAAACTTTTCAATAAGTAAAGTTCGCAACACCATACGAACAAAGGAAAGAATTTAGGGGAATCCCTACAAGTTCAAAACTACTTTCAACTGAGTTGCCCTGATAACAGTTATGTTGAAACCTTCCATGTATTTATATCGTAAATGTGGCAGAAATTATTGCAAGCTCTACTTGCTTTCGACGTTTAATCAACTCAGTGCCGGATCGTGCTGCTGCCTACATTGCAGCAGGAAGCGGCTCCAAGTGCAATTTGTTTAATTGTGGAAGCTTTATTTGTTTAATTGATTTAAGATTTGCTTAGTTGATTTTGGGAAAGTAAATCTCGCATCTGTACCATTACGTGTATCGAATTTCATTCCATTCCGAAGCTCCCTTCTTGGTGTGCTGTTTTCAATGTCCGTGAGTATACCAAAAAGAACAAGCATGACTTTATCATCAATATCCCACGCTTAAATGCATTTCATAATTTCGTAACATCTAGATCAGTGACTCTCAACCACTGTGCCGCAGCACTTTGTGTGCCGCCGTATTCTTGAAATGTGCAGCCAAATATTTTTAAAATTATTAATTATACTCAGAGAAAAAAAATAATAAAAACTGGAACCGAAGGTGTCGGCAGTTTTATAGAAAAAAAATAAAAATAAACTATTCATAAAATTTTTATTGATAATTTAACTACACTAGAGGAGAAAGTTATTCAATACTTTCCAAATTTAGATATAAAAAAAAATGATTGGACTAATAATCCATTTGTGTACGGATACATCTGTATAGGAATGAATTAAGAGGAAGAACTAATATACCTCAGTAATAATCAAGATTTAACTTCAAACATTTAAAAGAGTCAACTAATTCATTTTGAAATAAGGTATCCGACTGGATTCGGAGACAGTTTTCTAAAATATAACTTTAAATAATTATTTAATTGTTATTTTTTTTAAGCAAGTATGTTGCAAAACTATAAAAACACAGCAAAAAGAATTGTTTGAAAATTTTTTTTTCAAATACTCGTATTGAGAAATCTGAACCAAAATATTATAAAAATTTGCACTTTTTCGAACAACTCTAAAAATATATATTTTACAAAAACAAATAGAATTTGAATAGCAATATAATTCTTTAATGTATAACTATGTTGTATACTAAAAAAAACTTAAGTTTTACAATAAAATTGTGAAATACAGGTGTTCAACTTGAAAAACCCAGAATCTTTTTTTAAAAAAACTTTTATTTCATATAAAATTGATTTAAAAAAAATAACTTACTTGATAAATTACCTTTAGCTTTTAGCACAAAGCATTCATTACAATACAAAAAAATTCATAAAAATATTTCAATTACTTTAAGAGATATCCCTGTTACCGCGAACCATTATGTTCAAAAATAACATTCTTCAAACAACTCAAAATAAAACTTATATTTGCAATAAAACTTTTAAAGGTTTAGGAAGGTGTAAAAATTTCTAAATTTGTACGTGGTACCATCCTGAATCTCATATTTAAAACTTTTACATTTTTGAAGGGCCTTTCTTTTTTTACGAGACAGTTTCTTATCTGGTTAAGATTGCCTTGTTAAATCAACAATTCTAGTACTGTCGAGGTACCAAAACTATCCCTTTATTTTAGAGCTTAATTCCATTCCTAACTTTTGAAGTAGAGGTAATAAACCAGTAAACCCAGAATTAAAAAGCATTATTGCTATATAAATCCCTAAGCGGAGTGTTTGTAGCTCAACAAATGTTTCTCTCGGGATTATACTCTACACGACATTGTTAAAACTTTTATTGCTGTTCTGAGTTTTCCCGTGAAGACATTTTCTGAGGAGATTTTGATCGAAAAGATCCATTTAAGATTTTTTTAATAGAATTAATAGCTGAATTTAGATGATGCGTTGATTTTTCTTTCAACGTATCTCTAACAAATTCTGCACTCTGGAAATATCTTCTTTTTTGGCCCCACTTACCTTGTTTTTGGCATGATAGCTTTAATTTAATAAAAAATAATTATAACTCTGTACAAAAGTACTAATAAAAAAGATCTAAAGAGCTCAAATTTTGAACGCAACTGATTAAAAGATAGCAACTAGTTTGAACCGAAACAAACATTGCAATCAGTTAACTGTTGCCTGTTTGAAAGCGAAATATATCTATTAAAACGTTTATAAAGTGAAATAAAGCTTACTAAACATTAAAATAATACGTTAAAACAGTGTTTCTCAAACTGTGGGGCGCGATAACCCTACGAGGGGGGCGTGAGCCTATCGAAAATAAAAGATTTAAAAATAATTAATTTACTGGGATAAGTTAAAACAAAATACTTTCAGACATAATAAAAAATGCACTCTTACTCTGATATAATTTTTAGGCGCGCGCGCGATATTAAGTCAACAAAAATAAAAACTTCTTCAATACCTAATTAGCTATCTTTGATCCTATAACCAAATAAAAAAACTTTTATTTGATTTGCTGTAATCCCATGATGAGAGATTTTTTTATTATGCTTTCTGTTTAAACGTAACATGCAACCCTTTCAGAGAAAAAACAGAACCCAGACGCAGAATCGAAAAAATTTAGGAACATAAAAAATTCCTCACTGTCATTATTTTTGAAATACTACACATTATAGCTGTAATCTGTTTAACCTTCTAAGTTATTGATACAGTTAGTTATGACCCCTCTCTTATGTGTTTGTTTCTCATTTAGGGAAGTTGTAAGTAATTTATTTCTCTGTTACGCTTTTTTCCATACAAAAGAGTTTTATGATATTTGGAAAACCACGGAGAGCATACACACACACTTTGAAGGATTACTTGGCCAAGACTTATTTTTAAGAGTATTCTATACATATAAAGCATAACGCGAAAAACGTTTTACACAATTTTATGTAATCATAATGAATACACTTTTTACCCGGAAGTGGTAGCGCGGGACGCACAAATTACGAAATCATTAATTCTGGCAAAACTGTTTATTTGTTACCAAAGAAAAATTGAAAAGTCCTTGAAAGTAGGTAAGTAAACTTCCTCTTAATTAAATTATTCACTGGAATCACGATTTGTATCGTGTACAATAAAATAATTATAAAAAAAAGGATTAGGTTGACTCAATAACCCCGCTCGACCGTATCGAGTGCGCGCCTGCTCCCGGGTTAAAACATGTTGAAATCTTTTCGCTTTAAATATTAAAAGTAATACAGTTATCCTTCATCGGAATTTTATATTATTGTTCATTATTTAACATCAAATATAAATGATAATTCTGTGAGGCTTAAAATTACCATTCGCTTAAAACTAATTATAATTTGAGCAACCATTTTAAAAAAATCATTTTACATTTTTGTAAACATTGTCGAGCACTTGGCTTTGCTCTCCTTACAATTCCGCGATTATATCAATAATGTTTTATTTTCTTATAAATGAACTCGGGCAAAGAGCGGGCACTTCAGCCGGTATACTTTTAATGTATCAGTGATGCACAAAGTATTTTATAACTAATTAATACTAAATTAAGAACAAGTTTAATAAGTATTAACGACTTCCATGGGCTTGTCTTGCAAAGCAAAGTTTTTCAAAGGAATGCTTATGATTAGAAATTGACCCTCTGAGTTCTTTTTCTATATTTAGCAGATATCTATATTTTGTCTTCTAAGCAGCCACCGCATTTTGCAATATGTTCAATTTAAAAATTAGAGAAAGGAAAAATAACATAATAATTATCCTATTATTTTATTTATTTATTTATTTTTTCCTTAAAAGTAGTACACAAAATCTAATACTTAATATTACTAATTTGCATGGTTTATAATTAAGATCGCCTATTGTAACTTTAGCGTCAATGTGCATTATTATTGCATTCAGTACATTATTAATGTATAAGGGGGGCGCGATAAAAATTGCGATCAAAAAGGGGGGCGCCAGTATTGAAAGTTTGAGAAGCACTGCGTTAAAACATTTTAAATGAATAAAAATCGTATTTTGCGGGTGAAAATCCACCGAAAACTCACACTTTTGGTTTTGCATTTAAATTTCCGATTTCGATTTGGGCTTACTACACCAAACAAAAACAGCTGTAACTTATTTTTTCTAATTTACTCTGAGTTAAAAGTAAGATATTTTTAGAAAGCTTATTAAAAACAGGCTACAAAAGTAGACTAAAATACGAGTTTCGATTTTTTTTATGAGAATGATTTTAAATCAGTCGGATACCTTAACGTTAGAGGCTATTATCTCATAATAACAAAAATAGCTTTAAAAATATTGTTACAATTTTATACATCTTATTTCTGTGAATTCGGATTTTCAGCATAAAAAATCCTACTAATATTATAAACGCGAATGTAAGTTTGTTCGTTACACTTTCACGCGAAAACTACTTAACCAATCATCATGAAACTTTGTACACATATTCTTGGAGGTGTTAAAAGTAACATAGGATATATACTTTTTATTAAAAAAATCATTTTTCACGTTCCCTTCTAATATTATAAATGTGAATGTAAGTTTGTTTGTATATAATTGCCAGATAAATATATCTTTATATATAAAAATCTTCTGTGCGCGACTTTCCATTCCAATTCAAAAGGGTTCAGTTTCCCGTCAAGCCTAGCTTTGCTGTAACTATAAGCAAAGCACAAGGGCAGACATTACAGGTAGTGGGAGTGCATTTAGAAAAGCGATGCTTCTCTCATGGTCAACTATACGTAGCCTTTTTGCGAGTGTTTAATGCCCGGAATTTACACATATTTGCACCCAACGGAAAAACTTATAATATAGTCTACAAAAATATCCTAGAATAATAATCTGCATTTTATCTTTATAAATTGTAAATTCACAATTATTTATTTTTGTTACAGTGAAATATATTTTAACATTTGTTGCTGTTATTCAATAAAGCATATTTTAAGTTTTTGAAACTTCATTGTATGGCGTAATTTTCAAAAATTGATAATTCCAGCCAAGATATAAAATATAGTTAGCATATTGATTCATTTCTATTGTACCGATACTTATTTAATGACTTAAATGCGAGCGAAGCCGCGGGTAAAAACTAGTATTTTTATACTTTTTTTTCAAATATAAAAATGAAAATAAGATTGAGATTTATACATGTAGATGACGAAATGAGAGTGGCATTATCATTATTACGACCAAACATAGACGAAATTATCAAAAATCATCAAGCTAAAATTTCGCATTAAATGTACTCTTATAATTAATTTGCAATTAATGACACCATAAACATTTTATTGTCTTTGTTGAGAATATTATTATTTTATTTAACATTGAAAATTGTTATCACAACCTATTTCGCATAGTGTATTATAGATAAATAAAATTCTTTTAAGCAGTGCTTCTCAAATTTTCAATATTTGAGACCCAATTTTCCGCCATAGTTTTCATTGCGCCCTCATCCATACAATAACAATGTATTAAATTCAATGATAATGTACTTTGACGTAAAGCACGACGTACAATACGACTTTAAATATAAACCGTACAAATTATCAAGATAAGAATTAAATTTTGTATACAATTTTATTATATGACAAGCCCATTGGGTCAATGCTAATAATTATACTTTTTCTTTTAACTTATTATTGTTAAATTAATTGTGAAACACACTGTGAAGTACAGATACATTTACGAGTGTACTATTAGTGTAAATGTGTGTATTTTTTTTGTTTGTTGTTGTTATGTCATAATTCCTTTTGTTTCTCTTTTCCTTTCAGCAAATTATTAATATTTTAAAATAATCTTTTATTTTCGACTTTTCCATAGGTTGTCCCCCCCACGTAGGGTTATTTGAGAAATGCTGTTTTAAAATTATTTTATTGTTAGTGTGCCTCCAAATTTTTAAATTGTTGAAATGTTTAAGGTAACTGGGACGTCTGCAAGAAGGAAAAATTAACTTTATTTACACCAAATTTAAATTGTACTCACTTAAATTAAAAGCAAAGGAAGTAAAATTTTTAAGTTGAATTATCTGTACATTTATGCATTGCAATGTAAAAAAATTTTATTTTAAATTACAATTAAATCTGTAAGAGCAATAAACAGTCAACAACTATTTTTTTTATTTTCGAGACATGTTCTTACCTTTAGGTACACTTTGCATAAAACCCACCGCATATATAGCTATACAATTTTACAGAGTTTTTGCAAACATAACAATCTATAAAATAAATTAAATGAAATCTTAAAAAATAAATTTATAAAAATTTTAAAATCTTTTAAAAATTTAGTGATTTAAATTTCCTTTAAATTTTACGCGAAATCGTACTACATCTAAAATTTGTGAATGTTTATTTGAAAACGAATTCATTCACTTTTTTGAAAACTTGTGGATCTTATAATATGCAAAATATCAGCAATATAGGTAAAGTAGATTTTGAGAAAAGTGTACCGGAATGAACAAAAAATGCATTCTGAGACATCACAAATAAAGATATTTTCATCTATGATTTGTAAAATAATATTTTTTTAATGTAATATAAAGTCATACCATAATTAATTGGATTATTTTGCGTCATTTCTCAGTTTTTAAATTGTAAGTTTAAAATTCTAGATTATTTATAGAATTCTTTTTAATTACTGTTTCTTTACTTCATCAACAAGTCTTGTCAACGATTCACACCTTCTTCGTTTAAAATACCAAAAGTTTATGTCTATAAGTTTTAGTATTTTTACTTCACTTTAAACATCATCATTACAGGATATTACAGAATTCCTTATACATATTTTTATTGTTATAAAAATACACAAAGAAAATGTTTTTAATGTGTTTATTCAAAGAAATGTTTATTAATTTAAAAAATTAATTTGTTGTCTTATTTAAATGGAACTCTGTTTTTAAAAATTATAACAAAAGAATCTCTATTTTTACTCAAACATATGAATGTTTATTTTAAAGTAAAACCAATAAATATAAACATATAGAGTTATTCTTGAGTATTCAAATGTTAACAATAAGCAGTTAGGAAAAACGAAATGTCCGTTTTAAAAGCTGTGCACTTAATTTAGAATAATCCTGAGGATCCATTTTGTACTAAATACATTTGATTTATGATTTAAAAATTACACTGAGTATTTATTAACGTAAAACTAAACATAATTAACATTCCAAAAACAATTTTTTTTTAATTTTGTAATTAACGATTTAAATTTTCCGTAATCTTTGCAGAAAAAAATGTGAAATTTTAATAAATGTGAACATATAATACAGAAAAATTACATACTTTGTATAGAAAAATTAGTTTTTTACAATCCATGTTATATACAAAATGGATTTTGAAGAAAGTGTACCTGAATAATGCTTACATCACATTTGCTTACAATTTTAAAATTCAATTTTCTAGCGTTCTGTTTATCACATTTTCATAAATAATACATCTATGGAGGCAGAAAAGTGCCCTCTATTTTTTAAAAGTAAAATTAAAAAAAAATGCAAAATTTAAAGCAGTATCACGTCTCAGTTATCTTAAATTTGTTTTGAATTGTTGAATTTTTTTTTTTGGGGGAGTGATCATTTGAAGAGAAAACCTATTTACGAGAAAAGAAAGTCATTAAACTTATTGTAATTTACATAGCTGATATTTATTTAGTATTTAAAATCTATGCCGATCCGAACAAATCTTCATTTCGTTTAACTAGTAAAAGGTATTTATATCTTCCTTTACAAGTGCTTTTATAGTTCTTTAATATTTAAATACCTGATCATATGAAATATATGGGGAAAAACATCTTATTACATTCACTTTTATTATAAGACGATAAAAATAATTATTTGTTAGTTGAAACATTTTATAAGGTTTTTCTGAAATAAAAAAAAATGCTAATTTTTACTTCTTTCCCTATACATGCATATAGTATATACATTCCGAGTGATCATAAAAAATAAACTCCTCGATGTATGAACTTTTAGCTACGTATCCACTTAAGGTTCCCGTTGACACGCCACCACGAAATCCCGAATGTAATGTTAATCCTATGGAGTTTTTTACTTCTCAATTTACGTCTAGGGTATTGCTCTTAATTGCATGGAATAAAATGCGTCTAAAAAATAAAAAAAAAAAAAAGAAAATTTTTTCATTATTTCGATTTTCGCAAAATAATTTCTAAGTATTTTTAAGTATTATTTAAAGATCTGATTGAATATTCATATCTAGTGCACTAAAACGATCATAAAAATATTTTAAATTATCGGATAAAAAACTAAAATCAGGAAAAGTTTCCTTTTATTATGCTATTAATTTTTTATTAATTTTAAATTAATTTATTTGCGAGTAATTATTAAGTCAGTATTGCACATTTGGAAAAAGGGGGAAAGTAAACTTGTAACTCCGCCTTCTTGCGGAATTACATGAAATTTCCCCGTATGTTCCATTGACGAATGGTGATTTATGACTCGTTTGGTGGGTTGTGAACGAGAAATGTAATTTTCAAAGAATTTGTAGGGGGTGTTTAGAGGATATGTCAAAAGAAAAGGGGGGGAGAAAGAAACGTTTATTTTAAGTCCCTTCGTTCCAATAGAAAGTTTGGACTAGTTTCTTACATAAATATCAGCAGTTACAGTGGCGACGCGATACCTGAACTTAATATGGGCAAGATACATTTCGCGAGACCCTCTGATGGCGTAAGAAGGAAGGTTTACAAAATAAAAAATAAAGTAATTTTATTCCTAAAGAAAAAAAACCAAACTTTTTACTCATATTTCTTTGGCACATTAAACAATAATGAAAAGAAAAAGAAGAAAAATTAAAGAAACAGAAATTTTCTAATAAAGAGTGTTTTTTTTCCAGGTATAGAAGTTTAAGTTGGCATTACTTTCCAAGATGGCGACCGATTTAACAGCTGTCAAGTGATTTATTCTCAGTTTGGTTTGGTAATTCATCAAAATGATCATCAAGCAAGGCGTAGATTCGTCGAATGGGCCCAAAACGAGATTGCCGTTGTTCCCGATTTTCATAAGCGAATTTTGTTTAGCGATGAAGCGCACTTCTGGTTGAATGGCTACGTCAACAAACAAAGCTGCCGCATTTGGAGTGAGGCTAATCCACAAGTGTATGTCGAAACACCGTTACATCCAGAAAAACTGACTGTTTGGTGCGCTTTATGGGCTGGTGGAATCCTTCTTCAAAAACTATGAAGGCCACAACGTTACAGTCAATGGTGATCGGTATAGAGCCATGATTACTAACTTTTTCATTCCTGAATTGAACAATCATGATGTCCAGGAGCTGTGGTTCCAACAACACGGCGCAACATGTCACACAGCTCGTGCCACAATCGATTTATTGAAAGACACGTTTGGTGACCGCCTAATTTCACGTTTTGGACTTGTGAATTGGCCTCCAAGATCTTGTGATTTAACACCGCTAGACTATTTTCTGTGGGGCTATGTAAAGTCATTGGTCTTTGCGGATAAGCCACAAACGCTTGACCATTTGGAAGACAACATTCGCCGTGTTATTGCCGATATACGGCCACAAATGTTGGAAAAAGTCATCGAAAATTGGACGTCCAGATTGGACTACATCCGAGCAAACCGTGGCAGTCATATGCCAGAAATCATATTTAAAATGTAATGCCACAAAATTATCTTTCGAATAAAAAAAAATTCATGCCAATTGAATAATACATCGTTGTTTTATTGCAATTTAAAGTTCTATACCTCTAAAAAAACACCCTTTATAAGTTTTGCTGAAATCCTTAATGATTGGTTTGTAATTTATCTTAGATGCAATGTCTGCATCAATAGATAAAACTGCCAAAGTTGAAAGTCTTTCCTGACTCATTGTATTTCTTACATAATTTTTTATTAGCTTTGATTTTGAAAACCTCTTCTCAGCAGAAGCGGTACTTACAGGTATTGTTAACAAAATTCGGAAGACAATGTAAATATTTGGAAAAATTTCTTTCAAATCGTTCTCTGTGACATTTTGGGGCAGATGTTTCACGTCTGTAATGATGTTGGGTAAATGTGGCATCATATTTTGTAATTCTTCATATAATTCGTAAAGTTTGAAGTCAAAGCTCTCACCTACTTACAGGACTGTGTAACTCCTGACAGTTTTTCAGTATTTGATCTTTTGAAATACTTTGTGACTTCCTTAAATCATATAGAAAACCAAAATGTTCAAAAGGCTGATTTAAAGATATAAATCTTGAATCCATATTGCTTATCACAGAATCAATCATGGTATTAAAAAAGTTTGTTTCATACCGGCTTTTGACAGACTCTATAGGTTAATTGCTACCTTCATACATATATATATATATATATATATATATATATATATATATATATATATATATATTGGCTATCTTTTTATTTTTAAAATCTTTTGGCAAATCATAACTACTTGACTTACGAGCGTCAGACAATCATTTTCCGAATCCAGTTTGTCGATACTCTTTGATCCAGCTACAAAATGTACGCAAATGTTCAAGAGTAATGCATAAATGGGCTTGTACAGATTGCCATAATTTGCTTATGGTATCTTAATTTGCTTATGGCGTTAATAAGTCATACCATACATGTAATGATACGATAAATTCCAAACTTAACATTTCATTTCAAACGGAATCGCAATTGTTGAGTGTGTCGGTAGGTTCCGTTTTTTTTTTTTTAAAGTTTTCTATGCATTCAACAATATCATCAAATTGTTATAATGCTGCCTACAACGCCTCGATTTTGCTTTCCCACCTTGTGTCCGATAAAGGCTTAATAGTAAGCTTTAATTTATCTTTGATAATTTTTCAGCGTTTGCTCTCAACTCATTCAGAAGAATTTTTTTCAGCGTTTGCTGGAACAAAAATCTTCTGAATGAAACCAAAAAAATGTTTTTGTTGCCACTGACTAATTAGCTGCGACTACTAATAACAGATTCCGGCTATGAAAACGCAAGGCGAGAAAAAAATGCCCCGGGATTTATATTTAATATTCGTGTTTTAACTCTACTATTTTTGCCTTCCATATTTGCACCATTGTCGTTTCCTTGTCCACGATAGTTTCGAATATCTAAGCTATTTTTTTCTTGCTCGCCCATTATTGCATTGGTCAAATATTCTCCAGCCGTTTCAGTGACCGCAATAAAAAAAAATCCGATCGATTTTCTTCTATACTTCCAGTTGATGTAAAGGAAGTTTTTTTAGAGGTATAGAACTTTAAATTGCAGTAAAACAACGATGTATTATTCGATTGACATGGATTTTTTTTTATTCGAAAGATAATCTTGCGGCATTACATTTTAAATATGATTTCTGGCATAGGACTGCCACGGCTGGCTCGGATGGAGTCCAATCTGGACGTCCAATTTTCGATGACTTTTTCCAACATTTGTGGCCGTATATCAGCAATAACACGGCGAATATTGTCTTCCAAATGATCAAGCGTTTGTGGCTTATCCGCAAAGACCAATGACTTTACATAGCCCCACAGAAAATAGTCTAGCGGTGTTAAATCACAAGATCTTGGAGGCCAATTCACAGGTCCAAAACGTGAAATTAGGCGGTCACCAAACGTGTCTTTCAATAAATCGATTGTGGCCCGAGCTGTGTGACATGTTGCGCCGTCTTGTTGGAACCACAGCTCCTGGACATCATGATTGTTCAATTCAGGAATGAAAAAGTTAGTAATCATGGCTCTATACCGATCACCATTGACTGTAACGTTGTGGCCTGGGTAGATTTTGAAGAAGGATTCCACCAGCCCATAAAGCGCACCAAACAGTCAGTTTTTCTGGATGTAACGGTGTTTCGACATACACTTGTGGATTAGCTTCACTAAAAATGCGGCAGTTTTGTTTGTTGACGTAGCCATTCAACCAGAAGTGCGCTTCATCGCTAAACAAAATTCGCTTATGAAAATCGGGAACAACGGCAATCTCGTTTTGGGCCCATTCGACGAATCTACGCCTTGCTTGATGATCGTTTTGATGAATTGCCAAACCAAACTGAGAATAAATCACTTGACAGCTGTTAAATCGGTCGCCATCTTGGAAAGTAATGCCAACTTAAACTTCTATACCTGGAAAAAAAACACTCTTTACTACAATATGTTAGAATGACCGACATTTGTTCAATTCTACTACACACAGTCTCTAGTGCAGTCGAGTTAAAAATAATAATATTTTGCCTCTTTTATCCTAACAATCACTTCAGTGGTAACTATGTTTGACATGATTGTGATCAATTCATTTTGAATATCGTGGCTTAGATAATGGTGAACAAGTTACTTATTATCAGTGGGATTTATGTGTTCCCGTAAAGTAGGATCATATTTAAATATCAATTTAAATAAATCAATTAAGTTTCCAGAATTCTTAGTATCTTCGTCTGTTTTGAAAAATTCTCTGTGACTCCAGATTATGATAGGGTAAGAAATGTATAATATCAATTAATCTCTCAAAAAAATTGTACCAATGTTTTTGAGATTCAAGAATAAGAATTCGCCTTTCGTTTCCTCGGTCTAATGTTTTTCCGTGCTTTATTCCCTTCTCTAATGTTATCCATAGGAACATATAGGCCATAAGTTATTTAGTATTCTCATGTGTGTGTAAAATACTACTTAAGTGTTTCCAATCACAGCACCCTTCCTGTACCATTTGAGTTTGTGAATTGCCAAAGAGTCTGCATGGAAAACAGAAAATTTTATTTTTAGAGCTTGAATAAACCAACCAGCGAAGACGTTGAGTTTCACCGTTATTTAGCTTTTGCGAGAAATGAAAATTGGGAAAGTGTCTATGATCATCTTCTTTAGGATAATATTCATCACTGTTATTTAACTGCAATGTGGGATCACTTTGAACCAAAACATGACCGGTGAGCACCTGTCATGGTAAACGTACACAATCCCGGGTCAAAACTGGAAAATGTGCTTGTTTCACAACCTCACTGACATCTCTGTTCACAAGCGAATAACTAATCTCAATCTCTTCTTGATTGTGACTTATGTTACTCAACGTGAATCCAGAAATCTCAGCGTCAGATTAAGATTGGCAAGCTTTTGATCCTGTTTCTATTTCCGATTTTCATCGATCGGTATCAATAGTCGGTGCATCTGGAGTAACTTCCAAATTCCACGGAGGCTCGAATACTGATAAATGTTATTGAGAAGTCGAAGGAACCGATTAATTTTATTCTGTACTGCCAGATTCAGTCTGAAGGAGAAATTTCATCATATCTGAACTTTAAACCTGGTTGGATACAACTCTTTCCACTTTTCTTTTTCTTTTCGCTGCACCAGGTTCCCATTTTCTTCCTTTATCTCTATCTCTCTTAGTGCATAAGCCTGACATGATTGATAAATTAAGAAAAATGCCCAGTACTACTATTATTTATTTTCACATCAAATACTTTTAGAATTCATAATATGATATAGAAACATGAAGCGAGACTGCGTCTGCATGCGATACTTTAATTGGCTTTCTAATGATGGGAAGTCCCAAGCTGTTCTCCGTTTCTGACCGGGGACTCCCCGCGATAGCAGCTTAACTCCAGCTAATGTTGCCTGACTAAATATGACCGGAAGCGAAAAAGTTTAGAAATTTTAATAAAAGATAATGGAAAACAATATTTTCTCGAATTATTTATTCATATACTTTGATGCACCGATAAATAGAATATATTTTTAAAAAAAGTTGATACATCATTTTTTCGATATCTTATGGCGAAAAACAGATAGAGTTGAGAATTTTCTAATTTATCAATTATGAGAACCCTGTGGTGTGCACTTTTAGATTTTCCTTACTTTTCGTTTAATTTATTGCTGCTCTGAGGCGCGAGGCCCTATACACCAAGAGGCCGTGGGTAGTGGCCCACGCCGCCCACGCCTTACGCCGCTTCTGAGCAGTTATTTGCAGTTTTTTTTTAAAAAAAGTACAACATATATAATGTGAGGGGGAACTATCTTTGTTTTTTTATATTATTTTAACTAAAAAACATTTATAAAATTGCTCTAACAAGCTTTATTAATTACTAAAGTGAACAGCGAGTATTATTTGGATACAATGATTAGAGGTTTTTAATATCGTAAAATCCGGTGTATAACGCTGACCTATATTTTCAAGCTGCATTTTTTAATTTTTAGGTATGTTCGCCGTATAACGCGCTCCATTTTTTTATTAAGGAACTTGAAATGTACGTATAATCGAAAGGAAATTTCAACTATTGCTGATAGAAGGTATACGCTCAAGACTGTGATGATTTAAAACTCATGCTCTCAATACAGCACTCATGCTTACGGTCGCACAGAAAAAAATTTAAATGGCACCAATCCTTTTTCATGCGCAAATTGATCAACGCGTTGAAAAACTATATATGGCTTTGGAAAAACACTTACATGACAAAAATTATCGGCGTAAGTACTGGCGTAGCTAGTTCTGAAGGGGCCCTATATCAAAATTCCTTCGGTGTCCTGTTTTAGATTTGGAAGCCTTGTTAGTGGAACTGTAGTTACACAAGTTGGGGCCCCCGAATCATTGAAACGGCTGATACGGTGGTAGCAACGCTCCTGGGCGTAAGTTACCCAAAAAAAGCATTTTAAAGGACCAATAACCACAGAGATAGTGGTGTAACGTTCACCTCCGCATCGTGACGCGGGGGGGGATTTTAGGGGGCCCAAAGCCAATGTTATGTTATGGTTTTGTAATTCTTTGTAAGATCTGGCTTGGGGCCCATAACCTGACTTTATAGCTGGCCCTAATATTCTCCTCTCCATTACGTTACTGAGCAGAGAGGAGGTGCATTGTCGCACTATGCATAATTCTCAGGTACAGACAATAGAAGCACCAATCACATAATATCACATGCAAAGTATTGCTTGTTTAAGATAGTTTCTTTAATCAGGAGTTCGAACAAGGACAAGATGACACTTATAGGAAAAAAAAGCCCGAGATAAATTGATAAGGAAGAAAATGCTGCCGAAACGGTATTCTGTTGTAGGTAGAAAATATAAAAAATGGTGCGTGGAACGCCACGCGATATAAGTGAAACTTCTTTGGTAACGTTGGAACATTGATTATTTGCTCTAATATTCCAAACTGGTCTCAATCGCCTAATTTGCATGAAAAGCGAATTGAGTCTTTCAGATACCAAATCCAAAGTAGGAAAATATGCTAGGGAATTTCTGGATATACAAAACAATTATATTTTGATAAATTTGGTATACTTTTCCTACTTAAACTTTGTCGGCAATTGTAACATTCTCTTTAATGTCATCTAAATTTATTTCCAGTAAAATATTTTCCCGCTCAGCAACAGGCGTTCTCAAATCATCTCTAAGCTATAATATATCACAAATCGAACACCCGTGACGGAAAGGATTATCAACGAAAAGCTTTTGAAAATCTTTGTGAGCATTTTTATGGGTAAGTGAATATTAACGGTGCATTGTTCAGCAGCACGAGGGCTTTTGGCGACGGACTTCATAAATTTGAACAATGGTCAAGTGAAGAGGGGAGTTGGCACTCCCCCCTCCCCTAAATACTCCACCACACAAACCAGAGGACATTTGAGCTCTCAACAGATTTAACGTGCATCGCTCCCCTACACGGCAGGTCTTAAATGGCACTCGGCTCGAACTCGTGACACGCCAGCCACGATCTGATACTTTGACCACTAGGCTACCGTGACCACGTATTTTTATGGAAATCATAGTCTGTGTAACGTAAGATAGAATTTATTATCGATTCACATGCATCAGTTCCAACACACACTAGACTTGTTGAGGGTTCTGTAGTTGACGGCACAGGGTGGTTCATAAAGTCCGTATTAATCTGTGTTATCATAAGAAGAGTCTCAATAGCATTCCCATCCCTTAAACTCGGCATCAAGAGAGTATTTTGTAATGTTTTTTTCCATGCTCGATATTCTCTCATCTGTACTCTGATGAAGATTTGGCATTAGCTCTTGATGAATTTGAACAATTTTTCTGTTTGTAATTAAACTCTGCATTATAAGAAAGTATTTTGCAATGGGTTTCTTTTTTTTTTTTTCGTGCTCTCATGTACTCTGATTAAGATTTTGCAGTAACACTGGATGAATTTGCACTATTTTTCTGGTTTTCTTGTCCCTTTTTCGACTGGACTTGCTGCTAGTTTTTCTCTTTTTTTTTCTTTCACGAAACTCTTTTCGTCTTTGTGCATTTGATTTAGACATTCTGACTGGAATTAATAATAATTCAACGCAAATGAAAATTAAAGAAATAAATTAGCCACCGAAGACATCCCGATGTAGCCAACAATCTAAAGAAAATTTCAAAAAGGCATCAGTTGGAGACGTGGGCAATTATGCAACTTTTTCACCGATATGACACAAGTCACGCGGTGTCCCGCCCTTCCCCCCTTTCCTCCTCTAGCTCTCTCCTTACCATGGCGAAGATTCGGGGGGATGGGGGAAGAGTACTTCCGTTCGCTTTTTCACTGTTATGCAAAACTGGGCAATTTTCTCATTCACTCTCGAGCGCAAAAAAGTTTCACTTAAAAAAATCTTTCTTATCTGCTATAGAAAACCGATCGCTATGGTATAGTTCCATTTTTCATTACTCGGGCTAATGTCATTACTTATTTTTCTTAGGCTCATGTTTGGTATTGATAGATCATGGTTTGTACTTTTGCATCAAAAATATCATTAAGCACAATTACTACAATACTTGATTTTTTATAAAGAAACTTGACCTCATAGATATACGAAGACTATCTAATGTATGTTAAATTAAACACAGTTGTTTGTTATATACATATATCTCATTGAATACTCAACTTTTCATTTTGTGTTTCAATAGAATGTTGCGTCTAAAAGAATTTAAAACTTTTTAATGAAATGTTTTTATTTTACTTATTTATTTATTTATTTATTTGAATTTAAGAGCTACATTTACAAAATCACGGACAATCATTAAAAATTGTTAAATAAATATTTTGTGAAAGTGATAAATCGTTTTGAATTGTTTATGATGCAGGATACTAAAAAAAATGCGTTTCTTTTTGTTTTTACATTGTTAATGATTGCCTAAATTCGTAAGTTTCTTGAATTTGACTGGAGTGTGTGTGTTAAAACATGTTGTTTAGACGTTAAAAAATATTTCGTCAAATATTTCTCTAAAAATTAAAAAAAACAACTTAAATTGAATTTTTTGTGATCATTTTTATTATAATTACAAAAAACTGAATACTAATTTTATTTATTACTATAACGATACCATAAGCATTGAGATGAATCAATGAATGAATGAATAATGTTAAAAATGGATCAATGTTTTTAAATAATGAAATAAATAGAATCTATGTTACAACTAAGTAAATTTTTATTTCGAAAGAAATTTACAATAATATTTATACATTAGATTTCAAATCACAATAGGACAAACAAATATATTTACATTAAAAAGAATAACTATCTACTGAATTGTACATTTCGTTTTCGAAAGAAATATAGAGAACTTTAAAATGGTTAATAGTTTGAAGCTAATATTATGGAATGTATCGGTTTGAAATAAACGAAATTTTACATAAAAATTCAAGTCAAGACATATTGTGAATGCATTTAAATTTTTAAACATGTTTAAAATATTTTCTTTATTTATCATACAGCAATTAATTAAAATATAGGTTTAATAATTTTCTTCAATAAAAAAACTTATGATTCACTCTTTATTAAGACAGGGAGATCATCATTGCATAAGTAATAAATTTAAATCTATATTTATCAAGATATATATGAAAAAAATATGGGGGATAATTTTTTTTCTTTCTATTTACTTCTAAACTAAGAATAGAACAGACAGAATTTTCTTAAATAATAAGTTTCGGTGACGGTGGATATTGCAGTAAAGTATTTCGATCTCTAATAAAGATTATAGAACTTTAAACCTTAAGCAGTAAAATAAAATAAAATATGAATTTAAAAAAGAAAAGAATTGTTTTTTTTCATTATAAATATACTTTATATATATATATATATATATATATATATATATATTAAGAAGCATTGCATTTTATTAAGCAATAATCTGCATTAAAGGTTTTTAAAGGAAAGATGTTTTTCGATATCCTGAAATAATGCCTACAATGCAACAAATTGTTTAAAAATATACATATACTGGAAAAGAATATTTAAACATATTGTTATGTATATATATATATATATATATATATATATATATATATATATATATATGCATAGCATAGCTCTTGCATTTAACAAAGCGTTTAAATAAAAATGTATTTGTATTGTATAAAAACAGATTCTCTTAAATATAATAAATGTCTCTTAAAAAACATTATTCTTAAATTCAATTAAAGAGAAAAATGACTATTTACGAGTTAATACTTCTATAAAAGATATTGCGTAAAAACTGTATTATATATTCTAAATAATCAAAGTTAAACTTGTTAATTATCTTCACAGTCTTAGGGATATCTCAGAAAATTCAAAATATAGTATGAAAATTAGACTTGCTGTATACATACACGCAAAAGACACGTAAAAGTTAGTTTCATGCTCATATCGGGCCAGGAAAATCAACGTAGTTGAAATCTTTACAGTGGAAATTTAATAAACAACTATATACAAGCATAAATAAATTGGAATATTTTACATTTTTCACGGATTTGTTATTAATTTATCTTTGAGTTCAAGATAATAATTGAATGTTATTAAACCGCATAGAAGTTCATAATACTTTTTTATGAAAAATTTAATTGTTTTTCGAATTAACCAAAGGGAAAAAAATGATTTTTAATTTAAAAAAATAATGTAAAAGATAAACATATTACACAATGCAAATTTATTGCACTTTATTTATAAAAAAATCATATTAATCTTTTTTAAGTTTCGCACACAAAATGGAAAAGAAAGTAGATTTTGAATTTAAAAAAAGAAATAGTTTTTCCTACACAACCACGCTTAACACTTTTAATACAAAATTAATGCTTATGTGTACATAAAAATATAATTATTTTTTTATTCTTTGTAATTAAACAAATCAATAAGGTTTATGTTATATCTAATAATCGCTTATATCCAAAATAAAATAATCAACTTATGAATGTATTTATCCATTTAAATATTAAACAATTTGTACATTCACGTTTTGAACTATTATAGAATTTCGGAAAAAGTGTTCGGCGATCATAAAACAAATACAAAGTTTAGATTTTTATTTGAATATTCACCCTTGCTTGATTTGGATGCACACAATTTATATTTTTCAATAATATTCTGCGAGTCTTCATTTTTCATCTTTTGCTGAGAAAATATTCCAATCTTTTTTTTCATTTTTTCACCCAGTTTTTTTTTAATCTCATTCTTTCTTTTCTTTCTTTACATAATAAATATGAAAATCTATAAATATCGATGGGCTCAGAACAATTGCAATGATTAAATACGTTTTGAAAAGCTTTAAAGAAGTGACTAGATGAAATCCACATCTTAAATATGGAATCTACTCGTGTTAAGTCTTGTGCGTCTAGTGAGTGCCACTCATATTTTTACGCCAAGGTGTCTTGAATTCAACACTTGAACATGTCACACAACAGCTTTTCCATGGAGGTGTTACCAATGGTCCGGTGGAAAAACATTCCCTCCACTCGATCCGATGGCACATAGCGCAGAGATGGGAGCATCAGAAGTAGTCTTCCAAATCTAAAAGGAATAAATTTATGATGTCATTTGATGCTTATAGTACAGAATTTAAATAAATATGTACTCTAAAACACTGCATTGTTGACTTTTCTCTATAACTACATTAAAGCTGAATTCACACCAAGGCTGCCAGCGTCAAGCGTTGAGCGTCGAGCGTTGAGCGTCAAGCGTTGAGCGTCAAGCGTTGAGCGTCTAGCGAATCAGAAACTTCATCTCGCCCGAGAAGAAGTCTCTGATTGGCTAGACGCTCAACGCTCGACGCTGATAGCCTTGGTGTGAATTCAGATTAAGAACCAGCATATAAATCACAGGTATCGAAACAAAACTATGCTTTCACAGCTTTATGCATTCATATGCGACGATTGCGCCAGTAATTTGGGCTATAAAAATGTGAAGACAATTTCAAATTCTCAGCTGAAGTGACCAAGCTCAAATAAATATGTAACTCGAGTTGCCAGTACACGCATTTTATTGGTAAAGCTGTATTATCTCAATCATTCACACAGGAATTTTTCAAGGGGGGTCGGGGGTCGAAAGTTCACCATTCTTGTATCATGCTCCTTTTGATTTTGTCGATTTTCGGGAACAAAAGACAGTAAAAAATTAATTATTGAATAAATAATTAGCATTAATTAATAAAATTAATCATTAATAACAAATACTTAATTAAATTTTTCGTACTATATACTTAGAATTATAATCAATCGCGAAAAAAAATCAAGGGCTTTGGGGGGGTCCGGACCCCTAGGACCCCCTCTGTGTGCGCGACTGGTAAGGGGACTTTATCGCTTAATTCTTTGAAAGGAATGAATGAGACGTTCGAAAAAAATACAGCTACTAATATTTAGTCCAGATAGAAGACGTAAAGCATTGTCAGAAAAAACGATAACACGCGTTGCAACTGTAATCGGATGGCCGCGGTAGCCGAGTGGTATAGGTTATCGGACCGTGGCTTGCCTTGTCACGAGTTCGAGCCCAGTACCACTAAAGACCCGCCGTGTAGGGCAGCGATGCACGTTAAATCTGTCGAGAGCTGAAACGTCCTTCCGTTGGTGTGGTAGTTAGGAAGGGGGGGCAGCTCAGGTGTCGTCCACGTTACTTGACCATGGTTCAAAATTACGTGGTCCGTCGCCAAAAGCCCTCGTGTAGCTGAACAGTGCGACGTTAATATTCAATGAAGCAACTGTAATCGATGATGGATCATAGGAAACCATTATTTGTACACATATCACCGACAGTTGTAAAATATTCTTTGGGATATGTTGCGCACGCAACAACAAATGTGCAGAAAATGGACGTTGTAATCTCTGAAAACATTGATCATGACGAATGTGGTTAAATTCCTTACCAGAGGAGTGAATGTAGTCAATAAAACTTAATATTTTACTGTTATTTTGTACCTGTTAGTATTTGTTTGTATTTTTTTGTGTGTATGACACTTTTTGCGTTGTACCACGTTACAAATACTCCCTTACGGATTTTTCGGATTTATTTTTTCCACTGAATCTTACTTCCCATGTCATCATTAGTCTGCATGCCAAGTTTGGTGCCATTGCGGTTGTTAGATCGAGCTATAGGTAGCTCTGAATAGTATCAGTTTATAAAAAACAATCATGTAAATACTTTATAATAAAAGTATTAACTTTATTATAAAGGTAGCTCAGGTTGTAATAAATTTATTCAACTTTCATGACTTTTATTCCTTTAAGCTATGTTAATGTAATATATTTCTGTGTGTACAGACGACACCAACGTTTAAGGCTAAGTAATTTTGATATTACAATGAATTGCTATTATTTTACATTTCGTTAACTTTTTAAATCATGCACTCAGTTTTAAATAAAATTTTTACACACCATTTAATCTCTTGAAATAATGAACACATTCAATGTAAAAATAGAAAGAGATAAAACTAATATTCAAAAGTTTGTCAGCATCCCGAACGAATTAAATTTTTCGACAAGAGTCATTCATATGTATCAAAAGTTGGTTACTGAAATAGTATTCAATTCCTCCACAGCTCCGAGTACTTCAGTTAGTGCTAAATAATATGAATATAACACAAATTAGTAACCACCATTTAAATTAATAGGTAAAAAAAGTTTATATGTTTTTAATCCAATGTAATGTACGAGAGAATTTATTATAGTAGTCTTGTTATATTTTTAATATAGTACGTGATTATCATGCAATATACCAACAATGCAATATAAGTGAGAATTTTTTTAATGTAGTACCAAAAATTTAAAAATTCTCATACAAAGTGTGCAAATATGTATGCAAGTAACTTAACTCAGTGGCGCAAGAGCCCATGAGTTACCCAACAGCTAACCAATGATGTCCAATAGCTTACCTTCTACAACCACATCTTGTATCTCAAGATTCAAAATCTCGTAAAAAAAAAAAACGTTCTCCGAAAACTATACCTAACACTGCAATGCCAAGTAAACCAAAAATAGAAATAAAGAAGGCACCTCATAACCCCCCTAAGAAAAGCACTCCTGCACAGGACACATTAGATGAGGAGGATGCGATTATGTATGACGTAGACGAAGATTTGGATATGACCCATTTTATTCCTGGAGGTTACCTTTTAACACCAACCAGAAACCGCAAATGATTCTTCTCACAATCATATTTTTCGGACTCTTGGGGGGGACTTCTCCCCCAAATGTCTACTTATGTACAAAAATTCGGTTTTAAAAATATAAGCTAACATTTTACTAGTTACCCCATGGAAATTGTTTTTATCAACCTTTTTACCTATTTTAGACTTTTAATATTTTTAACATGTGTCAAGCGCAGCTTAGCCAATGTTGGCTCTTGTGCCATTAACCCAAACACTCACTCACTCACGCAACAGCCCATGAGGGCCAATGTCTCTGTGCCCATCTCAGTATACGTGACCTTGGACCCTGAAGGGCATGAGCAGATGTTCCGGTCAGGTAGTTTGTCTGACGTGAAACCCCCATTGTTAAGTTCCGAAGCAAGCTTGGTGCTCATTTATCGTCCCACTGAAGAAGTCGACCTTGCCCACCCGGGGTTCGAACCTCTGATCCGTGCTGTGGAAGCGCGATGCACTACCACTCAGTCGCTGGGCTTCATATATGCAAGTACATGCTCCATAAATGTATTAAAAAGAATAAAATATTTTAAAGTGCAAGGCTTTGTTAAATAAAACTAAATTTAAAACCCTCACAAAATATGCGCCAATAAATATAATGAATCCATTTTGAAATAGATAATAAAGGATTTTAAGAAATAGATAATTAATCTAATTTAATGCAAATTAAATTATTGTCCCTTTAGGGTTATATTGGAACGAATTGACAAATATAGCGCATGAATCCTTAAAACAACTTTAAACTTGATAAGTATCATTCTATAATTTGCAGCTTGAGTGTTATAAGTATTAATGTGCGTAAAATAACAAAATATACTCTTTACAGAAACACTCTATGTACCTGAAAGGGTGAGTTGGGTGCTGAGTTTTAACATGCTGTTGGAGCATTAGCTGGGCCTGGTCTTGTAAGCCTTCTACTTGGTGAGCGTCTTTCAGACCACGGGCATCTAGAAAAAATTTCAGTTATTAAGTTCACTGCGTGACTTAGAAGAAATTTTTCAATTCAAAAGCATCATTATTTTACTTTTGTTGACATATAATTTGTTTTGTATTTTGCAAAAATATTTTGTTTTCCGACTACGATGAATTTTTTTATGAAATAAAAACATAAAGAATTTACTTGCTTAAAATCATAATTTATCCAAAAATTCTGTAAGAATTTTTAATCAGTGCGATTTTAACATTCTCTGTGTAATTGCTAGTCATTGATGGGTATTACTGCAGAGCAGAGAAATTGCGTAAAATTCTAATTCTCTTTATTCCCTGTACGACCAACTTTCACGGGTATATATTGTTTTTTTTAAATACAGTATTAATCAAAATTATTCCGGTTATAAATTACATTTATTGATTAAAATTCTCAAAATAATTTTCAGTAGTTCTCTTTTTTTATTAATTCTGGAAAAATCTAACACTGAATTATGGTAGTAATGATTATCCACTCTTTCCTGCTCTCATCCTATTATTAATTTATACACACAAAAAAAAATCGCATATTATCTCTAGAACATATTGGGGAATCAGCTTAATTCTTCCTTTAAGAGAATCGAACATGAGGGGGGAAGTACAGTCCATTCTTTCTTTTTTTATCAGTTTCCGAGTGCAATGACTATAATCCAATTTAATCAATTTAACTTTTTCATCACTCTCACTTTAGTGATATGTATTTAACTCACCAGCTTTGAAGAGAGCGATTGCCTTCAGACAGGCGAATTCTGCGGGGTCCACTCCGACTGACTTGAACCTTGCCAAAGTTTCTTGCAGAGTGCGCACATCAGCCAAAGTAAGCGCTGCCTTGCCATTCGGAAGACCGGCGTTCAAGTGTTCCGTAGGGGTGAAGAGAGGACTGGAATCAAGGGGCATGCACCACTGAATGGCACATAATAAGAACAACTCGGACCACGCCTCCTCGAGCAATATTACCTGTAACAAGTAATAAAAAAAAATTAAGCCATTTCCTACTTGGGACAACAAAGAAAAATTTAATTTTAGTTACTTTTTCATAAATAATTACAATTAATATAAATATGTATATACAAATGACAGAATCTCAATATTTAGTAGCAAATTTTTTTTCTCCCATATAAAACTAAAATTAATTAATTTAATTTAACTACACGTTTTAAAAAAATGTATTTGATTTCGAGTGGATAAATAAAAAGTATTTTTTTAACGATCGAAAATTTGAAGATATATAAGTATATGTAGGGAAAGTGTGAATTAATAGTAGGAATTGGAAAAGAGTTAAATGTTGAATTGTATTTCAAACTTGTACTGATTTTTTTTATGTGTGTGTCTGATTGGAGTAATAAAAAACAAAAACAAAACAAGAAAATCACTATACACATAAATATTGTGAATAAATAAATATAAATTAATATAAATAATTATTATATAATAGAAATTAAATAATAATAAAAATTAACCATAATCAGTTTTAAACAGTTATTCTCTGATGCATTAATCGCTCCGATGGACGAAAGAAAAAAAATTGATTTAAAGAATATAAATTTTCTTCTTGTCCGGAAACAGAAACTACTTATCCAACCGCTAATATGTTAAGTGGTTACAGTATATTTAATTACAACAAATATTTTGATATTTTTAGTATTTCTTTTTCACGTCTTTATATAAGTTACAATTAAAATAACAGTAATAGGATAGTTTGTGTTCTTCAGGAGAATTGATTTCTTAACTCTTTCCAAAATTGGTTCGAGCATTCTTATAGTATCCATGTGTTCTACTCCATCATCACGAAGCCCCGTTTTTACAGCTCTGTTGAATAACCCACTTATAAAAATGCCTGAAATTTTATTTTAAGTTTTCTATTAATGTTAAAAATTTCCAAGCCTGTTAAGTGTGTTAGTTTTATTTAGTGGAAAAGAATTTTTTGTGGCAGATTTTGAATCGAGGCAAAAATTCCAAAATATGCTAAAATATTCCTACCAAATAAAAAATATTTAAATAATTAGAATAGGCTCTAAAAATTTTTATCTACTTGTTTTGATTCATTCTATCTGAAACAGGTACCTTTCTTAACGAAATCCTTGACAGTAATGAAATGTGTTGCATGAAGAAACGAAATTCATTATTTTTTTTTCTGCTTCATTTACTACATTTTTGCTTTGTTCTACATATTCTTTTTTCAGAAATCTTACGTTCATTTCTCGAAATTGGGTTTTGCAAATGCTTAAGCACTGAAGAAAATTGTATCATTTGTATATAATACACAATATTATGCTCAAATCAAATCAAAAGGATAAAATAAAGAAGAGATTTGACAAGTTGAGCTCAAGTAGAGAAAAATACTTGTAATTGCACTTCTCTCATCTTATTTTCAATAGTCAAAGATTTAAATTGAGATACGTTGTCTGGATTCAGATTTAATCATTAGTTCTCTAATCTATTGGTTGTAGCTTTAATCCTCCTTCTCTCTCTGTTTGGTTGATTATTTTTTATATCAAGCACAAGTTATTTTTGTTATGTAACACAAATGGAGAATTTATAATATAATTTGCTTAAATAAATATAAATACTTGCTCTCAATCTGTCTAACACAGTTTGGTAATTTGAGTGTTGTATAGTTAATCTAAGCAGCAGCTGTACTCTACAAGAAGATGCTATAAGTTTGTAAGTGCTTTCGATTTCAAAGTTATTTGGTATTGCATTACCAGAAATTAGACTCCTCTCTCTATTTTATATATATATATATATATATATATATATATATATATATATATATATATATATATTAATCTTAAACTTAAAAATGTATTAATTAATATTTTCTTTCTTTTATTATTTTACACAATGTATTCATTTAATTCAGTTTTGAATTTCTCTTGGAAATGGATGCGAAAAGTTAGACTTAAATACATGCTATAATTCTTCTTCAGATTTTGATAAAATTTGAATTAAATTCATCAGAACAGGCCAAAAGACTAAAGTTAGGTCATCAATTTCCCCTTTAACAATCTTTTTCGTGCTTAGCTGGCGTTTTAGGTTTGTGGCATGATGGTTATTCTCCATTATTTTCGGATCGAGTTGGATGAGCGCCTACTTTTGTGCCCTGAAGTACATCGTCGTACACTTCAGTTACGGTGCAGCTTAGTTACCAGTTTAATTTGGGACATCACAGTTAAAATGGTTACTGTTCTGCGAACTTCAAACAAACCTCGGATAAAACAATTAAATGATAAGCCTCAACTGATGGTAGATAAATTCCAATAAATAGGAAGATTACTAGAAAATACATCTCGTTTTGACCAAATAAAGGAGAGAAATAATGAAGAATCCTTAAATTTAGTCTTGGGTTAATTCTGATTTGTTGTTGAAATATAATATATTACATTTATTTAGGAAGAAAAAGAAGAAAACACATCGAATGTATGAAATACTGAAAGAAATTAACTCTGAGAATTGGAAGTTTGGAATACTTACTTGATCTCTAAAGGGTAAGTTGGCAAAGGAAGGGAGGTTCTTGGCCCACTTTACAGCCATAAAAAGCAACCTTGCAGAAGTTTCGTAAATTGTCTCCTGTCCAGGAGGTGGGCAACTGAAGACGGGCCCCACTTCTTGGGGACTCACGCCCCCGTAACTCACTGCTGGGCCGCTCGGTCCAACCATCTGGATGCCCTGCCTCTGCTCCATCATTTCTTCTCGAGACATCTCAGCCATGTGACTGTCCAGAGCTACAAATGGACGAGCGTACAACTTATACATGTCCATTGTACTTTTACAATAATCTATTCTTGATAAAGATCAGAATCATTTTTGATCATAAAGCATTTGCATTTGAATTAAATGAAGAAGAATTATTTTATCATATGCATGTGACGAATCTTTACGGAACCTTTCCACTAATATTCTTAGGCGTCTTTGGGGATTGTAAATTCGCGTATATTTCCAATCATCTCTAAAAGAAGAAGATGGGATATGTAAAGTAGATAAGGTATTTAAGGGGAGCGTTGTAAGTTAGCAGGGAAGAAGGCGATTGAGCCAGCAGCAGTAGTGATGAGATTTGTAGGATTCAATTGGATTAAGATATTAGAGTATTGCTGTTATTATTCAGCGAGGTAGCCTTAGAAGGATTAATCTACCTGTAGAGATCGTCAGTACAGCCAGGTGATATATTCTAACTTAGTACCGCTCACCACAAGCGTTAATATAATAAAGTTAGTTAAATCTTAGTGAATGGTAATAATTCAAGTTGCGTGTATTTCTCAGATCTCCTATTCCGGTAAACCCTTTTGATATTGAGCGTAGTTATTGATTAACTTCATATTTCGTAATTTAATTTAATATTAAAGGTAAATCCCTTTTTGACGTAGACATATAGTCTAATATTTGTCATTAGAAGTTTGATATTTTGAACTAAGTGAATAAATATAATTTATTATTATACAAATGGCGTCTGGTCATTCTTTACCTCAAGTTAATCTTAATGTCCAGGGTGGAACCCAGGGGGGTTCCCACATGCATTCATTTTAAGCTGTGACTAAGTTTCCATGGACTAATTTACATTTCTCTTGGAAAAATTCAAAATAGACACTTAAAGTAAAAGTATACAAAAACTTGTTGCAACAAAATATTTAACAATAAACATAGTTCTTTCAGGTACACTTAATTTAGTATTGTCAATTTGAAGATAACAATAGTTTTATTTACATAATAATTAGTTTATTGAAAAGCAAACAATAATGCATTCTCAATTATGAAAGCCCTAAATAGTTGTTTCCTTCTAATGCGTTTCGACAACCAGGAATGTTCTCCTATCACATAATAAATGCATTTTCTTAATTTCAATTAATAATGAAAGCAACAATAAAATTACAAACATAATTATGATTGAATGAATATAATCCAAACTATTAATGTAATATCAAAATTGTTTTTAAATCTCCTTCATTTTAATGTCTCTCTTAGTAATATAAACTTTTTTTCATGGCTATAAAATAAAAATAGCATCATATTTTTTAATTTTAGAAGTACACAACCAGTTTGTTATATAATACAAAACTATTTATTTCATTCAGTGCAGTATTTTGGGGGTCTTATCACATTATATGATATTACCTTTGTGTAATATTGTTTTGACAAGAATTTCTGATTGGTGTATATTAATTTTAGTTTTGATTACTGTCACTATAGAACTATTCTCTGGAACTAATAACTTTTTAATACTACATTCCGATATTAGTCTTCCATCAAAAACATTAGCATGAGTACATTTTGCAGATTACAGTTTAAAAAATGATTTAATAGTAGCTTTATTTTTATTCTTTCATTTCTTTCAGACGTTTTCGAAAAATACAATGAATTGCGAGATTAGCATATTAAATTATCAATTCTTCACTGAAATATATTGATAATAAGTTGTCTGATTCAATTTTATAGACATTATAAAACGAAATTTTTAGGAAGTTTTCGAACAAGTTACAGAAAATCCTTTCTCTACTTCATGAAAAATTTGATATTCTTGAGTGTTAAGATAATTCAGTAAGTTAATTATAGGAAATGAAAACAACTTTCTGTAGATGAAAAATAACTAGAAGGTGATGGAGCGTCATCTAATAATTTAAAATGTTTTCAAATTATGATTCAGCAGAATTCTTTTATCAAGTATTCTATTGTTGACTGAATAAAACACATTATGTGTAAGGATATTCAATAGAAAAATGAGAATCCAAGTTCTTGATTAAAATAAAATTATCATACTTAATATTTTGTTACCTTAAAAATGTGTATTCAAAATCTAAATACTAAATCCTTTTCAATTTGAATATTAATAGCGTTTTGAATATCTGTAGTTTTCTATTTAGCAAACTTATTAATAATCGCACAAAGGACCGAATAATTCTTTGATAAATTCGATTGATCAAAATCTTCTTTAACAGTGAAAAGGTAATCAAAATTTAATGTCAGAAATATAACTTCCTTAAAAAATTTCAGCTTTTAAGCCAAACTGATGTAAAATATTCAAAAGATTTTTTTAAATTTTGAAATAATTTATTTTAATTTTATAACTTTTAAAAACGTGCATCTAATCTCTTATTTAATATTTTATTTTTAAAGGCATTCGAGAAGTTATTAATAAGTTTATTTAAGTTTTCTTCAAATCTGATGCTATATTTGATGAAGATAATATAAAAAAATATTAAAATATGAAAAATTGTCTATATTTTGAATATGTTAGTAAATTATTAATCGAAACTTTTTGGACAGTTTTAGGAATAGTTAGTGTTGGTAAATAATAGTTAGCTTAATTAAAAATTATTTAGGTAATTTAAAGTTAGTTTGCTTTAGTCAAAAATTAGCTAGCTTTAGTAATATCACAGTAAATTGCATTTTCGAGGAATGAAAACCAAGAATTTACAACTAAGTATAATTTCATTTTATTACGCTTTCCCTCATTTTTCCTTTTTAGAGAAAAATATGTCAGCACATTCCATATCCACATAAAAAATGTATAGTAGTACTTTTTTTTTAAAAAAAATCCGACAATTAAGTACCTACTTAATTGTAGTACCACATTGTAGAGACAAAGATCTTTTATGCAAACTATGTAAATATAAAATTTTCAAAAAAATACTTCAATGTGTTATTTAGCAGCAAAATGTGCAAGTACTAATTGACTTTATAAAAGATGTCCTTTTCTTTTGTATCACAACAATTATATCAAGAAAAACAAGTTACTTTTTTATGAGTATGCAATAAAAACTGTTACTCGAATTTCTCGCGTCTTTTTATAGTGTTTTTTCTTTCATTTAAAACAAGAGAAAAGAGAAATAAATAAAAGGAAAATATTTTCACTTCGTTAGTTTCTATTAATGATACTACCCCAAATTGAATTCATTTCAAATCTATTCAGCGTGAATGTAATTAGTTATATCAATTAAAATATAAAAAGCCAGTAGTTTTTCTCGTATTAACCAAATATACCTTCATAAGCCTTGTCTTACACTGAATACGTTTATTTCGATTACAACGTTAATTTAATACGACTCAGATAATTTGATTTCTAGAAACAGCTTAAAAAAAATCCCCAAGCCACTAGCTTCCAAAATACCTCTCATGCTTTTTTTTAATAAAAAAAAATCCTTTGCATATTTTCAAGAAAGACTTCTTTTCATTCAATTACCCAATGCAATGATGCAAACATTATGTCAAAAAATGTTTCAATTCCCTTCTGAAGCAAGAAAATTCTTTTCATTCAACACTGATAAGATTTTTTTATACTGAGTGGCAACAGCTGATTTACACAAAAGAATGAAAAAATATTCCCGCCATAATTTGTTGTACGTTCTAACTCACTTTATTGCTTTATTGTCTTAAGAAATTTAATTTTCCCAGGGACTGAAAAAAAATACTTAAAAAATTCGTTTTTCTTCCGCGTTAATAAACATTTCTTTTCGAGTTTCTCACCGTTAATTTCTCGCTGTAATCGTGTTTCCTAAATATTAACTTCTTTTTTTTATACCGCCATTTTTTTTCCAGATAAGTAAAGCTTCTTTTTCTTCTAAGTCCCTTCTATTTTCTTACAGGTAGTGAACTCATTAGGTTGTTAATGCTTTTTCACTACTGTGCACATCTGTGCGTGGATATATACACCAACCTTCGTTTTTATGCGACTTAATTGCATTAAAGCAGGATGACCATATTCTTTGTGGTTGTTAAGCGCTGTTTCTTCTTTTCTTTTTCTATGATGCAGTTTAAAAAATGAAAAGGCAGAATTAAAAAAAATAATAAAATGTTTGCTTTTTTCCAGCTTAATTTTTTTCTCTTTAATAACAAAAGACAGTTTTATTAAATAATTTAAATATGCGCATCTGGTGTTTTTTTTTTTTTCATTTTTTTTTTTTTTCCATTTTTCTTTTTTTTTTTAAATATATTTTTATGAAAAAAATACATATAAGTATATCCTTTTTTGTATTTTTTTTCTGTATTGTGTGTTTGAAATAATGCTAAATTTTGTATAATCAAATTAATATTGAAAACTGTATTGCTTTTTACGTATGATTGTCTTTTAATGTTTTCTATTTCACAATCTTCCTTTTTATAAAAAGATGCTTAGAGAATTTAAAATTTTAAATATATATTTTTTTATTATTACTTCTAATAAGTTATACATTATATTTTTCACTTTTATTCCTTCTGTTTATACTTTATTTTGATATTTTTTAGAAAGATCACGAAATTTACTGAAATAGTTTCAAATTATAAATTATCATATTATGTTATTACTTTATGAAAATTTAGTTCCAATTTTCATCTGCATCCGCTGAACATTGAAATTCTAACGGTTTCTGAGGAAACTTGTCATTCTTGGTATTTAAAGATGTAAACTCTTATACATATTTGTTATTAAAACAAAATATTAATAAATAATTTGGAATAAAAATAAGCTACTGTCTTTGAAGGTTGAAACACCATGAACGAATCGTACAAGTTAAACGAAACTTTCAAGAAATGAAAAAGGTTAGAAATGCAAATGATTACACTGACAAGGCGATCATGCATGTGTTTGAGCTGAGAATCCGCCTCTAAACTTCTATAAGTGGGCCTTACATAAAAAAAAAACCCTGTAAATATGCTTTGAAAGGTTTGTGCCATCATTTGACTGCTGTAAATGATTACTAAGGAGTCTCTCAATATGACTCGATCATACAAGCACCAAACGGAGGAGTGGACTTTAGCATCGTGAAATCTCTACTTTTACGGGACCTTACACCGCAACAGTAAAACATTTGCTCAAGAAATTAAACATGAAGAACCCACTAAAAACTGATATCCTGGCAGTGGATTTTGAAACACAACGTCGCCATGTTGCGACAGATATCTCATCCCCTTGGCAGTGACGGACCATACAGATCCCTCTCATGCGTTGAAAGAACATTGAAACATACCTGTAGAGGAGGAAGAGGTCTCTTCCCTCATGGTTAGTCGTGTTCTATGTCATGAATACTATGTGCAAATATTCCTTTCCTCAGGATTCCCTTGACACTGAACAACCAACGCTTCTTAATAAGCTTACCATATGTTACCATAAGCTTACCATAATAATTCTCTCGGAGCATTTTATTCAGTATAATTTTGGACTATAAACTGATATTTTGGTTTGAGTGCTTTTGAATATCATGGGTGATGATCCCACCTGCTTCAAATTGCAAGGTTTCTGAGCTGTGTGAGCTTCGTCAGGGAAGTTCTGGAGCCTGAGGTTCTATTCATACTGAAACACATTTCTAAAGCTATATTTTGACAAGACAATGCCTTTCTGTATGTTCTCAGAATGTGCAACCGTTTTTCAGAGTACAGCAAGTTCAGCTTCTTCCATTACGCCTTGTGAGAGTGGCAACTTCACGCGATACAGAAGTTCACACTCAAGAGGCCATACATACGTTTAAATTTGAACTCTGTTTTTGGTGAAACTCGTTGACTTCTAATACAAATTATTCAAACTTTTTTCACAGGGCTTGAATATTTCCCATTTTACAAACTAACACTTTTCTTAAAAAGTTTGTCAACAGTGTATGTTGTGAACCAAGACCAGGTGGTCTGAGTGGGCAGTGCGTAGCTGTCACCACGCTCAGATCCCACGGGGTCTATCTCGCCGAAAACCATATGTAACGGATTCTGCCTCAATTTTAATCTTGATCTTGGCTTCGGCATAACTAGGTGCCATTGTTTACTCTAGGATGTTTCTCTCGAATATTTCAGTCTAATATTTTAACTTGATATTTAATTTGTGTGTTAAAGATTATTAAGTTTATCATTGTTACCAAAAAATAAATCCAGGAATATAGACAGTTATGGACTCCGGAATTTTATTTGAATAACACCACACACACGCATCAGTATTTTTAGTGTATTTGTATTCAATAATTGTTTTTAAAATTCAAGTTAAAATGTATTTTCCAGTTATATTTTTATTATTCAACTCATAACTTAATTTTAGAATATTATATTTTGCATTTTCAGTTTATAATATTTCATCTACCTTGTGACCTTCCTTAAATAATATTTCACGACCCCATTTGGCGTCGTTGCCAATAGATTGAATACCACTTACAATCTTCATTTAATGTACATGATTCTTTCGTTGCAATTTTCACTAACAGCAGTGCATATTATAATTGGTAAAAATTACTATTAATTAATCGTGATCATTCTTTGTGCATTATAATTGCAATGGGGTGCTTTATTGATGAAAATCTTTTTTCCTTTGGCTTTTCTTACAAAAATGATATCTGGTTTGTGCTTAGTATAATTTTATTGGTTCTATTCTATTAGGAGTTTGTTTTCATTTCCGGATGTTGGTTTACGTAACAAGGTTGTTAAATGAAAATGATTTCAACTTCTAAATGAATATAAAGGACTCGCTTCAGAAATTAGCAGAAGAGTAAAGTCAAGACTTTATTCCGTGAGTGGAAGATATTATTTCTTTTTATTTATTAAAATTGCTAATGATTTTAAATTAGATATAGTCATTAATTGCAACGGCATATATTTCTCCATCCACCTGAGTGTCATTTTATTCTCATGAAGTATAGGTTTACTTTTGTTGTGTATCTGATGATGAAAGTTTGTAAATAAGTTTGTGCTTAGATTTTTTTTAAAAAAAAATACTGAGCTCTTGTATGTGTAATTTAGTAAAATAAATTTGGATATTTAAGTAAATCCAAGGAATAGCTGGACTTTATAAAGGATAATTTTAAATTCTCTGCTTAAAATTAAACATATTACTTAGTCTATCTACATAATAGTTGTAAATGTATTACAGTTGACAGTGATTTACTCAGTTTGTCTAATAGCTATAGAACGGTTCCAATTGACAGCGATTTCCAGGTCACTGTTAACCAGTAGCGCGCGCAGGAATTTTTCAACGTAGGGGGTTCCAGGGTCGAAAGTCCACCATTCTTGTATCATGCTCTTTTTGATTTTGTTGATTTTCGGGAATAAAAAACAGTAAAAAACTAACTATTGTATAAATAACTAGCATTGCTTAGTAAAATTAATTATTAATAACAAATACTTAATTAAATTTTACGTACTATATACTTAGAATTATAATCAATCAGAAAAAAAATCACGGTCTTTGGAGGGGGAGTGTCCGAACCCCTAGGAACCCCCTCGTGTACGCCACTGTTGTTAACTCATATCTTTTTAAGTGTTTGTGTACTTTTGGTGATTTGCATGACTCAGTTATACACAATTCTGCTAATAACAGTAATTTGAATTCCAATTGTTATTTAATGAATCAAACTAATCTCTTTGTAAATTAAGGTTTGAATTCCATTTGGAAATTTGGGGTTAGGGTTGGGGTTTCTAGGAACGTTTTAAGACATGGATCAATTGAACCCGAGGCCAGGACCTCAAGCTTGGTAGGGGAGGCATCGACTTTGCCTCAGTAAGATCACAATCCGAATTAAATTAAACGTCAAATGTTATTCCCAAAGTGATACTCCGAAAACCTAGGAATTTTGAACTATATGCCAATTGGCAACAGAGGCAAGATTGAATTATCATTTCATATCCATCCTCCTGTCAAGGCCTACCATCGTACACCCCAGTTTAGCGAAAGGTGACAGTCCGTCGAGTCGGTTTGTACATATGTTTGTGAGTCGAGGTTACCGTTTGTACAAATATTTGACAATGTATGCTATGCATTGTCTACTTAAAAGTGGCAGGTAGGGAATCTGATTTTGCATGAAGGTCCAGGGTCTCAAGAAACCTTAAGACATCACACTATCGGTACCCGAGTTAGTGGAGCAACTGGATTCATGACCAAAGGGTAAGGAATTCGTATTTGGGTTAAAATACTGATGCACGTTAAATTTGTTGGGCTCTAAGCTCTTTATTTGACATGATGTGTAAGTTAGAGAGAATATTGCTCATTTAAGTGTTATTGTCACTCTGACCATAGTTCAGCATTACGATGTATGTCCCCTCTTTTGCTTCTAATGTAACATAAAAATACTCTGTGTGTAACGGGTCTATCCGCGTTCTTTCCACTAATAATCCTCTTGAGGAATTTTGGGTTTTTAAAAATTATTCTATTGTAAACCTTCCTCCGAAGAAGATGTGATTATGTAAATTAAGACTTGAATATAAAGATTAAACTTTCGAGTTAGAGAGAGATGTTAGACTGCTATACGATAGCAGTGATTGATTGAACGTGAAGTGAGGCGTGAGCACTTCATAGCTTATTTGTGTAAAATTAAGGTAGACGATTTGGTCAATTAAGGATTAAATTGGATTACGTCGCTTGGAGTTAGAAGGTGTATTGCCTGGATGTAAGTGATCCAATTTATTAAGTCTTCTAGTCGCTCGTCTACCTCACTATTGCTTTCCATATTTAGTAATGGGTGCATTTCTTACCTTGGGTTATAGAATTTGTATTTGTACTCATAATTGCGAATAAATAATAGTTGTTTTGAATATGTTTAATCTTCCTTCCGACTCTCCCACACTAATGGGCGTCGCGAAGTGACCATTTCAAGTTTTTTACTCAGTCTTTTTCCAATGTAACACAACGGAGATTACTCCCTGTTTTTTAAAAAAAATTTTAGAAATTCTAAATTGTTCAAATTTTCAATAAGTTGTTTTGGTATGAGGAAAATGAATTTAATCAGGACCATTAATTGGAAAATATAAAATTAAACATTTTATTTTATTACCAATGTTGATGACAATATTCGAGAATAGCATTATATTTTGTCAAAGTATTTTTTCCTAAATTCCTTTTTTCCCGCGTATTTTGAATTCGACAGTTCTAAATCATTCATTCAAATAATTACAATTATTTTAATGTGTTTAATTTACTATCTATTTTTAATAAATAATACCAATAATCCATCAGTTGTAGCGAAACAATAAGCACGAAATAGCTCGTATACACAAAAATCAGTTATTGAGAAGGTAAGAGGAATCCATTTAGGTAAATAAATTCAAAGAAAAATATAAAAACAGAAGTATTAATAAAACAAAAGAAAAAAATTGCACATAGGAAAAATAAAGGGTAAACTTGTTGTTCAGCACATTCTGATAATGAAAAATGTAACAAATAACCCAACACAAATTACAACTATTGAGATAAACAACTTATCTTGTATATTTCATGTTCGATTAGAATTTAAAGTAACACGAAATTGAGTAATTTATTATTTCAACTTATTGTTTCGTTACAACTGAAAAATATATCGAGAGTTTATAGATTATAGCTTAATCAATACATCAAATATAACTTGAAATTTCGAAAATTTGCATTGAAAAAAAAATGAGTTTTTTTTTTTTTTTTTTTGCAAAAAATAGTGAAAAACTCAAATTAATATGCTAAAGATGCAAAATGGTATGGATATTTTTTGCAGAGAAAAACAAGCAATTTATGAAATTATTAAAATGGTTAATCGACATGATTTGCATTATTTCTGAATAGATGCATTTAATTAAATAGTAAATTACTAAAGATTTATTGTGATTAATTGCTTATATTAAATTAATTACTTGATAATAAGTATATAAAAATATATACAAACAATATAAAAATTATTCTTCGCTTTGAAATCAGTTATGTAAATAAAAAGGATACGAGCTAATTTTATACACAAAATTAATTAATAATAATTTTACTATATCAAACATTTTGGCAACAGTGAGAATCATTTTGTTTGAAAATGTAGTGTTTTTTACTCAGTCATGTTAACATAATTTTAGATAAAATTTAAAAATTAGTAGCTTTAAAAAATTTTATATTGACAAAAATGTGTTAATATTTTATAAGGTAATTTTCCTTTCGTTTAAAAAATATTGAGTCAAGGGACAAGGTCATTTATCTGATTACTGATTAATTATTTCAATTTCTTTCATTAATTTTGCATTTAAAATAAATAGAACATACACAAAAATATAAAACGTTTTATTCTTCAACAAAGTATCGAAAATTTATTTTCAAAAGAAAGTGAATTATGTTGATAAAAAATCTGAATTAAATAAAGTTTATTATATCTAAAATAAATTATTGATATTGCATCAGTATTTTCACTAATATATGTAAACTACATTTTAAAATTCTAAATAGAAGTATATTTAATTAATATCAAATGAGATGTAAGAAAAATTTGATTAATTCATAAGCAAAATTAAAGATTTAATAATTAAAAAAAAAGAGTTCCTCAAGAGACTGCAACAAAACTTTAAAAATGAAAGTAAAATAATGTAATGTTAACGAAAAAAGAAAAAATATATAATAGGCCCGCAGCCATTGCAATTAGTTTATTTCCACATTTTTTTCCTTAATAAAAATATAAATTGATTCAATCATTTTACTTAAATGCAAATAGAGGGAGTATGTGTGTTTTATTTCTAAGCATTTAATTTATATATATATGCGTGCAAACAAAATGAAAATGAATTAAAGTAAGTTTTTTCGTTATAATAATTGAACAATAAGTGGTTATAAACATGGAATAGAAAATATTAAAGAAAAAAATTGAATTTATAATCGCGCAACCATAAGCCAATATTTTCTTTATTTGCTGAATTCAGTTCAGCGTGCTTAGTTTCTTTTAATTTTAATATAAATGATTTAAAAATCAATTACTAAATAAGCAACATGCTAAATATTAAACTGAAATGATCATGCTACTTCTGTGAAATTTCCTATTACTTTTCGGAAATCAATTTAAAAAAATGAATATTAAAGTGTGATTTTATTAAATCATCATTTATTAATAATTATAAATTTCATTTTTATATTAAAATATTAAATTCTTGCGTAGAAAAATTACATATTACGAAATTATCCAAAATTTCAGAATTATTTACAAGATTCATTTTTTTAGTTGCTGAAGGAAATAAAATTCAATGCATGAAAATCAAACAACATGATTTGAGAAGTTGAATAATATTTGTATGATTGCGAAATGAAAGATATAAAATGTATATTTTAGGCATATAATCATTTGAGAATTGAGATGAAAAATAATTCGCATATATCTTATATATAATAATAACAATAGTAATAATTGTTTTACTCCAAAAACTGAAGGTGTATATTTCTTAATGTTTCAATACATTAATACATATCAGTGATTGAAGACTAACTGATATTTTAGTAATATTTAAATTACAATGGATACTTAAATTATTAGAAAATAAATAGTAAGCATTTTGCTTTACTCACAACATGCGTTTTCAATCAATTAATTTAACATTTTTTCTTACCAATTTAATTTAAGATAAAAAAGTTTAAAAGAAAATATGTCAAAAAATTAAGATAGAGGTGTATATATGAAACTTTTTCTTTTGGAGCTTGAAAATGAACTATCTCACTTAAAAAGACCCACTCTAAAAGTTTCATCAAACTGGGATTTGTTGACGTTAAAAAAAAAAATGAATATTTTTCGTACATTTCGCAGTTTTAATTCCAGCTAGACAGAACTGGTATCAATGTTAATGGTCACTGGTATCAATATTAATCACTTAATTAGATGAATTAGTTAATCTTACGTGTAAATAGTTAAATCAACTTCTAATTCAAAATTTGTACGTAATATTTTTTTTTTGCAGAATTGGGTATAATAACACTTATACCCAATACAACACAATAATATAAAAAGCGACATACCGAAATTATCTGAAGAAGACGAAAAATCGGTGGATGTGATGGACGTGTGTATGGAAAACAAAACTTTAAACTCTAATAATGTCATAAGAATTTAACACTTTATTCAGGAAATACGCGGCTGCAAGTGTAAAATGTTAATATTTCTGCCCCTGTTACCCGTCTGAGCTTTGACTCGCAGTTAAATCGAGGCGTAGTTAGTAGGCGGATGTTCTCCAGCGGGATCGTTTGCCATTAAAGTTTCATTTGGCATGTTAGATAGGCACTACGCAAATATGTGGTTGGAGATACCTTCTAACATCACACACACATCGGTATCCAAACGTGTTCTGTTACAGAGAGATATAGGCATTCAGTGGTCTAGGAAAGTGTTGAAAAAGCAAGATTAGCAATACAAAGGCGTACCATGGCAGCCGGATATTATCCTGATTAAATGCAAGAACATAGATCCACCCAAGAAAGAGCAACAGTGCAGGATGTAGTCTTGCTGATATGCAGTCGTTCTGAAAGAGTGTCATGGATGGCATCCAAAAGGATCCGGCTATCAAAAGAAAGAATATCCCATACCCTAACTCCTGGCTATCAAGCTGTGTGACAGATGATCAATCTCAGACTTGGATATCAGAGAATGCGTCTTCCCGGATCATAGGGATTCAGTTTGAAGACTGACTGATCCATGAAAACAATTTTATACTAGTCCGTCAGATACTCTTGTTTGAATGCATCCATCATTACTGAAAATGCAACTGGAAGTTTACTGTCTTAAGAAGAGCCACGATGCAATGGCCTCCATATGAACTCAATACCCACTTTCTGTGTTCGCCTATTGGTGGTCATTACAGTCATTGGTGTCCCTATTGGATGTCAGATCGTTGACAAAGACGCATCAGGAGCATCGAGTTCTGTTTTTACGTTTCGCTCGTCGTTGCTCTCGGTCGAACGTTACGTTCTTGAAATGCCATGAACCATCTACGCCGTGGTACATCCATTACTGCCGATATCATCAAGCAGTAGCATTTCTCCGATCCAAATGTCGAGCGAACCTATGATTTCATCATTTTGCTTCTTTTAGTCTAATTAAATGTCATCTCTCAAATTATGACATCTGTTCATACTGTTGTCGAATCCATCTGCGAACCATTAATGCAGCTAACGTAGATCAACAGTATCGCATGGAAGTTATTCCTAAGCATTTGAATGTTCATTGAGTCGTTGCAGTTATTCCAATCGGTCATCGACCACTTGAAGTTAATCATTTGCATATTCAACTGTAAGATATGTGCGTCCGCAATTTTATCCCGTTCGGATAACTTCTTGAAACATTGTTTTATATGAAATAGAGTATATTATACTTGTTCCAAATTTAGTTCGATTCTGATTATTATTTCCCGAGGCATTCGGAAAGGAAAGAAATAAAAAAAAATATGTTAGAGTCACATGAAACGAGATTATTTAAACGATTCGTACTTTTTCGAATTTTCAATATAAGTGGATTGATAATTAAGAATTATAATCTATTATGTTTGAACTTGAATGCTTTTTTAAATGCCAGAAGGAAATGTGGATAAAATATTGAATTTTAGAGTATTAAGAGAAATCAATTCGTTGTTTAACAATTCCTACTTTAATAATGACTTTTTTATAATTTTTTTTCACCCTTTTAGAAGTGAAAAAATTTACCTATCGATTGATTTAAATACCTTAAAAAATATTGATTAGAAAACTTTTATATTGCCGACTGTTTGAATCACATTTAAAATTAAGGTATCCGTTTTTAAAATCAGAATTTTATGAAATTTGAGTTTTAGACTAAAATTATGATAGAAATACAGATTCAAGAGTAAAAATATTTGCATTAGTAATGAAAATTTTTTTAGAAGTTATCAATGCCACTTAACTAATCCATATGCATCTTAATTAATTCCCTTTTAAGTCAATAAAATTGATATCAATTTTGTCCAGTTGGATTGAGAATTTCAAAAGTTTTTCAACGCATCATTTTCTTTTATGGTGATGACTAAGTCTACAGAGGATTTGAACGGTTCTATTTCTTATTCAAGTAATTTCAAAATACTTCTGACATTGGTGGAGGCTGATCGAACAATACGATATAACAACAGTTTCATTCTTAACTGTCATACAATTAAGAATGAACTATTTCGTTACTCAAATCCAATGTGTACGAAATTTTTAACTGTTTATGTATAACTTAATTAATTAAACGGAAAAAAATGAAATTTTTAAAAAAAGAATAAAAAAAAGGGGAATTTTTTTCAATGAATCAAAAAGTAATTAGTTTAAAACAAATTTAGATAAATAAATAAAAAAATGTGTTTTTTTTCACTTATTATTAGAAGGAATTACTTCCTAAGCTTTCAAAACATTTGACCCAAAAAATCCCTTAAAAAGAAAATGTCTAACCATCCCAAAAATTCAATGCAAAAAAAAAGTTATTTTACCTATTTTGATATACATACACAAGCATATATGCATGTAAGCATTGCTAATTTTTGAAATTTTACAAAACAGTGACACTCTACACCCAAAAACTGAAAAACCTTTCGAAATTACAAATTAGATTCAAATTTAACCACGTATCCTGGCTGCGGGCAAAGAGAGTGCTGAATCAACAAAATCAAAATAAACCGAAGGAAATAGAAAGCAAGAAGGGGAGGGGAAAAAGATACAAAAAATAAGGGGAAAAGATAATACAGAAAGGAACATTTAAATAAAGAGAGAGAAAAAAATCCCTCAGAGGCGGAGGGAGAGAGTGAGGATTCCCCTTACCTTCTTTGTGATCGTGATCCCTCTCTATCTTAGTGCGCGCTGCGGCATCTGCCAGCAGGTGATGGACGCGGTGCGGCTGTGGGTAGACTCCGACGGCGGCCACCGTCGCGGCCACGCCGTCCCGTAGCAGGCGTTCGGATTCCATCTCGGAAAGGCTCTCCGGCCGGATTGTGGCCGTGTTGCGAGGCTGACGTTCGTTCTGCACCGCTGTACATACACATACTCAACTTTTAGTACAGCACATACTTACACACGATATATGTGATTTTCAAAAACATTAACTTGAATCAATGATCGACAAACAAATCGTTTCTTTAGAAGATGAAGTATTTTGATATTTACTAAAACGGAAAATTATATATATTTTAAAAGGGGAATAAAAATCTTTGCGGTTTAATATGTTACTGACCAAACAGATTAATTTAATATTAAAACTGATAGCCATTTTAAAAGAAATGAAATTTTGAGCTGGAATTTTGTCATTTTCTGGATTTGATAATAAAAACACAAGTAATATATATATTAAAGTCAGTTCCTATTTAGGTTAACAAAGAAAAAATTTTTTTATTTTAGTTACCTTTTATTAAATATTTACAATTTATGTAAATATGAAAAACATATGACAGAATCACAATATTAAGTGGCAAAACAGAAAACGTTTTTCCATTTTCCTTTCTATATATGGTGTTTGACTATTATTTTTTTTTGTTTTTTACTACTTATTCATTCATATACCACATTCTCAGAAATTAGGCCATCCCAGGTAGGATTCGAACCTACGACCTTTGGATTAGTAGTCCATCGCACTATTCCTTGCGCTTCAGGATTTTCCTTTTTATACATGGTGTTGGACTATTATTTTTATGTATGTTACTATTTATTCATTAATTAAGTTTAACTAATGAACTAATATTTGAAAAAACTGTATTAACATCAAGTGCCATCCACTACAAGTTTAAAAAAGTGTATTTGAACTTGAGTGGATGAATAAAAAGTATTTTAATAATGACTGAAAATTTGAACAATATATATATATATATGTATAGGGAAGTTGTGATACGAATTGAAAAAACCGAGCATTAAATTGTATTAAAATAATATCAGAAAGAATTTATATTTTTAATATGATAACTAGAAAGGTAAAATGAGCTTCGATCTCTATACCGAAATTTAGCTTGCATAAAATAAGTTCAATTCTATTAAAAGAATCTGCTATGATTTAAAAGAGAGAGACACAAAAGTTACTTTCTTAAAATTTTTGAATAGTCATAAGAGTACAAACGTACAGAGATTTTCACAAAATTATTTATTATTTTCTTTCTAGGAATAGTTTTAAAAAGCTGTGGTTTAATTCAAAATGAGTATTATTTATATAAATTTTATGATTAATACTTCTTTCAAAACCTTATGGATGATAATTATTCAATGAAATAAGCTAAAAGAAAATCCTCGTTTACTCAAAGCTAAGTTTGCTTTGAAAAAGAAATTGAATTTAATAAATAAAGCCTGTAAAAAGACCAATAATAAGGGGTAATAATTTATCTTGACAGTTGGTGAAATTTTTCCAGAAAAATTGTAGAATAATAAAAATGATGTTAATATATTATTTTATATTTTATAAAGGATTTCTACATTAATTATTCTTTATAAATATATATCTTGTTCTTTTCTACAGCATAGTTATTCCTCTCAACAGTTACACCCATTAGAAATACTCAGTAGTTTATGAAACAAAAGGTATTTACGACTACATGTAGCAGCAGAAACAGAGTGGATCAAGAAATCCCTTTTTTCTTAGAAAGGTAAAATTATTAGCTTTATTTCATAGCGTATTCTTGCAGCATCTTAAAACGGAGATTATCAAAGCAGTACAATTGCCTCACTCAATATTTTAAACACATCCTGACTATATAGATCACATTCCCTTTAATTGACATAACCCTCACTACTCTTATCGTTTAAAAAATATTTTATTAGCTCTATAAATGTTTTTTGTAAATAATTCATAAATTTATTCAATACCATTTATGATAGTGTATTAGCTGTAATTTTTGAATATTTTCAATTTCATAAGTTTGAAAATACAATTACCAAACTATTAATTACAGTTATTAAATTGGATTATTGAACACACACTTGCAAAATGGTGCTTATAATATAATGATGATCAATTCGGATATTAATTCATTAAAATAATTATTCTATTTTGATAAATTATGTGCACAAAATATATACTCGTGTTATTGGTCTCTCTCTCTCTCTCTCTCTCTCTATTTACTATTCACTACTATGAATGCTCATTTTTAAATATGATTTATTTGAAACCAGATTCAAATTTGGATAACTACTTTATGAACAGGACTTTCAAATTAAATTCTCAAAATACAAAGAACCCTCAAGATAATTGCAGGACCAAATTTCACATTCAATTTATGCAAAATAATAATGTCTTGAAGTTTTACATAATTTGATTTTATATTAGCTCTTTTTTGTTCTTTTGTTATTAATTTTTTAATTATGTACATGCATATAAAACTTTATTTTGTATAAAGATCGATAGTTTGAAAGATAGTTTTTTGTGTGAATTTATGTATTACCTTTTAATTAGAAAGTAAATCAGTAATTTGACTTCTTTTTTTCCATCAATTTTACTATGCTCCCTACATAAATTTTATAATTTTTTACAGCACTCTTATGCAAGCTCTACTATTATGCTGTGAGGGATGGACTTTTGCTCACTTCATCAATTTTCAATATGGTGTCGAAAACGCTTTAAATCTCATCGAAAATTTTGATTATACTACTTAATAAAATGTTTTTAAAAAATAAGGTTGGAGTCTTAAAAAAACATTTATTTTGATTATACTACGTAATAAAATGTTTTTAAAAAATAAGGTTGGAGTCTTAAACAAACATTTATAGTTAATCTTAAAAGTTCGAAATACTGCCCAATAATTTCAAGGTAAAATATTCTGTTTCCTTTGAATTGTTCATTAAAATCGATAAAACTATTTAAATAATTTATTTTCTCCTAAATAAATCTAGTATTAAATTTTACTTATATTTGTATGCTTATAGGATATTTTTCGTTGCATAAACATTTTTATTAAATTTTTTAATTCTCTCAGTTAAAATTTAAAAAAAACACTTGCAAATGATTTTATTTATTTAATTCTATAAAAAATTTTTTAACTTAAGTTCAGCCCATTTTTCGCGTACCGAAAAACGTTTTAACCTTATTATAAAAAGTTCCTGACGCCCTGACTTCATTGTGCTCTACAGAGGTTAGCGCATCATGTTAATGTTCTACTTTTTAAAAATATATAAAACATAATCTATATACTTCGTCTTCCATATTGTAATCCTAAATTGAGCTAAAAATTATACCTACCTATTTAAGAAAAAATGAAATACTTATAAATTATTTAAAAATTGCTATAAAGCATAATATGATAAATGCACATGTGTTTAACCATGCAAATTTATTATAAAATTGGAATATTTTTCTGTCTGAAAATACTTTTTTGGTAAGGGTTCTATTCCGTGATATTGAATGGAGACAGTCTTCAATTAATGCTATTTTAACTCAAAATTGAAAATCGCAAATTTTATCTTAAGATTATATACTTAGAAAAATGCAATGATTAGAAGGAAAAATATATTGCAAAAAGAATTTTTGATAGAAATTTTAAACGAAGCAAATTTATTGTTCGTAAAATTTTATTCCTTTTTTTTTTACTGCATACAAGCGAATATCAAATTCGAACGCTAATATTTATATGAAGAAGTTTTCTTACCATCTTTATTCATGCCCATCTGCAGACACTTTTTCAGCCTGCAAGCTTGGCACTGATTTCTGTGAGCTTTGTCGACCACGCAATTGCCTGTTCCTGCTTGACACCTAATCCAGTAAAAAAAAAAAGAATTTTTAAATTGCACTTATAATGTTAACTAATATACAAATGGCATAGATAAATCTGTCGCATATTCATGATCAGGATATTATATAATCGAACTCCACCAAAATAGCTTTGGTTTTATTCATGTCTTGACCGCGGAAGCTTCGTGGACGGGGACGGAATGTCGTGAATTCGAGGCCTAATGCCACTGAAGACCCGCTGAAAAGAGAAAGTCTATGCACGTTAAATTTATCGAGGCTCAATGTCCTCCCATTGGTGGATGTGTAGCTAGGAGGGGGAGTTGCAGCTCAGGTGTCGCCCTCGTCATTTGACTGTGGTTCAAAATCACGAGGTCCGTCACCAATAGTCCATCTGTTGCTTCCCAGTGCAATGTTAATATGCACTCACTCACTTCATTCATGTTTTGAAACGGATTTTTCTCCTAACTTTGTGACTTATTTTCTTTTGGTAAGCATGAAATATGGTATCGTTTCAGTGGGTTGTCGGATTAAGCAGATTGCCCCTCCCCCGCTACTTAATTGCTACTTGCGATTAAAAAAAATTAGCTTGTTAATCGAGTAGGTGGAATAAAGGTCATTTTTTGGTTCATCTATAGAAATAACAAATGAGTCATGAAAGATAAAAAAATCACACGAAAAAGTTGATTTAAAAAATTATATCAAAAATCTCTATTTTTAATAACAATTACTTGTTTCAAGTTACATGATATTTTAATAGAAGCAGGAAATAACAAATAAATGTTTATACTCTGCTTGTTGATAGTTTAAAACTCACTATTTCTTATATTTAATTCATTGCCTCAAACTATTTAATCGTATAATGTTAAATTTTGTTACTAAAAATGTGTTGCAATTATCTTTTTTTTAAAAAATTATTTCATTATTTAAATAGAGATAGGAAAAATATAATAATATTAAATTTAGTAATTTAACATAAAGTTGAACTTCAGTATCATAAAATTTTGGTAACTTTTCATTGAAATTTAAGAAAATTCAGCTCAATCTCATTGGTAAAAGTCTTACATGACGTTCACAAAAATTTGCTTGAAAATTCTTAAAATATTTTGTTTTAATGTAGTTTTGGTGAAATGTTTTACATTTTAACACTGAATAGATAGCAGACATATTTAATTAAGTTAGTTAGTTTGGATTAGGAATATCAGCTTAAATTAATAAATTTATTTCTAATAGATAATTTATTATTTGAGATTTAGAAGGAAAAACGTAATAACACATTGACTAAAAAATTTCAATTCCTTCCATGTTTAATTCAATTATTGCTTTTCATTGAATTGAAACTAAGAATCAATAACACGTTTTATTAATTATCTTTTGATAATTATATTTTTTAATACTATAATGAATATATTTTGGAATGCATTTCTACATTTTAATTTCAATAAACATAAAATGAATTTCTATGAATATAAATTTGAATAATATCTTACTAACTCTATTACAACACAATACATTTTCTATTAAAAAAATGTTCTTGATAGTTAGATATGTAAATCTTACGTTGCTGCACCATTTGTTCCTTCCGTTTAGAGTTACCATTTATGTAAATCTGAAATTTTAGTAGATCATCAAAATTGAAAACTTAGAAAATTCTTTCGTAGTCTTTATGAGTTTCCAGAGAAATGAATAATGATAATATAAACATTTTCTAAACATTTAACAGAAATTTAGATCTTTTATTTACCACTTCTTATAACAGTTTACTTAAAAGAAAGAAAAGATTAATGCTTGTTATTACAATTATCTTTAAGCGCACGCATAGTATCTGTAATTTTTTTTCAAAGATAACATTTTAATTAATTTTAATGCTGTTTATTTTGAGAGGCAATTTTACCATGAAAATTAGTCAAATGTATTAAATTACTTTTTGCTCATGTTGCATACACACACATTTTTTTAGAAATGTAATCATAACAGCATTCTAAAGTGTATTTTTAAACATTTGGCGATGCTGAAACTTGGATGTTTTGTTTGCATTTTTTGGACGTTTCAGATAAAGAAAAATTTTCTTCAAAAATATGTTTTTAACTTTTAACTACCTACTTATATACAAACTAGTTAGGACAATATAAGACAGAATATTTGAAGAAATATTTGTACGAAATATCAAAAGATTGTTCAGATATTTTTAGCTATTGAATAAAAGTAGCTTTAAATTTAAACTTAAACGAGGTTTTGTTGGTTATAGTTGAACTACAGCAATATGCAATCAGTGCCACTTATAGTTAAACTTGTTAGTCTCTTTATTAAATTGCTTATATATGTATTTTTAATTTAAATTTTCCAAATCCTCTTCTACTCAGTGAAAACAAACTATTATATAGCAACGAAAGAAAATTAATCACATTTTGCTTATATAATGGTTTTCAGTAATAAATAACAAAAGTATAGAATTGTTTTTATTCACATTTCTTCAAATTTATTTACCGGACATATATGCTTCCCAATTAAAGGAAGATATAAGTCCTCTTCAAAAACGGCTTCAGACAAAAATTGCCAATAAATCAGTGAGAACATTAAAACAGATATACATTAACAAAGCAACAAATATATGCGGTTTTTTAAAAAACATTTCTTCTTACATAATTTGAATTATAAAGATGCAAAGCAGCTAAGAACAAAAGAATAATAAGCAATTTTCAAATTTTAATATTACTATGTATTCATTTAAACTTTTCAGTAAAAATATATCGAAGATCCATCGCTCTTCGGATTTGATAAAAAGTAAACATAAAATAAACAGCCACATATTTTCATCAATACAAAAATTCTATATATTATATTTTTTTACAGATCAATTTATTATTATAGTTTTGCATTATTATATCTATTCATGCTTTTCAAAAAATAGATCATTACATTAATTACTTTACCTTTGATGTACACTCCTAAACAGCTACACATAATATCGTTTAAAAATGTGAAATAAATTTTACAAAATAATTTTTATTTTGTACGATCATTACATATTTAAGACAGAAGTGTTTACACGCATTAAACGAAAATTATTACAATATAATATACCGCAGGAACAAGTATATATAATTGCATTTTAGTCCTTATTAATGCATTTTAATGAACATATAATTAAACATTGGTTCCTTACACGTTTATACACATTTATAAAACTTTTTTTTTGATACGATATTATATTTTTAAGGAAAGAGTCTGCACACTATCATGTGTGTGAAGATGGCAATTATTACTTTCCTTCATACCGTAACAGATAACAATGGGGATGACATATTATGAGTAGTTTTTACATCGACATGAATACGAAAAACGGGACCTACCTGTAGATGAGTTTCCTCCGAACGCTTCTTTTGAAGAATCCGCTACACCCGTTGCATGCAAGGATGCCGTAGTGCTTGCCACTGGATGTATCTCCGCACACGACGCACGTCAGTCCCGGGGATATCCTCTTGGCGGGGGTGTGACCCAGTACGTCGGGGGGACTACCCCCTTGCAGGCGAGGGGGTGGGTAGAAGCTGTGCACGGACACGGCCGGACAGTGCGTGGGATGTACACTCCCGGACGATCCGGCCAGGGGGGAGTCTCTCGAGGGAGCTTCCGGGGAATGGCCCCCTAAGGTACTGCCCGGAGATGATGGCTCTGGAAAGGAGGGGAAAAAATAGAAAGCGTGAGGAAGACGGAGAGACATTGAGTTGATTTATAGGATGATTTTCGAAGAAAAGGGTTGGGCGGGAGGAGGAAGAACCCGATTGGTGGGTAGATTCGGGGCGGGGATACGTTACACAAGTGTGAGTGAGGGAAGGGTTTAAAGTGTGAAAGGAATGAGAGGGGGATGTAGTGTTATTAAGTTGGAAGAGATTGATATTAAGCTTTTCTCTTTTGTGTTGTGGAAATAATCAGTTTGTAATGTTTGTCGAGCTTCTCAGATTTCGTGTCTTATGAGTTTATTTTCATTCAGGATGTGGCGTTTGATTGTGAAATTTTTGAAGTTTAAGATGGAACAAATGAAGTCGACTTTCATGAAATTTTCACGGACATGAACATCAGATAGGGATTGATATTGATATTAGATACTTTAATGTAATAAATGTTTAGTTTATATAAGTGTCCCATTTTTTATAAGTACAAAAATATACGCTTTACGCGAAATTATGTAAGGCAAATGAAATTATTAATTTTCGCAAAAATAAAAATTACTAAAATATTATAATTGTATTCATAATGGACTTATATATATATATATATATATATATATATATATATATATATATATATATATATATATATATGACGTTTTCTTCGAAAGTGGTGTAAATCAATTTCATATGGAGATATCTACCACTTTCAAAGTAACTCTATAATTGTAATTTCATTAACTACCTACATAAATTTATATTGACAAAATGGTGAAAATTTTGAAGGATTTTTTGGGGAACTGTTCATATAGATAAAAAGTTCATAGCAGATTGCATTCAATTTCATAATTAACTTTTTGTCAAAAATGGACTTACACCACTTTTAAAGAAAACGGCTTATATATTATCAGGCTCATAAGGATAAGAGAAAGGCCAGTTTTTAAAAATATAAAAAAGATGACAGATTATTTATCAATCACTTCGGAATAATTTACATTCAGTTCTCAACATTAGCTCTTCAAAAAAATCTATCTTAAAATATGAGATTTTATATAGCAATATCTTAATTTAAATTTAACAAAAATATTAAAATAACATAAAGAAGCAATTAAATTTATACAAGTGCAAAATAAAGATTCATGTTTATTTTCCAATTAACCTCTTTATGATAGTTATTATGCACACACAAGAACATACGCTAAAATTACGGTATTTGACTAAAATTATATTTATTCTAAATTATCGTAATGATTTCCTTAGCTTACAAAATTCAGCTGTATAGCTATGAGGAGAAGTATTGAAAGTTATTACTATGAATGTATAATATTTTCATCAAAATTCTTCGTTCAGAATTAATCATTTCTATTCTGAAAAATTATCATACCAAGAAGTATTATTATCTTTCAAGTATTTTCTTGACTTGTCATGACACTAATAAATAAAATATTGATGATAGGAATCAACTGATCACAAATTGCTCATTAGAGTAAAGACTTCTTTCTTTCTTTTTTTTTTATTTTCTCCTGTTAAATTTGTGTCTTATAGCTCTAATTCTTTTTTTAAAAAATACTAATCTAAAAATAATTAATATTTCAGAGTAATTAGAAGGCAAAAACCTACACTGCCGCAAAATTGAGCACATATGTATAATATTGAAAATACTTATTAATAATTTGGCATTTAACCAATGTAAGACATTCTTTTAAATTCTGGATTACTATAGTGTGCAACTTTTTTAATGTCAAAATTAAACTCATTTTAACATACAAGCAAGAAATAATAAAAAAAAACTTGAAGGAGGGGGTACATATTTAATCCCTAGAACTAATACAGAAGATACATACTACGTATTAACCCTTTATGTACCGATGGTACTTATAAGTACCACTCACTTTAAAATTACATATAATAACCATTTTTATGAATACTCTGACGATACTTAGCAGGAATATTCTTTGAAATTCACTCTTCCAAAATATATGGCAACACGGGTTCTATGATGAGTATTTTAGGGGCGAAGGCGAATAGTTTTAGAGCAGAAATTACGTTTTCATATGGCGGCGTTTTCAGCGGATTGCAAAGATTGTCATTTTTGTTCCGAAAAAGTAGTTAATGTCAAAAGGCAAGTGTCTTATTTTTTTGTATGTTAATGAAGACCTTAGAAAACGATTTGATTATTTATTTTAAGTGAACAGTGTGTATAATTAATTTTACAGTTGAATATCTTTAATTAATTAATTATCTCCAATTAAAATTCTCAAAGTTGAGTATTTTGTTTATGTATATCCCTTAATTTTCACTGTAGTGATTTAAAAAAGAATATTGCATGAAAAAAACTGCAGTAAATCAGAATGCGGTACATAAAGGCTTCAAAGCAATTTTTTAAATTATTATCATGTACTTCATTATCACGAGTTACAAATATTACTTACACTTTGGTAAACAATTCAATGGCAACAGAGCGCAGTACAGTTTCTTCCAAATTATAAGATTTTAGGATTAGATACTTTACGAATCAGAGCATATAGATCATAAAAAAGCCATTTCGTCACTATGAAGATTTTAATAGCTTCATCTACTCTAATTTATTATTTTTTCCGTCTATTCAACTTCATTCTATAAACTCATTGTCCTTTTGCGAAGCTGTTTATACAAATATGCTAATACAGTCGAACCTCTGTATAACGAACCTCTATATCGTGAATTTTTCTATACAGCGAACTTTTTCCTGGAACCATGAACATTTCACGATTTTCTTCGTAAAATAATCTCTCTATAGCGAAGTGAATTTTCTATGTAACGAACTTTTTCTCTTGTGATTTAGTTTTTTTTCTCCCTATTTTTAAAGTATTTCTAGACATTTCAAGTTAATCTCTCTTTTAACACATTTTATAGTTGTCATAAATTTTGAAATGGTTTTTATTGGGTGCCTAATTCGCCCAGAGTAATTGAATTCTGGGCGTTTCATCCAAGAAGTGCAACCTTTGACCCTAATGTCCAGTTCACTGTAAACATCTTCGATATTCCCTTTCACCCTCAGTGGAGTCGTCTAGTGTCCTTGAACTAGACTTCGTTCATTTGTAGTGTTGATCAGACGTACTGATAACTTTGTTTCTTGTAGCTCGAAAATGTTAAAACTTAATTGCTTGAGCATCAAAGAAATACATTTAATTCTTCAGGAATTGGATAAAGGCATCAAGAAACTTTTTTTGCAATTTTTCTTTCTATTGATAGTTAAGATATTTATAAAAAATTATGAATAATTATATATATTTATTTTAATATATAGTGCTTATGAACTTGAAATTTACTTTATGCGGTTTATAAGGTATATTAAAAGATGAACCTCTATATAACGAATTGTCCATATAACGAACTTTTTTCCGGGATTTAGCGACTTCGCTTTTTGAGGTTCCGACTGTATAATTAAATTGAACTACATATTCTAACTTGCTATTCTTAAATGAAATTCGAGATTAAAAATGAATAGAACCAGCTTGATTTTGAGTTAAATACAGATAGCAGGAGATATAATTTCATTTCATCTCCCAGTAAATAACGAAAATTTAGCATATAATCCTCCGAATCTGGATTTAATAGTAATTCTTGCCTCAAAAATCAGTTTTGCTGGAATGTGTATTTATTTCTCTCTTCAGTTAAGCTGTTTGAAGTTCCGTTATCTCATACTGAAATTTATGTGTAAGCCATTTAACCCTTTATCTACCGATGGTACTAATAAGTACAACGCACTTAAAAATTACATAAGATAACCATTTTTACGAATATTCTGACGATAATTAGCAGGAATATTCTTAGAAATCTACTCTACCAAGATATATGGCAGCATGAGTTTTATTATGAGTATTTTTGCGGGGAAGGTGAATAGTTCAGAACTTCGTTTTCATTGGATTGCGAAGCTTATCATTTTTGTTCCGAAAAAATAGTTAGTGTCAAAATTTAACTGTCTTACTTTTTTGTATGTTAATGAAGACCTTGGAAAACGATTTGACTATTTATTTTAGGGGAACAGTATGTATAATTAATTTTACGGTTGAATATATTTAATTAATTAATTAGCTCTAACGGATTAAATTTCCCAAATTTGAGTACTTTATTAATGTTTATCCCTTAATTTTTAATGTAGGGATCCAAAATAAATATTGCATGAAAAAAAACTGCAGTAAATCATAATGCGGTAGATAAAGGGTTTATAAAGAAGTAATTATTCAAATTTCTTAGTCTGTTATGCGTCCTCCCGTTGTCATGATGTAAAAGTTTGGAGAGAGGAGTGCCAGCTCAGGCGTCGTCCTCATCACTTGACCGTAGCTCAAAATTACAAGATCCTTTGCCTATAGCGGAGCTTCAAAGTACGACGTAAATTAAAATTAAATCGAATCCAAAAAGTTTGTTTCGTGGAAATGTTTGACCATTTGAATATGTATATTTTACCGTTAAAGTGAATAATTCAGTTATTTCATGAAACAACTATACAAGTCAGTTTAAGTATACAATAGATAAAAATTCCATACTTAGTACTCTATGAAATAACTAAGGATTAGTCATTAAAACGAAAAAAAAAGAACACTTTCAAAGATATTTCATAAATTAATTGATCATAAATAGCTATAATGCCTCGAAAAATATTTTTTATCCCTTTTGCGGATGAATAATTGATAAATAATAAGGGAAAATGTTGATATAATTTATTATTACTCCTATTGCTAACATTAGTAAAGCAGAAAGAGGAAAAAAGAACATGTGTGTGTGTGTGTTACAAAAATAGATTTATTTAAATATTATCAACAAAAATACTTGCTGGGAAGGAAAAGGAGGGTTGTTTCACTCACAAGGTTGTTTGTACTTTCGTCTCGATGCATAAAAATATACACAATTTTCAAATAGATATAATTCTTTGAAATTAATGTTAAATAATTTGAATCTCTTACGCATTATTTATAAAGGAATTAGGCTTCAAAAAAGTGTAAAATGTTTTAAATATAATCATCATTTAAAAAATTACAAGCATATGAGAGAAAATAGGAAACATTTCTGTAATATTAAGTTTTACGTTGCGCATCATCTTTTCTAAAATAGTGGCTCTAATTACTAGCAATAAGTTGATTTATAAAGTTAAATGTATCCTTATTACACTGTAGCTATTTTTATACAAAGAAATAAATCATATTTTTTTAAAAATAAAAAAATTACATTCAAAAAATTTTTTTTGATGTGTAACATCTTTCCTCTCGGTTGCTGGATATTTGTTGGGAGTGATTTCGTGAAAAGGGACGGATGTGTGTAACAAGATGTAACGTAAGCGCGCGCTACTTGATTTGACCAATGAGAGTGCGTGGCTGTGTCTGCATGGGGATCCAACTCTAGTAGCCATCAAGCATTCCAGCGCTTGACTCTAAATCCGTTAGTCATAATATTGGGGGACATATGTGCGGCAGAATGCTTATTTGAAAATGGACAAACAGTGATTTCGGTGGTCGCATACATTTCTTCGAATCAAACGGTTAAAAAAAAATTAAATTTCTTCTGCATTTTGTACTTTTACCATATAACGAAGGTGGTTCTGCTCTTTAAAAAAATTATCACTCGCTTCCCCTGATTATTAGTGGTGATTTTAACTTTAACTTTAACTTTTATGAATGATGAACTCAAGCTCGAGATGAACACAAATTAGAATGTTTCGACTGCTAACCGTGGTACTGTTATTGACGCTGTTTTTCAACGGTTTTTAAATACTTTCAAATCACAAGTTTATGTGTCATATTTTAGTTATCATAAGTCTATTGACTCCGCTCTTCCCCAAATTGAACAGGAATAATTATTTTAATAATTTTTTACTCCTTTTGTTAATTAAATACAATTTTCATAAAAGATATAATAATTCGATAGAAAATTATTTCCAATCATAACCGATTCATATTTTTTCAGGAAAAAAGTTAATATTGCGTATTTTTACCACGATAACATGTCAGATGTTACACATCATATGCGACTACTGTATAAGACTCGTTTCTTTTTGTAATTTAAATATTTTAAAATACAAATGATGTATAATACTAAAATTAGGTAGGGTTTAAAGAACATGGTACATTTTATAATTCTATAAAGTTTTATGCATCAAAGGCTACTATTTTAGAAAATAGCACGCTCAACGTAAAATTTACTTATTACTTTTTAAAGAAATGTTTCTTAATTTCATATGCTTATAATTTTTAAATTATGATTATATTTTAAGCTTTTTGTACTTTTTTGAAACTTTATTCCTTTATAAACAGTGTGTAAAAGATTAAAAAAAAATTATATATCTCATTTTAATTCCAAATAATTATATCTATTTGAAAATTGTTTGTATTTTCAGCGCCCGAGACCTCTTACACTTTTAATGATTTAAGCATCAGATTTGATATTTTTTTAAATTAATTTATTTGCAAAACTCCTCATTCTCCGCATTACATAACATGAAGCTTACAGACGTAAGTGGTGACCAATTATATAAAAAAAAAACAAATTTGGAGGGGGGAAGGAAGAAGGAAAAAAACACATAAAAGACAAAAACATAAAAAAAAAAGAAAGAAAGAGTGGAAAAACACAAATATGAAAAGGAAGGTCCAATAAAATTTAAAAATCAATACAGTAAGCAAATTTTCTTAAGACATTTAGGCTCTCAGTACATTTGACCAATAAAGACAAAACAGGTGGCCAGGAAAAACCTAAACGTGTGTGTTTCAACTCCTCTCTAAAATTTTCTCTTTTACAGAAATGAAGTTTACAGTACAATAATACATGTTCCACAGCTTCAGCATCCTGACCACAAGAACAAATATCACTACCAATTAAATTAAATCTAGATAAATAGCTATTAAAATTTCCATGTCCTGTTAGAATCTGGGATAACTTGAAATCAGTAACAAAACTTTTACATTTAAGCCGTTGATAAATGGTTGGAAAAAACCTTTTAGTTCGCAAAGCTTTAGATGAGGCCAAGAAACTCTCGGTGTTCCAGGAAGAAACAGTTCTTTCACAAGCTAAATATTTCCAGTGGGACAATGGCACAGACATCAAAAGGTTCACAACTTGGCAAGTTGCCTCTTTGGCCAACTGATCCGCTCTATCATTGCCGAGATTTCCGCTATGACCCCGAACACAAGAAAAGTGGATGTCATAGTCCACTTTTCACAGATTTGATATTAGGGTTGCGAAAAATTGTCAGCTGTGTTTTGCGGCAACCATTATTTAACAAAAATAGACCAAATGACTTATTGGTCTAGTCAAGAGTTCAAGACCTTTTTCATTATAAACCTTTATGTGATATACTTTGGATTTATATAAGATCGAGTCATAAGTAACGCAGCTATGTAGAATCTAATATTCGAATTTACCCGCTATGAGTTACCATGACAACGAGTTTTTGTTTTCATTAGTTACACGAGGTTTCCATTGGTCTTTTGTCAATAACTTTGTATGATACACGTTATAATAAACTGCTTCTTTATCCTCTGAAATGGAGACCCAAAAAGTACATATTCGTCATGTGATGCTTTGGGAATTGAAGCAAGGCAATAGTGCTAAGGCGACAGCCGAAAAAAATATTCAGAGTCTATGGTGAAGGATTGATAACTGATTGGGCAGTTATAGAAATTGGTTCGTAGAATTCCGTTTTGGAGATATGACTTTAAAAGACAAACCGAGGGTAGGACATCCTTCCGACTTCGACGACAACCTTTTAAGGTACCCAACCAAGTTCGGAACCGCGATTTTAAAAAAGCGCATAAATGGATAATTTTCATGATATTTAGTGTCAGATTAGAATACATGTATAAAATTGTTTTAAGGACACATTTTGACAAAAAAAAATTATTTAAATACAATATTTCGGCAAAAAATTAACTTAGAATAAACTTTTTGAAGTTAACTTCTTATGGCATGGTAGGGAAAAATTTCCGTTACGCGTTACTAATTACGGTTACGTGATGAACGTAAGGTAGAAATGAATGAAGTTCCGAATTTTCCCCACGTTTTAAAAAACGCCATCTAATTCACACTATCTATCTCAGACAAAAAATAATTACAGAATCGGAAAGATAATTTTTTTCGCCACGATATGGTATATATATATATATTTTTTTACAAAATAATGATATTTTCTTTTTTTTTTTATAATTTTTTTTAAAATGATTCAAAATTGATACGCTTTTATAAAAATGGTTTCTAAATCAATCCCTTTCAGTTTCCTTTCGCGTTAATAAATTGATATTTTATCCTAAACAAGTTCATGCTTTTCTCTTTTAAAATAAGTCATTAAAAAAATGCCGAAATATTTATTTTTAACGATTTTTCAAAAAATACACAACATTTTAATTAAATATTTAATAACTCCATTATTTATGAGAGTAATCAAACGAAACTTTTTTTCCATATGTAGAATAGTATTATCCGCAATCTGTTTAAAGATTGAAAAAATGGATTAAAAATTACGGCTTTTAAAATTTCTTTTGTGTTTTTCGTCTATTAGCTATTTTAAGACTATGTTTTACTTAAGTATTATTCTTACATTTTTTTGTTTAAAAATTACCGTTGTTTGCAATCGATGTGTGAAATCTCAAACCATTAACTTCAAAATTATGCTTTCAAAAAAATAGAAACTTTAATACAGAGCGCAATTTTACGAAAAGCCAATTGAGTCTCGTTTTTGTACTGTGGAAGAAGCTGAAGCAAGATGTCCTGAAGGTATACGATTATTCAACTCTAACAATTCCGTCCATGAGTATAATAATAAGATATTGAACGCATCTGCGGACAGAATAACTTCAACTGCAAAAGATGTATATATTGGTTGTACTTCAAAAGAACAAAAACTTTCGTGCGTCAAAAATTACATAAGATGTCATTAATTGATACAAATGGATTGCCTTATCAAACAGTTTATGTGAAAAATATTTATTACATGATTATTACAAATATTGATGTGGCAGATGGATTGGCAAATGGTGCAGTTGGAAAGCTAGTTCATGTAGAAACAAATTATGAAGGATTAGTTGAGACAATATGGCTTGAGTTTCCAGATTTACCTCAAATAGGGAAAAAATTAAGATGAAAAGCAGCAGGTTACGCGGCAGAAATTAACGTCAGTAGAATGGCTGTACCAATCGTACTGAGATCTTCCAATATACCACTCAACAATAACAAAACAATATTTGTTAAGCGTACGCACGTTCCGTTGGTGTGTGCATGTGCTACAACAATTCATAAATCTCAAGGTAAAACATACTCAGAAATTATTTACGAATACGATCGACGTCACTCTCGATCATTATTATACGTTGCTTTATCACGTGTAACGAGTATTGACGGATTATATATTACGACAAAAATATTGATAAAACATTTTACCATTGTCGATGACAATCGTCATCAGCAATCGATTTGCAAGAGGAATTTAAGCGACTTTCATTGAACAAACTACAAACTATTAACGAAGATTTGATTAATTTCATAACGAACAGACAAGGCTTGTCAATTTTTACTTTTAATTGTCAAAGTCTTACAGCTCACGCTGTAGACTTACAAGACAGTAATAAGAAATTCAAATATCTTAGTTTTAGCAGAAACTTGGCTGGACAATGAAAGTGATCTATCTATTCCTAATTTCAACTGCATTGTGAAGTATAATCGACCTAATACGAGAGCAGGAGGAGTTGCGGTATATCAAAATTCTAGCGATACTGTTAACATTATAACTCCGTCCATGGATTGTTCTGTAGGTCAATCCGATATTTATGGTACCATACAATCTTCAGTGGGGGATTTGTGCTTGGCTGAATGCGTAATAGATAATGGACAAAAAATTATAATTGTAGCAGTATATATTACTCCGAACAAAAAGTTGGATGACATTATCGAGTTCCTTCATCGATCATTATTACCATACACATCAAGAGGTTCTGCTTTACTTAATAAAAATTATGACAAAATACCTATGATTTTAAGTGGAGATTTTAATGTCAATTTTGCTTTAGACAAATCTCTACAATTGATTGAATTTTTAAAAGACAATTTCACCTTTTATCTCTACAAAACAAAAGAATAATATCAACGACAAAATCAAATACTACGATTGATGCAGTCTTTTCGAGATACTTAAACGATATTGAGTGCAAAACCTACATTTCTTACTTTATTTACCACAAGACATTGATAACAAAAGTATGTACTGAAACACCCATAAGCATAATGGAAAAAGACTAATAATGATGATACTTTTCTCTAAATAGAAAAATGTTCTACAATAAAATTTTTTTTAGTATTATGTATTGAAAATGAAAATTTTGTTTATACTTATGCCTTTTCCATCCTAATTATTTTTTTAAATACAGTTTGAAATAATAATTATAATAATAAATTTGTTTATTATGTATAAGATTACTTTAAAATAAAACTTAATTATACAATTCAATACATACAAACCAAAGAAGTTAACTTGTAACGCGTGTTCACACTGTATGATACACGCACACATTTTTTTATAAGAGATTATATTTTGTGACATTCAAAAGGACAAGCTAAGAAGAAGTGGCCAGAAAATATAACGTAAAAAAAAAATTCAATGTAGGCACACCTCTTTAACGGCATACGTCAAGTAGATTTATAGGAAGGAACCTGTAGAATGAGCAGTATACGCGCCATTATTTCTTTTAGGAAAATCATTGTGGTAATTTTTTTTGTCTTAGAGGCCACATGGAATAACAAAGAATGCTATGCTGCTACGTGGAGCCGTTTTAACAAAAAAATGATTTTATGAAAGGCATAGTGATTGACTGAGAAGTTCAGGTTGATCTGTATATAAATTCTCAACTGACATCCTCCTAGAGACGACCATGGTGGAATGGTGGAACAAGGAAGCCAATACCGCCAAAGAGACATCAACATGCATGGATCGACAAATCCACCAACTAGTGGTGACGGCACAAACAAGCCATTTTTGCTGCCACTTCGAAGCATGCGCATATCACCTTTGATGCTGCCATATCAACTAAACTATTATCAGTCTATTATCGCCGACTGGTTGCTAGTAGCTTACACTCATGGTATCCGTTAAGAAAATTGCTATTGACCCAAGAGTACAGAAAACTCCGTTTCCAATGATACCGCGTTGAAGTGATATGGATGAAGGAATAACACAGGGTCGTGTTCTCAGATGGTTACGCTCTTGTTTGTCCAGTAATAACTGTAGAGTCCCAACGAGTTACTCATCAGCGTAATGATAGGTCCCCCCAATTCGGTTGCATATAAAAAAGGTTGCGAAGCGATGTGATAGTGTTACGTAGATCCGGGTTCGATGATTTTATGCAAAACAATCACAAAGAAAATAAACAGTTCTTTAAGATCGATGCTTATTTATTATCAAAAATACAATCCTTTAAATACAGGATTCAGCGGCAATATTCACAGGGTAAATATCCGAAGGTCTTTACACCTTCAACAGCAATCAAAGACAATAATCAGTGTTTACACGTAAGTAAAGATCATTCACAAGCACAGCTGAGCTAAACGCTAGTCAAAACAATCCTCACTACTTGCTGGTTTAATCAAGATTGACCGCCGTTCTGGCGAGCATCTTTATTTATAGAGGCGCGACAGAAACTTCCAGAAATATAATAGCTCGTGTCACTGAGTGTGACATTAGTGGAGAGATCCACTACTTTCTAGAAGATTCTAAAGGGTTCCGAACTGGACAAAATGGTCGCCAATAATGCCAAAATGGTGGCCAAAGTCGCCACCTTGGCTCTACCGCCAAGATTTCGCCAAGTTCTCATTGGATCGCCATTGTAACGTAAGGGGCGGCATTGCCTGTGAACAGTACAATGTTAGCTTGAAATAAATATAACATAGAGTAATATAAATGCATTAAACACCCAAATACAAATTACTTACACTATTTGCTCAAAATGCATAACAATAGTTTCGAATGTCATAGCAATCACCTCTGGTTCGTATTCAGGTCATTATGGTGGACTAAAGATACGTGAATCTACTGCGACTAGTAACACTCCCTTTCCTTCGGAAGTTTCTTGATGCTTTTTACCAGCAGGATAATGCCCTATCTTCCCTGTGGCAAGAATCAAAGTGCTTTACAATATGTACAAATGTTTCACCGGACATCGTCCTCTCCTGATACCTCATCAATCGAACACATCTAAAACGTGATTAGACGACGCATACATTATTTGACGGCTCGTCTGTACATCACTATGCAATTCTTTAGAAAAAAATGGCACGTTGATCTCCATAAAGGTTTATGTGCCACCCCTGGTCTAAGTAAATAAATTTTCGTTTTGCTTTGGGATTATTATTTGATACGATTTAATTTTTTGAAACATTAAAAGAAACCTACCAATGCCAACAGTCTTTTACTTTCTAAATGTTAGTTCTGCAAAGGATAAAATACATGTTTTACAGCTTTGATCTGAAATCGATTATTCCAGAGATCCTCTCCTTAGGAAACTGAAAATCATGTTAAATTTGAAATTGTTTGTTATATCTATTATTTTACCTTATATAATACCTCATAATTTATTAATAGAATATATATATATATAAATAAAATTTGATTTTATTACGCTTAAAATGCAACTTATATTACCAGTATTTATCACTGAGAAAAAAAAAGACCCTCATTACCCCACCCTTTTCAAAATTTTATTCAGCTTAAGATTTATATTAAAAATAATTGAAGGGAAAAAATAATTTATAAGGTAAATCTTATTTTTTAACAACCTAAATTCCTCTTATACCCAGCTTTATTTACTTTTTGTCACTTTTACGAGCTCTTGGCCTTTAAAAGGATCTGTGTAATGCTAGTAACTCAGCAGTTTTTCACTTAATTTTTCTTTTTGGCGCATTAGCACTGACACTCATCACAGTCCATTGTTTCAGAACTAAGCCTCTCAAAAAATTTTATTACTTCCACCAACCTTAATCTTAAGTCTCGAAAATAAAGGATCCGGTTGCTCCAAACTCAAACACACATCGTCCACAGTTTTGGAGTCTTCTACTCAATGTCATTAATCAAGAAATGGATCCCTTCTGAACGTTTTCCGTTTACAGCTCTATTATGTACCTTTAGGAATTCGTATTTGTTTCATGAGTCACGTTCTGTAGAGATTGCCTCTTCAAGCAAACGCTTGCGTTCGATTTTATTGAATATCAAGAGATTAGGTTCGCTGAAATGTATTGCGGTTCAATACTTACTTAGATAGAAGTGAAGTGAATTTGTCAAAAATGGTACATATACTTACAATGCTAAATATAATAAATTTTTGCTCTCTGTCATTTGTTTTTCATTGGACGTTTCTATCTGACTATTTTTAAAGGTCTGTTTAACATATCTTGAATCAGATGACGAAGTCGGTGTTTGAGCTGGCATCCCATTCTTCATATCCAATGTATGTCACCATTAGTACTTAGAGGGGATATATTTAACAAGATTCCTCTGCACAAAAATCTTTAAAATTACGAGATACCCGCGATTTTACTTTCTAGTAATGTTACATTCTAGTAGTTTTTTTTTAAATAAAGTAGTTTGCTGTTTTTTTAGCTAGGTATTGAAATTGAAAATCTTGGGAATTAGAAATGAAATTTCGTGATAGCTGATGAATCAACACAGACTGTTTTAAAAAACAATCCCTGCGAAGTCAATCCGCTACATTACGAAGAAACACGGATATTATTGATAATGGACCTTGTAATTTTTTTTGAAGTACGGTGAACTAGTTTTCCCCACTTTCCAAACTTCCACATCCTCCAACTTGAAGACTTTGAGCTTCAGTAGACTTAACAAGCATCTACAAGACGGGTTTTTAGTGACACCTAGGTATTGAAATTGAAAACTGAACTTGTGACCCGACAGAAACAGTTCCGGCCCGGCCATGAGTTCGTGACTATAACCACTTGGTTTCTACTGCCCTTTGATAATAGATGGGAATATATTTTAATTCCATTATAAAAAATTTCAAAGAATTGTAGACTTAAATTTTAGAAACCTAAAACTAATGTCCAAAGTAAAACAAAAATTTAATAATTAAATATAGTTTTTTATTTACATTTTTATGTATATATATATATATATATATATATATAAATTCTAATTATTCCTTTTCTAACTAATCTTTCATGCTAATTCAATGGAAAATTTCGTCAATTTGAATTGTTTTTGCTTAGCGTTATTTTTGTATTTATTTCAGCAGAATTTTAAAAAAAGATTATATTTCATCTTAAGAGAATATGCACACACATTATACATTTAGAATTGTTAACGATTTAACTCTAATGAAGTTATAGAGTAGAAACACAAGAGAGAGAGAGAGAGAGAGAGAAGTGGTTAAAAACAAAAGTCAACAATATTAAAAAAAATGAAGACAAAAAGAAATTTGGGAATATGTTTTATACATATGTTTTTCCGAGAAATATATTTTTTTAATCTTCACAATCGAAATATCTAGTTAACACATGTATTTTAAAATATAATAAAATGCTCAATTTTGAGTCTAAAATTAAGGTTTTCGGTAATTATTGATGGCAACTCTCTTAAAGCTTGTCAATTCAGGTAAAAAAATCAAGCATTTGATGAGTAAAACTTTTATTATTCAATTCCTACTATTAGCTCACACTCTCTATATATTTATTTATTTATCTTGGTGGAATTTTCAATCGTTAATAAAATACATTTTAAAGCGCTCAATTGAGCTGAAATTTTATATACATGATTATTTTGGATGACAATACAATAATTTAATTATGATTAATAAAAACTAATTGATTAAAACTAATTATTTAAAGAATTACAAATACAGCCATGTTGGCATCATTTTTGGCGACTTGTGACAAAACTTGAAAAGGTTTTTTTTCTCACGTTTTAAAGCACTCAGTTGAACTGAAATTTTATATACACGATTGTTTTGGATGACAATACGATACTATAATGATATAATTAATAAAAATTAATTACCTCTTAATGTTGTGATTCTGTCATGTTTATATTAATTGTAACTATTTAGTAAAAAGTAGCTAAAATAAAATTTTTCTTTGTTGATCTAAGTAGGAATTGACTTAATTTTTTTATATTACTTCTCTTTTTTTGTTTGTTTTTTTACATTTCAAGACTTAGTTATTGATTTAGATTTTAGACCTAAAGACGCTTATAAATTTATTCTAGTAACTAATATGAAAACAAGATTATATTACGATATCCTTTTTTATTATATACTATGAAAATATTATTTTATATTTTTCGCATATCTCACTCTAAGGTTATAGTTTCCTTCAAATTCACATTCAAACATTCGATTACATTCATTCTCATATTTATAAGGACAGTCGATGTTTTTAAAAAAAAAACAAAGTTAAGAATGGCTTCTGATCAAGAATTTACAAAAAACAATTAATGTATCAATTCTAAAACAAAAAATTTTTTACTCTCATTTTAAAATATAAAATAAAAAAAAACTAATGAAAAAAAAATATCTTCCCTTACATTTTCAAATGTTCATAATTTTAAGAATGTGGTGATTCAATATAGAAGAGTTCTGGTGTAAAATCTATGCTGTCTCTCAGATATCGAAAATAAACACATTATTCGTCTGGGCTCAGTATGAAAAATGTCTGATGCTGAAAATGATCATAATTTTCATAAAAAAGTTTCATTACCATCAGTTACACGTGAGATACATAATTGTGATACCATAAGATATGCCAAAATAATTTTTTTAAAACTAGAATTAACCGAAAAACATAAAATGACACGCAGGGGATAAAAATTTTAAATGGGTTGTTAAAAGGGATTACAAACAGTGTGGTGTAGAAAAATGTTATACTTTCGGATTAGAAATGTTTTGATCTTGTTGAATCAAATGGTTTTTACTGATATTAGCAGAAAAAAGAAAAAGACAGAGAGAAAGGCGTTTTAAAGAAAGATCTTTGATATTCTAGTAAGGCGTTTTTTTCAGCCAACAGCAAAAGGGATTTAGTACTTGTGCCTACTACGGTGTTTCTCAAACTATGGGGTGCCCCTAGGGGGGGTGATAACTCTACGAGGGGGTACGAGCCTATTAAAAAACCGAAAACAAAAGATTACTTTAAAAAATTATTAATTTACTGAAAGTAAACAAACAAAATACATTCTGGCACAATAAAAAAATAAAATACACATTTACACGGATATAACACTGACAAATGTATCAGTACAGCACAATGTATTTTTAGTTAATTTGACAATACTAAATTAAGAACAACATTAATAATTACCAATGGCTCTATGGGCTTGTCATGTGTAAAATTATATATAAAAATCAACACTTATCTGGATAATTTGTACGATTCGTAATTATTCCCTTAACTGCTGAATTATAGTTACTCGATTCACTCCCCAACGCTCCTATTTTCCAAGTAGACTTATGTGATGTATTGGAGGTGGTGGGGGAAGGAAATATATATATATATATATAAATAAGCAAATCCTCTGAAAAAAGTAAATCCTTCGCTAACATTGTAAAGGTCCTTTAACTGCATTCCTAAGTCTTCGGAATAATTTTATGGATAGCAGTGCACAGAAAATATCGCACTTCGGAAAGACGTATATATACGTCAGGGATAATTAACACGTTGGTTAAGCGAGAAGCTTATGTACGCCCATGACACTTAAGAGATTAAAGTTGTATTGTAGCTTTAGTGTAAAAATGTATTATTGAATTGAATACATTGTTATTTTTTAGAGGGGGGTGCGATGAAAATTATGATTGAATATTGGGTCGTCAATATTGAAACTTTGAGAAGCACTTTCCTACTAATATGAATACTGAGAAGTACAAGTAAGGGACAGTTACGGGGACTTGGTACCCTTTGAGCAAACTTCTTTATTTACGTATTTAAAAACTATATTTTAGCATTTTATACAATGTTTCTATTCAAGAAAATGTTTCCAGATGAAAATTTTCGTATATTATTCACACAATTTTAAAAATTTTAATTTTTTTGAAGAAAATTGGGAAAATTTTAAAACTCTACTCCTTTTGTAAAAATTAATTTTTTGACCTGAAATTTTTTTATAATATTCTTACGGATGTTCTTAACAACTTTAGGGATCAATTTTAGAATAACTTCATTCGTTTTCGAGAAAAAAAAATAAAATGTTGATATACAGGCTAAAAATCAACGAAAAAGCCAACAAGTCTTACATTTTTTTTTAAAGTACTCAGTTTATAGCAAAACGGATCCCTAGTTTTATTACAAGCTTTATTTTTAATACGCGGGAAAAAAATTGAAGTGATTGGTAAGTAATTGTCGAAGGAGTAGCATTTTGAATGCACTAAGGTTTCGAAAAACACAAACTGAGAAAAACCACTTTAAAGTTTATAATTCTGAAAAAATAATTATTATAAGCTTAATTAAACTTAAAATACCACTTTAAGATATTAGTTATACATTTTCTTTAAAATAATTGCATTTTCATATTTTTTCAACTCACACATTTTTATAAATGATCAAGTTTTAGAGAGTACTAATTGCACAAGAAAATTCAAGAAAAACGTTACAAATTTTTTTTTCTGTTACGACAGAAATGTTAGCTGTTTTTCTTCTAAAATATTAAAGTATTACATTTGTATAAAAAATATATCAGGAATAAGAACTGAAATTATAAAATTATTAATATAAAATGCCTTAATTTAAAAATTTTACATGCACACATTTCACAAGGAAGAAAAATTACATTATTGTATTGCCTCGGAAATATTCTGCTTTTAATACTGCACATTCTTTTTTATAGTTATTATTTCTATTTATAAAATAGATTTTTTTATCATAACGCATCATTTTTTAGGCTTTTTTTTCTAAAAAGGGGGTGTGGCTGAATTGCCTAATTTGTTTTCAAATGAAGTTTTAGTCAACTTCTAACTTTCCGACATGCACAAGTGATATATCAATCGAAAGATAATAATTCAAAGAATAAGATTAAATGAAAATAAAAAAAACCGATAGGTTTGTGATTTTTAGGGTACCAAGTCTTCTTAAATTTCTTACTGCGTATGCTCTACCGTTAGGTTTGGTGAGAAGGAATGGAATATATATATATAATTGACCTTTATCTTTCCGGTGCTGGCGGTACGTTACTCCATCCCTCTATCTATAGTTCAGTTTATTTTTTAACATTGGTTGAGAAAGACATTGTGTCAAAGTGCCATGATCATGAAAAACGTAAAAATCGAGCTGAGCATAAATTTGAAATTCCTCGAGAAATTTTTTTAAAAAAAATTCCAACTGAATGTTTAAAACTGTTAAAGGAGTGTTTGGAGATAATTGCCCATCCTATAGTCAAATTTTTGAAAGACACAAAGAATTTTCGAAAGATCAGGACGCGTTGCTGAAGATGATGAACGTTCTTGTCGATCCGTAACATCAAGGAGAGAAAATTCTCATCGTTTTTGTTCGATATTAATGGCGTCATCATGAACTAATGGGTACCTCGAGGACAAACGGTAAAATAACAGTTCTAAATTGAGGTCCTGAGAAAAATTACAGAAAGAGTGAGGTAGAAAATGCAAGATCTGTAGAACGACAACACGTAGGTTTTACACCAAGATACCACCTCGGTGCACATTGCGCAATCTGAAAAACAGTTCTTGGTGGACAAAAGCTTTACTGGGCTCAAGCATCCACCGTACTCACCAGATCTCGCACCATACCTGTTTCTTAAAGGGAAAAATACATTGATAGGAATACATTTTCTGTCTGTAAGACAGATGAAGGAAAAAACAGCAAACTTATTGAAAATCGTGACACCTAATGAGCCGCAACACCGCTTTGAACTGTGGAAAACTCGTACTCAGCTATGTATTGATAGGGAAGGGGAGTATGTTGAAGAGGATTAAAAGGTATTTGTACATTGTTCACAATAAAGCTAATTTTTATGACAAGTCCGGTTATTTAAAAGTCACAGTGGAGCAGATCTTATATATATGAGAAAATATTATGATGATATATGAGCAAATCTTATCATATTGTTCATCTTTAGGATTAACAAATTTATTTTTCAAAAAGATGGAGCTCCTTTCCGTATTTCTAAAGCAGTAACAGAACGTTGAAAGATGCTTTTTAGTTTAGTTGACGTGGATAATTATTTCCCCAGACTTAAAGTTTCTAAAAAATGTTTAGAGTTACCTTGTTAGAAAAATCGCATTCAACTGAAATGCCGTATAATTTATTTCAAGAGTTTGAGTATTACATCTATGTAGAATGGGATAATATTGATCCTGAGAATATTTTTTTTTAAAAAAAAAAGATCTAAGAAAGATCTTGATAAGCAGAATTGCTTATTGCTTTACTATGAAAGGAGATCCAACAAAATATTAACTAAAAGAATACTTGTACAAAATTATAAAAAAATTGAATTATCTTTATAGCTCAGAACATGTTAAAAATTATTTCTCGGCTGTGTACCTTTATTTTTCAAAAGCAGAATTGATAAAAGTTTTTAATTATTGGCTACTATGTAATTTGAATTAAAAACAATTTTGCTTATTTTATTAAGAGTTTTCCAGTGTTTTGTTAATGTAAAATGTCTGTTCTCTTATACATATAATCAAGAGAACTTCGAAACAACATGTTATTCGAACTATATTAAATTTTATTTCCATTTTATAAATACAAGCTCTATTTTTATGTAATTTCTATTTTCCATTTCTTAAATTAAAATTTAAAAATTATTTTTTTAAGAAAGCATCTAATAAAATAGATAATAAAATAGAATATTTAAATCTGTAAAATAAAAAATTCACTCGATAATATAAAAATCGACGGACTAAAAAAAGAATTATCTGAAGGGGGCGAAGCTAAGTAAAGGGTGTTTTTTTAGAGGTATAGAACTTTAAATTGCAATAAAACAACGATGTATTATTCGATTGACATGAATTTTTTTTATTCGAAAGATAATCTTGTGGCATTTCATTTTAAATAGGATTTCTGGCATTTGACTGCCACGGCTAACTAGGATGTAGTCCAATCTGAACGTCCAATTTTCGATGACTTTTTTCAACATTTGTGGCCGTATATCGGCAATAACACGGCGAATGTTGTCTTCCAAATGGTCAAGCGTTTGTGGCTTATCTGCATAGACCAATGACTTTACATAGCCCCACAGAAAATAGTCTAGCGGTGTTAAATCATAAGATCTTGGAGGCTGATTCACAGGTCCAAAACGTGAAATTAGGCGGTCACGAAACGTGTCTTTCAATAAATCGATTGTGGCACGAGCTGTGCGACATGTTGCGCCGTCTTGTTGGAACCACAGCTCCTGGACATCATGATTGTTCAATTCAGGAATGAAAAAGTTAGTAATCATGGCTCTATACCGATCACCACTGACTGTAACGTTGTGGCCTTCATCGTTTTTGAAGAACGGACCAATGATTCCATCAGCCCATAAAGCGCACCAAACAGTCAGTTTTTCTGGATGTAACGGTGTTTCGACATACACTTGTGGATTAGCTTCACTCGAAATGCGGCAGTTTTGTTTGTTGACGTAGCCATTCAACCAGAAGTGCGCTTCATCGCTAAACAAAATTCGCTTATGAAAATCGGGAACAACGGCAATCTCATTTTGGGCCCATTTGACGAATCTAGGCCTTGCTTGATGATCGTTTTCATGAATTGCCAAACCAAACAGAATAAATCACTTGACAGCTGTTAAATCGGTCGCCATCTTGGAAAGTAATCCCAACTTAAACTTTTATACCTGGAAAAAAAAGCCCCCTTACATAGCTGCATTTGTATTGAAAAAGAAACGCAAACACTATATCATAGGAATTGAATGTTTTATTCAAGAACATAGTGCTAGAAGAGCAGGAAAAGAATCTACAATGCACTACCCTACACATGGCCTTGATGTAATTTGTCATATCCAGATCGTGTTCATTCGTTTACTTGGCAGATGTCTTCCAACGGGATTTCTTCTTATACTCATTACTCGCGAGTTAGATCACTACGATCCAAGAATAGTTAGAGACGTCTGTTCATCAGAGTTAAAGTGTCTTCAATAGGAAAGAAACCAGGCGATTGCGTTGGGCAGGAAAGTTTTGGGAAATCGCCATGTTGCGTCGTCTCAATAGACGAACACTTTCTGACACCATTTGTCCTTTTTGAAGCACGGGGTAAGCAGAATGGCCAGATGGGTCATTGTACTCATCAAAGGAAACCGCATATTCTTCTCTCACGCTCGGGGAAAAACAGAAGTTGAGAAGATTCTAGAAACGGCTCTTCCTTCTTCGACACCCAGATGTTTTTTTCGTCACAACTCTTTATAGGAGGGACGCTCCTGTTGGACAGCCATCCATTCTTTCGTTCCTTCGCACATATTGGCCGCGAAGTACTTGAATGGAAGGAGTGTCAGCCTGTTGTGAAGAAGAAATACACAAGAGGGTATTCCCTGTGTCAAAGTGACAGGTTGATTGAGAGACCCTCCATTTGGTTTACGAGATTCGGCGGCGTAGATGATCTCAGTCGTGATGGCCTTTTGTATCAAAGAACCAATGGAGTTGGGACCAATACAGAGGATGACGAATGCAGAACCACGACGCTCACCAATCAGAAATTTTGGGGGGAGGGGTTGAAGAGACCCACCAAGGGGGTTTAAAGAGTGGGTTTGGAAGATGAAAAGAAGAGGATGAGAAGAGATTAAGGAATGAGGAGGACATCTTCAAGACGGAGTGACGGAGAGAGTGGGGCAGCGGCACCTGATTTTGATATTGGGTAATAGAAACGAAAGAAGCTGTGGGGACAGCTGCACCCGGAAAACGATCATCTGAAGATCAACGAACGTTGATCCAGACGTGAACTTTTCTACAGCGAGAGGCTGCAAAAACCAGAAACATTAATAATGGAGTTAATTGTTTTTTAACTAATTTTTTAATTAAATGCCTTTTTGCGAAAGCTGTGTGACCCCTCTCTCTAGATAGATGTTAAAACAAGACAAACAGTAGAGAGGCGAGTTAAGTACGACCAGATTCAGGTATCCTCCGATATCCTAGACGTCTCTACATAGGTTTCGTCGGACATCGGGGCTCAATTCGAGGCGGGACTTATCACTTAAAAAATTCTACTACGCTCCGTGAGATTCCAGCTTGAATGTGTCTGGTACCACTGTAAGCATTCAAGGCAGTGTGCGGTTTGGCCTCTGTAATCTCAACTTTCTTTCGTTGAATTGACTACTGATGATCAATGCAGTAACTTGTGTCATGAATAACGTCGAGTCGTTAATAAGGACAAATCAAAAAGTTGTCAGCGTCGATCAGACGACTATTCTATTCTCTCGTTTTCTCGTTTGCTCACAAGTGACGTAAATCAAGCGTGTTCTTTTAAGTAAATACCAGTGGCGCACACAAGGAGGGGGTCCTGGGGGTCTGGACCCTCCTTCCTCAAAGCCCTTGATTTTTTTCCGATTGATTATAATTCTTAGTACGTAAAATTTAATTAAGTATTTGTTATTAATGATTAATTTTATTAATTAATGCTAATTATTTATTCTAGAATTAGTTTTTTACTGTTTTTTGCTCCCGAAAATCACCAAAACCAAAAGGAGCATGATATAAGAACGATGGACTTTCGGCTCTAGACCCCCCTTGAAAAATTCCTGTGCGCGCTATTGGTACATGCGTATTAATATGTGTAAAAATTACTTTTAAAAAACACTGAAAAATTACAACTATGCATATGGACCTTGACATTCTTATGTCAATATATACAACTTATTAGATTCCATTAAAATCGTCACTGCATTTAATCATTAACACAGTGCCGGTTTATCCATTAGGCGCTTAGGGCGTGAGCTCAGGAGCCCGGATAGTTACACCAACCAGATTTTCTGGTTGTAAATTTCTATCCGCCACTGCCAAGGGGGCCCGTAGGTCTTCTGCACCCAGGATCTAAAACCTTTTTAACCCATTAACCCCTTTCCAGCTTTTCCGGATCTGAGCTTGGACAGGCGAAACGTACCGTCCAGGCTCATCCCGAGTGTAGCTCGGGTACTGTGAGCATTGATACAGTGTATAAGCAGTGTGTATAGCAGCAAATTATAATGTGTTTCATGAGCGTTTAACGTAAATCGGTTTACAGTACTCATAATGCATTCCTTTGGGGAAAAAAGAAACAAGACTCGCGCGTGACGCATTTCTTAGTGGGCGCGGCGACAGAGTGATCCTGGTCATGTTGTTTCTGTTGAATCATGAGTACCACTAAAGGTTCGCCTTTTATTGGGGTTGATGCATGTTGAATCTGCCTAGGCTTAAAGTACTCGGGTCGGGTGAGGTGGAAGTTCGGAAAGTGTGCTGCTATCTCAAGTGTCATCATCTGCCCTTGACAATCGTTCAGAATGACATAATCCATTGTCAGTAACTCTTGTGTTGTTTCTAATTGTGATATTTATAAACAACAGCCGACAGCATCTTTTTCCTGGAGTTACTTCATCTGGCACAGTTCCACGAACACGTAGTATAATTTCATCGTAATTAAATATTTCATCTCAAACTAATTTAATGTATTCATTTAACCAATCATGCGGCTGCTCCCTCGTTAACAATTTCCCATTCATCTATACCTTGGGAAAGTTACAAGACTGTATACACTGTTTCACGAACACGGCCTTCAAAACACATCATTTTCTAATAATATTTACAACTGTAGTTTTTTTTATTTGACGATATTGTTGACTTCCAAGCTGAACCAATGGCGTTGACAATATTCTGTACTGTTTAATCTTTGTCAAATATGAGTTCTTAAGGTTGCTTACATTCCATAAACTTATTTAAAAATGTTTTTTTTTTTAATTTCCAGTTTCTGACTATGGTTTTCCAGATATAATCCACTTATCATCTAATCTATTTGTAGACCAAGAGCCTACTATAGCCTAGTATCGTGGAATGGTCATTTATATTTACCAAGAAAATATATGTGCTAAAAAGCATTAAAATATCAATACTGAGAAAGACAAGATACTTGAGAAATATGTATCAATAAAATAATTAATTACAATATCAGGTAATTTGAAAGGGAGGGTGAACAAGATCTTGCAGTAATCAGAAATATCCTTCATGAAAAATATGGTACAATAATTGAAAATGCTTTTCAGAAAAATGAAACTCATAGAATGGAACTGGGACGCATGGGTCTCCCACTTCTCTTTCCCGTTCACCAACCCCACGAGAGGACTTGCGGCTCGACGAATATTTAGAGTACCTCCGTGCCGCGAAGGCATTATACATTTACAAACACCCATGCCTCTACCGGGATTCGAACCTACTGCATAGAAGTGAGTCATATAATTATTCCACATATACTAAAAAGAGAAACCGCAATAAATAAAACAATTGAAAATTAAAGCATTAAATTAATTTTAAGTTTCCTTTTTTAGCATAATAGTTCGGGAAACAAAGCAAAAGATACCTCAAATATCTTGAAAAGTTCGTTTTAGTTATATTGTATATATACTAAAGATTGCCTTTTTACACTTCATATCGCAGGAAATTTCGAAAGCCAAATATATTTTTAAGCATTCCTCACCCTTTCAAAAAAAAAAAGATTTCGCTAATAAAAGAGCTTAAATTTGCAAAAATGAGTAAAGACTTTAATATTTATTAATTATTAATTAAAAGTATTCATCCATGTATATATACTTACATCTGCATATGCTTAAATTAAAAAAAAATATTGATAAAGAAGCTTAAATGCATGCATATTTCTTACTGTTCTAAATATCCAGGCAAGCAACATCATGTATTGAAAAATAAACAGAAAAGGATTGCAACACTATTTTCGAATGAAATGGAATTTCAAATAAAAAATGGGGGGAGGGGGCCCAAAATCTCTTCCCAAACAAGTTTTTTTTTTCTTTTGGCAAAAACGGAATCCCTAAGCAGAATTCAGACTTTATATTCTCTGGCGTCTCTCAAAGCCTCCCAGTTATTCGAGTGCACTCACGGATAGAGTTGCATGGGAGAAAGATCTTTTTTTCGCCGTTTTGTCAACTTCCCCAAAACGATCTCGCCAACACCGCGGTCGATCGTCAAGCGATAAAAGAGCGGTCGGATTTTGGCTTACGATCGCTCCCGACATTTGGGGTCATTCCAGCGTGCGTAATGGGTCTTTTGTGTGCAGGGGGAGGCACAGAATTGAATGGGGGAAGGTAGATCGTAGCCCTAAATCCCCTGGAAAGGATGATCCCATGGTTCACTTCTCGATAGAGCGCGTGTCAAAATGTCACTGTAGTCAAAGCGCCTTAACGGTTCCGGCCTAAGCTCGGAGATTGAATCCTTCCTTCTATCTATCTCCTCCCCCACCTACAGAAATCGTTCTGTCTCTCTTCTGTGTACAGGATATGTAGGAAATGGAATGGCCATCACGTTGTATGTATGCCCCGGAAGATTTCGATCCGATTAATCGAAATCGTATCATCCTGTCATCCGGCTCCGCTTCTGCCGCCAGGCGATTTACCTTAATTTGATTCCCCCTCGCAATCCTCCAATAGGGAGTAGATGCTGTTCCTTCCCCTACACCCATACAAACTACCGATGACATTTTAGTTGATGTTGTCTTCCCAATACATTAGGATACTGGAACTGGACAACTACTGGCTCATGGAGCTAACAATGGCAAATCTTCCTGATTCGATTGTTTCTTTGCTTTTCTTTCTTTGTTTGGAATGCTTACTGCTTCTTTTTATTACTTCCCTTGGGGGTCGTTTAAGATCATGATCTACGTCTCTTGGAGTTAAGGTGGGAGTGATAATGTTAAAGGAGTTGTTCTTCGAAATAATCTCAGTAAATGCTCTTATTGGAAAGTTTGAGAATAAATTATCCTCTTCGCTTGAGCACTAGATTCGTTCTCAGTTCTGTTTTTAAATTTGAAGTAGCCTCAAATAAGAACCAACATTAGTCGTAAGTTAAAATGCATTTACTATCTCTGTTATTTGAATATATCACGAATCTGAGGGGAGAAATGGAATATGTATAAATTACACTATTAGAAAATATGTTAAATTGGAATTATTTTTATTGAAGAAGGAATGATTTTGTTTTGCTGTGAATCGTTTGTTTTACTATTATCAATAAGTAATATGGGTCAAAAGAGGGCCGAAAATTAAAGATAAAGCTCCAAATGCAGTAAAGATACAGAAAAAACAACATTCACGAAAACAATAAAAATTAAACATTCATTTTACGTTGCTGTAAGGATTAGACTAATATGATTCATTGATACTATTTTGTATAGATATTCTGTTATTTAATGACTTGTTGCCTTTACTACACAAATAAAGATATATAAGATTGTATTTTAAATATGTTGACAATAAAAAGGAATTTTTAATATAAATATATCTTAATAATACATAATTTTCTATAAACAGAAAAGTTGTTGAACTGCAGAAATGTATTTCTAGGTCAAACTTTTATATCACGATGAATTTTCGCCTTAAATCCAACGTGATTTCTGAACAGAGATAACAGAGAACAACAGAGAATCTTATTAGTAAGGCTGGTGAGAGCAAAGTGTTTTTCCTCTATTCTCTTTATGCAATGACCGTCATCCGGTGGGAAGATACTGAACAGTCGAAAGAGGGAGCAACAAAACAATTAATGATTACTGTAGGGGGTGGTTCACCTGAGAAAAGAGTACAAATTTTCGGACATTGTCAGAATTTATATTCCAACCACAAGTTTTCATATTCTTAGTTAAATATTGGGTATTTTAATATTGTATTAATTGGAACAGCTAACTTTTGATGAGTGATTAAATAATCTTATACGTCTTTGTTTAAAGGTTCGTGTATTCGAAATAAAAATATTCTAATTTATCTAATTATTTCAAACAGAATGAATTTTCAAAATCATCGTTACTTGTTGAGGCGAATCCAATTGCCATCAATGTGATACACAGATTTTACATTGCTCTTTTTTGCATAATTTCTCTAATATCAACGTATAAGACTTAAACTAGGAAAAAAATTCCCAAATTGAAATAACAAACATATAACACATATACCAATTCAATACACTATAAAATAGTGTATTTTTATAAATACACTATTTTATATGATATATTTTTATTTGCAGATAAAGTTAAATATATGAATTATAACATAACAATATAGAAGGAAGATAATGAACATATTATATAAGGTAAAAATGATCAGTCTTTAAACAAAAAGGAGTACATTATATTAAATTATACTGCTTTCTAAAGAACAGTGAAGCTGTCACGTTACATTAGTTCAGGCCTGTGATATACAGGTACATTGTACAGGTACAATGAGATAATATGCCGAGTTTGTATTCCTTTCTTTAGTTTTAAGTCTTTAACAATACATAGATACCAGTGGCGCACACAAGGGGGTCATGGGGGTCCGGACCCCCCAAGCCTTTGATTTTTTTCCAATTGATTATAATTCTAAGTATATAGTGCATAAAATTTAATTAAATATTTGTTATTAATGATTAATTTTATTGCTAATTATTTATTCAATAATTAGTTTTTTACTGTGTTTTGTTCCCGAAAATCGACAAAATCAAATGGAGCATGATACAAGAATGGTGAACTTTCAACCCCGGACCTCCCCTTGAAAAATTCCTGTGTGCGCTACTGATAGAACCCCCTCCCGGAGTTCTGTCAATGTAAAAATATGTGACCCTTCCAAAAAAAAATTTATTCAAAAATCTTAGGGAAGCAATTATCCAAAACATTCCATAAAATCGCTATAACTTTTCTATTACTTTTACAGTTGTCACTCTCAATAGGAGGAAGCACAACTACTGTTTAGAAACAGTACATACTTCAGAGTTCCTCAAATTGCGGGGTGCGAGCATATCGGAAGGTTCAAAATAAAAGATTCTTTAAAAAAATTATTAATTTAATGGAAGGAAGCAAAACAAAATGCATTCTGTCATAACAAGAAGTCAAATACACATTTAAACTTATAAATACATCAGTACTGCACAATGTATTTACTAATTAATTTATCAATATTAAGTTAAGAACAAAAGTCTAATAATTATAATTATTAGAGACGTCATGGGCTTGCCAAATACAAAATTTAATACTTATCTTGATAATTTGTACGATTTATAATTAAAGTTTTTTTAAATTTTATTTCTAACGGGCTGCGAATGGATCATTAACCATTGCAGACGTAACACATCCCCCAGAAGCTGGTATCACTCTTTAGTGAGGTGCCCTATAGGCGGATACTAATCGCCGCAAGTAATTTTGAGGCCCAGTTTCCTCCCTAGGGGGAACACCTGAGCTCTAACGATGCGAACTTGTACCAGGATTTAACTTTGCCGAGAGCACCCAAGCCAAACAGACACACTAGGGATCTTTTACATGCCGTATAATTATACGATAGGGCCGTTGTCGATTTTCTGCATCATGAAAGTCCACCGAATTGGGCCGGGGTCGAGTCCGCAACCTTGGGCGCAGAGGGCCAGCGACAAACCAACCACGCCACCCAGCCGGCATAATTAAAGTCGTATTATAGCTTTAGTCAAAGTACATTATTAATGAATTCAATACATTATTGTTGTATGGATTGGGACCCGATGATATTATAATTGAAATTTGGGTCGCAAACATTAAAAGTTTGAGAAGCACTGGTGTACGTAGAAGAAAATGAATGATTTGTGAAAAAAAATATTCTCGTTCTCTTTAAAAAAAAACAATAATTGATTTTAACATTGCATTCATTAATTTGTTTTTGTGCTGTTTAATATATATACCAAGAAAAAGTCTTTAAATAGGTTTATATTAAGGTGTAGTTATGATACCATCTAAGTAAGTAATTATTTTCAGACGGAGACTTGTACTTCATTGCTTCTTAAGTGTTGACAATCTGATCGAAGCAGAAACTAATAAATTCTATTCGAACTTTGATCAAATTTTGGTGACTTTTTTGGAGGGGGTAGGGGAGATAAGTGGTCATAAAGTTAGAAAGAGAATAAGAGTTTTGATGTTATCTGACAATTTTTACTATCCAACTTTCTTCAATCATGCTGTTTACATGAATTTTTCTTCTATTTCCATTTGCGATAATTAATTTTTGTTCTACATTTTTGCTATTTTTCTTTTTTTTTAATATTCTGTTATTATATATAAAAATTTGTAATACTTCATTACTTTTGTAATTAATTACATTTACTTATTGTGTATAATTTCCAAAAAAAACTCGCTCTGTACAAAAGTAAAACAAAAAATCTACTATGAATACATATATAATGAAGAAAAATTTATTACAGGGTTTTTACATATTCAGTATATTTCTTTACCCAGCGCTAATATTTGAACAGAATCTTTCTGCAATCTTCAGAAATTCAAGTTTGCTAAATATTTGATAAAATGTTCCCCGTTTTTATGTAGCTCCCTTCAAAGAATCGAATAAGGATCCAAATCGAGTAAATGTAAGTATATATATATATATAATTCCTGACATTTTAAAGAAAAGTTATATAATTAGAAATTATAGTATGAAAAAGAGAAAATCCATCTGCGTACTTGGTAATAAAAGAAATTTGAATTAAACTTAAGTAAAACAGTCTTGTTTTCAAAAGTTTTATAATAAACATCAAAATTTATACAGAGCGAATTAAAGTGTTGGTTTTGAAAATTAAATTTATAGAGGTAAAAGAAAAAATTGTTAACAGATCGTGTCCTCCTGATGAATCAATACAATTTCTTTCTGTATTTTAAAGTAACATATGTTCAGAATAAAAAAATACGTAGTAAAAAACTTACGAATCAATCTGAATTTCTGTGCAAATATAATGGTAATAAAATTGAAGTCATATGATAGTTTTTATTTTTACTATAATTTTTATTGTTCTACAATAATAATGGGAGCAAGAATAACATATACTGTTTCAATGAATTTCCTTCTATTCTTGCTTTTTTAATCTAAAAATATTAAAATTTGAAGATTAATCTTTAAAAATAAATTTTCTGTATAATAAGTATGTTTGTGTATAATTTTTAGACAAATAAGTTTAAAAACCATTCAATGTATAAAAAGCAGGATGAAGATATACAAGCAATTCAATGGTAACTCTTGAATCTTATTAAACTCATATTATGATTTGATTATAGTTATGGTTAAATATATTTTATGACAATAGTGAAAACTTTTTTTGCTATTTAAATGGGGCGAAATTACTGTTTAATTAATTTTTAAGCATTTATAATCTTAGATATAAGCAATAAAAATTCACAAAGAATATATTACTTCACGTTGATGAAAAGTTTTAAGCAGCATAAGATCTGACAAAAATTCTGGAATATTCCAATAAATATTCGGAATATCCGGATGTTCTAATTTGGGTTGTTTATCCAGAGTCAAAATTTTTTTCTTAAAATATTCGAGAAATAGTTATGTAAAAAAGGGCGTAAAAGAAACCTCTCCCTTTATATTTTTTATTATTATTAGTTATGTTTCTTTTCAAGTATAAATTTCACAAGGATATTGTAGTCATTTCTGTTGTTGTTACCTAGCCACTTGATTGACAGTAACATCAGATCAAGTCCCTCGAAATTCATCATGGCAAGAGGGTTAGTTCAGCGGTACTCAGCCTGCTGCCCACCGAGCCTTTTTAAGAGGCCCGTACAAGACCCATTGCTATGAGAAATTCTTTTATTTGAGACTATGTACAAAAAATTTGGTGGGAAATTCTGTGACAAGAAATCAAATATATCAATTTTGCTTTTTTGCTGTCGATGTCGTGTGGCTGCGAATTGATATTCTTTTTCTATTTGTAACGGTCATGGTTTGTGACAACAGACAACAGTGGATTAGCGGCAATTTTATGGGTGGAACTTATTTTGTGTGAACGATCTTTCATACCTTGCAAGCGAAAAATATTCGAATGCGTTGGAGGTTGACTGTTTTGTAGTGAAAAATAAGCATGGATCAGTACTTGTTTGATTTGTCACGAAAGTGCTAAAAAATACCAATAAACAGGAATTATTTAAGGACATTTTTCCTCTTTCAATAGGAGATAAATAGGCTTTATTGAATATTCTTTGTAACAGCAAGTAGTAATGTAGTCAATAGTAATGTCGCAGTAGTAACAAAGACATCCTAAGAAGCTTGTTATATTATTGGTAATCATATGAAACCGTTTACTAATGCAAAAACTGTGAAGAAGTGTTTCTTAAACTCTTTTAATTTAGTGTTAGTGTCAAAAATAAAAGTTTAAAAAAGCAAAACAGGAGTTATAATATTTTGATCAATATTTTTCATGTTTTAAATTTTCAATGTTATCTTTGACGTAAGCATTTCTACCCCCTCCTCCCTGTTTAATCTCATTTGCGGCCCGCGTGAAATAGCTAACATATGTATGCAGCCCACGTGAAATGACTGGCATATGTATGCGGCCCAGAAGAAAAAAAAGTTCAGTATCCCTGGGTTAGTTTCACGCCTGTCGTCAATCGTAGCTTTGGACACTACCGGTGACAGTACGATTTTTGGCTCGGTTCCACCACAATATTGAGGAAGCAGACCCTGAGGGTGGTCAGGGGGCCTTCCACCTCTCTTTCTCTACCTCCAACCTCACGAGAGGACTTGCTGCTCGACGGCTATTTAGAGTACCCTCATGCCACAAAGGCACTGCAAATTTACAAACATCCATGCCTTCTCGGGGATTCGAACCCAAGCCCCACGGCACCGCAATCAGCGTCACTAACCACTATAAAAATATCTAACTTCTATAAATCCCATACATTCAAAATAGTTCCTTGTATTCAAATAAATCTCCCTGGCTTTCTTAGAAAAACAGAAGAAATCAATCTTTGAGAATGAGATACATCCATTTTAATTGCTTATAAGTGTTTTACTTTTCCCAATCTGATCAATGCAATGCTCTTTTCAACTAGGCTAATTCTCTAAATACCCTTCATTTTAATTAAAAATAAATTCCGAACATAGCAGAAATATTCAGAAAATAAGAATATTTAGTAAATGGTGTTTTTTTAGAGGTATAGAACTTTAAATTGCAATAAAACAACGATGTATTATTCGATTGACATGAATTTTTTTATTCGAAAGATAATCTTGTGGCATTACATTTTAAATATGATTTCTGCCATATGCCTGCCACGGCTGGCTCGGATGTAGTCCAATCTGGACGTCCAATTTTCGATGACTTTTTCCAACATTTGTGGCCGTATATCGGCAATAACACGGCGAATGTTGTCTTCCAAATGATCAAGCGTTTGTGGCTTATCCGCATAGACCAAGGACTTTACATAGCCCCACAGAAAATAGTTTAGCGGTGTTAAATCACAAGATTGCGGCAGTTTTGTTTGTTGACGTAGCCATTCAACCAGAAGTGAGCTTCATCGCTAAACAAAATTCGCTTATGAAAATCGGGAACAACGGCAATCTCGTTTTGGGCCCATTCGACGAATCTACGCCTTGCTTGATGATCGTTTTGATGAATTGCCAAACCAAACTGAGAATAAATCACTTGACAGCTGTTAAATCGGTCGCCATCTTGGAAAGTAATGCCAACTTAAACTTCTATACCTGGAAAAAAAAACACTCTTTACTTAAATTAACCTGTCAACTATTAAAAATATATAGATGCTCTCAATAAGACATATAGGCTATAAGATGTATATTATAAGGGTGAGAAAGCAAATGTGGAGGAACAGGCCTGTCAGCAACAAAACGACGTGATATTTCTTCACAGATCACAACCTTTCCCACAATTAAAGATATTTCATAAATAAAATTATGTCCCTCAAATAATTAATCGCATTTCATCTGGTCAACAATCAATGAATTATGAAACAATTTTTCACACACAGACATTAAAGTACAATTTATTTATATTGCTTATGAATTAAATATTTAATATTTTTTTTCTCGCTTGTTCTTAACTAGAACTTATTCGGTTTTAATATAACAGTTCTAAACGCGATTATTTGAAACAACTATGAGTACCGATACAATATATTTCAAATGATCACGGAGAGAGAGACTTACATGTTAATTAAAAGAGGATTAAGCTTTGTTAATGTATATGTCCCACAAAGGATTACATTTTCTGCGCTAGCTTGTAATGGGACTAATTTTATAGGTGATATATACATGCAGTGATACAAGTTTTAAGAATTAGTGAGGATTTAATACAGTAATACCCGATAATGACAGATAAAAGGAATTCTTAAGGCCGGACGTATAATGCTCGATTTTGTTGGAGGCACTCAAGTCTATAATCTGCAAACTAGATGGGTTACTTATATGTTTTTGGCCTCTTTTTGAAAATCGCCAAGTTCATCGTTGGCTTAATTGAACCTACTAAAGTCACTCTTGCTATAGCCCTCGAGCTGTTGGGTTCGAGTATGAAATTCTAGCGGCGAGATTTGTTAAAGAGGTATGTAATAATTGTGAATTATAATATAGTATTTAATTGCTAAATTTTACAATTTTTATATTGTATTAATTTCCTGTTGTTAAATTTTCCATCATTTTAACATATTTGTAGATTTATTTATTTTCTAGCTTCTGGAGAACTTAAAAAAAACTTGGTGATTCATAATATTGAATTATTTTTATTTTACTCTTTTTATATTGTATTTTTTATTTTATACTTTGATTTGATGTAAATTTACATTTTCCGGTCATTGACTATCTAGTAATACCCCGTAATACTATCTAGTAATACCTACTAACACTATCTAGTATTAGTAATACCCCAAACTTGTGCGAAAGATGGGATTGAATGAAAACCACTTAAGTCGAATTCGCGTAAGCCGGGTATAATTTCGCATATAAATTATTTTTAGTTGGGACTGGAGACGAAAGAAAGTAATAATTTAGAACAAAAAAAAAATGCTTAATAAAATTTTACATAAAAAAAAAAATGAAACCGCAAACCGAAGTTATTTTGATGTAGGAAGTTTAATAACATCTAACAAGTAGTCTGTAGGCCCAAAGATATTTTTTCTTTCGCAAAATTTCCACGTAGCATGCTAATAAATTTTTTATTCCGTGTTTTATTGAAGAAATACGCTATTCATTGGAGTATGTACAGTCGGACCTCTATATAACGAACCTCTATATTGCGAATTTTTCTATGTAGCGAACTTTTTCCCGGAACCTTGAATCGTTCACGATTTTCTTCGTAAAATAACCTTTCTATAGCGAAGGGCATTTTCTATATAACGAGCTTTTTCTTTTGTAATTCAATCCTTTTCTCAGAATATATTTCAAGTTATTCTTCTCTTTAACACATTTTATGGTGGTCATAAATCTTGAACTGGTTCTATTACGTGCTTAACTCGCCGAGATCAATAGAGTTCTGGACGTTTCATCCAAGAAGTGCAACCTTTAACGCCCATTGTCTAGTTCACTAGAAACATCTCCGATATCCCCTTTCACCCTCAGTGGAATTGTCCCATGTCTCCATGTTCTAGTTATAAAATGTTTGTTTAATATTACTTGTATGCTTTAAATTAAAAAATTTCCTTAAAATTCATTAATTTTAATATAAAATTATTTTCTTAATATTGAAAATACAGTGACACATTCGACCCTGTTTTCTCTTGTTTTCCTTGCAGTTTTCCTTTCTTTCTGTTTTTTAATGTGTAAGATATATAAAATAAACATATATTAAAATTTTAAAAAAGGTGTGAATAATTACACTTTTTAATATATAGTGTTTATGAATTTAAAATTTGTTTTATGTAGTTTATAAAGTACATTAAAAGATGAACCTCTATATAACGAATTTTCCATATAACGAACTTTTTTCCAGGATTTAGCGACTTCGTTATATAGAGGTCGGAATGTATTTTCTAAAATATGTATACTTTTTTCCAATTGAACTGAGGCCTTTTGTCAACTTACCAACCGTCGTCCGATCCTCTGATTGAACTAGTTCTAAAGACTCAAGTTTAATGTCTTGCTCTTGCTCATGCATTTCTATGAGCTTATGAATCGTCAGCGCCTGATTGTGGTAATCTAGCTATTCTTGAACGTCATTACTATTCACTTCTAAAAATATCTACCTGGCAAGATCGACAACTTCTTCAATCACAATACCAATTTCATATATCTCTGGCACTAATTCCACCTGAGTTTCAGTGATGGGGAAAGGAAAACCGAATCGACGAGATTTGAAAATCGCGTAACTCCGAATTCGCGTAAGTTGGGGAAGCGTTAGTCAAGGTATAACTATATTGTATTGCAAAGATCTAGTGTCATTATATTAAGTTCATCAAATTTAGTAATTCATTAAAGCAGTAAATTAGGAAATTATTATTAATTTGGATCCTGTTTATGTTATTCGTTAAGAAATCATGGAATGATATATGACTGCATATGTTATGTCGTGTAGTTATTTCTGGGTAATATTTTGGTTTTTCTTTATTTTTATCATCAAAGCAAAAAACAAATTTACGCACCTATTTTGCCTGTTAGATTATTCTAAAAAAAATCTTGAAACGAATGAAAATTTCAAAATATTAGTATTTTTACATTGCTTAAGCTTTTAGGATCAATAAATAATCCTCAAAAAAAAAAATCAATAAACACCGTTTTGTCTAAGCAAACAGATACGTTACGAATAAAATAATTGAGAGTTGTGTAATTTTAAAAAAATAATAATTTTTAAGCAAAATTTTTTATCCATAATGTGATCTCTGAAACTCAGCCAAAGTTCTAAATTAGAAATTTCCCTTTTAAATAGTTAATTTGTGTTCATCGTGTACTCGTATAACTTAATTAAAAAGCCTTACTCTTATCCAGTTTATTTATAAATTTTAACGCCTTAAAAGTTGGGCGGAATTGAGCATAATTGTTTTGTCACCAGCATGGTGCTCAAAGCTGCGGCTAACGATAGGCGCAAGGGGCTAAACTAGTCCCCTTCCACGATAAAGTTCGTGGGTCTTGATGCAACATTGTCGATCATATAGCATTAGAAACAACAAACATCATCTTTGTTAAAAGAACTAAAATTTGCTTTTTTATATCTTAAAATTTAACTCTTCTAAATCCATTTCCTTTTTTAATATTTAGATAATATTTTAAATTTTAATTTGCATTACCTTTTATGCTATCATTTTTAATCTTCAATCAAATTATTTTACCACAAATGTCAAAGAAAAAAATCTAAAAAATCAAAAAATTACGATATATACATATATGTAATGGTGGCAGATGGTGGTTTTATTTGTATTGATGACATATTGTTCAAGGAAACATCTTTTGAATTAACATCCAGCCTTTATTCACACACATATGTAAAAAACTTCTGAACAATACTTAGCGTTTCGACATCACAGAAAGCAGGATAGAGACAAAAACAGGCTGCAGCTATTTCCACATAACGAAGACAAAGAGCAAGGTACAAAAAACTCCCGCTAGTTATACGAGGAGATGAATGTCGCGGGGCTTTTTCTAACGAAAGCTATGATTGGTCAGAAACTACCTCTCGATATTTTCTGAAGCAATCTTAAAATCGATTATAATTAAATCCCTATTATGAGAGTAAGCCATTTAAATAATTAAACGCGGGTCCTGAAGGAATGGACCATCAATAATTAAAAAGTTACTAAAAATGTTAATAAAAGGAATTATTACGAATATATAAAAAGAAAAAACGCTCGTGTGAGGTATGTGTGTATGAGAGACTGAGAGTGGAATTTGGGAGATTGTATCAGTTGTGAGTTAGTTCAGTTGTAGTTGTAAAATAAAGTTATTTGTTGAGAAAGCTTTTAAGGTATCCGACTACCCTAAAATTATGAATTTTGCCAAAAGTTGACAAATTTTTGTATGATTTTATTTTATAGGCCATTTTATTAGCTTTATAACAATGCCAAGTTTATTATATTCCGTTCACTAGAACAAAAACTACAAGTGTTATAGTAAAAGCAGATGACATTACTTTAAGCAAGATGTCATACTTTAAAATGCATTTTACTCAAAATGTAGGTTTTTTTTAAATGCTCAAACGTGGACAGAGATTTCTCAAAAAGTTTTGGAAATAATTAACTGAAATTTTGTGTGTGTGTATGTTCTATATAATAGTATAGAAGTGTTTTAACATTCAGATTTATCAATAACTGTTTTATTACAAAATTTACAGTTCCTTATATGAATATAATCACTGGTTGTTTAAGCAATTTCATATAATAACTAAGATAAAAGTGCTCTAGTTTTTGTAAAAATTAAAATATCTCTTATCATGAAGGTCATTTCAAAAATGGATAACATAGCAGCCCATCAGAATTGAAAAATTGAAAATTAGTTCATAAACTTTTGGTACAGAGCGGGTCTATTTATATAATTTTTTGTCAATTTTTTCTCATTTTTTCATGTTTTAGTAGTAATAATTTATTTTTCTCTTCCTAATTTTGGCATTTTTTTTCTTAAAATGTACTAAATAAATCTAAAAACCACAAAAAATATCCATTTTTTTAAAAAAAAAGTTGTCGTTAGTAGTCGGATACTTTAACTGAATTTAGTATAGGTACTGATATCTGCAATTCTTTGTTTTTATCAAAAATAGATCATCAATTTATCTATATAAATAAAGATCATTATAATTAATATACCGGTTTTCATAAATATGTAAATATAAGAATCCCAAGAAACAATCAGCATGTCGCAAAAAATAGACAGCAAGTCCTTTCAGGCAGAATTCTGCACCTTAGCCTTCATGGGAAAGGAGGGGGAGGCCATTTTGCTTCCATTTTTCTCTCATGACTTAGATCTCTAGATCAAATGGATAGATCTAAGATTTATTCTTTGTTATCAGGTACAGTCAAAAAGTTCCCTTCATCTTATTCCAGAAAATTCAACCCCCGTTTCCTTGACAGGTCATGCTGTGAAAAAAAATCAGTGATCATAGAATCCAGTGAGCTGACATTTTTAATATAAGCAGTTCTTCATGAATAATTTTCTACACACTTCCGTAACAAAAATCAGTCTGGTTCTTTATCGTTTGGATGGCTGATCTTGGATTGATCTAATGGTATCAAGTCCTCCACTTTCTTCATTGTTGCAGCATCGGGATGGTATTCCACTTCTAAGATCGTCTGCGTTAGACATATTTGAAACTTCCTTTTTCCACTTCACAACAATACCACATGACAGACAATCATTTCTAAAAATACCCATCATTTCATCATTGGAAGCTGAAACCTTTCAAATAAAGGAACTTAATTACACTGCGAACCTTTTATCTTCTTCATACTGCGAGTTGCTTCAATCAGCAAACTTCAACATTTCAAACAAATCATCATTAGTAACTGTAATTTTCAACATTATATACATGAGGATCAATTAAACCGCTGGGAAAAAATTATATCCAAATGTCTCAATTATTTATTAATAGCAATACAAATTTTACCATACCCTTATTTAATTACATTATTTACTAAACTAAATGTAAAGTTCTTCCCACAAAGTAAATTTTCTGAATAGGTATTTGTTTAATTCAAGGATGAGACTAAAAACACGTCACTGTATCAGCAAAAAACAGGAGTAAAAATAGTGTTCTCAGCGTTCTTAAGTGAGTTTTTCTGCATTAAGCTTTACTTAGAAAAAAAAACATCATTTACAGTTAAAGTGAAGTAAGAGTTTAGCACTGACAATTCTTAGCTGTTACAGATATTAATTTTCTGTTTGGATTATTTTAAGTTTCAATTTTAGTTTGTAATATTATCCTATTTAAGCTAAATGCAATTTTGAGTTAAAAACCCACGCATTTTTTTAAATTTCAGAATAAGATATGCAATCTTGAAGATATTTAGATATCAGATGAAAGATATTTTGATTTGACAGTTATATTTGCAAATAGTTAAGAGATCAACATTTACAGAACTGGTTAATACATTGATTACGACTATTCATTAAATTTAATTACAAAATATAATCAACTAGTAATTAACTTTTCTTTAAGAAACATATATGAACACTAAAGATCTGACATAAATAAACATTAATCATTTCAAAATGCTTACCTAAAATGTCGGTGTGTATTATGAATGTCTTAGATATTTCTGAAATATAGAGGGGGAAAAACACAATTTGTGCTTTTCGAAGTAAAGGATTTTTCTTAAACCTACATCGGTTCCATCAGTCACGCGATTGTTAAATTTTTTTTTTATATGGCTATCTAACAAGGCACATTAAAAACAACGAACATACAGCTTTGCGTATTGGATCATTTCTTATTGAATAATATAATTTAGTATATATGTTTCTCATATTTTGGCGCAATCCAACATTTCTTCATTTTCCTAAGGATATAATCATTTGATGACTAATTAAAAAGGAATCTACTGCATTCATTCAAAATAATTCAATAAATATTTTAAATTAGTTTAAATAATTAATTTGTTTTTTGAAATAATCTACTTTTACGAACATCAGAAATGGAGAAGGACATTTTACTTACAATACTACTCTTACTTATACTATATTTACTTATCATATTTGTAAGTAAACATATCAATTTCCTTCTTGTAAAAGAATTTCGGCAATATCTAGTAATTTTAATATTCCAAATAGATATTACTTACGAGGTATATTTTTAAAATTTACATTTTCTTAATCAAATGTAGTGACTGATAAAGAAAACGGAAGAAGAAAAAAAATCTTAACGAAAAATCGGTGCTCCCATTAATTTCTCGCAAATACACAAGAAGAGCATATACTTTAAAGACTCTAACAAACCGAATGGAAATAACTGCACTCTCTTCGTCAACTCCTATATGCTCTGAACTTCGTTTATAGTCACCATGTGCTCGATCCTGGTTAACATTAGGGATCCCGTCCTAATATTATTCGCTTGATGCGCGATAAGATAATAGATGGGTGAAGGGACGTGGCCACCCCTGTTGTATCCTTTTATGAATGCCCCCCTTCGGTAAGGAGCACGCTCCTGCAATGGATGGAAAGCCAGGAGCAATCGAAAATTAATTACGTTAACTGGATAGCGGGAGAGGCGTTGATTTCATCATCGGTAATCCCGGGCCAAAGCCCCGACTCGCACTCATTCAATTACTATCCCCCCTCTTTCAGATCCCCGTTTTCAACCCCCTCCATTTCTGCAAAGGGAACGTCGTTAAGTACCTGGAATTGAGTGGTGCTACGGTGGGCCCGAGCCAACAGCCAGCTTCATTTACATCCATGGCGAGGTCGCCTCCCCCCTGCCACCAGAAACCCCTTAGCTCCAAATTCGACGAGAAGGCTTTTGCACAAATGCGTCCTAATTCTGGAAGCTGCGAATCCTTCATTAGATTCCGTTCTTTGATTCTTTCTTTTACTCTCTTTTCCGTCTATCCTCGCTCTCGCTCGCTTGCAGTGTAAAGATTGGAGTAGAGTTGAGAGGGAGATGAAGTTGAGGGCAGACGAAAAGAGAGCGATAAATAAATAAATAAAAAAAGGAATGACTGAGACGGGTTGAAAAGAAAAGAGGTTATAAGAGTGTGTGTGAGAGATTGGGGAATACTTCTGGAGTGGAGGAGTGGCTTACTTTGCATATCGAAGAGGATGGGAATTAAATTTCACAACTCGGGTTTCTCTTCTGCCTTTTATGCCGCACCAGATCCCTTCCATTTTCTTTCTTTTTTTTACTGTTTTGTCAAGCCAAGAGGGTGCGCTTTAATTTTCGGGAGAATATTTAAATCTCTCTTTTGGAAGGAAGAGTGCAGTGGTGTAAACAAAGAAGTTTTTCTTTTCGTGTGACGCCCAAAGGTCATCCAGGTTTCCTCTCAACCAGATGGGATCTTTCTCTCTGCTTTTAAACATCAAGCATAATTCCAGCTCTCTATGAGTGAATGAGAATGCAGAAGGAAGAGCGGTCACAACGACAGGTCGGCTCTAGTTAAAACTGTATCCTGGATCTTATTTTGTTGGAGGAACAGTAAAATGTTCTTTTAGTACATGTAATAAACTTTTGGAGAATTAAATTTGTTTTAATGAGAGAGATACAAAACACTTGGGTAACAAAAAGTTCACGGCGCTTTCCGTAATTTTATTTTATCGATTCACACACGTTCTGATAATCGTGATTGTCTCATTCCGATGTATTTTAATATATCGTATTGAATAATTACTATTTAAAACTGATGTAATTTTCTTAGAACGTTTTCAAATTTTCTCACTTAGATAACCATATTTATGGCTGTGGGAAGTTATAATTTTTCCCTATGCTTTATGTATTTAATCTTATCAAATTCTAGAAGAAAAAAACAGCCAAAATTTTCAAAAAGAATAGAAAGCTTTAGAATTTTTCCATTTTTGTATAAAACCATACATATAAATAAGTAATTACTATTAATTCTTAACTAAATATTAATATTTATTAGTAGTTACAATTAATTAAGTTTAAAAACTATTTTTTAGTAAAATTATTTAGTTATATTTAAAATTATGTAACTTTATGAAAAATTTAAGAAAAACTTTGAATAATCTTATATTCCCTGCTGGTTAAGTAACTATAAACACAAATAGAACTTAGTTGTAGAATATTACTAAAATTTTCAACGTTGGGAAAGATACCTGTTGTATTCTGTCCCAATTTACTTCTCTTTAACCGCCCCCTTCGGTTAATAAAGTTAATTTTAGATATCTCGAAAAAAAGACAGAATTATCAAAGTCTATTCTGACGTTTAATTTCTTATAGTAAAACTGCAATATGTAAAATTTGTTGCCTTGATAATTATATCACTCTCATGATTTGAAATTAATTTCCAGTTGTTTTTGATGCATTGTTGAATGTGTGTATTCTGAAATTTTTTTAAAAAAAAAAATACCTAAACGACATTTTTTGAAGAAAAAAAATATTTAGCCTTTTCTCCTGAATATTAAATAAAAGGTTAAGTTACCAATCGTTGATACAAGATAGCTATGAATAAGAATTATCAGCAAGATTGAACTGAAAAAAATTCGTAACATCAGAAAAAAAAAAGAGAAGATTTTTGAGTATCAGAAGAAATTTACCCGGGTAGATAAACTTTTTTTAAAAAAGCAGGAAACTGTATTTTTCTTTTAGAAATAAATCAGCAGCAAAAATAAAAACATTGCTAATTATTCATTTAAATGAATATTCTGAACTTCAAATTCTGATGATAATTTTAAGATTTTGCGAGGGAGTTTTGAAATATTGTTTAAAGTATTAACTTTTGTAGTCAACGTTATGTTTATAACAGATAGCTTTCAATACTTTTTTTAAATTTTATTAGGACGAAAATAAGCGGAAAGCACACCCACCCATATATATATATATATATATATATATAAAAATAGATAGATAGATAGATAGATAAAATATATATTTTCTGAAAATTACTCCAAATGAAACATATGCTATTTTCTAAATGCTTTAGGGACTAAAATCATAATTTCCGTTAAATAATTTTAAAATGAAATTCAGAAACACACAAGATGTTAGAAGTGTCACAATACAATTTTGTAGATTTTTTTCTGAAATGCTTGTATACTTTATTAATATAATTATAGATTTGTTTTATGAGTATAATCTGTGTTTCTAAAGAATGGCAGCAAATATTCATGGCAGTTTTCAACTTTAGTTTCCTAAAAGATGTTATATCTTACGTAAAATAAAATTACAAAAAATAAATGAATTTAAAAGTACCTTAATCAAGATAGAATTAAATTTTTGCAATAACCCATTGAGAATTTCATTAGACTTTAAAATGCGTCAGATTTATAGTGTCCATTCTATTATTTGTTACATATATAGCGACTGTTTTTCCTTTCTAATGCCATTTTCTCCATGAATTTGTTCATAATTACTTACAAAAGTACAAGATGCAAGTTTTGAACACTATTTTTCCATTAAAGAAACAATTCATAATGGAGATATTTTAATGATATATTTTGATGAACTTTTAATTTGAAGAATATTGTTTTAAAAAAATGATTTACGAAATAATTTTTTTAAAACAGCTGATCAATGTTATTAAAAAAAGCTATAAAGTTTATTTTTAGTTCAAAGTTACAAAATTTTTGTAAAAAAGAAATTTCATGTAAATTTGAAAAAAAAAAGGAAACTTCTGATACGCATCAAAAAATAAAATCATAGATATTTTAATCGAAATTAAACAAATTTTACAATATGTAACCCTTGAGATTTTGCAAAATGAAACACCAGTAGCTCAAAAAAGAAAATGATTGTACTGTGAAGATTAAACCAAAGACCGGCCTGTAATTTACTCAATAACGAATCCTCACGTCAATATCAAGATGTAATTGAAACTCTACAGTGGATCCGTAACGGTAAAACAATTTCTGATTATTCAATTAGAAACTATCAGTATGAGAAATTGTGCTAAAGATTCGATTATTTAAAAAGGCTTTTATTCACACTAAATATATTGATTTACAGGGTCTATGAGTTGAAAGCTGGGTAAAACTCATGGAATTTTTCCCCCTCTATTGAATGAGTATAAGCGCTTTTCTCTCCCACGTTTTATACATCAAATATGATTAACTTAAAAATAACCTGTCTTTTTTCAGATATAGCCTATTCGAATCAATGACAATTATATGAAAAAAACATGATAGAAGAAAATTTTTGACACAATAATAATTTTACTCTAATAAAAAGAATTGCGTTTCGTTACTATGATTCATAAGTAATTTTTACATCATTTCGCAAATTAATTAATACAAAAATTAAAAATTAACATTATATAATTTTACTAAAATCTCAAGATTAGCTTCATTTTTTATTTGATTTATATATAGCTCTTTTTGTTCTATTTTGTTCTTGTAACTTCTTGAATTCCTGGGGAAAATTAAAATTGTAATCAAAATTAATGAAAACTCATTTCAATGTATAAAACAAATCCTTTCAGTTAAAATAATAAAAGAAGCACAAAATACAAAAAGTAAAATTCTTTTTATAAATTTTACTAATTCCTGCATTTTGTTTTAAGCACAAAATATCATTTATGGTGAAAAAAAATTTTTTTTTTTTAAAGTTGTTACAGTAAAAAAATTTGAAACAAAAATCATATTAAAGGTGCTTTTAAAAAGCAACTGTTCACACTATACATTACTCAAGAATTTTTTTTTAAATTTTATATATTTCCTTAATTATTTGCAAAAATATTTGGAAAAGATTTTAAAAAAATTAATGATAAACGAAACAAAAAAATAAATTCATGATGTATAATATCTGAACAATTTTCAAATTTAAAAAGAGAAAAGAAAAAGGAAAACATGAATGTAAGCATTTATTTATACATTTTTACTATAACATCCTTTTCTCAGAAACAAAAAACATGAATTGGAACACATCCCCTTAATTATTTACATCAAACTCAAACTCAGTGGTGCAACAGCCCATGAGGGCCAGGGGCTACTGTGCCCATCCCAGTATATTGGGGACCATTGGGAACTGAGATGCGTGAGCAGATGTCCCGATCAGGTGGTCAGTCTGAAGCGAGACCCCCAAGTGTTTAAGTCCCCAAGTAAGCTTGGTACTCATTTATCGACCCACTGCAAAAAGGATGAAAGGCTGACTCGACCATGCCCAGCCCGGTAATAGAACCCGGCAGTAGCGCACACAAGGGGAGGGTACTGGAGGTCCAGACCCCCCAAAACCCTCGATTTTTTTCCCGATTGATTATAATTCTAAGTATATAGTACAAAAAATTGAATTAAATATTTGTTATTAATGATTAATTTTATTAATTAATGCTAATTATTTATTCAATAATTAGTTTTTTACTGTGTTTTGTTTCCGAAAATCGACAAAATCAAAAGGAGCATGATACAGGAATGGTGAACTATCCATCCTGGACCCCTCCTCCTCCCCCCATTGAAAAATTCCTGTGTGCGCTACTGGAAACAGGTGTAGAAGGTGGTGTAGAAGCGCGATACGCTATTACTCTACCACTGAGCCTAAATATTTACATCATATCGCAAGAATTTATAAAATTATAATAACTTCTTTAATAATGTAAAGCAGTGCTTCTCAAAGTTTCAATATTCGCGACCCAATATTCAATAATAATTTTCATCGCCCCCCCCCCCTTTCATGCAATGACAATGCATTGAATTCAATAACTTTGACGCTAAAACTGCGATACGACTTTAACCTTTTTAAGGACCACCGGCGCATATAGACATCTCGCTCAGCCAAAGCGTTTATTTCCCTGGACGTATATATACGTCTTTTCGAGAAGTTGGAACTTTTCTGTACATTGCTATCCATAAAATTATTCCGAAGGTTTTGGAATGCAATAAAAGGACCTTGACAATGGTTGCGAAGGATTTACTAATTTCAGGTTATTTGCTTCTTTTTTTATTCCTCCCCCCCAAATACATCCCTTCCGCGCGCCTACGTGGAAAACGGTTCGGATTGATAAGCGAATCGCTTAACTTTTAATCGGCAGTCAAGGGATTAATTATAAACGTAAAAATTATCAAAATAAGTGTTATCCTTTGTATATAATTTTGTATGTGACAATCCCATGGGGGTGAATGGTTATTATTAAAATAGTTCTTAACTTAGTATTGCTAAATGAATTATAAAATGTAGCACTGATACATTTATCTCAACGTAAATGGGTATTTTATTTTTTTATTATATTGGAATGTATTTTGTTTGATTACTTCCAATGAATTAATAATATTTTAAAAATAATCTTCTGTTTTCGAATTTTCAAAATACTCGCGCCCCCCTCGCAGAGTTATTGCGCCCCCTAAGGGGGTGCGCCCCACAGTTTGAGAAACACTGATGTTAAGTGTACATTTATTAAAGAGGCTATCATTGGAAAGTGGCATGCCACAAAAAGTATATACATTTCACAATTCTTTGAAAACAACATATCTTCATTATGGAAGAATTGAAGTTAAGAAAGGAAGAACTAAGCGAAATGTGCTCTATTAGTTATTGAGAGCAGCAAGAGGCATTACTTACTTTCAGTTAACGTTTGAATGTAGGGGACATAAACAGTCTATAGAAGAACGTAGAGTAAGTGTTAAGTAAGCGATATATATGTAAATATTTGTGTTGCATAAAAGGTGATAAATATATCATTTAATCAAAAATATGTAATACATGGCAATATCAAGCAATTATTATATTTTTCTATAATATTAATTACTTAAAAAATAATTTTTTATAAAAATCCTTTGATTATATAAACGCGTCTTCTTCAAGAAGTGTGCCCATAATTCCTCATCTTTGCCTTTAAATTCACAAATATGTTGCATTTTTTAGTGTACGAAACAATAAAATAAAAACTGACATGACTATCAGAAATAATTGATCTCAATATTTTTCAACGTTCTACCATTTAATGTAAATGATTAAGCCTGCAATTGTATAAACCGGCCTTAACTTTGTTTATGTATTATAGCTTTCCCTCCAGGATCAAGCAACAAACTTCGAATTGTTCAGTTGTTTCCTATTATGATAAACTCTACTTACTGAAAGAAAAGAAAATTTAAAGGAGAAACCCATTTTTTACTCTGCTTTCAATTTCCGAGGCAGTTTATTTATTGGATCACCTCTCACCAACTTTAAAAGAACCTCTTAAAACTCTTAAGGTGCTTTCCTAGTCCAGCTCTTACAAAATGAAACAGATTACGTTGTAGTTTCATCTTTCGCAAAATTAATATTACGCTAGTTTAAATGTGTTTTTTAATTAAAGCTTAAGTGGGGGAATATTTTAATATATATTAAGCTTTTTTTTATGTAATAAAATAATTTTTATACATAAAAAGTTATTAATGATTATTATATTTTTATCCTATAATTCTATAAATCAATGATTACTTTGCTTTAATGCGTGGATCAGTAGTCATCACTTTTTCGACTTACGGAGCCCTTAGAACTATAAGGTGTTTCCATGGAACCCCATTCCACACACACATACTTAAAAGAATATATTTTAAAACTTTTCAAGTAGATCATATGTTACAGGTACTTCATACAAAGGCAGTTAAAAGTTTTGTATTCGATAGAAAATTTTAACATTATTTACTCGTTAATATTAATTTGCGATCCAAATGCCACCTACCCATGCAATGGCGCACACAAGGGGGGTCCTAGGGTCCGCCCCCCAAACCCTTGATTTTTTTCCGATTGATTATAATTCTAAGTATATAGTACGTAAAATTTAATTAAATATTTGTTTTTAATGAGAGATTAATTTTATTAATCAATACTAATTAATTATTCAATAATTAGTTTTTTACTGTTTTTGTTCCCGAAAATCGACAAAATCGAAAGGGGTATGATACAAGAATGGTAGGCTTTCGACCCTGGAACCCCCTTGAAAAATTCCCATGTACTGTAACTATGCACTGTAACCATGTATTATGTTTAGTAGCTGAGTTACGTTCTTTTTTTTTTTTTTTTGCACAAACTGTAGAAGTCTAGGTCTATCAAAATTATATGTAGTCACATTTCATATTCTACATTTAATTTGTTTTTGTAGCCAGTCAAGTTAAGAAATATTTTCCACTTAAAAACATTCTTCTGAATAGCATTAATATGTTTATAGCTTTGTGCAAAATCCTGTGTATTATGAGAAATTTGCAACCTAAAATAAAAGAGCTGTTCTTGCTTAAATTTAGATTATTATGTCGAATCGGTTAGTGGCGTAACGTACACTCCCATCAGAATTCTAGGGGATCCAAAGCCTGACTGTTGACAAGTATGCATTTGGGTTTGGGGACAAAAACCTTACTTTGTAGAAGGGGGCTAATATTTTCTGTTACGCTACTGGAATCCGTTGGTATGTTGATAAGTTGTTCCATCTTCTTCATTACATGTGCCTTTTCCCACAAATGAAAATAAGTGCCTTTCCCGTAAGAAAGCTGTTTAGTTTAGCAAAACATTGTACAAGCTTCATACAGAATGTGAATCTATTTTGCATATACATTCATAATTTTCCTTTCGAATTTTATTGAGATTCGTAGAACCCCTAAGTATGCCTTGTGGAACCCCAGGGTTCCGTGGAACACAGTTTGAAGATCACTGAAGTAGATCATTTTAGACTTTCGTTGCCAAAATAATGGAATGTAAAACTGAATTTAGACAATCTTTCAGTGACCGTCAAGTAATTAAGCAGTTTGAAAGTAACAATTATCAAATCATGTGAAAAAAAATTTAGCAAGCATAAATTTGGACCCATAGATTTTTGTACAAAAATGCTTGATACAAAATAATCTCCTAACTTATCATTTTTAAATAGTTTTCTATAGTTCAAAAGTATTTTAAGAAAACGATTATATTCATTAACAAGTATTTTATTATTATTGCCACATGGCTTGTTTAAACATAAATATTCATTTATATATAAATTTAACAGACATTCATAAGATTTTAAAAAAATTATTCTCTTAAAATTAATATTATTTGAAAGAATAAAAGGAACGAGAGTGTAGAAATATTCATTTTACATTTGAATGATTATCCAATTAGCATCAAAACGACATTTTTATCCATACGATGAAAATACACAATCAAATATACAATTTTAAAGAACACAATAATTTTAGAAGTTTCAAAGAATCAAAACAAAATTGATTTAATTTGCTTAAAAAATATACTAATATATTTTTTTATATATTTTAAAATTATTATTTTTATTTCAAGAGTGTTCTAATAAGTTTTTAGTAGCGGAAATTTGGCACAAGAAAATTTTCTTTTTAAGCACTTTTTCTTGAAATAAATAAATCAATGATCTTTGATCGATTTGTATTTGTATTTGTATTGGACAACGTATATTTTTGGAATTTTATTTACTTGTTTTTAATCTACATATTTGCAACAGATTACCTTATTTTACATCAAAGAATCTAGAAGTATTACAAATCAAAGTTATAAATTTTTGAGCTGAGTATTCTATAAATAATGTTGATATTAATTAAATATATTATAACTTAATTAATTATAAACCATATTTAATTCCATACAAATTTTTGAAACGATTTTTGAATTTTAACTGAAAAAGAAGTTAGTTCGATAAATATTTCATCTAAGTAGTAATTACTTTTCTCTCTTTTAAAAAAACAATTTTAAAAAATAACAACTTTTATAAAAAAAAAAAAAACTACAGCAATAAAACAACAATAAAATACTTTTTAAATTGAAACAATTTGAGTAACATTATACTGTTACATTGCATTGAAAATTGCTTTCACTTAACATTAAGGAACAATTTTTGGCTCAAAATACTTTTGGGGATAGAAAATGTTCAAATACATAAGAATACACAATTTTAATTTATTACACGCGTATTATTTTATTTGACATATAATTTAAAAATATTTGATAAATAAAATGTTGTGAAATATTATAAAGCTATAATAAAGTTAGCATTAATGCAATGAAGACGAAACACAGGATATATCTTATGAAAGAAAAAAAATTGTTTCAAGCAACAATGAGTATATTAAAGTAGATTTCTCCCTGTATCAGAGGTAATTCAGATTATAATATTGATATTGTATGATGTTAACCACTTTTAAATATATTCTGAATTTAATCTTAATTATTTAACATATTAAATAAAAAAAGCTTCAAAAATTTAATTTTAAATACATATTTTCCATTTGCGAATTCATATATAGGATTTTCTTCAATATGTCAAGTAATAAACCATAGATCATTAGGTTGTTTTCTGTAAAATATAAATATTAGAAGTTCCTTAATATGTGCCAAGTAAGGTAACCATGTATTCTTAATAGAATGCTAGTGTGTGATATGATTTTTGGCCTTCATTGGATTTATGAGAGTAGATGATTTTTTTTTATTTTTTTACTCTTGGTATTTATTGTATCGTGTCCTTCTAAGTTAATAGTAAATGCCGGTATTTATTGTTGTGGAGTGTACAGAGAACATAAGCTAACAATAAATATCAGAGAAAGCATTCGTTTTTCAAACGTAAATAAGTAGACAGTATTTAACAGACAAAATTTAGAAATTTGATAGCTATAAGCAAAAAATGATTTATTGATTTCTTTTTCAACTAGTGCTTTTCTCCCTCTTTTTCTTTTCCTTCCTCATTTAAGAATTAATACTACTAATGTTTCTCAAAAGTAACTGAACTTAATTGTCCTTTCTTTTAGGAGAATATATGCTGCTCAGAAAAAGTATTAAAAAAAGTACCGTGAAATCCTGCGTATAATGCGCACCCATACTTTTAAGCTGCATTTTTTAATTTTTAGATATATTCCCAGTATAACGCACCCCCTTTCCTGAAGGAACTTGAAATGTTCGTATGCAATGCTATTATGTTTTGAAGTCATTTATTCCAGGTATTATCTCGAGCACTTTTAGAGCTACAAACACTTTAAATTTATAAAGTATATAATTTTTTTTTAAATAAATAGAATTTCGATGTATTTAGCAGTCTAATTCTTCTTAAAATCTCATCTCTTTTTATTTTTTGAAGCTATCCTTCTTATACCCGACTTATAACGCGCACCGTAAATTTTTATCTTATTTTTTGTGTTGAAAGTGCACTTTATATGCCAGATTTTACGATAAGCCAAAAAGGAAAAAACCTTAAAAAGGTAATAATATACTACATATAACTATACTACTATACTATATATATCATTTATACCTTTTTATTAACTCTTTAAAACAGAAACAAAATTTCAATGGTATATTTCGTTATTTTTTGAAAACTGAGAATTTGGAAACTTGAAAGGTGAAAAGTAATTTATTAATTTCATTTTTAAGTATCTTAAGAATATGATTATTACGTGATCAAAAATACATAAACCTAAAAGAAGTAATTCAATTTTTTTAAGCTAATGATGTCTTTTCAGAAGAGACAACATAAAACGGAAAAATTTTACTCTTCTCAAACAGTTTTTTTTAAAAAGACGCGAGCTTTCAATTTTAAATTGTAAAATTATCCTTACAGTAAATTATTATAATACTATATTAGTTTTCAATATGCTTTCTTATAAAAAGGATTTTGGAAGATAAGTCATTATAAAAGCTTTAGAATGAAATATTTTTAATTCACTTTAATTTCAATTAAAGGCATTTCTGAATGATAACAGAAAGAGAATTCATAAAAAAAACCACATAAAAAACGTAAAATTACTGTTACCATTTTCCAGCCTTATGTGTAAGCTCCCCCCCCAATGATTAAGGTTATATACCTTCATTTTTTAATTAAAACTATATTTATATTGACTTATGTCTATGAGTAAATTTTGCTGTTTTCTTAGATTCTTGAACAACTTCTGTGATAACAATTTTATTATAAAAATCTCACTGAGGTTTAAGTTTAATCTAAAGCCTTTCATTTTAAATCAAGGTTTTTCATAAAGAAACATACTTATATTTAAGTTATATATTAAGATAAAGAAAAGTTTGAGGAACAATGAAATTATACCATATTAAAAAAGGTACATTAAAGGCATGTTAAAAGAACTATATTTGATTACTACGTTGATTAATATTTAACAAATTACATAGAGAAAACATCCACAATTGGGCAATTTTGATAAATATCTGAAGAGCGACTTTTTAATGACTTCACTGCCAAACACGTGGACTTTTCGTTGACTGAAACACAAAGAGACTCTTACCATCATCCGTGGAGGAGGATTGTCCGGGACTGGAGGTTCTCTGTTGGATAGTCTGCACATGGCCACTCGCCTCCGATTCCGACATTGTCCAGGAGAAGAATCAGGAGAAGTCAACAGGTTCTCGTTCGGGAGAAGAGTCCGTCCTGCCAAAGCTGAGGTCAAAAGAGAGAGTCCGGATCTTATTGGACGACGCCGTTCGCCCAGACGTCACGTCAGTTATAGTCAGATGGCGGGGGATAGAAGGGGGAAGACAGAAGGTTCATGAACACGCCCCGCGATCACGGCCTCCGATCTCACAGCACCAGGACTTTTCATTGGAGGGCAGCTGACCCCGCCCCTCAATCCTCTCATTGGCTTTCGGTTCGGGATCTCATCATCAGTGACGAGTCATGCGGAGGAGCAGTTCTCTTCGAACACTCGTCCCACTTTTTACCTTTTAGCCCTTTTATTCCGGAATTTTTTTTTCATCCCTCCCTTTTCTCTCTTTCTCCTTTTATTATTGATTGTTAGCGTTGAACTGGTTTCGATTTTGGATTGAAGTGAGAGGAAAGGGGGGGAGTGTAAGAGAAATTGGAAGTGGAGAGGATCAATTTTTAATTTAAAATCCGGATTGTGAGCTTAGAATAATGTGTTGGCTTAAAGTTGGACTTCTTTTCGATTCGGAGTGGATTTTTCTGAGATGGAGAAATACAAGATAGGCACTGTTCTTGAAATAATTTTTGAGTCTATTATTTTAAAATTAAAATTTTTGAAGAATTTTTTTGTTTAATTCGGTTATTTAAAGAAAAACATTTGAAACATGACTACTTTTGAAAAAAAAATCTTTCATCTTTATAATACATTGAATTCAATAAATTAAGAAGATTATAACAAAAATATCCGCATTTTTCTTAATATGATAAAATTTGAAAGAAAAGAAGAGACATTATAATTAAAATTCAATGAGAATAGCAGTAGGAGTTAGGAGATATATATAAAATAAATATTCTTACTTGCGTTATTCCCCGATTACTAATTTACTGTATTCGAAATAAAAGTTATTTAAATATACATGTAGCAGATTTTCGTTTGTATTCAATTTCCGTTTTATCCTTCTTTCACTACATCAGAGATCTTCAAATTTTATCGACTCACGGAACCCTTGAAATTATAAGGTGTTTTCGGGGGAAATCCATCCAAAAAAAAAAAAAAAAAAACTTCTTAAAATACTATGTTTAACAATTACAGTCGAACCTCCATATAACGAACCTCTATATTGCAAATTTTACCAAATAGCGAACTTTTTCCTGGAACCAAGAACAGCTCACGATTTTCTTCGTAAAATATCCTCCCTATAACGAAGTGCATTTCCTATATAACGAATTTTGTCTTTTGTGATTCAATTTTTTTCTCCCTATTTTTAAAGTATTTCTGGACATTTCAAGTTATTTTTTCTCTCTTTTAACACTTTTTATGTTGGTCTTAAATCTTGAATTCCTTTTTCTGGAGGCCTGACTCACATAGAACTAAAAAATTGTCGTAACTTTTTTTAAAAAAAAGGTCAAATAAAATGAACAGATTCTATGAGTAATTAAATTCAAGGACGCATGTGGTATATATGTTTAGAATTTCTAGTTATAAAATAATGTATGTATAAAATTACTTGCATGCTTTAAATTAGAAAATGTCCATAAAATTCATTAATTTCATTATAAAATTATTTTCTTAATGTTGAAAATATAGTGTATTCTTCGACACTTTTTTTGTCTTGTTTTCCTTGTAATTTTTCTTCCTATTATTATTTTTTTAAATGGGTAAGATGTATAAAATAAATATGCATTAATTTAAAAAAAAGTGTGAATAATTACTTTTTTAAAATAATATATAGTGTTTATATGAATTTAAAATTTGCTTTATGTGGTTTATAAAGTATATTTTGAAAGATGAACATATATATATATAGAATTTTCCACATAACGAACTTTTTCGTGAGATCTGGCGACTTCGTTAAAAAGAGGTCCGACTGTATATTTAAAGTAGATCAACACGTTATAGGTCCTTTAAGTAAAAAAAATTGAAAGAAAAGAACTGTATTTTTTAACACAATATTAACGCAATTTACTCATTGATTCGTACAGGTGTCATCAACCATAGCTTTATATTTATTAACTGTGATGTGTGTTTGCCTTTTTTTACACACACTATTGACTATCTGCAGTCTTATTTCAAATTCTGTGTTAATTTGCTTCTATATTTGTTTTTGTTGACGTATAAGTTGAGAAATATTTTTAACTCAAATATAATGTACAAAATCGCATCAAAATGTTTATAACTTTGTGAGAAACTTCTGTTCCTACTTCAATTTGGACTGTAGCATCGAATCTATTCATATGTCGTAAGTTGTTCCTTCTTCTTTGGCAAGCTTTCTGATTTATCCATTCATGCTTGAAGCACGTGACTTTTTCGAAATTTAAGATTTTATTTCATCGATAAGATTCATATTTATTTTTACAAACAGTCTTTAAGTGTTCGGTCTTTTATAAAAATTATAAAAGTTTACTCTCTCTCTGAGCAAATAGTGATCCTCTGTCAAAGTTCCAGGAAACCCAGGTTGAAAACTTTTTTAACTTTTGCTTTGCGGGCCTTTCCTTTTTTCAAATTAATCCACAATTAATAAACAATATTTCACTTCTAATTTGTTTTAAAATAAAGAATGAAATAAAAGGGTGAAACTTACCAAAGAAACTCATCAAATAAATCAATATTTTATCCCTGTATATAATGTGTATGGATACTTTTTGCACAATCTTAACTACTTCACAAGTAGAGAATCATTCAAATGCTTAACATCAGCACAGATTTGAATTTTAATCAGAATAAAATGTTAAAATTCTGATTTTTTCTTCTTAATTTAGATCATGACGTTCAATATAAAGCAATTTTAAAAGTATTTTCCGATATCATGCAAGAAAGTTTTAATATTGCATACTTTTACTTCTGAGACTGTGGGGAGGGGGTTTTCAGTATTTAGTGTAATTTACGTTAATAAGTCTTCTACGCACAAAAAGTATCCAATATTATATTTCGTTAGTTTTAAGAGAGAGACAAATGTACTGTTCTAGAAAAGAATATTACCTATTTACGCCCTAATCGCTGTCATAGTTTGAATACTTTCGCGAATTTTTTGTCATTTTTAAACATGTAAATGCTTTTCCGAAATACTAATTGTAGAACAAGAAATAAAGTTACTGTAGTGCTGATATGTTTGTTAGCTCAGTTCAAAATACCTTTAGTCTGTATTCTTAAAACTTTTTTTAATGTCTTCGAGAATATATTTTTGTTCTTAAATTCTCCATAGTATTTTCATGCATTTTTTTCTCTTACCACGAAGCGAAAATCGCTTAACACGAAAAGATTTCCCTTCTGGGAAGGCACAAAATACGGAAAACACCTAAAGATATATTATATATATATATATATATATATATATATATATATATATATATATATATATATATATATATATATTAGATTATTTACCAAAAAAAAACTCAATAAATATTTTATTTTTCAAAATACTTGGAAAATTTTGTATTAAGTTTCGTTAAGTTATTGTGAATGTTTTTGTTTCATTGATTTTTATTAAAGACATGCATATATACATATTTATGTAAATAAAATATACTCTAATTAACTCAATTTGTTGAATATATATATATATGCAATATCCTTTAACACGAAAAAAAAAAGGTTTCAGACCCCTCAGTTTCGTGTTAAGCGATTTTCAGTGTATTTATAATTTTATTCTTCTTTCAGAAAACAATTTTTTAACTTCTAGTTAAAGTATATTTTAAGACAAGGATACTTTAATATTTAAAAAAGCCATGTTTTAAAAAAGAATAATAAAAATCATTTTAAAAAAAACACGCACATGATCAAATGACGAGGACGGCAACTAAACTGGCACTGTATTTCACGATTTTAAATCACATCATATTTCATTGTTCTATACAAATAATTATTTTAGTCACAAAAAGGCTACGTTATTTAAAAAAGAAGAAAACTTCCATCGAATAAAACATTAAAAAGAAATTTTACATTGGTGTAACATACGTTTAAAGTTAAGTTCATTAATGGTGAAAGCAGGCTTGGATTTTAACAAAACAAAATTTGAAAAGCGATTAGCTGATGTTAGTTAATTCGAAGATAAAACAATAGACCCTACAGTGGCGGGCTGTATTAAAATGCGTGAGCCTTATTCTTTTTGCTTGTATATTGCGCACTATTGGTCATATGATTTTTAAATAATTTTTGGCATTATTATTTTCTTATTAACTTATTTCCATGCAAATTTTCTAAGGTACAAATTCCTTACACAATGAAACGCACGACGTGTTTTACTTTTCCGAGTTAATGGCCTTAATATTCGACATATTAATTGCAAATTACGTAGTTCTTCAGCTTGCATATTTCCAACCTCATGCAATATCTATATCAGAGGTTCTCAAACTTTTTGTTTCATAGATCCCTTGCCAAGTTTTTCGGTTTGGGTTAGACCCCTGCTTACCTAATATTGCATTTTTACAAATTTATCAAATTAAACGTCTTTTTGACATCTGGTGTAGAGATTGCTTCAAAATATTTAAATTTCTAACTGTAGTGAAGTATAGTGTTTGAAAAATTTAAGAAACACATGTGTTAATTTAATTAAAATTTAATTAATGCATATAATAACATATCAACAAACAAATGTTTATAATGGGAGGGATGAGTATGGTGCTTCAATTACAAATTTTCAACATTTGGCATCAATCTTTTTAAGTTTAACCCTAAATCTTCTCGGTTAGTAGTGTCCAGTCTTGTTCTTTCTTTCTTTCTTTTTTTCTTTTTATTTTAAAGATTAGCAACAGCGCTGAAACTCCTTCTCATGAGGATAAGCAATAAACATTTTTCTCTGAATACTCCATAATTCGGGTTTAAATAACAGACATGACTTTTTAAAGCTGAATTTACTGACATCCGTTTCTGAACTTTAAGACCTCCGTTACTGCTTATTCCGATCAGTTCATCTTATATAATACAACATTTTTTTTCAGTGTAACCATATGAATTCATTGCCTACTGTGGTAAATATCATAGTCTCTCTCAAAGCATTCTCAAATCTAGTTCCAAAATCTGAATAAAGGGCATTTAAATCTTGAATGTAGCTTAAAACGTCATTGTTCTGGCAGATTGTTCGTAGTCAATTAAGAAACTGGGAAAATTCGGGACGTCCAATATTATGCTCTTTCAGCTTAATTCTAGCAAGAAACGCCGAAATGATGGTCCTTGTTCTAATAAAATTTATGCTGTCACCTTGTAACTGCAAATTAACCTCATTAAATTTAGTAAATAAATCTGTTAAATAGGTAAAATCTGACTTCCATTTAATTAAATTTTCTTTTACAAATTAAAGTCATGATCTGGTTTAACAGACCCCCATTTACACCTCATAGACCCCCAAATCATTTTTTCACTGACATGAACCCCGTCCAGGTCATCATAGACTCCTACGGGTCAATATAAACCATTTTGGGAATCACTAATCTATATTCTTTGCTTAAGAGTGTCGCTTTCTTTTTCTATAATAAAAAAAATATAATTTTTTACAATTAAAGAAGAATATTTTTTTGTCTTATTTTAAGAGTTTCATATTTCAAAATAAAAATAGATATTTTTCATCATACCTTCTTTTAAATAATTACCAATAACTGTCATTAATTAATACTCACATTTTATTTTATAAAAATCATATTTTTATAAATATGCTTTAAAATAAATGAAGTATTTAAATTGTATCCATTCAAAGATAAACATTTGTTCATATTAGTATTACATCTTGTGAAACATTTATACTATAATAGATTCATCAATTCATTGTTTATTACTGCAGAATAAAATTATTACTTTTAATTTTTACTTCTTCAAACTTAAAATTGATGACTCTAACAATGCTTCATATATAGAATTGCATCATTCATAGAAAGTAGTTAGAATATTTATTAGACAAAAAAAAAATCGTCAAAGCCCTCGTGTAGGTTGGTAGGCCGACGCTAATAAGCATTAGAAAAAGAAAATTAAAATTAAAAGATAAAAATAATTTTGTTCCTTTATACAAAATAAATATTGGAAAAACAAAATCAATGATTATAATTACTTTAATACCTCGAAATCCTGTTTTTAATGCACTATTTGAATGTGTAATCAAGGTGCTATTTTTTAAATTAATTTATTCACGAGTATACATAAAAAAGAGTAAAACTAGAAAATATCTCAATAACTAATGGTTTGTAAGAAATGAATTTTACAAACTAAAGATTGTGTGTGTGTGTGCATATAAATTAATTTTTATTTAATTTATAGGTACAAAAGAAATTTTGCATTTTTTAAAAAATTTTTAACTTCGACACACTGCATCTTTTAGAATAAAGTCTTTTTAATTGATAAAGCAGAATACCCCTCTTTTAATATAAACAGGGCTGTATTTACCGTAAAAGTGATTAGACTGAAGCTTAAAATATTTGTATTCCTTACATACGCGATGAATGTTTTCTAAACCTCCAATAAACCATAAAACACAAGGATAAAGGGAAAAAATGAATTAATTACAAAAAGATGAGAACAAAGATAGTTTCGCTATAATTTTCACAAAGATTCAGGTATTTACCGTATCAATAGACAAGCTTACCGGTATTCTCTTCGAAGAATGTTGCCGCTTATGAATGTAAGATGGGCCTGAAAGCTGTTTCCAAGCTCCTCAGATATCTGAAATCGTTGTCCACTTGACTAGTTCTTCATTTCAGGAAGACATAAAAATCACTCGGCACTTACCGAGTTATACCTGGGGGATCAAACACGTTTCATTTAAAATGCTCCAGAAGAAATTGTACTGTAACATGGTGTAAAGAGACGATCTTCTCTACAGAAATTGAAACCTGTGTTTCTGTCGAACTACTTAGTTGACTCGTTGAACAAGACCTATTGCCGCAGAATTACGTCCTCATCTATTTTCTTCAAGAACGTCCCTGCTAGCAATTTTTTAAATTTTCTACACAATTCACGGTCAACATTACCGCTCTCATGCGATTTTCACCAAATACTCGATTTATTCTTTGGTAATTTCCGCAACAGTATTTCCTTCAGTATAAAAAAAACGAGTAATACTATGCAACTCCTATTCGATGAAAGCATTAATATGTACAAGTGAGGCTTATATCTCTACATTTTTGGTTAATTTGTCTTCGGCAGTGACAGGTTAGAGCAGTGTTTCTCAAACTTTAATAATTTGCGACCTAATATTCAAGCATCATTTTCATCGCGTCCCCCTCCAAACAATAACTATGTATTGGAATCAATAATACTATACTTTGACGCTAAAGCTACAACACTATTTTAACCTCTTAAGTGCCACCGACGTATATAAACGTCACGCAAAACCAAAGCGATAATTGCCCCCACGTACATATACGTCTTTCCGAAGTGCGACCTTTTCTGTGCACTGTTATTCATAAAAAATTTTCCGAAGATTTGGAATGCAATAAAATGTCCTTAAAGTGTTTACGAAGGATTTACTTTTTTCAGAGAATTTGCTTACTTTTATCCCTCCCCCCTTCCCAATCCATAACATACGCACGCCTAAGCGAAAAACGGTGGCATTGGGGATCAAATCGCGTAACTTTTAATCAGAACTCTATGAACTCTAAACGGTACGAATTATTAAGATAAATATTAATTTTTGGATATAATTCTTTATATGACAAGCACATGGGGGCACTAGTAATTATTAAATTGGTTCTTAACTTAGTATTGTTAAATTAATTATAAAATACATGCTGCAGTACTGATACATTTATAAGTACATTATATCAGTGTAAATGTGTATTTTATTTTTTATTATGTCAGAATGTATTTTGTTTCTTTACTTTTTATAAATTAATAGATTTTCTAAACCATCTTTTGTTTTTAACTTTTCAATGTGCTCACGCTCCCCTCGTAGAGTTATCACTCCCCCCTTTGGGGGGAGTGATAACTCTCCCACAGTTTGAGAAACGCTGGGTTAGAGAAATGTTCAGTCACCCACGCCTATCCTCATCATTTATAGCTTTTTTGGCCATTTAGCGACTCGATCGGAGGATAAAAAAAATTATTAAAATATTTCCTTATATACTTTGATTGTAAAGAATTGATAAGGTCCCGAAATGTGTGTGTGCTTGAAAAACTTTCAGCCTTTCAAAGATTAACATAAGTACAATTAAAGGTACAGTTTTTCTAAAAGAATCCTAGGAAAATAGAACTGATTTTAATCATGAATTATAATAATAATTTAGTAGAATAATAAAAAACATTTTTTTAAATACTGGTTTCCAAAAAAAATGGGCAACCTGAGAAGTGTGTGTGATTGAAATATAAATATAAAATTCTTTTTTTTCCCTTAGAGAGAGAAATAGCTTCAAAACTTAAGTAAATCTTGTTTCTTATGTGATCAAAATCAGGATTTCATTGTTGTTCCTGAATAAAAAATACATTTTTAGTTAAGTACAAATCAGCTTTCTCTGGTGAATTCATGTTCATATTTCTACTCATAATAAAATAAAAACCGGAAAGAAACTTAATTCAACCTGCCTTGGATTCATGTATTATTATGCTTTTAGTAAAAATTAAGTTATTCTAAAATTTTCCTTCTCTTTTTTATTTATTTATTTTGTACTCAGTTTACGTGCGACTTTTGTTTTTATTATTTAGTGAGAACTGATTTATCCAAACAATATAAAAGGTAAGAAATAATTATATCTTCATTGTAATCAATGATGTTGTTTTTTCACAATGCCGTTATCATTAGGTGCGATGAATTCATCATACTCCGATTATATTTTATACACATTTTTACTAAAAATGCTGTAAAATGCTGGGGAAAATCCTGGATTTCTTTTTTCAATTAAGATGATAAGATAAGGACTGAATAAGAACGTATTCTCTTCTGTCCCGCTCTAATTTTTAATGTCTTTGAAAAAGATATAATACTTATAAATCCCTACCAGACTGTTTATTTGATTTGAATTAACACCACTTCGGAGTTACATGCAGTAGAATTTGTAATTCTAAAATATATTCAAGTAACGAGGATGATTTGACTTGTACTTGCTTTTCTTGATTCCCCATCACACCAAGAAAGACAGGAATCCAGAAGGGGTGGGGGTCCCTCCTTTTTTTAGAATGACAGGAATTCAGAACTTTCTTCCAGACATTTTTTAAACAACTATAATATTTAATTAGGCGTGATTGTTTTTTACAATATTAATTTCAATGAAGTTCATTCATTTGGAAACACCGTATTTATTCGAATATAAGCCACACTTTTTTTCCAATGTTAATACTATCGAAAATCGAGTACGGCTTCGAATCGAAGGCCTAAAAATTTAAATGATGAGGAAAATTGAACATGATACTGAGGGTTAGAGCAGTTACAGGTTCATGTACGTGCTCAAAAGTGTTTAACAGGGGTATAAAATAAATTAATTATTCACTTCTTATTAGTGCTCGTTTTAATTTTTTTTTAATTTCATAAATATCGGATATTGATAAACCACTTTACACTTTTTTTTTCTCAAAAATATGTTTAGAATTTGGGGTGTGGCTTATAATCGATTGTGGCTTAGATTCGAATTAATCGAGCAAATCTGGGAGTTCGAAATATAAAGGCAAATAAGTGTAAAAAATACAGTTTATTTAAATTTTACATATTAACGAATACTATTTATCAAAATTTGCAATAGTTTGCATCTGAATAGATATGTATTATATAAACGATATGTAGTTGTATTCCATTGTACAACGAAAATCAAAAAAATGTCCGTTCAACATGATTTCTGAAAGGTTTCTTCACTTTCATGGCAAATAACCGTAGCAAAATGCTTAGTTAAAGAAGAAATTAAACGGCTCAATATTTGTATGCATATTACTTCCTCCTTCCAACATTTTTCTTGCTCACTTTCAATCTTCTTGCAAATAATCCAAAGTGGATAGCTGTTAAACATTATGGAACCATCTTCCTGTTAAAATTCTTCAAGTATTCTTTATAGCAAAAGTGCCCGGATGAGTAGATAGCTTTTTCCTTATTTAAAAGTGTCATGATCAGGGGCGCAGCTACCGCCGTATAAGCCGTATCAATGATACCAGGCCCCCAAGCTACAGAGGCCACAACATGTGTAACTACAGTACCACTAACAGGGCTCTTATATCTAAAAATAGGCCCCAAATGAATTTTGATACCGGGCCCCCTCAGAGATAGCTACGCCAATGATCATGATCGACTTGTTGTGATAGGCATTGCACATGTGCCGAGGTATATACTGCATATTTCTACAGTGAGATTAGAACGAGATGCCTCTACTGATCAAAGGGGTGAGTAAAAAAAATATGTGCAATATCAAACATACACTCTAATATAGGGGGGAAATTGCTTTATTTTTTAATCAAGTAGTCCGTTCAATGTCTAATCTAAAAATTAACTTCACGATCGATAAGTCGATCGCTATCAACATATTAGTCACTCCTATCTATAGGAAAAAATCCTGAGCTTACTATTAATAATGCAAAACATTCACTGGCGTAGTTAGTTCTGAGTGAGCTCTGTATCAAAATTCCTTTGAGAACCTTTTTTAGATATGAGAACCCTGTCAGTGGGATTGTAGTTACACATGTTGGGGCCCATGTAGCTTGGGGCCCCATATCATTGATACGGTGGTAGTTACGCTCCTGAAAACATTATACGTTTACTACATAACTGTTAACTTCATAGTATAAACACTTGAGAAAGATATTCGTTTCCTGTTAAGCCATTTCAGATTTAAAGGGTGTAAATTCACTCCAGAAACAAGTATATAATCTGTCTCTTTTATCGTTAAAAAATGCATATTTCCTACTCCATTTACTTCTATGTATCCCCACATCATCACAAAGCTAGCTTTATCTTCCACGCGCTAAAAACTATATGTATTGTGTGTCTTCATCCTTCTTCCCAATAACCCTCCAGACAACACATGTCCAAGCAGAAACTCAACTACTAACTCATTTCCACACGGTACATTTTCCTATTCAGACGAAATCCAGCTAAAATGAGATTTAAACCTCTCAGAACGACAAAGCTTGCTCAATGCTATGAAAAAGAAAATAATTGCTGTGTAAAACACAGAGCCACATCTTTGAATATATCGGCGTAGTTGCTTTGGAAATGATCTTCAAAAACACTACCTTCCCCATATTATTATACATGTTTATTTTTATGAAAACGCGTAGATGAAACAGACATACCTCCCGATCAGTCAAATTTCATTTTTGACTGGGATGATGAAAATAATCAATTGTAAAAAAAGTTTATTTTTTTATGCTGGATACTGTAGATTTTTCAAGCTATGTTTCAGCCAAATTGTCACTGAGAATTATCATTTTAGTGTTGTTCCATGATGTAATTACATATTCTAAAATCTCTCTTGGGCTATGTTTCTGCTTACCTCGATAACGAACACGACTTGCTTCATCTTTCATGTAATCTTTGATACTGTTGAGTCAGAAGGGTCAAAACAAAATGGATAGGATATTCATATTCTTTTTACCGACCAAAAACTTCGCAGAAACGCGCTGGAATTTTTAGTACATATTTAACATTTTCCTTCTTGTTTTCAGTAGCCAGATTTGTATAAGGTGCTATAATACAAATGCATATAACTACGAATTTTAAGTAATGACAACCCCATTATAATATAATTTTATAAAAATTTAGAGAAAAAAACTTAGCTAGAAACTTTATTAACTTGATTCAAAACTTTGATTATTTGGTGATTACAATTAAACAATTAATTAATTATCCATTAGTATACTAAAGGATAAAATCAGTGTTCATTAATTCTGAAAGTTTATTCTTAATATTTATTACGAAACGATTAAGAATAACACATTGAGGTATTCTATTCATTTAAAAACAATTGAGAATCGATAAATTATAGTGAATAATTTCTAACCAAAAAAGTTATAAATCCTCACTACCTGTTAAATCCATATTTTAAAAAATCGCCTTATTAATGACTTAAGTTACTCTTTACTATTTATAACTTATTCAAAAGTTTTATCATTACGAGTTCTTCCAATAGAGCATTTTTTATTTGACTTATTTAAACATTTTAATGGAACTTGGGATTTTAATTATTTGACTCGTGTGATTAAAATATCAACATACAGAAATAAACAAGTAATGTAAAAAAAAAATTATGTCAATTCTTACTTAGATCAACAAAGAAAAAATTTATTTTAGCTACTTTTTATTAATTTTAACTATATATGTATATACATATGAGAGAATCACAACATTAAATGGTAATTAAATTTTTATTAATTATCATCAAAGTATCGTATTGTCATCCAAAACAATACAGTGTACATAAAATTTCAGTTCAACTGAATGCTTTAAAACGTGAGAAAAAAAAACCTTTTCAAATTTTGACACAAGTCGCCAAAAATGATGCTAACGTGGCTGTATTTGAAATTCTTTGAATAATTAGTTTCAATCAATTATTTTTTATTAAATAATTAAATTACTGTATTGCTATCCAAAATAATCATGTATATAAAATTTCAGCTCAATTGAGCTTTAAAATGTATTTTATCAATGATTGAAATTTCCACCAAGATAAATAAATAAATACAGAGAGAGTGTGAGCTAATAGTAGGAATTGAATAAATAAATTTTTACAAATGAATGATAACTTAAAATTACACATGATTAGAATTAATGTTTCCAGAAAGAGGCGAGATTTCAGAAAAGAGTGAGATTGAGATTCGTTATTTCTATATTATCATCAAAACTTATTCATTCTGTAGACTACAGAACTATCAGTTCTCCAACACCAAACACACAATGCGAGCATCCCCCTCAATTAACCCTGCCGCGTAAGATATCATTATACTCAAGTGAGGAGGAGAGAATCCCCATCTTTTGGCACCTCTCAGAAACCCAGCGTGACGCCCCGATCACGTTGCAAGAGGTTGTCCCTTGCGCAAACAGAAAGAGCAACAAGGAAAACACGGTCCCACCGCTGGCCTATGACAGCGACGAAGGAATCAGTAAGCGCGTAATTTCCTCGACACCGCTGGGGGTCTTCGAGTTTTGTCAAGAAAAGCTGGTCGACCCCCGTCGCTCCAATCAACGGCTACTGTCGTCGGCAGCATTTTGACCGGTTTATTTCGTACAAGAGAATGAAAGGCTTTCCCTTTTTAAAAGTCTAATCACACAACTCCGGTAGGTGTCGGTGCCTGATTCAATAAAAGGGGCGTGAGACCCTCAGTCACGGGCGCAGTTAATCGAGCAGGGAATAAGTGAAGCGCGTAACGTCATTCAAAGGTTTCTGCAACGACGGAGTTGGAAAAAGTTGCAGGAGGAGGGCAAATGACAGACGGGTAGTGACAGGACTCAGTGGGCGATATTAAATAATTCCGTTAAACTCTTGCTTCCTTTAACGATGTTACTGGGTAATGTTGTTGAAATGGGGTGACAGGCAGATACATTGTGTGGAGGCAGACGACCGTGGTTGAAGAGAGAAGCTGTGAAGGTACTCTCGGTTGTTTTGCTTGTTTGATTTAATTCTGGAAATACTGGGGCTGATTGAAAGGTTTGAAATCTTTTCATTCGAATGTGCTTTCTAGGTTAAGCCAAGGTAAACGTATTAAGGTATCCGACTACGTACGGAACCGGGATTTTAAAAAAGCGCATAAATATGTAATTTTTATGATATTTGGTGTCACTTAGATTAGAATACATGTATAAAATTATTTTAAGGGCATTTTGACAAAAAATTATTTAAATACAACATTTTGACAAAAAATTAACGTAGAATAACCTTTTTTCAAAATGTTCTCCTTTTGTCGAAATATTGTACTTAAATAATTTTTTATTGTAATAATATTCTTAAAACAATTTTATATACATTTTCGAATCTAAGGGATTCTAAATATCATAAATATTATCCATGTATACGCTCTTGCAAAATTACGGTTCCGAACGTAGTCGGATACCTTAAATAAAGAGCTCGGGAAATCAGCATTTGTAGAAAGGAAAATTATCAGACAATATAAAAAATATTTGGAAGATATACACATTTTCAATAATCTCCAGAAAAAAAATTCTGAAATATTTTTTTTAAAGTAATGCTGTGTTGCCAAATAATTTCAATGTTTTCTTGAAGAAAAATATGTGAGATATCTTTAATCTATATATACAGTTTAACCCTTTCTAAATGTTGCTTAGTTGCTTCTCAAAAATAAAAATGAGAAAAAACAGCACTTAAAGTACAATGAAGTAATAATGGTACGACTTATATGTAAAAACATATAGTTTTAATTTGAAGATCAATTTAATGTGTTGAAACAGTATTATTTCATATGATCAGTGGTTTAGGAAAACAAAGAAGAAATCATTAAAGTAAGATTAAAATATGATTGAAACAAAAAGAAAATTGAGTAAAATTTCATCTATGAATTTCAAGTTCAAAGTTTAGAAAATTGGTATTACTTATAAATTGTTAAATAACTTGATTTTCGCTTTAATTTTTTTTTTCTAAATAAAATCTAATTAATATTTTTATTCTTATATAAATATTTTAGATACTCTAAATAACTTCTTCATCCTATCAAAATCTAAGCTGTTCAGAATAAAACAATGCAGAGAACTGTCAATTTAAATATTACCATTGCATTGAATGTTAGATGAGTAGAGAGCATTACTTCTTTAAATACTGGTAAAAAAAGACTATCGTAGTAGTTATACGGTATTTTTTTCAAATAATAACTGCAAAATCAAATCACGACCTCTTAAGAAGTCATTTGATCACCCGAGTAAGAAAAATTAGCAAACATTACCTTTATTGAACTCCTATCTATCTATCCCTACACACGCATACACACACTCTCTCTCCCTCACACACACACACACTCTTTCTCTCCTCTCTCCCTCTCTTACACACGCATACACAAACACACTCTCTCTCTTCCCTCTCTTCTCTCTCGCGCACACACACTCTCTCTCCTCTCTCTCTCTCTCACACACACACACTCTCTCCTCTCTCTCACACACACTCTCTCCTCTCTCGCACACACACTCTCTCTCCTCTCTCTCTCCCTCACACACACACACTCTCTCTCTTCTCTCACTCTCGCACACACTCTCTCTCTCTCTCTCTCTCTCTCGCACACACACTCTCTTTCTCTCCTCTCTTTCTCTTACACATGCATACACAAACACTCTCTCTTCTCTTTCTCTCTCTCACTTCTCTCTCTCACACACACTCTCTCTCTTGCACACTCTCTCTTCTCTCTTACACACAATCTCTCTCTTTCACACACTCTCTCTCCTCTCGCCCTACTCCTATCCTACACATACAACACACACACTCTCTCCTCTCTCCTCTCTCTCCCTCTCTCTCCTCTCCTCTCTCTCGCACACACACACTCTCTCCTCTCTCTCGCACACTAACACATGTATGAGTATGCTATGTTTCCCTTGGTACATTTTACTTAATACTTGGCATTGGCAATTTAGTTTTAGTATTTGAAGGATTATCCTTCTAGTGTTATATTATTACTATATTTAGTATAATGTGGAATCTTATTTTTATATTCTTTTTCCTCTTGCAGCTCAGAAGTATAGGCGTACGGGTGGGGAGTATTGGTGGACCTTAAAACTGTAGTTAACTAACTTTTCAATCTTGGATCCTACGGTTAAGAATTTGTTATACTTACTAATGAGGCTATGTTATTTTTTACCTATACTCTCTTGTTATATTTCTGTTTATTTATTTACTTTACTATATTTATGGCAATTTAGTATATGGTTATTGGTTATATATATTTAAACAGATTGAAAGGATTTCAATACATATATTTAAAACAACGCTTTCTAAAATACTAAACTGCATTTTCTTCTGATGTTTTAATACATGTGAACACAGTAGTACAATACTTTTTCATTTACATCTTATATAATTTGTTATATGAAAATTTAATGTCAAGAATGTAGACACACACACAATTCAAAAGTCGTCAAAGTTTAAATTAGATTTGAAATTCATAAAGCAGTGTTCTTTTTAAAACCACAAATGATCCTCTTCCTTTTCATTTAAAAATGATCATTATTCACAAAGCAAATCAAAATTAAGACATAAAAAATTCGAATTTTTATTCTTACGGATACAAGTAATTCATCTATCTGTTGTCCCAGAAAGAAACAGATGGCGTGACACTCTCTTAAACACTCCCCTTTCTATTAAGTACCGTAAATAATTTGATAACCATTCTCTTCGACTGTAAATCTCTACTTCCATACACATAGCTTATGCATCTATATACACACGTGCTCTTCACCGCTAAATACGTAAAAAGAGGAGTAATAAATTGGGTATGGGAAGGATAGTTCTCTCGCTCGGTGGGTGGATTGGTGAGAAAATTCTTTTAAGGGACAATCGTTGGAACGTAAGGACTCAATTAACGTCTTTTAGGGGTCGAAAAAAGGGCGAACCGGGGGAGGGTGTTAAAAAGCTGAAAAGATGAAGCATCGATAAAGTTTAACAACCAACTATTATTACGCTTCATTTTATTTTATTCTAAGTAGAAAGGGGTAGAGGGTAGAAGATATCGATTACCGATACTTATGATGAAAAGTTTTGAATGCATTCTATCTATCTATCGTTTGATCATAATGAGGACAAGTACATACATATAGAGTTATTGATGTTGGAACGTTATACCAGCAAGGCGAAATCGAATCGTTGTTTATTTGTTTAGTCATTTTTAGAGTAGAGAAGATTTCTCGATTGTGTTCAGCAATTTCCAAAAATCGATATTTCAATCGTCATTTTATTTATTTTTCCCCTTCTGCTCCTTTAAGTCAGTTATTACAATTTGTATGAGCAAAATTTCAAAGCTAGCATTCTTTTTTTTTTCTTAGATGCATTAGTACTTATAAGTTGATCAGAAACTCGATTCATAGAAGGAGGAAAGTACATATTCATCAAGTACTATTTTTTTCCTTTCTTTAAATACTCGATTTAAACAAGAACAAAACTTAATTTGATTTGTCAGAAATTTTTTAATCGCCAAGCTGTAATTTTGGTTATTTCTCGATAGTTAATGCGTCTGTTCATTAAAACTTTTTATTATTATTAATGAATTCCATTTTTAGAATGTATTATTAATTTTATGATCATAAAAGCTTATGGCTAAAAAAAATTATTCATTATTACGAACATATTTAGATGTATTTTATTTTTGGCTACATGCATTCAGAAAAAAACTATATATATATATATATATATATATATATATATATATATATATATATATATATATATATATATATATATATATATATTTCTGAAAAAATGTCTTTAATATAAGGGTTCTTAACTTTTTTCTTGGTCGGCACCCCAATGAATGTTTTTTAGCATCGCACTCCCTTTAGAATACATAAGGTGTTTTTACTAAAATATTGCTGTATATAAGACTAACATTAAATGTGTTCAGCTCACTAACGTTTAAATATTTCATGTTATTGCTGTTATTAAGGTAGATATGTGAAATTAAGAAAAAAATGAAAGACTGCAGAAAATGGAGTCAAAAATTTTTGCTTCCTCACTTGCATATTTTTAGGCCCATTTTTACAGGCTTAATATCTTTATTCTTCACATCTATGGTGATTGGGACAAGTCACGTTTGCTTAAATTTTCGCTGGCTCGTTTTTTCCCCCTCGAAGTGCATCTTTTTACTGTCAGTTTTTGAAAAATACGACTTCAAGATTAAATTAATTAATAAATTTTTTTAAAGAAAATTTTACCTTTCCCAGTCTCAGAAATCCTTTCTCGTATCCCAAATCAAGAACCCTTTACTTAATATCTAAACCAAGCTTCGGCAACTCATGGCAAGCGGTACAATTCTCTGTGTGGCATTCAACACTACTCTATAAATTTGTCAGTTTTTAAGTGGATGGGAAAATGGATAATTTTGAGACGAATCTTATGCGATTGACATCTTCAGAATCATAGAAAGCAGCCTCTACGGAATCGTAGAAAAATCTTAAAAATATATAACTTTAATGATAAATCGACAGCTATTTTAAATAATTGGATGTCATACTTCGATAGTTTAATTGTTTGAAGAAAATTGCACGAACTCTCCTTTCAACTTTTGGTTCTACATATCAATGTGAACAAAGATTTTCCCCTAATGAAAAATATTTGAGTCAGCAAAGAAGCTGTTTAGTAAGTGAACATTGAAAATCGTTTCAATCTGAAAGTCACAATTTATACTCCTGGTATTGCGAAATGAAGTAAAGCGGTGCAGGGACAAGGTTCGTATTAAAATATTTATTGTTTTTTTTTATTTAACTATATTAAAGACATATTTTGTTTATTTTTGTGTAATAAATATCTTGAAATAATGCAAAATTAATATATAATAAAACTGGATATATTTTTGAACTCTTCCCTACCTCCGCATACATTATCGTGGGAATCGAACTGTTTTATATATTTCCCACAGTATAGCACCCTGAATCATAATAATAAATTGATTCGGCACGACACAGTTACAAGGGCACTGACCCCTGATCTAAACACTAAATACCAAATATCTGGTCTCTGAATATCCAGTGTAATTATACAAACTATTCCTTATATGATTTATATTTTTTCATTATTTTTAATGAATACTCTGATTTGAAATATATATTTGAAATAAAAATAATAAATAACTTAAAAAACTAACGTTTTTTTAGAAAAAAACAACTTATTTCTATTTATGCATTTATATATAATGTTTCATTTATCAGCTGCAATTATTTTTAAGAAACCTTCAAAATTATGATCTTATAAGAGATTAAAGGGAAGAGAGATACAAAAGGTTTTACAGTGAAGGAATTTAAATATACATTTTTTCAAAAATGAAAAATATAAAAGTGCATATGTGTATGAATAGCTGTCTTCTATTAATCTAAATCATTTCATATCACCGGTACGAATCTTTTTGTTGGAATCGCTCCCTTTTGTGCACTTGGCTTTAAAAAAAATAATAAAAAGAAGAAAAGAAAAAGAATGGATGCGTCGATAAATGTCGAAACCAGTCCACGGAAAAGAACAAAACGTGAACATGAAACGACGACGTTTGAGAATGAAGAAGCGGGTCGGAAGAAATAAGACGGCGAGAAAAAGAAGCAAAGGGAGAACGAGAGGGAAAAAAGATAGGGAGAGAGAACAAGGGACAAATCAAAATGATAAAAGAAAACACTCCAATCTGAAAAGGACAGAGCGAAAAAGAAAGAGAGAAGTTGCTTCGGGAGAGTGGACTAGGAGTGGGAGGGGGGTGGGCGGCTGATAAAACAGCGACAGCACGACGCTGCAGGAGACAAGTGATACCGAGAGCGAAAAACTCGAGTTTATGCGCGAATGGAAGGATTTAGAAGGACACAAAACTGAAAAATGAAAGCTATGCTCTTCCTTTCCTCCCGGTTTTTTTTATAATGCATCCTGTTTTATTCCTTCAGGATCTAGTGTCTCCGACGGGCGGGCCCCTCGGGAAGCGGGATCTCGCGACACAGATGCGGCCCGTCGCAGGTGGCACTTTGGCCCCGGGATTAGCAGGGATCGGCTCGACAGACGTCCCTCGAACGGGCCCCCATCTGGAACTTCATTACGAATCCTTCCACCTCTTCCCCTCTCTCCTTCTGGTCGAAGCTTCGCTTTTATTCTATGCATAATGGTTCCTCTCCCCCACCCTCTTGTTGTTCCTATCTTTTCGGGAGAGAGGATTCTTGGTCAGACGCGGTTTTTAATTTTTTCCCGCCCTCTTCATTTTCCTTTCGAATGTTTTTGTCGCGGTGAGGATTCATTTTTCTGATTGCGGGCGGGTGTTGACTCGTTTTCGTGTTTTGATTTTTATCTTAGTTTCGAGAGGTTTCGCTTTAATCAGGGGATGATAATTAAGAAAGAGAGCATCTTTAATCTTGTGCTCGTTAAAGCTCACAAATGAATCGTAACTACTGAGCTCGACCATAATGAAACCGTATCAAATAATTACCTGTCGTTTTCTTTCATTAAACCTAGATAATTTTTTTCCTTTAGATATTTTCTATTTCTTTTTATATTTAGGTGATTAGTTTTAAGTAATATTTGGGAAATATAGAGCCAATAAAACTGAGGATAAAATGTCCTTTTAAGTGGGGGAAGGCAATAGTTTTATTTAGAAATTAAAGCAAGTGCCTCCATCAAATATTTCCTACTTATTAAAAAGAAACTTGAAAAATTGCATAAGTGACCAGTTATATGATATTACATGACAGTTCTCAATTAATTAATCTAAAATTTATAATTTTCTTTTCTTTCACAGTCTTTAAATTTAGAAATTAACATTAAGGCCTTGGTTCAAGACGAGTAACATAAGAGTTTGGAAATAGAACATCTCACAGTACACAAACACCATGCATTATCCTTACGTTATGCTTTAAAACAGGGATGGCCAACCCGCGGCCCACCTTGAATAATTTTGCCCCCACGAGATTCATAACAACTTCACAAAATGCGACTATTTTGTAGAATATTTTTCTTTTAATTTTTTTTAACTGTTTCTGTTTTATCACGTTGCTTCTGTTGCTGTAAATCTGTTTTTTTTTTTTTTCGAAATCGAAATTTATCAAACATAAATCGTGCTCAAACTTAACAGACGAAAACCTGAACATCAATTACGATACGCAAACATACGCATTGAGATCGACTTGCAAAAACTAAATGAAAAAGTTAAGAAAGAAGTATCTCACTAATTAGATAAATTGAGCAGTATTTCATCATTGCATTATTTTTATTATATTATCTATGAAAAACAATGAAAACAACAATAATAATAAATCAATCTGTTTTAAATTTTCACTCCAATAAATGTTTGTAACGCATCCAAATCTAATACAAAGATATATATTTTTACATGCGGCCCGCGGGATTATAATGCTTTCCGAAGTGGCGTGCGATGCCATTTGGGTTGACCCCCCCCACACACACACTTTAAAACACCACAGTTCCATTGTTAAGGAAAATATAAAAGACATTTTTTTTATTCCTTTATATTTATTTATTTACTTTGGTGGGAGTGAATGGTAAGTTTAATGCGCAAGATCCAATTTTGGCTAAACGTTGCCAAATTTTTTTTAAAATATTAAAAGAATAAAAAATATAATTAAAGTTGAGGGATTATATATATATAAAACAAGTTTTCAATAGTAACAGGCAAAATCTCAAATTAAGTATGAAAATCCAATTTTGAAGATAAAAGCAAACAGATTTTGGTGTATTTGGGAAAAGGGATTCCTCAAAAGTTAAATATGAAGGTATTACGATGAAAAATAAAAATTGGACAAACTATTAAAATGTGACAGAGCGCGAAGGACATTCAGGAGCATCATCACCCATTAAGCATACCTATGAGTAAAACGAATATGACCAATGCGAGGATTAATCACTTCGGCACTGCAATATAAAATACTGATACTGCTAAATTAATAATAATCTCTTAAAACCGCTACTTGTAGTATAATCTATTAGAGTAATTTTACAAAAAGATGTATTTATTTTAGTAGGTGATTTTTTACTGTATGAAATTATTTTCAAAATTACAGTACACAGAATTACGTTTTTTATAAGCATACGGTTCAAAAGAAGACTAAGTTTTAACATTATTAAGGAATTTAAAGAGAGGGGAAAGTGAAAATCAAAACATTTTTAACAACAGGTGGAAGACAGGGAAGAAAACAAGAATAAATTTATAAGATGGTGTTTTTACTATAAAAATATTAATGAAGATCCATTACTTATTACGAGTGCATGGAATTTGATACATCTCACTACATAGATGGATCTAATGAAAATTCTTAAAATATAAATCAATACTGCAGTCGAATTTTTTCAGTTTATCACTTACGGTCGATAGTAAACTGAATGATCGGCCGATTTAATCGCAGCGAAAATAAATTCAAAATTACAATAATAAAGGTAATAGCATATAAAAAAACGAATTTTTAAAAGATATAACTTAATTTTAATTACATTCCTCTCGAGTTGCTTGGTGTATGGAATTTTTTTATGTCTTACAGCACATTAATGACACGGAATGACATGTAGATTTCGATATTCTATTAAAGATTGCTCTGAATAATTTTATGCGGTTGGGCAGCTGAATAGACATGGTCGAGAACTCGCGATTGGAGCTGTCGAATTGGATATTCGAAACTCCTCGTATAGGAGCTGATGCACGTTTAATTTGTCGTGGCTCAAAGTCCACCGATTGAGGAAGTTAGGAGAATAGGGTTGCGGCTCAAGTATCGTCTTCATTACTTAATTAAGGCTCAAAATTTTTCTTCTCAGTGCAACATAAACTAATATCATAAATCAGATTTGATTTTTATTAACGTCACACTTTTGAAGCTATCACACTATTAACGTCACACATTTGTTGACAACAGACTTCATAATTTTAAACTTTAATCAAGCGAGGGAAAAAATAAACAACCTGCTACCGTCGTGTGGGACCATCTTTGGCCTTAATGACATCAGATATTGTACTTGTCATAAACTCCTCGAGTTTCTGAAACCATTGAGGAGAAATGTGAGCGCATGCTAAGGAGACAGTAGTTCTTGATTTTCTTCTATTAGAATATGCTGCCTTGAAGCTTTTCACTTCATCCTACAAATGCTCAATTTAATTAAAATCGGGTTATTAAGATAGGCCATTAAAACAATTGAGAAACTCCTAAGTACATTCCTCAAACCAATCTGAGATAATTCCATAGCTGAAAACAGTCATGATAATCTAGATATCTTATAGACATAAAAAGCAGCAAAGATGTGAATGTCGGCGCTGGGATTGTGGATGTTTTTTTGTAGAACTAAAGGACGAAGAATATACTAAACCGTGATCCCGTCGACCGGTTAAACAGTTGTTGTGTACGGCATGCAGAATTCATCGCTTCAAGCTGCCGCTCATGGGACCCGTCATTAATGCCATGCAGTGACGCACACAGGAATTTTTCAAGGAGGGAGGGGGATCCGAGAGACAAAAGTCCACCAGTGTTGTATCATACCCAATACTTCACCAAACATATTCTTTTAATGTTGTCGATTGTCGGGAACAAAAAATATATAAATTAAATTATTGAATAAATAATTAGCATTAATTAATAAAAAAATATTAATAACAAATACTTAATTAAATATAATCAATCGAAAAATAAACAAGCGTGATGGGGCTGTACAAGTGCCCCCCTCCTCCTTGTGTGTGCCACTGAAGCCATGTGGAGAAATATCGACTCATTAGACTAAACAAGCATTCTTCCATTCATCAAAAATTCAATTTCCATGTTCTGTAACTCACAAAAGTAATTTTTTTCTGTTTTGCAACATATAATTAGGATTCATGTAGATTACCAGCTATTAAAATCATTTCATTTTAGGATCTGTCTTATTTCGTCTAAGATTCGTAGAATATACAGGTGATCCTGACGTATTACGCTGAAATTTGTTGTGGTGTAAGTTCTTGTGTTTTTACCTACAATACAATGCGTGTCGGTTGTCTGGCCTCTTTTTCATTCACAAGCGATTTCTGTTCATTGTTTTGCTTTTCTTCCGAAGTTTTTTAATTTAAGTGAAAACTCAAGATACACACCACTATTCTGTGAGAAAAGAAAGGAAGGTTATAGGCTTCGGAGATATACCAGAGCATCTCCTTCTAAGTCCCATATTCATGGTGCCTTCAGAGATCCTCATATATTTTGTTTTCCCCATGAACAGACCAACTGCAGTATTATAATCGGTGCTTCTGACTTGGAGTAAGGTTTCTATTGGCAAATATCCAGTTTATTAAATCATTAAACGTGCTGATACACCAGTCAAAATTTGAGTGAGGTGTAGTCCTTATTTTTTAGTGCACTGAGTGTAATTCTGTGATGTGTGTGATTAGAATACACAAAGAGTATTTTTCAAAATGCGAACCTACAACATTTTGTGTGAGTGCGATTTTGTAAAAATAAAGTTTTATTCAAATATTAAAGAATGTTTATGCCGACGGTGGCCAACTGGTGGTCCGGGAAAAATTTTTAATGGTCCGCAGAAATATTGATACGTTATTTATATTTTTATTAAGATTCAATTTCAAAAATGAGGAGTAACAAAATATACTATGAAATATGGATTATACTTTTTAAAAAATATTAGCTACTACTTTTAGCGGCGATTTTCCATTTATAAGTTTAGCCACTTCTTAGCTACTTTTGCACGTGTCTAGCGTGAGATTTGGAAACCGTGGCAAATTGGGGGTATAACACTTCAGTGGGTTTTTTTATACAGTACTGTGTGTTGCCCATTTGTTCTTACTTTTCGTGAAATCATTTTTCAGCTATATGGAAAAGTAAATATAAATGTGGATAAGTGGCATTACAGTTATAATGGTTCACTATAGAGTCGTCAACAGTGGCGCACACAAGGGGGTGTCCTGGGGGTCCGGACCCCCCCCAAAGCCCTTGATTTTTTTCAGATTGATTATAATTCTAAGTATATAGTACGTAAAATTTAATTAATTTCTGTTATTAATGATTAATTTTATTAATCAATGCTAATCATTTATTCAAAAATTAGTTTTTTACTGCGTTTTGTTGCCGAAAATCGACAAAATCAAAAGGAGCATGATACAAGAATGGTGAACTTTCAACCCCGGACCCCCCCCCTTAAAAAATTCCTGTGTGCGTCACTGGTCGTCAATCATATCATGGTATGTCAAATATAATATTATGCATTTAGTGGTCCATGAAGTTTTAGAGATTGACGACCGCTGGTTTAAGCTATGCGGTTTTGTAAAACAAGTCAAAGTCAACATTTTGGTACAACTTTAACAAATCATTCCAGAATTAATTCTTAGGTATATATCTCACTTCTAGAATTTATTTTACAAAGAGCAGTAATATGTTATTGCTAGTTTGAAAACATTTAATCTTAAACGTGGCTATTTTCCGTAATTATTTTTAAGTTTAAATGTTGCAACAAAATTAGTTAAAACTTGAGTTAACGTGATGCTAAGGAATAAGACTTAAATCGAAAAAGTTTTTTCAGGTACAAGAATACTCCAGTAATATATCGTTCTGACTATAGAGGTGATGCATAATTCCTTACACTTCTAATTTCTAAGTGAATTAATCCACTTTTCCCACCTGAAATGTGTTCTATATTTCGTCTCATACTCTGTTACGTTAAATGAGCTAAAACTTTATATTTTAATACGAAAAATGCATATTTGTGGAATTTTTAAGAATTTTAATGATGATGCTATCTAAGCATACGCATATGGCTAAATGACTCCTCAAAATCATATGAAAATTGAACTATTCTTTCTTTTGAAGTATGTTCCGAATTTGCGTGTTCTCAAACTGATTTTAAACGAAGACAAAATTAATGAAAAATCAATTCAAAAAATCACACACACAGGCTCAATAATGTGTTAATTCATCACAAAATTGAACTCTCTTTTTTAATCATTACATCAGTCGCAAAAATCTTATGCATTCAGAAATATTTAATAATAATTCATAAAGCTCTAATGCCGATATAAGTAAAATCTAATAAAACTTTAATTTCAAGGGTTTAATAAAAAAACAAATAATAATATTATATGATGTACTAATATTTGAAAGTGACGCTGAAAAATTATGCTTGCTTTGAAAAGGTATTCAAATGTTCTACCTTTTTCAATTCTTACTCTCTATTAGTTCACTCTCTCCCTATATATATATATATATATATATATATATATATATATATATATATATATATATATATATCTTGTTCAAATTTTCAACCGTTTCAATTTTCTTTTCAACTATACTATTTTATTGGAATAATTAAATTTAATTAATGAATAAATAGTAAACAAAAATTATAGTCCAACACCACATATATAGAAAGGAAAATGGAAAATTGCAATGAAAGCTTTTTATTTTACCACTTAATATTGTGATTCTGTCATATTATATATATATATATATACATATTTATATTAATTGTAATTACTTAACCCTCAACTTCGTACTGTTGTATTTCTGCAACATATGATTTATTTTAATTTAACAGACTCAATATATTTTTAATTACCTACGAATCACTTATCTGAGGAAAAAAAGGATTACTGCAACAAAATGTATGCTAATTTTGTCACTAGATGGAAGTACATTTTCCCAGAAATCACAACAGTTATAAAAATCTCTGATGCCTCAAGAACTGTGTTTTTGCTATAAAAAGAATCCATTATATTTTATGCTTTTTATTATTTATTGACGAAATAAATTACCAGGTAAGAAATTTAAACATTTTATGATGAATAATAAAATCCTCATGTAAAAAAAAAAGTTTTGTAATTTACAGCACTACTGCGCAATGTTGCACTTCTGCAGCAAACAAAAAATGACTGAAATTCAATTTAAAACAGCTTAACTTTCTTTTACATATTTTTCTCTTTTATTATTACTTGAGAACTAGCTGATATAATTTTTTCATAGAAATTTAAAAAATTGCGAAGCTAAGGGTTAATAAAAAGTAATTAAAGTAAAATTGTTCTTTGTTGACCTAAGTATAGGAATTGATTTAATTATTTTTTTATATATTACTTGTTTCCGTTTACAATAAAGTGAATAAGAGACATTCCTGTTCTTGAAATCAAGATAGATATTCAATTTTGCTTTTGCTGCTTAGGAAGGATTCCAAATCGTGTGTGATGGATTTTTATTCAACAATTGCTACCACGTATACCCATGTGAATGCATTCATTCAAGAGTTCGCGAAAGGAAGACGGAAGGGTTGCCAACTGAGGAGAAAGCAGGAGCTGTCTTCCCCCTCCCGGAATCGTGTAAATATTCCTGGAGCAGCCCCTCCCGGACAGCATTAATTGGGACTAAAACAATTTTTCACCGGGAACTCATCCCAGCGCTCTCTTTTCCGGAGAAATTGACGGATGGATGGGTCATAACCTCCTCCAGTGTGCGGGACCTTTGACAGGAAGACGCTCGCCTAACAAGATGAATGGATTCTGAGCCTTCTTAGAGGCAACCCCTCCTAGAAATTAATTGTCCGGGTCGACTAAACCGAAGGGAATCGAACGGCGAATCGCGTGTCTCCGGGAATGATCGATGACCACCCCCGAGATCGCTGCCTCACCACAACTCTCGAATGTATTCATAAACTTCGCTCCACTATCGATCTCTGGAGGGAGCTTGGATGGATGGATCTTGGCGGGAGGATGGGATTTCTATTCTTTTTTCCTTCTCTCTTTTTCTTTTATTTACTGTTTATTTTGAAGGGCGTCAAATGGTTCCGATTGTAATTATGTGGGCTCGCCTCCTTGTTCTTTAACGGTTTTCTCGAGGTCATTATTTTTCATCCGACGTTCCTCCGAGGAGGCCGATCTGAAGAAAAATGGTATCACGTTCTTAATGGAGCACCTGGGCTTGGGATGCGAGGTTTCTGAAGAGCTTTGTTAAATGTAGGCTTTAGTACTCAAAATACTATGGAGCAAGTTTGTTTGAAATTGAACAGTGGTATGGAAAATATACATTAGTTATAAAGATCGTCGAGAATTTTTACCAATTAATTGAAAAACATGATGGCTAATAAATAAAAGCATCATTACTAAACTGAAGATTAAAATCATTTTGTAATCAAAGCTCAGTTGATTGCTGCCCCTCTCACAATATGAGGATTACAAAAGCGCATTTTTAATTCCAGCATTGATAAGCTCATTTAATTCAAAAGTAACATAAGTCAGTAAAAACGATTTATTAACAGTATTTGCTACCTTAACTTCACCTTGACTGTTGTTGTATCACTTCCGTCTTTTCTAGCCTTGAAAGTATTTGATTATAATAAATTGATTAAATGTTTATGGATGAAGGAAAATGATCCGTAAAATAAATTTCTTAGAAGAGCATTCATAATTTTAATGCATACATTATAAACACTAAATTAGTTGCTTTATTTTTTTAAATCATTGTTAAAAGTTAGACTAACTAGGTTTCATTATATTCTTTTGTGGCTTCTTGATTTTCGCATTTTAAAAATTAGGTTTAATGCTTTCAACCAAGGGGATAATCATGTAATTTCGGGGTCTTCAACATGTGGCTCACTAGGCACAAATGTCCCATTGAAGGCATTTTAGTGGCCCCTCATTTGCATATGAGGCAATTAAAAAAATTAACTTGCCTGCTCTTTGTCGTACAAAAATTCTATTTTTTGTGTTTTTCTTGATATATCAAACATTACTCTGATGTGTTTGATATCCATTTGAAATAAAATTTCTTGAAAACGAAGAAGTTTTCAAAAAATTCTCTGTATTTTAAATAATTTTAAATATAAAAAAATCTCAGAAATTTTTGAAAAATGTGGAATTATACCTTTAACAAGTTTGCAAAGTATTTTAATTCGCGTTCCATTTAACTTTTTGAAATTGATTTATATTCATACAAATCTGTAAACACCATATCTTCCCTTAGAATCAGTTGTAGTCTTGTAAAACAAACCTCCCTTTTTATATATAAATTCCTTGACTGCAATATTTTTGACAGTCGTGTGGCCCGTGGATCACTATGAATTTATTGATGTAGTCCACGGATCAATGTAAATTTATTCATTTGGCCCTCGAGCGTGAAAGGTTGAAAACCCCTAATGTAATTGATGAATGAAAAAATAGAAGCAAAATTAACATTTCAGTAAAATTTCTCTTTATTTGAACGATGACCTGGGTTTTTGATAATATTCTTACGGATTATTTATATAATGATCGATTCTATTTATACGGAAAAACAATAGCCAGTTCAGTAATAATTTAAGCACACACACAACTAAGTTTTAAATTCTATCAAGAAGAAGCATTTTGTATATGAAATAAATTATTTTGAGCGCAAAAATAAATGTATATGGCTTAAAATCATCCTTTTTGGTTAAAAAACAGTAAAATATTAGCTTAGTTCCTCCCTTTGGCGATAAAGGAAAAAACAGTGTCAAATTGCGCCAACTCTTTTTTTTTCTCTTTTGGACTTCTATGTAATATGATGATAATCATTTGCCAAGTTGGCTATAAAAGAAGGTATGCACTAAAAGGATATCTAGCTCAAGAAACTTCTTGTAGGCGTTTGCTTACTCTCTTTCATCCTAACTCTGAATACATGTAATATATAAACACTCAGATTATCTTATCTATTTTATTATAAATATTAGTTAATAATGAAAAACATTAAAATAATTTCTAGCACATATACATAATGCATTTTGAGCCCTTGAAGTGTATTTAATCGTGAGAATTTTTTAACATCGTGCCTCAGTTTAATAAAGAATATAGAAATTGGTATATATAGTGTATATATTTTCCTCGAAATTTCAACTATTCTTTTGGATAGCTTTAAATAGATTGATTGATTATTTATAAACAGCATGAAGTCTAATAAAGATGAACTTCAAAATTTTGAACCACAGTCAAATGCTGAAGACTATACATAAATCAAACTTCTCTCCAAATTACCACAACACGCCTACGTTAAGACTTAGACTGTAAACAGATTTAACCTAAATCAGTCTCTCTAGAAGACGAGCTTTTATTAGCGCCAGGACTTGAAATCACGACTCAAACGAAACATTGCTGGACATAAGTTCATATCCACTCAGCTACCACAGGTCTTGTTAATGCCACAATAACATCAAACAAAATCATAACGAATGCAATTATTTAAATTCGTAAAACAAATTGATGTTGATTACTTATTAAAAGCTCTTCATAACTCATATTTCTTAAAATAAAATTCTTCGTTGATTATTTCAAGTTTTTATAGCGAGTAATCTCATTTTTTTTAAACCAAAAATAATAATAAAAAAAATTCCTCTATTTGAGACTCCAAAAACAATTCTTAATCAAAAAATCATTTGAATATATAAGTTGAAATGTAATATAATAAAGTTATATATATATAGTACGTTACTAGGTCTTTCCTCCTTCATTTTAAATTGTATTGCACTGAGTACACTGACGCTACCTGTTTTCATGCCCTGAAATCACCTCTGACATCATGTTCCTGATATTTACGTATGCAACATCTTTCTATTGATTAAGTTTTTCATTATACTGATCGCAAAAAGCTCTTTTATTCCCGTATGCAGAAGAAAGCTTTTGTTGATTAAGGTTGCTGACTACGTACGGAATTGAGATTTGGAAAAAGATAATAAATTAATTATATTTTGATTTTTTGTGTCAGTTGAATTGCACTGATGAAATAAATTAAGACAATTTGTATATTTTATCAAATTGCATGAAAAGAACTGAACTGAATTAAGAACCACTGCTTCTAGATAAAAATGCAAATCTTGTACAGCAAATACGTAAGCGTACACGTGTGTGTAGACGGAGCCAGCAGAAAAACAGGCTTTATAAGCGCGTGTAAGTTAAGACGTATTTCGTTCGCCAGCATACCTCGGCGAATTTCTTGGTGTTATTTTGAAGCAATTAGTTCAATTCAAATTGTAGCAGTAAGAACGAAAACCAACGACATTTAGATGATGGAATTAGGTGGTGAATTGTGGGGAGGTTAGAAGCAGCCCAATGTTAAATCCAAATTTGTAGAGAGTTCAATCTAACACTCAGCGTCGTGTGTAAGTTATGGAAACAGTTCCAGGATACTGGATCCATTGAGAGAAAACTTGGGCAAGGTCGTCCAAGAGCCACGATGTCCAGAGAAAATCGCCATTTGTCGATTACAGCGAGGGGTAACAGAGGCGCTACAGCTTCTCAGCTCTCTCGTTACTTGTATGCAGTATCAAGGGCGACTGTTTCAAAAATACTTCATCAGAGAGGGTTGTTTGCCAGAAGACCTGCTGCTTGCGTCCCAATCACGTCTACGAACAGGAGAGTCCATTCGGCTTGGTGCAGATAGCATAGAGATTAGAGTATGGATTAATGGGAAACCGTTCTGTTCACCTATGAGTCCCATTTCAGCCTAAACACCGATCCTCACCTTACGTTTACATGGAAAGAACCAGGGACCCGCTACCTACCCTCCAATGTCCACGAAATCGACAATTACGGCGGAGGTGGTTTAATGGTCTAGGCAGGCATCATGTTGGGTGACCGTACACCTCTCCATGTCTTTGAAAGAGGCTCTGTGACTGATGTGAGGTATAGGGATGAGGTCTTGAAGCCCTATGGTTGTCTTTTCAGGAATACATGGGGCCCAGAGTTCATTTTAATGGACGATAACGCGAAGCCACGTAGAGCTCTTCTAGTCGACGAATATCTAGAGAGTGATGATATTCACCATATGGATTGGCCAGCCAGGTCTCCAGACCTCAACCCTATAGAGCATGTCTGGGACGCTCTGATGACAGCAATTGCAACTCACAACCCCCCCCCCTCCGGGAACCATCCAGGAAATGAAAACAGCATTGCTGAACGAATGGGAGCAATTGCCACAAGAACTCATAAACTGTCTTATTTCAAGTATGATATCACGCTGCGAGACCTGTATAGCTGCAAGAGGGGGGCCATACCCCCTATTAACCCATTTCTTTTGTTTATTCTGCAACCGTTGTTTCATACCTTCCAACTCCAACGAATGTTACGCACGATCATGCGTGTGTATTGAAATTGTTGAATGGTTATTTGTTTTGAATATATATATATATATATATATATATATATATATATATATATATATATATATATATATATATATATATATATATATCAATGCATGTACATATCAAATTTCATTAAAATCGGTCCAGTAGTTCTAGAGATAATCGATCACAAGTCTGCAAATTCTCTCAATTTCTTACACCAGTGTAGAAGAAAACTATTATATTACAAAATTATTTAAATGCAATTTTTAGGCAAAAAATAAAAAAGAATGACATATTTTTAAAACATTCTTCTTTTATGAAAGATGCTTCCATAATAAAAAGATCTTGTCCGTATATAGCTTAGACTTCTAAACGGGGATTTAACTAAATTGTTTTGAAAAATTCACATTATTTTCAGTATTGTGACGGGGCTTTACGTGATTTTCTATTAATCCTCTTGGGGAATCTTCGGGGAGAGCAATTGAGTTATTTCACAGCCATCCCTCTCAAGAAGAAACCCTGATATGCAGATTAGGTAGTATATATTTAGTGGAAGTGTAGTAATCGAAAGAGAAGGAAAAGAAGCTGAGTTGCGAAAAGCAGTGCTGTTATGGTAAGGATCGGAATTTAAACGCGTGATTATAGGACGGGCTTTAGTTATTAAAATAAATTATGAAAGTTAGGATTCTTAAGATAACTTTGAGTCAAGTTAAGGTATTAGGATTTCATGCGCTTATTCACATACGGCCTTGAACTATCGTTATATCACTCTAGATCTTCCCTCTATAGTAGGCTTGTCTTAGATTATTATATTTGGTAATAATAAATTGGATTTTTCTCATGGCTAGTTTGGGTCATCAATCTTTACCTCCTACAAATTTAGGTCGAGTAGATGAAGAGATGGCTTCCCTAGGCGGGAGGCCATTACAGAGTTACGATCAATTAAAATAATAATGAGGGAAGTTTTTTTTGTTCAAATTTTTCTACTCTGAAATAATAAAAAAAAATACGAATAAATCTACTTCTACATTAAATATTTCAAAAATCCTACTTCAATCCGGTATAAAAAAGTCCTAGTTATAAATAGGCAAATTATTATTATCATAGAAGCATATTCTTAAAAAGAGAATGTTTTAAAATTATGTCATTCTTTCTTCATTTCTTGCCAAAAAATTGCATTTAAATAATTTTTTAGTGTAGTAATATTCTTATAAAACCCTTTTATTCTAAAATTATAATCTAATTTAACTGACAGGAAGTATCACAAAAATTGTCCATTTATATGCTCCATCAAAATCTCCGTTTCGTACGTAGTCAGTCATCGTAGGTTTTATACTAGGGATCGTCAATCTTTTAGCTGTGGCGTGCCAAACCAATCTACGAATAAGATTCAGCGTGTCATACAGTAGAACATTTTTGAAACAATTCGATTCCATGCAGAGTTAGAGAATAGAGATCAATAATATAGATTTACAGTTTTATTATATATTAATTTTGCATCATTTAAAGATGTATCTTAAAATAAAAATAAACAGCAGAAAATATAACTATTTCTTCAACAAAAATTAAAATTGTATACGATTTCGTATATCAGGGTGGCGAACCAGTGGCACGCGGGCCATCAATGGCACGCAACGCAATATTTTGGGCACGCCAACAATCAAAATGGTTTGCATTTTATTTCAAAATAACAAGGTTCAGTATGAAGTATTACGAACAAACGCAGCCGGGAGTACACTCGTTTATTATTGTCCTGCCTTAGTTATGTCGTGGACTAGAGTTGCTTGTGATGTAAAAATTTGTTTAAGCATAGTCAATTTCGTTGAAACAACTGTAGTTTAAAGTTTATTTGTGTTATATTTGCGATTTTTAATTGCTATTTAACATGGTTAATTCAGCAAAAAAACAAAAAGTGCAAGATAAGAATTTCTTACTTGGCGAATCTAGAAACATGGCATTATTAGTAAAGGCAACAAAGCGGTGTGCGTTTTATGTACTGGAACAGTGGCATGAAGAACATCGTCTACAAAACAGCATTTTGAAGCAAATCACAAATCTTCTTGTCAAAAAAGTGAACCACAGCAAAAATAATTAATTGCTTTGAAACCATTTGGCAGATGTTGTTGCTGTCGTCGTGTGTTTATTACTGGGATACATACGAAAGACGTGAGATAGATGAACAGAACATATAACACAACCCCAGAAGAATACAGATTTTTATTACAAACGATGATCCCAGCATGCAACAAGAAGGGGTGTGCTACTTTTCCTTTCGAGACGGGAATCCATTTCAGGCGAAAGACCGACTTCTTTCCCGAAGAAGATACAACCATGCCTTACTCGGGATTCGAACCCACTCGGTTACAAGCCGAGGGACATAGCCACCATACTGGCTGGGCGACATTTAGCAGATCTTTCCAATGCAATCTGCATTCTACTCAAAGAAACATCTTGTAATCTTAACGTGTTATTTATCATCCAATCTGCAACAACAGAAGTCACACTAATGTTAATTTAATTTGAATTACACGTATAACTAAAATATTTATAACTATATAGTGCAAAAGGTTTTTTTTTCATACTAAATAACGAGTTTTGACCACTTATCGCAAGTTAAAATTATTTGACGGCACGTCTATACCTCATTGAGCACTTCTTTAGAAAAAATGGCACGTTGATTCATAAAGGTTCGCCACCCCTGGTATATATATTATATGTATTTTTTAATATATATATATATATATATATATATATATATATATATATATATTAAAATATGAAAAATTCAACCTAAAATATAAGTATTTCCCTTCATTGTAGCTAAAGAAAAAGATATATAAAAATTTTAATGCAAACCTAGTGCTTTTGCACCACTCTATTTTCATTTCGCAAAATCGGGGGTATAATTTATGACTTTCAATTTGACACGATTCTGAGCATTGAGTTGCTAAACAATTTCTTTGCTTAATCGAAATATTTTACATCTGATGAAAGATTTTTTTTACTTAGATATGTAGAACCAAAATAAAAAAGCAGTTATCTCTCTTCAAACAATTACATTTCTCCAGAAATGACATTCAACTATTTGCAAAATAGCTGTAAATCAGTGCATCTCAAACTTTCGATTCTTGCGACCCAATTTTCAGTTATAATTTCCATCACACACACACACACCCTTTCTCCATACAGTAACACTGTATTGAATTCAGTAATACTATGCTTTGATGCTAAAGCTACAATACGACTTTAACCTTATAAGTCCTACCGACGTATATAAACGTCTTGGGCAGCCAATGTATTAATTGGTCCGGACGTATATATACGTCTTTTCTGTGAACTTCTATTCACACAGAGAATTATTCCGAATACTTTGGAAGGCAAAAAAATTAACTTGACAGTGTTTGCGAAGGATTTACGTGTTTCAGAGGATTTGTTTTTTTATTCCTCTTTTATCCCCCCCCCCACCCTCCTCCAATACATCTCATACGCGCATGAAAAAACGTTGGCATTGGGGAGTGAACCGTATAACTTTTAATCTCGGCAGTTAAGGGATTCATTGTAAACTGTACAAATTATCGAGATAAGTGTTAATTTTTGTATATAATTGTATATATAACAAGCCCATGGAGTCAAAGGTAGTTATTAAACTTGCTCTTAACTTAATATTGTTCAATTACTTATAAAATACATTGTGAAGTACAGATACATTTATAAGTGTATTATATTATTATAAATGTGTATTTTATTTTTTATTATGCCAGAATGTATTTTGTTTGTTTACATTCAGCAAATTAATAATGTTTTTTCAGCTTTTGTTTTCGACTTTTTAATATCCTCGCGCCTCCTTGTAGAGTTATCACGCCCCCGTATGGGGGCGCGCCCCACAGTTTGAGAAACACTGCTGTAAATGTATCTTTAGAGTTAGCTTTCAGACTCTTTCCGTAAATATCCATAATTCTGAAGATGTTTGTCAAATAAGGTCTCTCTCTCTCTATTACAAATCATCAACTTTCATACAACCAAAAATTGACAAATTTGTAGAGCAAGGCAGAGTGTCACTGAGAATTTTACTGCGTGCCATAGATTGCCGACCCCCTCCCTTCCCTGTTTTATACACTAATGCATATGTAAATCCAAAAAGTTTTTAACGAGTTTTTCTGCTATACCTGGCATTTAAATTTTTAAGAGAGATTTGGAATTTAGTATTTAAATTGAAGTAATAATTTGATAACTCCTAGTTTAAAAAAAGAGATGAATTTATCTTTTTTTTTTAAACTAGGAGTTATCGCCCTTATATATAAAAATATTTTCTTAAGCATTTTGAATAAAAAATTTTAACTCAATAAGAGTATAATTTTGGTTTTTTTTAAAAAAAAATTCCTTTATTCAAATAAACATTTATACAATTATTATTTATAATTATGAATTGCACAGTCCACAACCCTGTAAAACTTTATCCTCCATAAATCGTGGCTTCAATCGAAAACTTTCTTAGAAATTCAAATCCTTGATTTGATCCCACACTTGTGTATTCTCCAGAGGCGTTTACTGCCTCCTTTCCTTTCGATTGTCGTCTTTTTTCCTCTTGTTTATGGACAAAAAAGAACTTATGCACCGAATCGTATTTGCAAACTTCTTGCATTCGAGTTTTTGTGACAAATGGATGTCGCGACAGTGAAGACGATCGTCTCTTTGCATTCCAGGTCCTTGAGAAGAGAAAGAACATATTTACGATTCAGATTTCGTTTTGAAGTTCTCGTGTCGTTTTACAAATTTCCTGTTTACGAAATCAATTTTATCTTCCACTAAAAAACAGAAGCTGCTGCATTTCATTAATAGCTCTGTTCGTCTCTCGGTAAAGAATTGAAAAAGTTCTAGCATAAAACGATTTGTTGTCTGAGTGACACTGGGATTCATTGGACTTTTCTCTAAATTCACAGGAATACTCTTTAAAAGTAGGTGCATATATTTTCAGCTACAACTAATATCAAAAATGTAATTTTTTGCTTACCAATCATTTATAAATAATTAATTTAATAAAAGAACAATTTTTAATAATGTTTTATTAACTAAAAAGGCGAAAATCTTTCTTCTAATTTTGGTAACAAACTAATTTGTTTCTCTGAAATATTATACATATACTTATAAATAAGTCACATCTTTCAAGGGATTACAGATGTTTTTTTAGCTAAATTAAATTCCTTAGGAAAAGTTTGAGATCCATTGCTTCTAATCGTCATCTATTTTTATTTAATATTTCTCTTTTATATACAATAATACCCAGAACATACGCGATAGGTGGGACTGAGAGAGAACCGAGTAAGTCGGGGTATAATTTCCCATATAAATACATATGAATTATATTTAGTTGGGGCCGGAGACGAAAGAAAATAGCAATTTAGAAAAAAAATGTGTAGGGTAAAATCTTAAATAAGACGCCTAACAACAAATGAGTGTAGGAGTGTCTTTTCAGGTGATATTCTGTTATATTGGATTAGATCCTTGCACAGCTTCATGATGGACATTGGGTATACAATATGAACACTTCGTATTTGTATTGAAGGTAATCTAAGCAATCAGCGTTACATTTCTCATATTTTAAGATAGGTACCTGAGCCGTATATTCGAGGCCTCGGGGACATCATCTTTCAACAAGATAACGCGAAATGAAAATTTACCAATCGTGTCCTTACCTATTACGACACAAAGAGCTATCGCCCATTGTCCTGACCAGCAAGTCCTTCCGACCTGGTCAGTGGTTGCTGACGGACTAAGGCAGCATGAAATGACTTGCTCGTATCTGTTATGCAAGTCTAGATCGACTCGGGAAACTGGGTTAAAGCCGTATTTGCTGCCAGTGAGTGAGTGAATATTAAAGTCGCAATGTTCAGCTACACGAGGGATTTTGGCAACGGACCTAAACGGACCAAGGTCAAGTGACGAGGATGACACCTGAGCTGGCACCCCCTCTCTCCTAACTACCACACCACACCAACGGAAGAACCTTTGAGCTCTCGACAGATTTAACGTGCATCGCTCCCCTACACGGCGGGTTTTCAGTGGTAATGGGCTCGAACTCGTGACATGCCCACCACGATTCGGTACCTATACCACTAGGCTACCACGGCTACATTTGCTACCAGAGGTGGCAGCTGTGTGCGCTTTTTTCAGATCACAAATTGCTAACAAATTCAATAATGTTTCTTCCGATAATATGCTATACATACACAACAAGTAAAGTTTTATTGTTCGATTTCCTTCTGGTATTGAAATTTTACTGCGAGTTTAAAATTCTTTTCTCTCTGAGATTATTTTCACTTGACCGATTATATTAAGATATCCAGACAAAGATTAATAAGAATAATAAAAGAGTTATTTTAGAAGAGTTTTTTACATATGTATGCAAAACACGATCTTTAGCATTGCAAATTGACAAATGTGTTCAATTTGTTCATGAATTATGTTTAGTATGTAACTAAGAGAGAGAGAGAGAGTATCAATATATTATATTCCAATTTTTTTAAACACCCACATGTCGGATATTACAGCACTTACGTAACAGTTTCTTTATTTACAGATTGTTAATTTGAGTAAAAAGTAGAATATTTGAAAATCCTATAATGAATCCGTTTTTTATACATGCATTTTGCAATTCATTTTAAATACTGAGAAACAGAGCAAATTAATACATCTAATAAACTTCCTGTTAACTAGAATATATGATTAGCATAACGTGAACGTAATTTTAATCTCATGAAGTCTCTAATTTCGATCGCAAAACAAGAATTTTTTTCGTATTTACCCAAATGCATCGGCCGTATTAATGATACGGGGCCCCAATATTTGTAACTACAGTCTCACTAATTGGGCTTTCAAATTTAAAAGTAGGGCCACGAAGGAATTTAGATACTGGGCCCATTCAGAACTAGCTATGCTAGTGCCAGAAAGGATAAGTTAAATATGGCCCGAATACCCGTTGTTTATTTTTATAAAATGCCGAATGATCCGGTTCCAGGTTTTATTTTTTTCCCTCGGAGTATAATTATAATTTTTTTAAAAAAATTGGCGGTGCACAAAAGTGCCGCGGTTCAATGGTTGGGAATTACTGGAATATTGGAACGATTTGCGGAGTAAAAGATTTGTGCTATTATAGTGCATTTATGAATAGTGTTGTAGTGTATAATAATATTATAATGTATTAATTAAATATTGTTGCAGTGTACATTGAACATTAATACTCATTTATAGAGTTAAGGTAAAAAAAATGTTATACACTCATGGACAAAAAAATTAGCACACCAAGAAAAAATTGTGGGATCGTTACGAAACTTAATGTAAAGGTACATGTCGGGGAGATATGCAAATAATTAGAAATGCAGCGTGATTGCGCCTTACGTATAGCCGTTAGAGGGACGACGTTCTCCGTGGAGTATAAAACAGGTAACCAAAGTTTGTTTGAGTGTGCTGAATCGTTTACAAAAAAAAGAGCTGAGGTAAACATGACATTACGCCGTTATCACCGTTACATGCCATGAGCAGCTGCCGCAGTTTGAGAGGGGAAGAATCATCGGCATGATGGAAACTGGGTAATCAGCTAGGCGATTAGCTCGTCAATTAGGCCGTTCTGATTAGGTTGTGAGGAGGTGTTGGGACCAGTGGATCCGAGAGATGTCATTTACACGAAGACCAGACTCAGGGCACCCTCGACAGACCAGTCGTCGAGAAGACCTCCACATCGTAAGAAATGCACGCGTACAGCCAACTGCTTCATTGGCCGTCATCCAGGCACATGTAGCGCCTTCACTAAGGGTCCCTGTGTCTTATTGAACTATACGAAAGAGCCTGGCTGAAGGACATTTGGGATCGCGGCACCCATTACGTGTGCTGCCCTTGACGCCCACCCATCGACGACGCCGTTTGGAGTGGTGCCGTGCACGAGCAAACTGGACTGCCGCGGAACGGAACCAGGTCGTCTTTAGCGACGAATCCAGATTCAATCTCAGCAGTGATGACAATCGTGCTCGTGTGTGGAGACCCCGTGGTGAACGCCTCAATCCTGCCTTTGCTTTACAGCGACACACCCCTCCCACGGCTGTTGTGATGGTATGGGGTGTCATTGCCTACAATACATGGTCACCCCTAGTAGTGATCCGTGGCAACATGACAGCCCAGTGGTATGTCCATGACATCATGCAACCACATGTTTTGCTACTCATGCAACGGCTCCCAGGAACCATTTTTCAACAAGACAATGCTCGGCCTCACACAGAAAGGATGTCATAACATTGCCTCCGCCTCATTATCACCCTTACTTGGCCTGATCTATCCCCCATATTTGTCTCCAATCGAGCATATTTGGGATCATTTGAGACGGCGAGTTGGACAGCCTAGGAGTTTGGTCGAACTAGAGACGTGTTTACAGCAAATATGGAACGAAATGTCGTAAGGCATCATGCAGAACTTGTATGCTTCAATACCCAATCGTATCGCATCCTGCATTCGCGCTAGAGGGGGTTCAACAGGGTATTAAATCCTCCGTTCTTTTGCCTTTTTCTCTGAAATAAATGATCCTTCTTCTTTGATTTTCTAATCATTTACTTATATCAAAGTAGTCATTACGTATGTAAAATTTCGTTTCATTTTGACGACTTCTTCTTGGTGCGCTAATTTTTTTGCCAAAGAGTGTATTATAGCTGAAAGTGAATAGTTTTAAATGCAAGAGGCTACACAAAATTCAGTTTATTGTTTATTTCTAATTAACACACACTGTCAACCCATTTGCAGCGGAAAGTACAACAATGCCACAATGGGTAATCACGTCCGGAGTTACTTAATAATTAATTCCCCTCCAGATCAAGGTGTTCCACATGTTTTGATTTTAAGTAATATTAAAAACGATTATTTTTAATGCGTCATTCAGTGTCGGAAAGTTCCATTGTGCGTTTGAATTTTTATGACTTATTAAAATGATTAAGAATTGCAATAAAATGTAAGAGTGAAACAAGTAATTAGGAGCATTATTCCAGGTAATAATCATTTATTATTAATCAATATTCAGTTGTTTTTTTTGTATAACTTTTTAAGACCCGAATTATTTTTATTTTCAAATATTAAATTCTTCTGGTTATTAATACTATATAGACCCCAATGACATTGGAAAAATAATTAAAAAATTCCCGCTCCCCTCTGAACGTAGGCGGTACCGGCACGATCGTGCGGGTTGGGCGTTATGTGTGAAACCTATGAAATTTTAAGAGAGTTATATTTTTTTAGTTCTAAGTTGATTGAAGAAACAATCTTAATTCAACTAAAATTGTTACGAATAAGGAAATTATTGATGTATAATTAATTCTTTTATTAATTCATGATTTATTTACTGTAAATATCTTTTGTTTTGTTTTTGAAAAGTTTAAACAACCATTGCATTTTTCCCAACATGTTTTCGAACTAATTTCATAGTTTTCAAATCTGCACTTGCGAGGCCTTGAAATTTCATCAACTCATCGAAAAGGGCTATACATGTCAAGCCTTTTATCCTGGAATTGCCAGGATAAAAGCCATGGCATGTATAGCAGTTGGATTATAATGCTTCGATCTTTTTGCGCGAGTGGAATAACAACTCTGTTAACTTCACCATCAGTTAAAATACTTTTGTTAGTAGGTGGAGAGACTGATAACGCTTTAACTATCTCTAACTTAAATTTTAAGTGATCCATTTTGATTTTTAGAGGAATTTTATTTGATATTGCCTCTTGTTTGCACAGAAACCAATAATTTGCAACAGCTAAATCATTGTAATGAATGTGTTCAAGAGACTTTTATGGTAAAGAATGATCCAAAATTGTCTTTCCATTTCAAATATTCCCATGTGTTTCTTCGCTGCTCTCATCTGAACTTGATTCTTCTTCCAGTATACGTGATTCATAAGTTTTGTTCGTAGCTTTATCATCATCCGAGAGATCAGTAATTTCTGATCTAAGTTCAATCTGATTTATTCATCAATTGCAGAATTTCTTCTTCTGTGAGAATTCTCTTTTTAGACACCTGAAAAAGTTATTGGTTAAACGTTGCCACAGTATTTCAAGAAAAATAGCAAAATGTATCAGAAAATTTTATTTTAAAAAAAATAAAATATTTTCTAACCACACCATACTAACTCCCACTGGAAAACCCAGATTTTTTGGGGATGGCGGAGAGATATGGATGCAGATATCTGTGGAGAGGATAAAAATGCCATACTCCTTAACAAATGTGTGATAAAGTAATTTAATTGCAAAAGAGAGAGAGAGAGAGAAAGAGAAAGAAAGGAACTCATCCATGGCAACCCCCAAGAAAATTTGGTATAAATTATATAACTATATATTTCATTTTTATTTAGGCTTTCATTAAAATTATTGAAACAGAAAAGAAAATTCGCATGGTGAGCACTTACCTTTACAGCTGCAGTGACTCAAGTAACTCCCAACTCGCACGATCGTGCAGGTAACGAAATCCCGAGTCCTGGAAACAATATTAATAGTGTATATATAATTAATTATTTTTCCATTTTACAATTATTTAAACATTAATACAAAACTTTGTATCCAAACAATTAGAAATATATTAATAATTACCTTTTTTACGACAGATAAAAAGAAGACGTGTTTTCGTTACATCTGAAAACCAAGCTGGATTTTTGCCAGCTGAAAGTAAAAGATGGACCACAGCCATCGTCGTTGATAAAAAGTAACACTTTACACTTTCTGAAAACCGACTTAATCGTTAGATTCGCGATTTTCTTACGACTATTCCAGAAGCAAACACGTAAAAGAATATCTAACCCGCACGATCGTGCGGGTTGGGTCTTAAAGGGATTTTCGTAATTTAATTGGCGTGAAAGTAAGTCCCTACTTTGAGAAAAATGCTTTGTAAAAAAGAATACTTTTATGGCTAAGGAACAGTTTTCGACACGCTTCTTTCGTGTAAGACAGGGGCGTAGCTACCGCCTTATCAATGATGTGGAGCCCACAAGTTACAGGGACCTCAACATATGTGAGGGAAAATGGCATACAAGTAATTTTGATACGGGACCCTCTCAGGATTAGCTACGCCAGTGCCCTAATGCAATGAAAAGAAGTCGGAAGAGCAAGATGCGTTAGAAGTTTCTACCGTGTGCTTTAAAAGTTACGCACATCCACATGGTAATCCTTTGTGCTTAAATACCAAAAGATGAGGTTTTTGTTGAGATTTTTGAGATTTTTGTCACTAGATTGCAGCAGAGGCCTCATCATAAGAAGTTTTGAACATAGCAGGCATCAGTTTCAAAATACTTGTCAGTCGTAGTCAGTTAAGCATAACGGGAGGTACATGATATTTTTCCAAGAGCAAAGAATAGCAATCGTGGAATTTTATTTCGTTACAAAATCTCATTGCTGTGTGATAAATGTATTTCAGCAGAAATATCCAGGTGAAAAGCCCAAAATGCATCAAAAATAGCACGTTTAGTGCAACGGTTCCGTGATGCAGGATCAGTTGCACACTGGAAGCGATCGGTTAGAGCAGTGTTTCTCAAACTTTCAATACTGGCGACCCAATTTTCAATCATAATTTTTGTCGCTCCCCCGTACAACAATAATGTATTTACTGTAATAAAAATGCAATTTGACGCTAAAGCTACAATGCGATCTCAATTATAAACTGTATAAGTATTAAATTTTGTATATGTTACTTTTAAGTAATATATATTTTTAAAAAAATTACTTAAAATATATATTACTTACTTATATATATTATTATGTTATTTTTTCTTCTAATTTTTAATTGGAACTGATCGCAAAATGATATATTTAATTAAAGATATGTTTCTTTCAGCATCTATTTCTCAAAGTACAAATGTCATTAGAAAAATAGTCCAGTCTATGTTGCTATCTATCATATCCATCACATTTGGCATTATCGGGTACGTTTGTGTGAGTCTGGGCAGCCTATTGGACGTCTGCGCAAAACATGTAAAAATGCTTTTCCTCGTACAATTCCAGTCAGTTTTGGTCGACTGGATACTTCTATAGCTACCAAATCTAGCTTGAATGTACATTTTTTAATTTGCACGTTAATTGTAATTCACGGTAATTAAGTATTTACGGCAGTAGATTAAAACAAAATCATACATACATTTTTAAGTCGTAAGCGAGCATTCGACGATAATAAAGGATTAACAAGTACACAGACGAGCATGGTTCCGAAAATCAAATCAAGGAAATATTCTTAAAAATACTTAAATTTTAGATTTACCACTACTGAAGTAAATGATGGGAAAAAAAGCCCCAGCTCGTTATGAGTTAAAACTTACAAATCTGAAGAACAACATGTCAAAGTTGTTTTTAAAACCATGTAAAATCATTTAGCCATGTTGGCAAAGAATTTTAAAAAGTATTTTCTTGATGAGGACAACTTGGTAGCAAGTTACGAGTGGATTAGGGGTTTATTTCAAGATACTCCAGAAGAGCTCTCAACTTCCGAAGAAGAAATTTTCATAGATTTCACATCGAGTGAAAGATTAAAAGGCAATTTTGTAATAAATCGCTCTTTCAATTTTCGGTAGAGATGGATGGTGAATTTTCTGCACTTAAAACAAAAGCACTTCGTATACTCTTACCATTTTCAACATCTTACTTATGTTAAACCGGATTTTCTGCGGTGGCTGCTTTGAAGACAAAATATAGATTTCAGCTAAATATAGAAAAATAACTCAGAGTGTGAATATCTGATATTAAACCTTCCTTTGAAAAACTTTGCTCTACAAGACAAGCCCATGAAAGTCACTAATAATTATTAAACTTGTTCTTAATTTAGTATTAAGAAATTATTTATAAAATACCTTCTTCAGTAATGATACTTTAAACGTATACTGGCTGAAACACCGGCTCTTCGCACGAGTTCATTTTTTAAAAAAATATAACATTATTCTTGATATAATAGCTGAACTGTAAGGAGAGTAAAACTGCGTGCACGACAATGTATACAGAAATGTAAAATGATTTTTTTAGATAAATGCTATAATTGTAAATAACTGTTTAAAAGAACTGTAATTTTCAACCTCACAGAATTAGCATTTAGAATTAATGTTAAATAATGAAAAAGAATGTAAAATTCCGATGAAGAATAATTGTGTTACTTTTTAACATTTAGAGCGAGAAGACATCAAAATGTTTTAACCCGGGAGCAGGCGCGCACTCGATACTAACGCTAATGGTAGTGTGTGTGTGGGGGGGGATCAGTCACCCCAATCATTTGTTTATAATTATTTATACTCTACACGATACAAATCGGAATTTCAGTGAATAATTTAACTAAGAGAATGTATACACTTACCGGCTTTCAAGGAAGGTTCAATTTTTCTTTGATGATTTGAGAAAAAATCCAATAAAACTGAACTAAAATGATTCAAAAGTGCAAGACCTTAATAAAAGACTCAAATCAGAGGTACATTTCACTAATGTTATAGAAATGTTATTTGCTGGCAAAGCTGTCATATCTGCGCCAAATCACGTTAAAACTCTCTTAGAGTCGCCCACTTTCGGCGAAATTCAGACGAAGCGAGATTTTGGGCGTTGCAGGTCTCCCTGCTCCGGCGGATTTCCCGACTTACTATTTTAAAATCCGCTTCAGCGGTCAAGTTTTTATTTTTAAATTCACTACCAGATAACACAACTGCACTAATGCATATTATTCACACCACACACTTAAATTCCCATTTTCCTACACTTAAAGTAAAATTTTCTTAATAAACACAGTATTTTAATTTTTTTCAATATCAACACTTAATTTTATAATTAAGCAGCAATGCGCTAAGTGAAAGCTGAACTCATATAACTCATCCAGTTCATTATGATAGGAGATTGAGCTTCCCTGCGGGAAGCAGGTACTCCAGTAATCCATCAACTTATATAACTCTTGAAAATAAATCTTAGTCAAATAATCCTTCAAAAATCAATCAATTCTTTTCCAAATATCGTTAAACTCTTCATTATTTACAATTTCCCTAAGCGAAAAACAAATACATAAAAGATGAGACGGAACTAATGTGGAAATCATACCAGTAAGTTTGAAGGTCAATCAAATGATCAGCAAATGTATTATGCTGCCTAGCTGAAAAGTGAATCATGTCTTCCTTTTCTTTCTACAACTAATGTACACTATTTCAATAATAACTACAGTGATGAAATGTTCATCTTCTTAGAATTTTTCTCAGGGTCTGGGTTTCGTTTTTTCTTTTAACGAGTAATACTTTATGCTAAAAAAGAAAAACGCCAGATGATAAACATAAATTATATCAGTGTTGTGTATTTTTTATTATGAAAAAAAGTATTTTGTTTTACTTCTTTCTGGTTATTTTTTTAAAAAAATCTTTAAATTTTCGATATGCTCGCGCCCCCCCAGGGGGGCGCGCCCCGCACTTTGAGAGACACTGGGTTAGAGCGTCTACAGCGAAAACGAAAATGGCATCTGTGGTGAACGCTTTACAAAGTCCAATGAAAAAACCGTCCGTCTATATAAACTTCATTATGGAATTCATATCCTTGCTGAACGGTATCTTGGTTGCCGCATAACGGTGCAACTTGTTACACATCACGGGACAGTATGGAAGTTTTAACTGAATTTTTCGATGATCATGTAATTTCCAAAGGACTTTGACCACCACATTCAGCGGACTTGGTCAATTCCGGGTTTGTTCCTTTGAGGATATGTGAAAAATGTCGCCTTCATGAATAATCCCCATACACTTGATGAAGTTAAGAGTAACATCCTTCATGCAATATCGGACATTAAATCTCGTACTCTTCGTGAAGTGTCAATTAATTTGGTAAAAAGAGTTTGATTGTGTGTCCAGGAAAGCGGACATCATTTTGAATATTTATTGTTATTTTACCATGTCTGACACTTGACAATAAAAATAACCGTTCAACATTTGTTTGTCCTTTATTCTGTTTGTTAACATAATTCATCTGTTCTTAAAACTCAACCACAAAGGTTGATCTGTGCGACTTTTGAAACACACGGTATATGCTCTGTTACTGACATTATTATGAAGAAAAATTTTTTTAATTAAAAATGTATAAGAGCGTACATACACTCATGTCCATAAATTAAGGATAATGAAGTTCAGGCAAAGAAAGAGACAGAGGCAAAACAAATTTGACTTATTTGTAAAGACTATTTATTAAATAAAAGGTAAAGAGCAAAAAAGATGCTATATGCTTGACATAATTAATAAAAATTGCGATTTTGACTCCCTGGAGCAAATTTCAAAAAAAGAACTATTTACAAAAATCAGTATAACATGGTTAGTATGATGGCTAATACGGAGTATGTCTCCCGGACGATGCAATACAGGCCTTACAACGCCTAGGCATGCTGAGTATCAAATTATCAATCTGATCTTGGGGAATATAACACCACTCATCAAGCAATGCCCTCCGAAGTTCCAGTACACAGGTGGGAGGGGGTTGATGGGCTGCAATTCGTCGGCCAAGCATATACCACACATGCTCTATTGGATTCAAGTCCGGTGAGTATGCTGCCAATCCATGCGGGTGATATCCTCCGATTGAAGGCATTTGTCTACAATGTTTGCACGGTGAGGACGGGCGTTGTCATCCATAAACAGAAATTCAGCACCCATGGCGCCCCGAAACAAGCGTACATGTTGTTCCAGAATGACATCCCCATAGATGTTGCCTGTCATCGTTACATTCTGAACATGCAGGTCAGTTCTGGAACCAAAAATAATTCCTCCCCAAACGAGCCATCCCGCACCACCGTAACGGTGTCGTTCAATGGTGTTCTCTTGGTGGTAACGGGTAAACGGCGCTCTCCATATTAAAGTCCAGCGAGAATCAGACTGCAAACTAAGCCTGGACTCGTCGGAAAACATCACACAAGACTACTGTTGTGGTGTTCACAATGCATGCTCTCTACTCCAGGTTAATCGCAGGTGACAGTGAGTTGCGGTAAGTGGAACACAACTGACAGACCTACGAGCATGTAGACCAATGTGCCCTAAGCGTCTGTACACGGTCTGCCTTGAAACTGTCGTACCGGTAGCTGAAGAGAGCTGACGAGACAGGTCTGATGCTGTGTACATCCACATTCCAGTCGTCCAATAATTCTACCACGTAAAAAATCATCCAAATGCTTCCTACATTCCATAACTATGCGGTTATTGCACTGAAAGGCTTTTAAAGCGCTTGTGAACAATTTTACCTCTTTGCCACCATTCCTTATATAACCCTCTCTTACACTCTCGTCATTGTGACGTACTATCCGCGCCATCTGGTGGTTTCCTGTAATTTGCATATTCTTCTTCAAGATGTGTGTGATAATTCTACAGGTGAAATTTTTATTTTAGAGTTCAATTTCTGTGTGATTCAGAATTATCCTTAATTTATGGACATGAGTATATATATATATATATATATATATATATATATATATATATATATATATATATATATATATATATATATATATATATATATATATATATGTATGTATATATATATGTATATATATGTATGTATATATATATATGTATGTATATATATATGTATGTATATATATATATGTATATATATATGTATATATATGTATATATATATATATGTATGTATATATATGTATATATATATAGTAAATATATATATATGTAGTATAATAAAATAAAAAGCTGTATAACCTGCAATGCCAAAGAAGAAAGAAATTGGAGTTCAAGAGACATCAAATGTTGATACAAAAAGAGTCTTTGGACTAAAATGAATATCCATTTTTAATTTCTAGAGCTGTCGCTGAATTAGGCCAATGATTTAGGGTTAAGCAATGCTTTATGGATCCACCTTCCCCGTACAGCAGAAATTTTTGACATACTAGAAAAACAGAGCCATGTTGAAAATTTAAGCCTATTCCTAACACACGTGGATGATAAACCAGACAGTAAAGTAAAATGAAATTATTTTAAGAGAACAATAATATTTCTCTCACAGAGAGGAATAATAAGAAAAAATTCTACAGAAATAAACTACGATATAAAAACTTACATATAACAATGAAACCCAAAATAAGTGCATACATGCATCTTATGCCAAAGTGCCGCGCAAACTGATGGAAAAATGGACGTGTTAACACAAGAAAAAAAACAGTGGTGCCATCCAGATTGTTATTTTGCTATTAAACTAAGCACAAAAGGTATTTTAAAATTAAACTAATTATAAGATATTTTAAATAAATTAGTAATCTATATTAAAAAATAGATTTAATGTAACATAGAAATATATTTAAAAATAAATTTACTTGGATAAAAGTATTCCAGACAATTATTGCAAAATTTAATATAATTACTTTGTTTTAAAACATTATCAATAACTAAATCATTAGGGTTTTTTTTATAAAATTTAAGATAATATTTCTAAATATATATTGATAGGTGTAGCTTACTACGCCAGAAAGGCATTTTTATAATGCTAAAATCAAAAGTGTCTCTTTTATCAAAAATATTACTTATTAGTAAATTATTCTTAACGTTGAAAGTCCAAAAAGTTAGCTGATTCATTATTGTAATTAGTTTTTAATAATTTTAAATAGTGGGGTAATAAATAAAACTAGGAACAAAATCTATCATATTACTAAAAATAATTAGGTCATCTATGTATCTAAAAAAGTAACAAGATTCGTAACTAATACCCTCATTTTCATAAAAGTGCAAATAAATATTGGCAATAAAGTTACTTGCAGGTCCACCTTGTGTTAAACCCTTAATATGCTGAAAATAAGAGTTATTATGGAAAATATAAGTTTCATTTAATACTAGTTGAATAATAGAAAGATCTTTATCATATTTTATTGTTTTATTCAAAAAATATTTTCTATATGCTAATTTAAGAATCTTAAACATGTCTTCTATATCTATAGAGTTAAGTAAATCTTCAAAATCACAGGTATGAATAGAAATAATCCTTTTACCTTGCGTATACCTAATAATGTCCATACTATTCTTAACAATAATAGAATTATCAATTTTGTCTAATGTAGATTGAATAACATTTTGTAGCTTCTTGTCTGGATGTATAATATAAGTTTTAAAACCATTCGTAATAGTTCTAAATTTAATAGGATTTTTATGAAATCTTGAAGTTATGATAATATGAGGGAATTTAATATCCAAAAGACGTAAAACTAGTTTTCTATAAAAAGCAGAGATTCGATTAAAAAAATTTCTCTTTTGCTGGAATTAAGAGTTTTCAAAAGCAGCATCATTTTGGAAATGTTTATTTAGCAAATTAGCATAAAGCCACTTGCAAATAATTGCATAATTACCCGGAACTCAAATATATATATACTAGCTGCATGGGCCGGCGTTGCACGGGCTTTCTCTACTTTTATAAATTTTCCCTTTCCTTCACAAAATCAGCACTTCTAATACTCCTTTCCAAAATGACTTCCACCCCCACCCCACACACACTCCTCCGTTTAGCCCAGCGTTGGTTCTCGAGTAATTGAACAGTGGGGCTTTAATATTGACCCACTCACTTTGCAACTATTTAGGCCCCGTAAACGAAAATGTACCTTTTTAAAAATAGTTGCATGTTGAGAAAAGTAGAAATTTTTATAATTACAAAATTTCACAACTGTATTAAATGTTGAATTAAAATTGTGAGCATTTTTTGAAATGTTCGATACACGGGGGAAAAGTTTCATGCAATTATTTTTATAAATAAAGAAGTTATAAAAAATTGGAGTTTTGGCATTTTATTTTTTAAATCACTAACTCTAAAAGATCAAAGTATGTGAGTTTTTTAAAAATCCTTTTCATATAAACGTATCGATATTCGTTCCTTTTACAAAAATCATAAAATATGTAAAGTATCGTTGTTTTGTGAAAAAAAAACATACTGTATCGTGACGAAATAAATTATCTTTTCAATTACAAAATTGCTGGCGAAGTTATTAAATACGCGAATGAAATTTTGAGTATTTTTTGTAAAAAATCATAAAAATTAAGCGATGATGTTGTTTTGAACCCGGGTACAGACGTTAGTAATCCAGCCGCTCCATTAGTAAACCGACCGCTCCACGAAATCTTCGGAAAAAAAAGAAATAAAAGACTTTTAAAAGAAAAGAAAGAGATATTCAATTTTGCCAAATCTAGTGATTTTCAATATTTATAGGCGCATCTTCTTTTCTAATATAACCTTTCATCAAACGTGACGGGCACAGAGGAAAAGAGTCATTTGGCGCCAAACAGGTTTTCGCCGCCAAACCCTTGGCTATTGTAAAATTGCCTTATTTGTTAAAGTTTCCATTTTTGGGGGCTTCATTTTTAAGAAAATACCTTCAAACTTCATATATCGATTGCAAAACAAAAAATGTAACAAAAATGATGCTTAAATATTTCTCGCAAAAAGGGAAAAAAACGAAAAACACAATTTTTTTAAAAAAAAACATAATTTTTAAGTAATTTTTTCAATCTTTGTACAGATTACGGATAATATCGTTCTACACACGGAAAAAAAGTTTCGTGAGGTTATTTTTATAAATAAAGAATTTATTGAGCATTTAAATGAAATTATGAGTATTTTTTGAAAAAATCGTAAGAAAAAAAGTTTTTGACATTTTAATTTTTAAATGACTGATTCTAAAAGAGAAAAGCATGAACTTTTTTAGTGTAGAATATCATTTCATTAACGCGAAAGAAATTGCAAACGGAACGATTCAGAAATAATTTTCATAAAAACATATCAATTTTGTCTCATTTTAGAAAAAATCGTAAAAAATAGAAAATATCATTATTTTGTAAAATAAATTATACCGAGAAGTAAATGATCTTTCTGATTCTGTAATTATTGTTTCATAAAATAAATTCAATTTTGTCTCATAAAAAAATTAGATCGTGTTTTAAAAACTTCGTGGATAAGAAAACCTTCGGTTTTTCATTCCGTTTTGCGGTAGAAACAACACGCAGGAGTAAAACAAAGGTTTTTAATTAATATCTTTTTAACTAATTGCACAATATCGGAATATAAATTGTCAAAATGGATTTCTCGGATCATTTCTGAGCTTTTGGTACCTTCGGCGAGTTTCTGCGTCGCGCGATTCGTGAGAAGATAGACACACGTAGAAACAAAGATAGATATGTTTGTTTACCTACGAATTTTAAAAGTGTAGATTTATTTATAACTTGCTCACATTTTCAATCGTTAATAAAATACTTTCTATACATCCATTCAAGTTCAAATACATTTTTTAAACTAGTAGTGGATGACACTTGATGTTAAAACAGTTTTTTCAAATATTAATTCTTTAATTAAATTAAAAAATGAATACATAGTAACAAGCAAAAATAATAGTCCACCACCACCACATAATAATAGTCCACCGCTGCGTCCCTGTAGAGCTATTGATAGCGCGTTGGACTTCTAATCCAAAGGTCGTTGGTTCGAATCCCACCTGGGATGGCCTAATTCCTGAGACTATGAATTATTTTTACTATTCTATTTTATAAGAATAATTAAATTTAATTAATGAGTAAAAGTAACAAAAACAAAGAAAAGTAGTTCAACACCCTATTTATAAAGGAAACTGGAAAATTACAAGGAAAATCGCTTTCTATTTTGTCGCTTAATATTGTGATTCTGTACATATGTACATATGATTCAGTGTATGTACATATTTATATGAATTGTAATTATTTAATAAAATTAACTAAATTAAAATTTTTCTTTGCTGACCTAAGTAGGAATTGACTTAAATTTTTTTTTATGTATTACTTGTTTGTTTTGTTTGCCAAAAAAATGTATTTAAATAATTTCTTAATACTGTTTGTAAAATAATTTAATATGCATATTTTAATTCAACTGACACCAAGTATCAAATAAAAAATTATCCGTTTATACGCATTTGCAATACCACGGTTCCAAACGTAGTCAGTCACCTTTAACACAAAAAAAGTAAAACAAAAATAATATATAAATCAATAATGGAGTCTTTTTTTCCCCTCTTGTTCAACTAACTTTTCTCTCCTACATGCAGTTTCACGATTCTCCTTTAAGACTGGAGTTCTAAAAACTCCCCATCTAAACGATCCAAATATTCGGGGCATGAAACCCTCAGGGACGGGACTGGTAGGAGTGAGTGGGGAAGAATCAATTAACGTTTTTGGTGGGCAAACGCTCCCGAATTAGTGGCGATGCGGGTGATGCAAATAGGGGATAAATGGGTCCCCTGATGGCGTTTGACCGAGGGTTTTCTTGGACCCCGGATTACGGTTTTTAAGAGCCGGATCCCGGGAATTAGGGATAACGGGAGAGAGCGACACTAAGCCCTTCAGAATGGGAGGGATCCGGAAATTGAATGGGATCCGATGAGTCCCGAAAATAGGACTGGTTTTATGCACGAGGTCACTGCGCAAAAAGGAAGAGGAATAAAATTAAAGCACGCCGCTCTTTCCTATCGAAGGGATAAAAACAGATCAACTTGCAGTGCGGGGAACAGTGTGTTAGTGTGTTCGGAATTTTTACAGTTAGGAAATGAGAGACGATTATTGAATGCTGCGGTACTGTTAATAACCTCTTAATTTGCTGATTAGTTGTATTTTTTAAACGAATTTTTTTAAAAAAGTATATGGGATAAAAATATTTTTTGACCATGTGCTTTTAAATCTTTTATATTTTAAGACATTTCAAGCACGAAACCTTTAAAACAAGGCATTATTATAAAATAAATGAGACAGCACAACAAGCTTTCAAAAATTTAGTAACGAAATTTATTACTGAAAATACACAAAAATAAAACTGGCTAGCATTAGTATATATATAAGTTTAGTTTTTATAAAAATTATTTAAACAAAACAAAAAAACTATTCGCTGACCAAAAAAAATTTTTTATTGGATTACCACAGATTTATTGCATTGACACAGACGGCGAATATTAAAAGAGGTTTCGTTGCTTACATATTGAAGTACAGTGACGTACACAAAGCCTTCATTTTTTAGGGGGTGGGGGTACATTCTAAAAAACATATAGACGGAAACGCCAAGGGGTAAAAATTAAAAAATTTTTGGTCTATGGGAGGAGGGGGGTGAACCCCCAAACCTTCCCTTTGTGTACACTACTGGTGAAGTCCAAGAATTGATTTTGGTATGAAAAGTCTGCGAGGAGTGGAATGTACAAACAAAATAGCATCTGATGACTTAGGTATTTTTTTTTTATCATCGAGTTGTTCATTAGAGATATTTTGTTCATTTACTATTTAATACAGCCAACTATCGATAATTCGAAGTTGGAGTGACCAATGAAAAACTTCGAATTATCCAGAGGGCAGAAAAAACTATCAAAATACATGAAGATAAATTTTTCTAACACATTTAAATTTAAAACTATACAACAAAACAACAATTGTACTTATGCATAAAATTATTTTAAAGTATTTTTTAAAAATACATATTATACAGAAGTCCTGTGTTAAAAGAATACATTTATGTATTAAAAATAGTTTTTAAAATAATACATGCTATACATACTTGATCTTTTTCGACGAGAAAATCTGTTTTTTTTGTTGTTGTTGTTGTTTTAATGGCATTCCACTCCGTGTCTTTCATAACCTCTCGAACAGGCTTCCTTAATGGCCTCCAAATAGCTTCCATTCCTCATTGGAAATAAAATCGTTTCGCACCCGATTCCCTCTGATACAGTCCCCAACACCATTGATTCTTCTAGGCATGATGCAGTCCAGCCCAAGCCCTATTTGGTGCCACATGCAATAAGTCACACCGATGAGCCATAAATCGTCCTGTCAGCCCGATGCAAAACACACAATCCTACGCATATCTTCTTTATAATAACGGATCATCCTTTCTTGCAAGGCCACGTGTTAAACAAAAGATATGAATTTCTGACAACAGGTGTGATCCGTTTATTGTCCACTTGAAGAAGGAAAGCAATAAAAGTGTCTTTTCTCCTGAGGAACTGGAAAACGCTTAGAAGAGGGGCTATGTTACAGGAGTAACACGCAGAGACAATACAGGACTGTACATGATAGCGAGCGTTCGAATTGTCGAGAGTTTTATAAGATAACTTCGAATTATCACGTGTTGTTGTCTGGCCAGCCACAGATTTTACTTCAAAATATTGAGCGTACCAATTGTTTTAGTTTGAAATGTCAAGAGTTCTTCTCTAGGGACTGAGCATATACTTCGAATTAGGGAGAGATTCGTGTTATCGAAGGTTTGAATTAGAGAGAGTCGACTGTATAGTGAAGATTTATGCACGATATATAATATCAAAGTAAAAACAATTAATGACAACTTTATCAATAAATTTACAAGTACTAGAATATATAACGAAATCGTGAGTAGCACCATAAGAATTAATGATAAATATTGCTTATAATATGCGTATATACACAGGGTGATTCTTTACCAGACCAACAAACTAACTGGGTGTATAGGGGTGCAGGAACGACACGGAATCACTTAAGAATGCAGGGTCGTAAATGCCGTAGTTGCGAGCTATGGTGCAAAGAAGAAGAGAAAAAGAACAGAAACAGCAACACATTAATGAGACAGAAAACATTTTATTGAAAGGCTGTACCATAACAGGTGTTCGAAATTATGGCAGAAGTCGTCTGGACGGCCTGACAGTGGCACTGTATTGAATTACTTACGTTCTCGTAGATTCCTGGCATGCCACGTATCCTCCTCTCGGTAGTTATAGACATTCGAGCGAAGAGATCTTCAACTGTAGGAAGGGACGTCTCGTACTCTAAACGCTTTATGAGACTAGAAACATACTCGCGTCACCATCTATCCACACTTGCAAAAGATCGTGTGATGTAGAACAAGCCTGTTTGAGTAACCTCCCTAATAAAGGGTGTTTTTTTTTCCAGGTATAGAAGTTTAAGTTGGCATTACTTTCCAAGATGGCGACCAATTTAACAGCTGTCAAGTGATTTACTCTCAGTTTGGTTTGGCAATTCATCAAAACGATTATCAAGCAAGGCGTAGATTCGTCGAATGGGCCCAAAACGAGATTGCCGTTGTTCCCGATTTTCATAAGCGAATTTTGTTTAGCGATGAAGCGCACTTCTGGCTACGTCAACAAACAAAACTGCCGCACTTGGAGTGAAGCTAATCCACAAGTGTATGTCGAAACACCGTTACATCCAGAAAAACTGACTGTTTGGTGCGCTTTATGGGCTGGTGGAATCATTGGTCCGTACTTCTTTAAAAACGATGAAGGCCACAACGTTACAGTCAATGGTGATCGGTATAGAGCCATGATTACTAACTTTTTCATTCCTGAATTGAACAATCATGATGTCCAGGAGCTGTGGTTCCAACAAGACGGCGTAACATGTCACACAGCTCGGGCCACAATCGATTTATTGAAAGACACGTTTGGTGACCGCCTCATTTCACGTTTTGGACCTGTGAATTGGCCTCCAAGATCTTGTGATTTAACACCGCTAGACTATTTTCTGTGAAGCTATGTAAAGTCATTCGTCTATGCGGATAAGCCACAAACGCTTGACCATTTGGAAGACAACATTCGCCGTGTTATTGCCGATATACGGCCACAAATGTTGGAAAAAGTCATCGAAAATTGGACGTTCATATTGGACTATATCCGAGCCAGCCGTGGCAGTCATGTGGCAGAAATCATATCTAAAATGTAATGCCACAAGATTATCTTTCGAATAAAAAAAAATTCATGTCAATCGAATAATACATTGTTGTTTTATTGCAATTTAAAGTTCTATACCTCTAAAAAAAACACCCGTTACAATCACCGAACTAACTGCCTATTTCAATCTGCAGCTCCATACACGATCAGCAGGTTGACGAGTTCTGTTTTAAAACGAGTTCATCCGACTACCTAGGGAAACAGATCGCAAATGACGACTTCCAACGGTATCTGTTTTCACGAAACCTTCCGTTCCCTGCCACCTATCGCATGACTGCCAGGAGGAATCTTTCAGAACGTAAGGAATTCCTTGCAGCACCACTGTTAGGCCTGCTGGACGACTTCTGGGCGTGATTTCGAACGCCTGTTGTGGTACAATCTTTCAATAAAATGTTTTCTGTCCCTTCAATGTGTTGTTTCTGTTCTTTCTCTCTATTTCTTTGCACCGTAGCTCACGACTACGGTATTAGTGCCCCTGCATTCCTATGTAATTCCTAGTCTACTATGTACCCTTTCCACACTGAAAGTTTGACGGTCTGGTAGCTAATAATCCTGTATACTAGCAAAATTTTAAATAAAAGCACGCTTTGCTCGGCCATAAAGATCTTTTTTATTTTAAATTTTTACTCAAAAATCTGATTATTATTTTCTTTTATTGCTGTTTTGTTGTGAAATCAATGCATACAAGACGACTTCTTAGGTACAACATATTAGTGATAAATATTAAATAATATGGGAGAAAATTTGGGAAGCTCACGCTCTTATTTATGTTGCCTCATTAATAGATTTCATCCTTTTCTATTGCTTCAAACAAACTCAGTTCATTTTCTGAAGCTGGCTAATTAAAGCTTTATATGAACTGAAGTGAAAACATTATTTTCTAAGTTTATACAAATGCTGTTTTTAGATCAGAAGGAAAGAGTACAAAAAAATAGTACGAAATAATTTAACATTCAGATTTATACCAAACAAAAGAGATATATAATTATTTTTATAGTAGTTGATAAAAATTTTATTTTAATTACGTTAACCTAGTTTTAGAATTAGTTTTTCAAGTTCTTTTCCCTCTTGAACTTTTTCGGTAGATAAATTTGCAAAGTACTGTAAAATCCGGGGTATAACGCACACTTTCAACACAAAAAATAAAATCGAAATTTACGGGTGCGCGTTATACGCCGGGTATAAAAATGAGAGCTTTAAAGTTACAAAATAATGAGCTGAGAAAAAATTAGACCTAAGATTAGACCTTAAATTAGATCTAAGTACTATTTATTTAAAGTAAATGACATACCTTAAGAACTTAAAGGATTGTAGTTCTAGAAGTATACTACTTTTTTTTCTAAAAAGCTTGGAATAATATCTCAAATAAATGACATCAAAACATAAGAACATTGCGCACGTACATTTCAGGTTTCTTCGTAAAAAAGAGGGTGCGTGTTACGCGACGTATTTACTTAAAAATCAAAAATTGCAGCTTGAAAGTACAAGTGACCGTTATATGCCGGATTTTGCGGTCATTAGTTATATCTAAAGTAACTAGTTAGTTTCTTGCAGAAGTGTGTTACATTTTGAACTCTGGAACTGCACAATCTAGTTGATTAACCTCATATTTTTATATATAATTAGACTAATAACAAGCCATTCTACCAAGTACTACATCGAATATTGAATCCAGACGGAATAAATTTAACTTATCTCTTTTATAAATAGTTTCTAGTTAGATTTATGAAAATAATTCATTAAATAAAATCATATACTAATTTTAATATTGACTGAAATAAAACTAGACATGAATTACAACATCAGTGATCTCGCCATTATCAAATTAACTTCAAAATAAGTATGAATATTCAAGATATTCCTAGTTTAAACACAGTTTTAAAATAAATGAAACATTATTTTCAATTCTAATAATACATGTGAAGGAATTATAACAGAAAGCGTAAATTTTTGCAAGGAAAACAGCAGAAATTACATAAAACCACTTTTTTTAAACTCTACATTTGAAAAATTTAGTTTCAATAATCAAATGACCTTTGAAAACCACATAAAATTATCTACTTTTATAGATATTTGCTTAGAGTCTTTATAAATGCCGACTTATAATAAGTGGCAACATTTATATAAACAGAAACACAAAAAAATTGTGAAGCCCCCGCCCTTGGGGACCTCATTTCTACATTATCTACGCAACCTGTTCCTGTGGGGAAGAACGAAGAACCACTCAAATCCTTCATTCTAAAATCTATTTATTAAGATCTTAGTTTAAACACAATGCACAACAATAATAATTAAGTAATATGATCTAGAATGAGAGGACGCAGAACGTATTACAAAATAGTCGCGTACTTGACCCCTGAATCTAACTTTATAGATTAATTCCTCTATCACTAATATACGCCCTTTCCTTATAGCTAATATAAATTAGGCTACCGCTATATCCTAGGTAAACAGCTACGCTCTTTATCTGTTCTGATGTGGCTTTAATCTGACAGTGTTCCTTTTAGCCTCGAACCCACTTTTGGTTCGTCAGTACCGGCACGGCTAGTCTATTTCACGAAGTTACGATTCTTCTAAACTTTATCTCAAATCACTTTACAGCTAACTCTCTATTTAGCGACTTCACTTCCCACTTAGCAATCACTTCTGCCCTTAGGCATAGACTTCGCTCTACTCCTAACTTCCAATATATATCTGATTCCTACTTTACATAATTCTTCTTCTTGAGTTGGTTGGAAAAAATTGCCATTCTGGCCCCAAAGAAACCCCAAGAGGACATTAATAGAAATCGCGATAAAAGCCATGTCACAAACTCAACGTAAAAAGCTATTTCCGAAAAAATAAAAGGTTAATTTTTTGAATATAAATTCATGTGAAAAATTCTTGAAATACTGCATTGAAGTTTATTTTTTTCATGTAATTGAAATAGCTTTAAAATAATACTTAATTTGGCGAAGCATTACATCTAATTGATCACGTCATCAAAAACAGTTACTTGAGAATCATTGATAAATTCATAAAACCAAAAGTATGGGTGTCATGGATCCATATCCTGGAAATTATGAAACGATATACCCGAGATTGCTTAAAATATTTTTGGCTCAATTTGTGAGAGAGAGGGGGTTCGATTTTGAAAAACTCTCCATATATCGTGAGGAGGATTATTTAGATTATAAAAATATTCTGATTATAGTTATATATTGCCCAAATATAAACACCTTTCAGATTGAAATTATATATCGTAATTGTTTCTGCAAAGTGTGTTTTTGCTTCTCTTCCGAATTTCAACAAGATAATACTCCATTTGAAACCATTAAACTCTTCATAATCCATTTTATTTATTTCAATACTATGTCTATAAATTAGACTGGATAATGCTCTTTTCATAATAAAAATTTAGGAAAAATATAATAAAATACAAAATATATATAATAGCACACATTTCAAAGAACGAAAATTAAAAGTGGACATTTTTATCGCGTGACTAATGTTTCTCTGAAATATTCTTGTAATCTTGTGAACTTAAGGTATCCGACTAATTTCGGAATCGTGATTTTAAAAAAAGCGCATAAATGGATAATTTTCATGATATTTAGTGTCACTTAGATTAGAATACATATATAAAATTGGTTTAAGGACATTGTGACAAAAAAAATTTATTTAAATACAATATTTCGGCGAAAATTAACTTAGAATAACCTTTTTTCAAAATGTTCTCCTTTTGTGAAAAAGGCTTCTACTATAATAATATTTTGCCTGTATATATCTCACACCTCTGTACAGAGGCTCAACTATGATTTTTGAAAAATTCACATTATTTTCAGAGTTACAACCCATTGAAATAATTATCGGCGTTTTTTTCTTAAAATTTCTTCCCTCTGTTGTCGTAAAACATGGATAAACCCACTTCTAAGTTACGTATCTCAAAAATTCTAGTTGAGCCTCTGTACAGAGATCTGAGCTATATACAGGCCAAATATTATTATAATAGAAGCATTTTTCACAAAAGGAGACTATTTTGAAAATGGATCATTCTATGTTCATTTTTTGTCAAAATATTGTACTTAAATAATTTTTTATTGTAGTAATATTCTTAAGAAAATTTTATATACATTTTCTAAGCTAAGTAACACTAAATATCATAAATATTATCCATTTATACGCTTTTGCAAAATCACGGTTCCAAACGTAGTCGGATACCTTAATATTAAGATGCATGTATCTAATGACATTTAAAATTTCAATAATTTTATGTGATACTAGCCGTTGCCCGCCTGCTTCATTGAGGATTTCATGATGTTGTATGACTATATACTGTTTTTTATGTTATTGATATCTAAGTTCTAACATTAAGTTTTCGATTCTATTGAAAAACATTCTCATGATTGATTGATTGATTGAATATTAACGCCGCACTGTTCAGCTACACGAGGGCTTTTGGCGACGGACCACGTAATTTTGAACCATGGTCAAGTGACGTGGACGACACCTGAGCTGGCACCTCCCTCTCCTAACTACCACACCACACCAACGGGAGTAAAACATTCTCATAGCCTTCGCCTATTGATTTAAAAAGAGTAGGACTTGAATCTTTGAAACGGAAGTATAATTATCCTTTTTCTTCCTCGTAACTTCCCCCTCCCCTTAGAGCTGATTTCAAATATCTACTCAACAAAATAAAATATGTATCATGAAAAATTTAAAGTATGTAAGTTTAATCTTTCAAAAAAAGGAATTTTGTCTATATTCTTCTCAACTCTCCTTGAAAATTGATTTCCACAAAACCCGCTCTTAGTGGATATCTACTCAACAAAAGAAACATGCTTACTGAATTTCTAGTCTGTAGGTCTAAAGTTCCAGAGACCTTGTGATTAGAGAGTCGTTTTTCTCCTATATTCAGTCAAACCTCCACTCTATTTTGCGAAGTTTTTATTGGAACCAAGAACATTTTACTATGTTCTTCGTAAAATAACCTCCAAATAAGGAAGAGCATTCTCTATTTAGAAAAATTTTTTCTCTAATGATTTGATTTGCCCCCCCCCCTTATTTTTAAAAGATTTCAGGAAATTTTTTAAGTTATTCTCTCTTTTTTTGCACATTCTATACTGATCAATGATCTTGAACTGCTTTTACCAGGCGCCTAACTTACCTAGAGTAATGAAATTGCAGTAATTTTCCAAAAAAAAATTTCAAAAATTAACATTTTGTATCAGTAATTAAATGTAAGGACGCTTGTGGTCGTGTAAGCTTAAAATTACTGGTTATAAAATAATGTGTGTTTAAAATTACTTGTAGACTTAAAATTGGAAAATGTCGTTAAAAAATTCATTACGTTTAATATAAAATTATTTTTTTTTTATATAATTGTATATATATATATATATATATATATATATATATTATATAAATACAGTGTTCCCCTTGATCTCCCTGCAGATTTATTTTTGATAGGTAAGACACATAAAATAAAAAGATATTAATTTTAAAAAAGGGGCAATAAAATTACTTTTTAATAATATATAGTGTTTATGAATTTAAAATTTGTTTTATGAGGTCTCTAAAGTATATTAAAAGATGAATCTCTTTTGAACAAATTTTCCATGTAACGAACTTTTTTTCGGGATTTAGCGAGTTCGTTAAATTCAGGTCCGACTGCATATACATATATATATATATATATATATATAGAGAGAGAGAGAGAGAGAGTGAGAGACAGATTGCACAGAATTCGTTATAATATGCGTTGTTTCTTGTTAATTGGAAATATATTTTTAAAAATATTTATGTCCTTTAGGGGCAGTTTTAACTCTTAATGTAATTCTTTTTTACTTTAGAAATACAACAGCTTGCAAAATTATATAAATAATTCAATCAATAATAAAATAATTTCAGTAAAAATCAAAATCATTTCTCGCTTTATTATAACTATCGATTTTACGTCATATATTACCAATATTTTCATTTGATTTTGTTATTTTGAAATGTGCTATTTAGTAATAAGAATTGTTCTTCGATAATCAAAATAAGAAATACTCATAAAGTCAGTCATAAAACTTTAAATTTTAATAAAATTTTATTCATCGTGAATTCAACATTTTCAAATGGATGGCGATTCATTCTAGTATTAAAAATGTAACGTATAAATTACTTGGGTGGAGTTCGTGAGGGAATAAATCTTCATCGTATCATTCAACAGATAATTGATAGTTATAAAATTAATCAATAAAATATATATATATAACAGCTCTAAATTTAAAATATTTCCTTAAAGTTACAAGATATCCATATCACTTTTTCATTAAAAAACAACAATTTAACGATACAGTTACATTTTTCAAACAAAATTTACGTTCAGTTCAAGAAAACTGCAGAAATATCATCTTTACAGATAATAAACTGATAACCGTTTCAGTGAATTGAAATGCAATGTTTATCCAAGCACGGAAGATAAGATTCACACATATGCCATTTTCCATCGAACTCTGTTCAAACTCAGCTTAAGAGAGAGATATCTATTCTTTCTTACTTTGTCTGGAGTATTTTAGTTTTTTTGTCTCCCCTTATAAAATGTTTCGTGTTCTTTTCTTCCTTTCTCTTTTCTTTTTTTTCAAAAAAAAGAAGGGGTCGCAATAGCATTTAAATTTATCGCCCTAAAAGTGATTCAAAATTTTCGAGTTCCAAAGCAATTGAGTAAATGAAAACATCTATGATTATATTTTTTAAGAAAATATTGTGATTCGTGTTGATCATAAGATTGAATTTTTAAGCTTATATTTTACTATCCTAGTCCCAAAAGTTCAACTGTAACCAGTTAACAGAATTGCCAAAATTGATAAATTTGTCTTTCCAAAAAAATGCGCTCATTATTTATTTACTAGTGTTCTTATCAGTGCCGTAACGGAGAACATTTGGGCCCCCCTGCAAAGTCAGGTTTTGGGCCCTCATGTTGAATTTTACAAAGGGTAGGCACTTGCGTCAGTCAAGCTTTGGGCCCCTTAGAACCCTGGGGCCCCCCGCGATGCGGGGATTGCGGGGGTGTACGTTACGCCACTGGTTCTTATTCACTATTGACCGAATTGTTGCTTTCTGTCGGTGGCTCAGTGCTCGAAATGTTGTGCAAATAATTAATTCGAAATAGAACAAACTTTTTAGTTAAATCTAGGACGAAACAAAAAAGAACACGTATTTACACGTAATCTAAATTAATTGGTAATCTAAATAAATTAGTAAAAGCAACAGCTTTTTTTCCGTTACCAGTCAAAAACACATATACATTCGGATTCTAACGGTCAACTGCAGAATTTTCACATCGAGATTTGTTACAAAAAGGAAGCCAATTTTTACAAACAAAACTTATGCAGTGAAAATCATTTAATACGAAATTGAGAGGACTGAAATATTTTTTCGTGTTAAAAGATATAGCAAAAAACAACAGCAACAACATATATTAAAAAATTAAGTTTTTGAGTACATTTTATTGACACAGATACATTAATATGTAAGTACTTAATAAAAAATGGGGAAAAAATTAACGTAATTTGCTCTCTTTTTTAAAAAATTATTGATCAGAAAGTGGAATAGCGCTGCTAAAATTATTTACATGTTCCCTTTTTCGTCTTCTATTTTTAATTAACAGCCATAAGAACCTCCATCTTCAATTTAAGCGAAATAGAAGTTTGCTTTCCTCCTGAGCTCTTTGCCACAAAAAAATTCTTCTAAAATTGAAGAAATAATGCTAAACAAACTCACTAATTTTTCCTCTCACTGCGATGTACTCGTCACGGAATTTCAAATCCAACAGACGAGAAGTGAAATGGTTTTGTGTGGCGTTTGTAGGATTGGAGGGTGAAAGTAACTTTGATTAACAAATAGGCTCGTGTCACAGGCTATTCCGAGGGTATTTCAAAGTCAAGTTAGCCTCCTTTCTACGAAACATATGAAACCATTTCTCTTTCATTTCACATTCCTCTTAAATATAGCCTGCATGGCTGGTGTTTTCAGTATTTTTTTCATTCCCAGATCGGAAATCTTTTCGTGTTAAGCGATTTTACTTTCGCATTAAGAGAAAAAAATGCATGAAAATACATATTAATTTGTCGGACCGTTGTATTATTTTGTGTTAACCAATATTTCATCTTAAGCGTTTTCGCGTTAAACTTATTTCACTGTAATAAAAACAATTAAATATATCAGTAAATAAAATAAACGTAAGAATTTGGAGTTATATAAATTATTAAATCAAGACAGACAAAATAATAGTATGAAAAAGAAAATAATTTCCCCAACACGTTTACAGATTTATTAAATATAATTTCAAGGAACATATTACATGTTTACGTATTACATATTTTGATTTATATTCTAATCTAAATCAACTCCGTAGTTTCTTGTTTATATATGGCAACCTCCTCAAGTCCAGGGGACGAGTAAAGAGCCATAGTAGGTTGCCAAACAGTGCGAGTTATCGTTGCTTCCAATTTCTTTTCCTTCACTATTTTCAATTGATTTTTGAAGAAATTTTTAAAATACGCCTCCAACAGTTTTCTAAACCCATGTTCCACCTTTTTTTCCTTTCTGTTAATCAAAAAATAAAGATATATTACGAATTAGGCATGTCCCATATTGAATATCAAAATTTTTTAACAAGAAATAATAATTTACAGTTTGTTTCAGTGAAGACAGCTTAATAAAATTATTCTTGTACTGACATGAACCTTAACAAAACGGCAGTGGCGTAACGTACACCCCCGCATCGCGGGGGGCCCTGGGTTCTAAAGGGGCCCAAAGCCTGACTGACACAAGTGCCTACCCTTTGTAAAATTCAACGTGGGGGCCCAAAGCCTGACTTTGCAGGGGGGCCCAAATGTTCTCCGTTACGCCACTGAACAACGGACACATTTTGAGGTACAATAACGTCTTGATATTAAAATAAGTCATATCATAACAAAACATACCCACGTTTATTCTCGAAAACTTTGAGATATACAACAGACTCCCTCTATAACAAGGGTTCATGCAAGATTAATTCGTATAACATGAAGATAAAATTGTGACTATATTCTTTTAACATGCTAAAAGAGGTTTATACAACACGGTAAAAGAATGAGATAGATGCTGCGATTTTGTTACGTTTTAGCTCCAATAACTAATATGAGGCCAATAACTAGATGTTATGGTCACAAACTCTCAGCTGGCGTTGTCGAGTTACGCGTTGGAATTCTGATGCCACTGAAGACCACTAACGTTGACGTGATGAGGAAGTTAAAAGTTCCCATTCAATCCTCGCATAGCTATAAGTGCGACGTTTATAAAAATTTACTCACCCAATAATTAATATAACATTGGCTGGTAACACTAAACACAATTTTGCTTCTTAAATTTCAACGAAATCCTATGTTAGGAGAAGATCGTCTCAGTTTGTTTTTAGTTGTGATACACATTAAGCGTATTTGAAAAACTTTCATATCATATTGCTTATTTATTTCAACTTAAATTTTTGAGGAAAACGACTTTTAGGAAAATAAATGTCGGTGAATTTAAACCTGTATCTAGAGGAAGTATATAATTTATATGTTACCTCTTGTGCATACGTACTATCAATTAAGCAGTGTTTAAAGTCAGGTGTTTGCGTAGTCTAAGTCAGTGGTCTCCAGCCCCCGCTCCACGGACCGGTACCGGTCCGCGGATCAAATACTACCGTTCACACAAGAAACATTAAATTACTTCCATTTTATGTACTGTGGTATATTTTTCTTGGGTTTGGGCTGCTTTTCTTATGAAAATCACTTGATATTCCGTGTTAAATTCCCTTATATTCATTTTTGGTGTAGTTATACGTTATTCTGAAGACGCGTTTAGATACTAAAGGGTGTTTTTTTAGAGGTATAGAACTTTAAATTGCAATAAAACAACGATGCATTATTCGATTGACATGGATTTTTTTTATTCGAAAGATAATCTTGCGGCATTACATTTTAAATATGATTTCTGGCATAGGACTGCCACGGCTGGCTCGGACGTAGTCCTATCTGGACGTCCAATTTTCGATGACTTTTTCCAACATTTGTGGCCGTATATAGGCAATAACACGGCGAATGTTGTCTTCCAAATGGTCAAGCGTTTGTGGCTTATCCGCATAGACCGATGACTTTACATAGCCCCACAGAAAATAGTCTAGCGGTGTTAAATCACAAGATCTTGGAGGCCAATTCACAGGTCCAAAACGTGAAATTAGGCGGTCACCAAACGTGTCTTTCAATAAATCGATTGTGGCACGAGCTGTGTGTCATGTTGCGCCGTCTTGTTGGAACCACAGCTCCTGGACATCATGATTGTTCAATTCAGGAATGAAAAAGTTAGTAATTATGGCTCTATACCGATCACCATTGACTGTAACGTTGTGGCCTTCATCGTTTTTGAAGAAGTACGGACCAATGTTTCCACCAGCCCATAAAGCGCACCAAACAGTCAGTTTTTCTGGATGTAACGGTGTTTCGACATACACTTGTGGATTAGCTTCACTCCAAGTGCGGCAGTTTTGTTTGTTGACGTAGCCATTCAACCAGAAGTGCGCTTCATCGCTAAACAAAATTCGCTTATGAAAATCGGGAACAACGGCAATCTCGTTTTGGGCCCATTCGACGGATCTACGCCTTGCTTGATGATCGTTTTGATGAATTGCCAAACCAAACTGAGAATAAATTACTTGACAGCTGTTAAATCGGTCGCCATCTTGGAAAGTAATGCCAACTTAAACTTCTATACCTGAAAAAAAACACTCTTTATTAAAATAAAATTATTAAATCAAAACAATCTAAAATGTAAAATCAACGTCCTCCCCCTCAGCGGACCGCGGTAAAATTATCCAACGTTGACCGATCCGTGGCGATAAAAAGGTTGAGGAGCACTGGTCTAAGTAACTCGTGGAACACGAATTCATACAACATTGAACGTATAAACCGTGTTGTAGAAGGTTCTCCTGTATTACAAATATAGTATTTCTTAGAATGTAACATGTATATCGGAGTAGCACTATAATATACGGGACAAAGTATCATACATATTTTAAACTGAATAAAATTTTTCAAACATAAAAAATTAGTAGCACAAAAATACCTTGACTTACGCGAACCCGGAGTCACGCGATTTTCAAATCTCGTCGATTCGTCTTTAGCTAGTTTGAGCGCTACGCAACTCTATTACTCACTCCCCACTTCCTGTTTAGCTAATTTTCATGTTCGACGTATCACGTGGAATCTGTGCTTTTCCATAAAAATTTATTTTAATTTACCATGATGTAATCAAGAACTGCTCCCACAATCAGGAGCTGAATATTGATGAGTTCAAAGAAATGCACGAGCAAGAGCAAGACATTGACGAAATTAAGTCTTTAGATCCAATTCAATCAGAAGATGGAATGACGGTTGGAAATTTGACAGAAGGCCTCAGCTTACTTGTACAAGGATTGCAAATTTTGGAAATTATAGACTAAAATGGAGAGTGCATTTTTCAACAAAACAAAGAATAAAAAATATATTAGCATGGTACGAGGAAGTTTTGTGGGATAAAAAAAACATTTTTGAGCCGAAAGATTACTTTTTGTTAGATTTTGTGAAACTTTCTACATCAAAATAGCTTATTTTTGCGATTTTTTATTTGTGTGTGTGTTATCTAAGATTTTATTAAACATTTTCTCCCCAATATTATTATATTCTTTCGCCTTCGGCCCCGATTAAAAATAATTTATATTTATTTATATGCGAAATCATACCCCCCAACTTACGCAGTTGTCACTCAGTTCCATCTATCGCATAAGTTTCGAGGTATTACTTTGTAATAAAATATGACATTTTTCATAATTGAATAATGAAGTTGGTATGTCACATTGGAATATTTTCAATCTGAAAAAAAAATGTGTCAAATTCACATCGTAATCTTTATAATATGACAGATGAGAAGAAATAAAATGGCTTCAAAAGTTATCAAAGACCCATTATCTACGAGACTGATTAGGCTGAAATTCGAAACCTTCTCACAGATAGAGGATTCATCAGTTTTATTACATAAATTGATAACGAAGGGCTAGATAGGACATGAAGTATTTATAAATCTTGAAACTACGGCAAATATATTCTTTGGATCTTGGAAATAACAAAATGAAACGTGTAATAAAAAAATGAAAACATCATGAAAACAAAAATAAAAAATTGAATAAACTAAATCGCTTAAGATATATGGAACAATTAATATATGGCGCTCTGAGAAAGAATATAAAATTTTCTAATGAATATTGTTGAAACTTCATCGTATTTAGGTTGACTAAAAGAGTTTTGAAGAATTAAGTTGTGAATTTTGTAAGGAAATGTGAAAGAATTCTCGATAAAAGCAAAACCATCGAAATTGCTGAACTAGAACTGTGTTATTAATTCACAAACAGTAATTTTTTTTATTTAACCATTCTCTTTTGAAAGTAGTACTTTTGAAATAAAGGAATCATTTAAAACTGTTTCTTTGTATGGTGGTGTGTTTTCTTTTGAGAAGTATTTTTTCCCCTTACATTTGTTTTTTATAAGATGAGCTAAGACTTCTAAATTTTCGTTATAAATTTCATTATCTCTTTAAGTAAATAACTGTTTAATTAAAAAAAAAACTTTTTTTTACACTCATTTGAAGGTAATCAAATGAAACAAAACTTCATTTATAGACTTTAATTTTCAAAAAATATATAAATCTAATTTCAGTGTAATGCGAAAATCATTATAGACTTAAAATGAAAAATAATTCTGCTAGATATTTTATGGGCTTTCTAAATAATTATATTGCTTCAATACAAGTAAGCGCGTTTGCCTATCATTTTATATAGCAAAATAATCACACATTTCTTTAGAATAATTATTTGTTTTCCCTAATAATATTTTGCACATCTGTATATCAGAGAAAATTCCTATCGCACAAAAAAAAAATGTTGTATACTAAGTGCTCGCAAATACTTTCGCAAAATTGAATTACATTCCTTCCCAGAAGTACATTTAGCCCTTGTGCAGCACTATAGAGCAGCGTAAATATAACTCACACTCTTACTCATCCAGAAGAATATATTCTCCCAAATGCTGTTTTACAAATTTATTTTGTAAATAGAATTATGAAATAAAATTTGAAAACACTAAATGCGCTTAAAGGATTTTAGTAAGTTGTAAAACATTCGCCCGTGGGTGATGCCTTAATTCTAAGTTATCTTCGTGACCTAGGGGTGTGGGAGTGGATGAAGAACCAGGCGTTGCCACAATCTTAATATCTCTTTATTAAGATCTTAACTTAAACACTATACAATGATAATACTTATATTTAAACTTAGCGGATCTGAGGTGAGAAACACACAACACGTATTACCAAATAAGCGCGACCTAATCACTATATTTAACTTTACCACCTATTCCTAATCTCAGTAAATACGCAATTCCTTGTATTAACTTGAATGATCCTACCTCTATATCCTAGGTAGCAGCAACACTCTCGAATCTTCAATGTAATTCCCTTATCTCGTGTGGAATGGTATCCACCTTGCTTGAACGCACTTTCACGGATAGCTGACACTGGAATATTGGCTTACTTCAGCTTACACGCTTAAACTCCGACTAGCATAATCACTTCCCAAAAGGCCACCCCGCTTACGCTAAACTTCTGCTATTTAAAAAGTTCCTAATTTGAATAATCACGCTTCACTTCTGCATTTGGTTGGAAAGGACTTGTCTTTTTCGGTCCCAAAGAACCCAAAAGGAAAATTAATAGAAAGCGCGATGAGCCCGTCACAAAGTATATATTGTAAATATAATAATGAAAATAAAGTATACTTAAATGATGGAACAGCAGCCAATTCTTCATTTGTAATTTATCGAATAAGTTTTACTTTAAATTTATAAATAAATTTCTTTCCGGTGATGTTTTATTTCATGAATATTTTCGACTTTCTGTATAAAAAAAGGCTAATTTTAACACAAAATAGTAATAAAATAACTTTATTTTGGAACCGTTGAAAGAATCTCTGTGATAAAAATAAGACATTTTTGGCAAAATTTATATTTAAACTGAGCATTGAAAAATATTCCCTAACATATACAATGAAAATCGTTTAACACGAAACTGAGGGGGCTGAAGTTTTTTTTCGTGTTAAAGAATATTGTAAAAAAAAGTAATAATAATAAGTTTAGTAGAGTATATTTTTTTGCATATCTAAGTATATATGCAAGAATTTAATAAAAATCAATGAAACAAAAACATTCACAGGAACTTAATGAAATTGAATAACGAAATTTTCATGTTTTTTTGAAAAAAAAAACATTTATTAAGTTTTTGGGAAATAATCTGGTATCTTTCTTCGCATTGTCTTTTTTAGCATCAAATCGTTCTACGTCATCCCTTTCGTTATTCCTTTCCCCATTGGAATGTGGGTCTAAATAATTGCGCATATTTTTCAAAGAAAAAAATGCATGAAAATACATGTTTGTTGGGACTGTCGAATTGTTTCGTGTTAACCGATATTTCATCTTGAGCGTTTTCGCTGCGTATTTTAGAATATTAATTAAAAAAACCTAATATGAAACACGGTACACTTTTTTACAGATTTAAATAATGTAATAATGAAATGAATAAGAGAGAGAGAGAATAACAAACAAAATAAAAGTAATGAATAATACGCTAAGAACTAATGGGAGCTAAAATCATGTTATGTCATAATCACATAATAACGATAATCCCATATTTCCAGCCAATCAGCTTATAAGTTAATGTGACGTCATGGTCATGTTAAATGTAATCGCGTGTTTGCTGTTAATCAGCTCGTCAGCTTCGCTGTTGGCAACTTTTGCTTTTTCAAGAAACTTTCGTTTAAAATGTACATATTTGTTAGCAATATTAATACTTATATGTAAACGAAAGTTAATTCAAAAGTGCACCACTAATATAATTTTTTTAATTCTGAAAAACTTTTGTAAAGTCTTAATATTTTAACCTCTTTACATGATTATTAAATTTTATATTTTATCCCACTTTTACGAGTAGAACTGCAAGTCTAATACTAGTTTTGAATTCAATGGAGAATACGCGATCGCATTTATTATACGACTGCCATGAATTTAGTCGATTACATAAGCAAACATAAAGGAATTCTGGGTTTGACTGTCTTCATAGCGATGGGAGGGCTCTGTTCAAGAAAGTGAGGTCCTTTTAAAACTGTTGCATAAGCTATAACGCAAAATTGTTCTTTTTTTTTTTACTGTAACTTACTTTGTATGCTCTATTTCAAAATCATATTCAATAGGAACAAAAAACATTAATTTACTTCCATTTAATAAATGAAATAAGTAATGAACATATCTCGTTGACAAAAACTTCAACAACTTGAGTTACCACTTTCGAATTTATTTTATAATTTAGGGCGATTCCATTACAAAAAAAAGGAAAAAAATGATTTTTTTTAACAAAAACATTACTCTATAACACACACTCATGTAGGGAACTCTAATAAATTGCTTCCCTCAAGCCTTTCATACATCCTTTTATGACTTGTCTGTCTGAGGTATACACTTGTAATCATCGTTCAATGCCCCTCCAAATAAAGTTAAAAGCATCTCTTCTTGAAAAATCCACCCTACTCACCTCATAAACGGATTACTTTTGTATCAAAGCACAAGACCGGCTATCACTGTGACTGTTATTATAAATGAAGTGGAAGGAACTTTGCTTAAGTAATGCCGTCTGCGGATAAATCAGGGGCGGGTAGTTATGAAAGACGAACTTCATTTTGCATACAGCATCAGAGACGGCACTTTCAGACGGAGTAGGTTTAAATCATTGTTCCGTCTTTGCTAGGTGCAAAGGAAGGCCTGCGCGTGTGACTTGCTGAGGATTTAGAGGTAAGGTGGAATGAGTCGAGTTTAGTTGTGAAAGAGGAAATCTCCTTAATTGAATGAAAACTTACACAATATTTCCTTTTTTCCTCTCTAAGTTCTTACATTTTTGTGAAATTCGCCCTATGTATACTCCTTTTTTTTTGCCATATTATTCTGTCTGTCTTATTTTCTTGTGTCTCTCGTTCATAAGTCTTTAAAATGTTTATAATTAATTTATTTATTTAAAGGAAGTTCAGTGACGTCACGTACACCCCCGCCACCGCCACATCACAGGGGGGGTAGGACTCTAGGGCACACAAGGACTGACTAACACGCCAAGTACGTATTTACCCAATTTATAAAATATTAAAGGCAAAACCTGACTTTTCAGGGCCGGACTTTGCTTTGCCTTTTGACCCTCCGGTACGCCCCTGAGGAAGCTTACATCTTTTTCTGATTCATTCGAAAATTTAAATACGTAGGGACGTTTCTGTTTTCTACTACATTCTGTGGTAAACACATGATTTAAAAACGGAAAATTTATGTTTTGTTCTATGAGATTAATTATATGCAATGTGATCATGTGACAATTTTAAATTTTTTGAGCGTTTTGTAAGTTAACATTTATTTTGTAAGAGCGTTTTAAATATTTGAGAGAATTAATAACGTATTGTCATTCAAAATTATTCTTTCCCTTTCTTATGATTTTTTTGTAAATTTAAGGAAAATATTACGTAAATATATGAAAATTACCAAGACAATTGAACAATTAATATTTGATTCAATGGATATGATCTCATTATTCTAATTTATAGTAAAATAAATATTCAAGTTCTAATTGAAATACAGGGGTGGCAACAAGAAAAAAAAAGACTGCATCATCACATGCTGCATTTAGTGTTTTGACTTAGAAAACAATAACAAAACGTATTTTTTGCCTTTTATAAAGAAAAACTTTTAAAAGCAAATTGTTATATTATAAATAAACTCATATCCGTAAATTAAAGATAATGCAAGTTTCAGGCAAAGAAAAAGTCTGAAGCAAAACAAATGTGATTTATCTGTAAAACCTTTTTATTAAACAAAATGTAAAGAGCAAAAAAAGATGCTATGGGTTTCAAATAATTAATAAAAATTGCGATTTTTGCACCCTGGAGCAAATAACAAAAAAAAAAGTTTTCAAAAACCAATATTACATGCTTGGTATGATGTAGTACATAGTATGTCTCCCAGACGATGCAATACGGTCCGTACAACACCAGGCCGAGTATCAAACTATCGATCTGATCTTGGGGAATATTATACCACTCATCACGCAATGTTCTCCGAATTTCCGGTAGACATGTAAGAGGGGGGTGGTGGACGGGTTGTAACTCGTCAGCCAAGCATATCCCACACATGGTCCACTGAATTCAAGTCCAGTGAGAATGCTAACGTCCACATACGGGTTATATCTCCGATTAAAGACATTCGTTTACTATGATGCTGTGCTCCGTCTGTTTCTTTTGGCAGAAATTTCTAATACCGGCCATCATTCGACGTTTAACTCGGGGGCGACCTGTACTGTAACATCTACTCAATTATCATCATCATGGAATCGTTGCCAAAGCCTGGAGATGACACTCTGGGCGATTCCAAGTTCCTCGGATACTTCCAGCTGGGTACGCCTAATCCTATCACGTAAAAATCATCTAAATGTGTCATTTGTGTCATAAATATGCGGTTACTGCACTGAAAGGTTTACTATCGGTGTCATGTGTTGGCTTCCTGCAATTTTCATATGATTCTTGAAGATATACGTAGTATATTTATTATAGAGTTCAATTTCCGCATGACTCTCAATTATCCTTAATTTATGAGCATGAGTGTAAAACTGGACATTGACTAAATAAGTAATTCAATATAGCTGCCCCAAATAAAAATAGGAGTTTCAGTAACATCGACTAGTTCTTATATTTAATGAGTTCCACCTGGCCATGATGAAGGTAACTCAACAATGGTCATTGACTAGAATTTTGAATATGTTCTAGGAGCATTTTATAATACCAAACTATGACCGTCTGGTTCCATATGTTCTCATTGAATTTATCTAAAGTTTGTTATCGAGCCCTTACAACATAATAAAAATATTACGGTTTTGCAGCACTTTTTACCTACGGATAAGAAAAATTAACATAAAAATAAGATTAGAAAGCAATATGTAATATAACTGATCTACAACATTGCTCAAGCAAATAATACTCATTACTTTGGTTCAACGGCACGGCGCCGAATAATAGGAAGAAGTTTCCTCAGCACAATGTTTTTTAAACCTAGGGCATTCACAGTAATTTAAAGAAACTCCAGTCTACTTAAGCCATAGTACGAAAAAAAAACTCACTCCCAGATCATCTGTAAAAGTGAATGTTTTAACACAGACTCAATACAATCAGTGTTTAATTCTTCAATAGTTCTGCGGCGGATTACCTATTTACCATCTGTTGAATTTTGATTCATCTGAGAATGTAACTGTTTTCTGTTGTTGAGAAGTCCGTTTCGCATATTGCTCGACCCACTTTAAACAATTGTTTCTCCTTTTGTAGTAAGTAGAGGCTTCTTTCCCTTTGAAGTAAAACCTCTATGAACAGTACTACTGTTTGCATTCACTTCACATTTCGATTCTCACGCAAGACCCGTTGATGTTGCTTTTATGTTTCTTAGTGATAATCGAACATGATAACGCTCTTGTTCTGCAACAGATTTTTTTTTGGCTCCACAGCTGGGCCTCCTGTTTTCTGAACCAGTTCCACAGAATTTTTTCAACAAATGAGACACCCTGGAAAAAATTACAGCCGATTCTACTGGATAGCGCAAGTGTAGAAAAACCTTCAGCAGACAATGCCAGCACAACGTTTTTCTTACACGGGGTTAGCTACACGAAATAAGATATCACCCGAGGCCGAAAAATGACCAAAGGCCAAATGACAATCCTTTCTTTCACGACACTTTTATATCACCACCTAACAGATGCAATCATTTGCAATTTTCCAGGTGTTCTCTCATGTATTTCCATTATTAAATGACACAACTTTTCATCTGATTGTATAATATTTTAATTATTTTAAAATGTTTTCGTGAGTTGGTACATAGAAAAATAATTTAAATTCAATTTCTTCTGCATCTCTGTAAAACTAATTGAAATGGAAAGAATGTCGAAAAAAAGGTATTGAAATGTAAATACAATCAGATCTCTGTATAAAGAAGTTACTAAATCCCCCCAAAAAAAAAAAGTTCATTACATGGAAAATTCGTTATATTGAGGTTCATCTTTCAATTTTCTTTATAAACCACATAAAACAAATTTTAAATTAATAAGCACTGTATATTTAAAAAATATTTATTTACACTCTTTTATAAATTAATAATATTTATTTTATATATCTTACCTATCAAAAAGAAAGAAAAACTGCAAGGGAAGTTTCTTGACACCTTTATCCACTTTCAGAAGAATTAATTTTTTTTCTTTGATGCTCAAGCACTTACATTTTGATATTTTTGAACTACAAGAAACGAAGTTACCAGTACGACTGATCAACACTACAAATGAACGGAGACTGTTCAAGGACACGGGGATATGAGACGACTTTAACCCTTTATATACCGATGGTACTTATAAGTACCACTCACTTTAAAATTACATAGAACAACCATTTTTACGAATACTGTGACGATACTTAGCAGGAATATTCTTTGAAATCCACTCTTCAAAGATGTATGTCTGCAAGGGTTCTATGATGAGTATTTTAGCGGGGAAGGCAAATAGTTTTGTAGTAGAAATTGCGTTTTCAGCTGACGGCGCTTTCAGCGGATTGCGAAGATTGTCATTTTTGCTCCGAAAAAATAGTTAATATCAAAAGGTAAATGTTTTATTTTTTGTATGTTAATGAAGACCTTAGTAAACAATTTGACTATTTATTTTAAGTGAACATTGTATGTAATTAATTTTTCAGTTGAATATGTTTAATTAATTAATTAGCTCTAACTAATTAAATTTTCCAAAGTTGAGTATTTTGTTTATGTATAATCCTTAATTTTCAATGCAGTGATTCAAAAAAAATATTGTTTGAAAAAAACTGCAGTAAATCATAATGTGGTAGATAAAGGATTAATGAGAGTGAAAAGGGATACCGAAGATGTTTCCAGTAAACTGGACAATAGGGGTTAAAGGTTGTATTTCTTAAATGAAAAACCCAAAATTCTATTTCTCTTGGTGAGTTAGGCACCAAAAAAACTAGTTCAAGGTTTATGACCACCATAAAATGTGTTGAAAAAGAGAACAACTTGAAATGTCCAGAAATACTTTAAAAACAGGGAGAGAGAAAATTGAATCTCAAGAGAAAAATTTCATTACATAGAAGATGCACTTCGCTATAGGGAGGTTATTTTACGAAGAAAGTTCTTGGTTCCAAGAAAAGTTCGCTATATAGAAAATTTAGAGACTTTCTTAATGTGGAGGTTCAACTGTAAATCAAAAAAAAAAAAAAAAATTACCCTAAAATCCGTCGTATAACGCTCACCTATACTTTCAAGCTGCAATTTTTAGTTTTGAGGTATACTCGGCGTATAACGCGCACTCCTTTTTTACGAAGAAACCTGAAATGTACGTGAGCAATGCTCGTGTTTTGAAGTCATTTATTCGAAGTATTATTCTAAGCTTCAGAAAAAAATAGTATACTTCTAGAACTACATCCGTTTAAATTCAGAAGAGGAATGATATTTCTTTTTCGAAACAGTATTCCGATATATGTAGAATTTTTTTCTATGCTCATTTTTTAAAAAATGTTAAAGCTCTCATTTTTGTACCCAGAGTATAACAGCACTCGTAAATTTAGCTCTTATTTTTTGTGTAAAAGTGTGCATTATACGCCGAATTTTACGGCAATACATTGCAAAACAATTAACACATCGTAAAAATTTAACTTTTTGCATTAATTTTTAGATAATTCTTAGCTCTTAAACTAGCTATAGCCCAACATAAACATAAAAGTAATCGTCCAGAAGGAATTTATTCATAAAATTTTTATCGATAAATAAAGAAATTTGTCAATAAGCTACTAAGATATAAGATCGATAAATAAATATATGCTTTTTTCTTAAAGAAAATGAATTGGAAAATTCGAACAAAAAATAATATTGATGAAGTAATGATCAGTTTCAAGTAAGGAAAACTCAAGTATTCCTCAAAATTTAAAAGAAAAATTGTACTATTTACTGAGAAATAGAAACACACTGTCTACTTAAATGCCTTTTTTAGTACATAATAAAAAAGTGTTTTCTCTGGGACCGTATTCTCAAAGTTACAGAAATGTTTCTTCTAAACTTAACATCCTGTAAATCTATTTTTTGCTCGCCGTAGATATTCGCATTTGGAAATAAAATTACCAATATAAACTGTACTATATGTAATTATATATAAATATTATTAAAACATATAATTTCAAATGTGTGTTATAATTTTGATATTATAATTTGACATAATGTGTGTGTGTGTGTGTGTGTGTGTGTGTGTGTGTGTGTGTGTGTGTGTGTGTGTGTGTGTGTGTGTGTGTGTGTGTGTGTGTGTGTGTGTGTGTGTGTGTGTAAAGCAGCACAATGAATTGGTGATATTTTTTATTGTGTAATTTTTCTAGTTGTATGTGTACTTCAGAATGCAGAAATATATTTTTAATTACATGTGTGTGTGTGTGTACAAAGTTCTCACGTGGCATACCGAAATTTGAAGTAGCGTAAGACTCATAGAAATTCGTAGTACCGAAATTGGAAGAGTGAGATCCCAGCTCTCAAGTGTCATCTTCATTACTTGAAGATAGTAAGAAAATATGAAGTTCATTGCCAATAGTATTTGCGTTCTTCTACAACGAAATTCATTCACAATTTAAAATAAAATTTTACACATATAGTTTTCTTGGCATTAGTGGCTAAATATTACTCTAATTTAAGTTCTACTAATAATATAATACAATATAGTGAAATATTAATACAATCGTAACACGTTTGATATGCTTTTTTTCTATTAGCATCATAAAGAAGTAAATTTTTGGACTTAATGTACTCAAACGCTTATAACACAGTCAAGTTTTTCTCAATATTTTTAAATACTAGTAAAAGTTTATTTTTTAGAATTTACAATATTTTTTAATTTAAATTTATTTATAATCTCGATTACAAATCACCTACTAAATGAGATTTTTCCCTCTCTTCTAATTTTATATTCTCTCCGACCACAAAGGTGATGATTATAATATGTACACCGTACTAAATAACCTTTTTCCTTTTAAAAAATAAACAGTAATAAGTCAGTCGATTTTTAATATATTTGTAAACGACTTTGATTTTTTAGAAATAGCAAAAATTTAGCAATGGACTGCCATTTGTTGCCTTGTTATCAACAGGGATCTGGATCACCTTTAAATAATCGACAAGAGCATGCTTTTTTCTTTTCTCCTGAGTAAGGTAACCAGTTTTTTTACAGTGAAAGGAGGACGAAAAATTTAAGAAAAAGTTACGACGTAAATATATGAAACATTTTATTAATTCAAACAAAAGTACGCTAATTATGCTTACATTCCTCTTAATTATTTACTTAAACAAGTATTTTCTCGTTGAATGATTTTTTTTTCTCACTTGGGTCCAAAAATTATAACCAACTGAAAAAACTCTTTCAACTGTTGCATCAGTACCAGGGCAGCGTAACGTAAATTCAGCAAGAATGACTAAATTTTCATATGGAGAATGTGTTCATTTTTTAAATGGTTAAATATTTCCACCCATCTTTTATCAATTTCATCACATGTTGAATTTCCACTTGTTTCAATTTATAACAACTTAAACATACATTCAGTCCTCTAATTTCTTCAAACAGACAATTGTCATCGATTTTATTATCAGGCATCTTTTTTCATAAAAACTCAACATTGTTTTCTAAGTCTACCCAATTTACTTGTGAGGAAGTCGAAAAAACACCATAGAAAACTGTGATTTCCTGTGATAGTTGTTTCAGATCATTCTTCGACATATTTGAAACAAGTTTGGTTCATCTCTGAATACAGATATTAAAAAATCAGTTTTAAAATATTGGAAAAGGAGGACACTTTCCGAGGAAGGACAGAACCTATAAAAGGAGGGCGGTTGGTCACCTTACCCTCAGGGACTTATCTGCTTTAGGTAAGGGAGGAATTTGTGATCTTGAGGTGCCCGCATGATTTTTTCCATTTTTCCTGTAGAGTTACTACTTTTGGTAAAACAGATAACTTGCTACCGTTTGACCTAGCAATCTTCCCTTATTTTCAATCCACATTCTTTTCAATATACTCTTAATGTATATAACTATTTTCAATATATACTTATTTTCTTCCCTTTACGAGTAGATCGTAAGTTTACAATTGCTTACAGGATACTTTTAGTTACCGGTAAATTGATGAAATTGTGTACTTCTTGGTTGAATAAATGTTGCTTACGCCAGTGAAACTTAGTTTATACCAGGGGTCGGCAATCATTTAGCTGTGGCGTGCCAAACCAATCTACCAATATGATTCAGCGTGTCACACAGTAGGAAATTTGTAAAACAATTCGATTCCAGCAATAATGCATGCCAAATTAGTGAATAGAGGTCAATAATTTAAATATTTACAGTTTTATTATACATTAATTTTGCATCATTTAAAGATATTTCTTAACATAAAAATAAACAGCAAAAAATATAGCTATTCCTTCAACAGCAACAACAAAAATAATTCAAATTGTTCATATATATTACGTATTTTTTAAAATAAGAAATAGACAACATAAAATATAAGTGTTTCCCATCCTTACAGTTCAATAAAAACATAAATAAAAATTTTAAAGCAAACCTAGTGCTTGCACCGCTATACTTTCAAATCGCAAAATCAGACGTATAAAGTGAATTTCGGTTTGATACTGTTCTGAGTTGTTGCCGTTGATAAATAATTTTTTTGCGGACTCGAAATATTTTTTATATGAGGAAAAATTCTTTGCTTTGATATGTAGAACCAAAAGCGGAAAGCAGAGTACGTGCAATTTTATCTCTTCAAACCATTCAATTTTTCCAGCAATTACATTAAATAATTTATAAAATAGCTTTAAATTTTATCTTTCAGATTTTTTCGTAATTCCGTAAATGCCCATAATTCTGAAGATGTTTGTTAAATAAGTTTCATTACATATTTATCAATTTTTGACAAATTTGTAGAGTAGAGTAGAGTGCCACTGAGAATTGTACCACGTGCCATAGGTTGCCGACCCCTGGTCTATACCATGGTATTATTTTAACTTATCACTCTACTTTTTTTGAGAGAAATACTTTCGTGGTGGAATCTTATAATAAAACCATTAGCTCTATTTTTTACTTGGTCGGTTAAATATTGTATTATCGTTTTATTTAAGTGAAAGGGACCCTTCAGTATTTCACCAATATAAAAAAAACTTTTAATCAAAATCTAAAACCACTTCAAAGGACCGTAATATAAGCGGAAGGGCCATGGTAGATTTCCCTTCTCGATGACATCAAACCACTTGTCTTCTGCGTCCTTTGCAGCGTGCCCTTCAGCGAGGTCTAAAGCCTCTCGCTAAATCAACCTAATGGAAAGATTATCGTTTTTATTGTTTGGTAGGTCGACCGCGGAGTCGGGTCTTCCCTTGAATTATTCATGAAATAAACTCTAAGTGGCTGATGTCACCGATCTTGTATTCGCGCGCATCAGATTGATGTCCAACTCCAAGCTCGTATATCAGGACAAGATGAGGGACAATTCTTGAAATTCCCGAGAATTTGCTGTCATACACTTAACACTTTATTGCCTTTGGATTCGGGTGGGTATTTTTATTCGATTATTTTTCCAAATACAAAAGAAAAAAGATTTGACTACATCAATAGATTTTTCTTTGTGTTAACAAAAATAAAACACAAATAAAATGAAAGGAATCCTCAACAGATGTCATGAAACTTCACCCCGTTTACGTGTAAATTTAAAAGAAATTAAATTGGATTGTTATCCAGTTTTTTTTTTTTTATATATATTTTGTAACACACAGACTAAAGAAATTATTTCACAACAAAAAGGTTGCTGTTTGTCATTAAACATAGCTATAAACGAGAAAAGCAAACTATGAGAAATTTTTCTTTCAGATAAGTAAAGGCTATTTTTGACAAATATTAATTACACACTCACAAATAACAAAATCTTTATATTCAATTTAGTTTTTTGATGTGTAATATCTTTCCTCTCGATTGCTGGATATTTGTGGGAGTGATTTCGTGAAAAGGGACGGAAGTGTATAACAGGATGTGACGTAAGTGGGCGCTACTTGATTTGACCAATGAGAGTGCGTAGCTGTGTCTTTTCGCTACCCTCGCATGGGGGTCCAACTCTAGTAGTCATCAAGCACTCGAGAGTGCTTGACTCTAAATCCGTTAGTCACGATATTGGGGGACATAAGTGCGGCAGAATGCTTATTTGAAAATGGACAAACAGTGATTTCGGAGGTCGTATACATTTCTTCGAATCAAACGGTTAAAAAAAATTAAAGATTTCCTGCATTTTGTACTTTTACCATATAACGAAGGTAGTTCTGCTCTTTTAAAAGAATTATCACTCGCTTCCCCTGATTTTGAGTGGAGTTTTAACTTTAACTTCAGTTTGCCAAAAGCTGAGCTACTCATAGCTTGTATGAATGATGAACTCAAGCTCGAAATGAACACAAATCAAAATGTTTCGACTGCCAACAGTGGTACTGTTATTGACGCTGTTTTTTTTCAATGGTTTTTAAATACTTTTTGAAATCACAAGTATAAGTGTCATATTTTAGTTATCATAAGTCTATTGTTTCCGCTCTTCCCCAAATTGAACAAGAATTATTATTTTTGATAAAATATTGCATTTTTTTTACTCCTTTTATTAATTAAGTACAATTTTCATTAAAGATATAATTATTCGATAGAAAATTATTTCCAATCATACCCGATTCATATTTTTTCAGGAAAAAAGTTAATATTGCGTATTTACCACGATAACATGTCAGATGTTACACATCATATGCGACTACTGTAGGACTCGTTTCTCTTTTTAAATCATTCTGAGCAGATAATTTTTCAAATGTGAACCCACAAATAATTTTGAATATAATCCTAATGCCTTAAATAAACAATTCTTATTTAAGATACTAACGAACACTTAAGTAGAAATAAGTATTATGGATTATATTACATTCACCGTAAACAAAACAAAACAAAAGTATTAAATAATAGATATTCTTATAGAATTAGCATCAATGGACCAAATAGTTTAATTGAATTTTATTTTATACCAGCCTAGTAATCTTCAGGGGTCGACTCGGTGATGTACAGGTAGCTTGTCCGCCTCGTAAGCCCAGAGTTGCGGGTTCGAACCCGGCTGGAGTCGATAGATTTTCGGGATGCGAAGATCGTGGCCACACGTCACATGATATCGTGGCATATCAAAGATCCTTTGAGTATCAATTTTGCTCTTTTATTCTCTGCAAAATTAAATCATCTGGATTAGCATCTGGATTCAAGCGTCAAAAATTTGGCAGTAGGAACCACCACTAGATGGTGCCACCCATGAAAAGGTTCTCACCCTTGGGGACTTGCCGTGTCTGTTTAGGCTCAACAGCCGAAATCCAGACAAAAAAGAGAAAGAAGGAGTAATCTCCAGGGATGTTATTCAAGATCCATAGATTTCATCAAAAAAAGTGAATTTAGTAAAATAAAGTAATAGCTTATTAAAAGAAATTTGTAAATACGTGCTCAACTCTTTTCTGATTTTTAATTCTAAAAAAAATGCATCATATTGTCTAATTTTTCTTATCTAACCTATAATTTTCTAATGTTTAATTTAATAGTTTTTTTTTTTTTTTTGAAAAAAGTTTCAATTTTTTTCTAACAAAAAAATTAATTTAGTTATAAATTTAAGAAATATATGACGAAAATCCTTTTTTTTCATTTATCGATTGGAAATATCGATATCATTCCTTCTATTCTAAATAGTTCTGAATCTGGTCATTTTTACTAAGCAATCGCAAATCGTAAAACAGCAATATTGATAAAAATTTCTTTATCAAATACGTAATATATGAATGAACTGCTTTTTTTTAATTGAGTAACTAATATTTTTTTTATAGTTCATTCACTTATTTTTGAATCTCGAAGTAAGCCTTTTAAATTCAAATGAATTATTATAGAAAGGTAAATAGCTGTTAACTGTTGCTTTAAAACGTGAAGCAAATCTCTAGGCATAACTCAAAAGCAGTAACTGTTTTTTAAAGCACATAATTTTCAACAGACAAGTGTTACTGTCACTTCTAGGCTAGACAGCTCTATTTTATTTCTTTTTAACTAATACAAGAAAAATTCTTATCTGATACATTCTTGAAAAAGTAAACAATTTCTCGAGATGTAGTATATTTTGTCTTGGAATCTTATACATAAATATTGCAGATTTGATATTTAAATATACTCAAAGAAATTATCCTTTACTTTTGGGTAATTTGTGTATTGTAATATGAAATCTCAAATAATAAGCAACTTCCGACTTCAGTTTCCATTCTTCTTAAAAATCGAGAAAGGTTATCAAAATACAGGAGTCATAATTTATTTATAAAATTTTTACTAAGTATATTATGTTTAAAGTATAAACAATTTTCATATAATTATTTATAAACAAGCAGCTGTAAATATTTTGTAGATCATTCCTGTAAAAAAATCACTTAGAATTTTAAAAACAGAAAAATTATTATTCTTAAGAAAACAGTGTGCTACATAAACTTTCTGCTTTTAAATTGCATTAAACTTTCTGCTTAAAAGGCTCAGTGTTACCTATGTTTCAAAAATATTGTGGAGAAAATAAGTCATGTACCTAATGAAAAATAAAACTTTATTTTATATAATATCAAGCGAAAAAAAGTTTTCCCGATTTTGTATTTTCCCCTAATACGCTGCATTTTAATAACTTAGCGTTTGCAGACACGGTAGTCCCCAAATGTGAAAGCCATTTCATGTTGGCACCATCTAGTGGAGGCCTCGCTACCAAATTTGGACACTTCCCGAACTGTTTCCGATTTTATTTACTTAAATAAACCATTACTTTTGATCATCTCTCTATTTCGGATCCGCTCAAATGATATAAAAATTACCCCTACCAAGCATTCAAGGAAAAAACAAAAGTTTTGAATAATACTTACCACGCGTACACTAACTGGAGTTCACAAAATTTCCATGATTTTTAAAAAAAAAATTTCTGCACGTTGCCTTAGAACTAAATAATTTTTATTTTCACGTCATGTGATTTCTAATGAATTAAACACCAGAAAATGATAAAAATATTTTAGTTTGTGAGGCTACAGAAAAGTGATTTGGAAAAGTGAGGCGTTTTGGGAAATTGATGAGAAAATTCCTCCGAATTAATTTCAATAATGCTTTATCATTTAGTTGTATAAAGACATTAACATCAAAGATAATCATAACAATCGTTGAACTTTTCTTTTAAAAGGAGTTTTGACAATATTAAAAATTTACTAAGCAAAAAAGGGTATTTTTTTCTTTTATTATATAATAATTAAATACTTAATAGCTATATCAGTCACAATAAATAATTACAACAGATGATGAGAACTATTGATAAGAACTCTCCCAAAGTTCATGATAATATGGATAAATAATCCAGAAAGTTGTTGCAATTACTGACTAAAACTCTTCTTGTAATATTTTTGTATAAAACTGTCACAGTGAATACGTGAATTTTGCTTTCTCGTGTAAATTTTATCTTAATTTTGCTAAATTTGCGGCACAAAAACTCAGAGCTTTTAAGGTAAGTAATAAAAATTGGAATATAAGATATTTCTCCATAATGGAGAATTCTATTATTTTCTTCTCAATTGAGAAATAGAGAAACAGCTTAACAATTATAAAAAAGAAGCAAAAAATTAAATACAGTCGAACCTTTATATTGCGAATTTTTCTATATAGCGAACCTTTTCCTGGAACCTTGAACATTTCACGATTTTCTTCGTAAAATAATTTCTCTATAGCGAAGTCATTTTCTATATAACAAACTTTTTTTTTTGTGGTTCAATTCCCCCCCCCCCTTTTTTTTTAAAGTATTTCTGAAAAAATTTCATGTTATTCCCTCTTTAACACATTTAATTGTGGTCATAAATTTTGAACTGGTTTTATTAGATCCTAACTCACCGAGAGCAATAGAGTTCTGGACGTTTCATGCAAGAAGTGCAACCTTTAAACCCCATTGCCCAGTTCACTAGAAACATCTTTGATATCCTCTTTTACACTCAGTGGGGTTGTCTTGTGTCCCCGTGATCTAATTATAAAAAAATTTATGTTTAATATTACTTGTATACTTTAAACTATAAAATGCCCTTAAAATTCATTTATTTAGTATGAAATTATTTTCTTAGTATTGAAAATACAGAGAATTTTTTGACTTTCTTTTTTCCTGCAGTTTTTCTTTCTTTCTTTTTGATCGGTAAGATATATAAAATAAACACATATTAATTTTAAAACAGGTCTGAGAAATTACTTTTTTAATATCTAGTGTTTATGGATTTAAAATTTGTTTTACGTGGTTTATAAAGTATATTAAAAGATGAACCTCTTTATAACCAATTTTCCATATAACGAACTTTTTTCCGGGATTTAGCGATTTCGTTATATAGAGGTCCGACTGTATATAACTAATCGTAACAGAAAAACTAATTTATCTGCACTGTAAGAAAATAAGAAGGGTAGAGGAAAGATGAAAGATTTTTAAGTCAAATGAACAAATAAATATGCGATTTGATATAAAAATTTGAATTCGTATTACAACGGGGAGTCTCTTTAAGGTATTCGAATACGTTGAAAATGAGCAAATTTGGTCAAGACAGATATTTTTGTTTTCTCTTCTATTGAATAGAGCTATCTTTTGGCTTTACAAAACAGACTTTGTTTTGTTTCTATTCTACCTAGAGTCCAAGCTACAATCAATTTTATTAAGTTAGAAAAACCGGAAGTGGGTCTTTGATCTACCAGAAGTGGGCATTTAAATTACTCGAAATCTATCATGGCGAGTCTGATTACTCAAAATATTACAATTGTATTTCTATAAAACTTTTTGAACCTGATATTTATGCTATTTTCTAGAGAATGTACTAAAATATTTCTTATTGTATGAATATTTTTTGAGTTAGGGCTTGTTATTTAAATAATGGTCTCATAAAGAATGTGATTTTTCTTATAATGTTTACTCAATCAACTCTAAAATGTTCAAATTTTAATAAAACATTAAAATTTTAGTTCATTCTCTAGATAAATGCATCTAGATTGTTTTGGTCATACTTTTACTAATATAAGTTTATTACTTTTTTCTTTAATTGCTTTGAAGTTTTACAAAAATGTTGCTAAAATTTCGCTTATAATTGGGATTTCTGTGAAATTTAGGCAAATTGTTGTAAACATTGTTAGTTAAATATAAGTATTTATTGGTATTGAGTCCTAAAAAAGCATTATAATGTTTAAATATGTTATTTTGCTAAAAAGTGCTCCGAACGTGTTCGGATACCTCAATATATTTACGAGGATTTCATGCATAGCAGGATATGTAGAACTCATGCAAACGTCACGCATACAAATGATCAATACTTCCACAATTTCTTCCACTACGTGACATCGTGCATCAGTTGCTCTTCCCTTTCTTTATCCCTTCATTTCCTACCACCTCCCCGACAAAGAAACAGACAGCGAAAAAAAAAAAGCTAAAGAATCTTCCAGAATAAGAACCAAAGGTACAGAGGAGTAGGGAGCGAGAAAGAGAAGATTGCTAGCAATAGAAAATCCAGAAAAGAGATAAAAGTTTTATGATCATGAAGAGCCATTTGTCGAGTTCATTCCTGGAAGCCCGTTTTTCCCGAAGAAAAATTCCTGCCCTCCTTTTTATCTTACCTCTCTGCTGTAACAGCCGCAATTAGAATTCAGGATAAAGCCAGTACCGGGTGCCATTATTTAACTTTAATGTCTGCGCTCTTCCCTTTTCCCAAATCCGGGAAGAGAACTCTTCCAGGAAAGGGATCGAGGGATCAAGGCATTGATGGGGAGGAGTGTCTTCCATCTATTCCTCAATCCCTCCCCAGCTTCATTCCAAGGGAGTTTCTTGGATGGGGAGTGGATAGTTTAAGGGGGCGAATGTCGCGGCGATTGGTCGTTTACCGCCAAACGACCACGGCAAATGGGATAGCTTCGAATCCAATCCCCCTTCCTGTACCCTCCACCATTTCGAAGGATCTTTCCATTTTTTCCCCCTCTGGTTTTTATTGCAGCGTTGTTTTTGCTTTCGCTCTTTCCGAGGTCGTGTACATAAAAAGACAGCAAACGACTGGCAATTTTGCTTTTATGCACTCGTCCCACTGTGTATTGTTTCTACGAACCCGAGATAAGAAGGGGCCTTAAGCCGAGAGAATATTGAACGCAAAGGAGTTTTCGTAGTGAAATGTCAACGTTAAAAAAAAGATAATAAATTAGGGAGTAATTCACACTCGTTTTATTTTATTATTATTATTTTTTTACATATATATAAAACTTTGCCCTTCAATGGATTCTAAGGAAAATATTCGATTTCGTTAGAATTCATTAAAATGCCAGAATAGTAGTAAAAAAACGTACAAAACGATATGGCAGAAATTTTATTTAACTACTAAAGAAACACAATTTACTTATATATGTACCCAATTTACTCGAACCTAAGCCACAAAATGTTTTTGTGAAAAAATGTTGTCATGGATTCTAAGCCGCATCACCCCAAAAAAAAATAAATTTCTGCGAGTTTTTCAGAAAAACATTTAAAAAATTGTGTAAAAGGCTCATTGATATCCAATACTAAAGAAATCTAGAAAAGAATTAAACTTATGAGAAATAATAAGTGAATAATTAAAATACTTTACCAGTATTAAAAACTTTCGAATACATACATGGATCTAAAATTACTCTAACCGTCAGTATAATGTTTCGAAAATCATTCGTTACTTCCCTTTTGTCACAGCTAACTTCGGAATTGGTGCCGGCACGCCATTTTCCCACACCGGTATCGTGTTCCATATCTTCCAATGCATTTGTTATGCAACACATTTTTAAAAGAATGTATGTCGTTCAACCGGTATAGTGGTTAGCAACGCTGCTGCAATGCCGTAGGGACTGGGTTCGAATTCCGGAGAAAGCATGGATGTTTGTAAATGTATAGTGCCTTTGTGGCATTGGGGTATTTTAAATAGCCGTCGAGCCACAAGTCCTCTCGTGTGGTTGGTGGAAGGGAAAGAGAGGTGGGTGGCTCTGACTACCCCCAGGGTTTCCTCCCTCTAAATTGGGGTGGAACCGAGCAAAAACATACTGTCACCTGCAGGGTGCTCAAGGCTAAGACTAACGACAAGCATAAATTCTAGCCCTTAGCCGCGATGAATTTCGCGGACCTCGACCTGAGTCCGTCAGGTAGGTGGCATTAATCACAACAAAAGAATGTATTAAAGAAGAATGTAAAATAATCATTAAGACTATTGAACATTTATACAAGCAAATATTATATTGTTTTGTTTACGCCATCGACGTATATTTGTTTCATCAGCATCAAATTTTCAATGGCTGCTACTCTCCATTTTTCCCATTGCATCTCTTTTCATACTTGCGTCAAAGTAAACTCGTCTTGATGCTATTACTGATATCTTTTATGTGTTTAGGTGATTAAAAGAAAAAGTATACAAAAAAAAATTCTAAATACGAGCAAACAACGATGTATAATCCTGGAGATAAACTGCGGAAAGCGATAAGTCATGGATGCAAGAGGTCAGAATGGACGGTTAAATTTTTCCTTTTGAAAGGGGTGGAATCTCAATTTTCCCATCCAACAAATGTTTTGCCTTCGATTTTGCATTTTGTAGCATTAACACTGGAAAAACGGTGCGGCTTAGATTCGAGTAAATGCGATATGTATTCAGTTCAACATTCAATTGTCTTCGTATATTAAAATGTTTTGCATGTAAAGCTATATAATAGAGTATTGCACTGATTACATAACAACAAATACCTTGTAATTATTATTAGCTTATTATTATTTGCACAGTTATTAGCTTCGAGTCTTTCTTAATATCTGGCTACAGTTTAACTGCATCATAATTCGTGAAAATAAGACTCTTTTAAATATTTTTTCTTTTAAGTATACATTTTGAAATAGTAAATCAATAAATACCTGGATTATGAAGAAAAAATATTTTCTGTAACATTTAAAGATGATTAGTAATGCATTATATATTTTCTTATCCTTCAAAAGCAATTTTGAATACATTATTATATTTTGTTAAAATTTATAACTTTCTTAACAACTATTATTAGTTTTTGATGTAACTATTTATGAACTTACACACTAATTTATACTATAATATAGTTAAGATATTTTTAAATAACTATTAATTATTTTTAAAATTAATGATAAACAGTTTAAAATTGGAATAGAACAAAGCAATGAAAATAAAATCAAATGACTATAAAAAACAGCATTCAAGATTTCTTATATCGATAATTTCTACACAAATTACTAACGATATTATTTCTTAAATGGTTTGAATTTCTGCACTCAATTTGTAAAGCTACATCTTAAACTTTATCTTTACCAAATAAGAAAACTTGTGAGCACATTTTTTCAAAACAGATTTTTACAATCGAAAATAAAAATAATAATAAATATTATTTCATGAAATATTTTTTGGAACACACACACAGCATGTATTTCACGCCAAACAATACACAGTAACAAAAATTTAAAGGTACTCTTAGATTCAGTAAAAATATTCAACTTCAAGATGCATAAAATAAATCGAGTGACATCTCTTTGAAGAGGGATAAGCAAGTGAGGGGAAATGTCACTTTGAGGGGAGGGGGCTAAAAAATTTCCGAACTAAGTCACGTTTTCGTTCCGTCAACACGTGCTGGATGACACAGCCATCATATACAAATTTCTAGAATCAAGACAAATGTGGACTACAAAGATTTTTTCCCCTCCGTTCACTGCCAATAATGTTAAAAAATTATGAAGTCTGTCGAACTTTATTTTTCTAACTGGAATAAAATTCCAGATCTCAGTATAAGACACGCGCACGAGACTCTATTAACAGTTCAAATAATAATTTTTTGTTCAACAAAAATATTTCCGATTCTGAGCCTGAAAGGTATAATAAACATAAGTTCAGTTTGAAACAAACAGAATAAAATTTTAATGTGAAATTGATCGGGAAGAAAAATCAAGTTGCAAACAAGATCTCGCACGATAAGAAATTACTCTAAATCTAAATTTGTCTTAGCACAAAAAAATAGAAATTTTCTCCTGTTACTCTATTTAACATGAACAAGTTTTTTAATGATAAGATCCACGAAAAAATATTTAATATCAGACGTACAATGAATCTAATTTGAATATATATATATATATATATATATATATATATATATATATATATATATATATATATATATATATATGTAAAGGAGAGAAAACAGAGAGAGACTCTCCCAAACCATACATGGATATGAAATTTGGCGAGCAAGTTTCTTTTGCTGAGTAAAGATCCGCTAAAGGGTTTTACAGAAATCAGCTCCGAAGGAGTTAGGAGGCGTTACTCATAAATACATGCACGTTTTTGAACTATTAGACTTATTTAATTGAAATTTGCTCAACATGTTTATTTTGTTGAATAGATATCTGAAAGGAACGAGCTTTATTTAAAATAACTCTCAAGGAGGGAGGGGGTTACGGTATGGAGATGAAAATATTTAACGTTTTTGTAATAGACCTACAGACTTGAAATTCGGTAAGCACGGTTCATTTGTTGAGAAGAGATCTACTTAGAACATGTTTTAGTGAAATCGACTGCTTGGGAAGAAAGGGTTAAGTGAGAGCTTAGGTAAAAAAAAGTCTCATTTTTGAACTATTAGACCTACAGACTTGAAATTTGGTGAATATGTTTCTTTTGTTGAGTAAAAATCTGCTATGAACGCGTTATATGTAAATCTACCCTAAGGGTTGTTGCGATAAGTTAAGGGGCTATATACATATTTTTTTTTTCCTTTTTGAACTATTAGATGTACAAACTTAAAATTTGGTAAATTTGTCTTTTTTTTTTTAGTTGAGATTTATTAAAAATGGCTTTTATGGAAATAGATTTCCAGCAGGGACTACGGGGAGAAGGGTGTAAAATGTAAATAGGCTTCAGTTTTAAAAATTGAAGTCCCTTTTAAATCAAGAGGAGAGGGCTATAAGCAGGGACGTAGTTACCACCGTATCAATGATACGGGGCCCCCTAGCTACCGGGGCCCCAAAATGCTTTAGCAAAAAATCATAAAATGCTAAGAGACCTAAAGCAGGAATTTTGATACAAGGCCCACTCATGACTAGCTATGCCAGTGGCTTTAAGAATGTTTTTCATTACGTATGAAAACTTAATGGTAAGACACAGTGGCGCACACAAGGAGGCGGATCCTTGCGTCTGGACCTCTCCCCCCAAAAGCCTTTGATTTTTTTCGGTTAATTATAATTCTCGGTCTGTAGTACGTAAAATTTAATTAAGTATTTTTTATTGATAATTAAATTTATAAATTAGTGCTAATTATTAATTAAATATTTTATTTTTTACTGTTTTTTGTTCCCAAAATCGACAAAATCAAAACAATCTGGTGGGCAGCGTATTGGAGTTTGATACGAGAGTGTGGTACTTCCGATCCCGGAACCCTCTTGAAAAATTCCTGTGTGCGCTACTGATAAGACATATATAAATATATATACATATAATCTAATTCTCTACAATCAAGAGATAAACATCCATCTATTCCATTCAAAATATATAAACAGTATCTCGTCCCACACAGTAGCGTACACAGGAATTTTTCAAGGGGGGGTCCGGGGTCGAAAGTTCACCATTCTTGTATTATGCTTCTTTCGATTTTGTTGATTTTCTTGAACAAAATACAGTAAAAAGCTAATTATTGAATAAATAATTAGCATTAATTAATAATATTAATCATTAATAACAAATACTTAATTAAATTTTTCGTATTATATACTTAGAATCAGAAGAGCAACGTACACCCCCACATCAAGGGGGGCAGGGTTCTAAGGGGCTCAAAGCCTGACTGATACAAGTGCCTACCCTTTGTAAAATTCAACGTGGGGGCCCAAAACCTGACTTTGCAGGGGGGGCCCAAATGTTCTCCGTTACTCCACTGCTTAGAATTATAATCGATTGGGAAAAAAATCAAGGGCTTTGGGGGTCCGGACCCCCCCTTGTGTGCGCCACTGGTCCCACAACATCATAAAAGACGCAATGAAGTGGGCGGGTAACGGTTAGTGACTGTATAATTCAAATTATTACGTGATTGAAATTTACGAAAAATTTAATTAGCTTCAAAAACCGAATATAAATCCAGCAAAAAGATCAAAAGTATATTCTCAATTATTGGGTTTTATATTTAATTCTTATTTATATAATGGTATTCATTTAAATTTTATAAGAGAAAAAAGTTACTGTGTCTAGCCGGCTTTAAATTAATCGGACCGTACGTATATATTTAATTGAATTCATTACATTACACCTTCTTAATTTTCTTTCCAGTTTTCAGGCACTTTTATTCCGCCATCTAATTGTTATTCATTTTCTTCCGGATGTCATACTGTATCGAATAATATTACGGAAAATTCGGAATAACGGAAGGGGGAAGAAATAAATAATAAATGCTGCATTAACCCATTTAACCACACGAGCAGATTACGAAGCAATTAATTATTTATTAAAATGTTTTTGTTTAATTTAACTTTTCACGAGAACAACACGAGCACAATTTGCATAATTCCAAAACTTCCGTGCCTGTTATTATCTACTTAGGACTGACTTCAAAGAACTCTTTTCTCCTCTAATGCAATTACTACAGAAATCAAGAAAACCTAAATCAACTGTATAAGCACAAAAGAGATTAGCCAACGTTTTGAGACAAAATTCAGTTCTAATTCAGCTGGCCTTTTAATTCTGCTGTGATAACGATTAAAAATGTCTTTCAATTAGGATTTCTTGGAAAGACACAAAAGCTGGCGTCTAATTAAGTTTTCTGTGTTCATCATAATCAAAGAGTTTTCTTTGCCAGAAAGTTTGAGACTTAAAGCTTTGTGCTTCAGATTAAGACTGAAATTACCTATGAATAATTCTGCATGTCTTAGTCATGGGGAGGTAATTTGAATGCAAATACATTTTACAAGTTTAAGGCGTTCGACGTGGAAGCCATTGTTAGTGGAGTGTGTTTAAAAACTCTTGTGTTATTAATATACATAGCTAGATTCTGAAACTTTCCTCTGGGTTGAAAGCGAAAAAATAGTCACATTCATGTTCACAGTGCTGATATTAAGATAAATATGCTTTTCGAATAGAAGCGTTTTGATTAACGCTACAAATTGCTTTCATTAGTGGTAATTCTTTAACCATTGAATGAAACTAATGCAGAAAAATATCTCCAAAGAAAATACTAAACACACTATCCTCATTCCAGCCATTCTGAGAATTAGGATTTGGTTATTAAATTTCCTGGAGTTCTCTTATTTTTTGATTAATAATTCTCCATAATAATCGAATGTAGTATAATTCAAAAAAGAATAATAATAATGAGGCTATGTGTTGTTTGAGGCATTGTACGAAGGGCAGCTAACTTAAAGAATATAGTTATAGGTCTTGTTCTAGTTATGAATTATTAAAGAAACTTGTTAGTTATTTCATCTGGTAGAAAATACTTAACTCTGAATGAGTCTGTTTTAAGTTAAGTTGTTAATACGTTGTTAATTTAACTTTACTCCCTGTCACTCTCTCAGTATACGTATAAAATATGATATGCATACACGCGCACGCACACATACCGTATTTACCCGAATCTAAGTTTTCAAGTGTTGTTCTCTTTTTCAAGTGTTAATGTTCATGAAAATCGGGTGCGTATCAGAAGCGAAGATTAAACATTTGTTGGATGGGGGAAATTGAGTTTCCACTTCTTTTAAAAGGAAAAATGCAATCGTCTCCAGCAGTAGCGCACACAAAAATTTTTCAGGGGGTCCGGGGTCGAAAGTTCACCATTCTTGTATCCTGCTCCTTTTGATTTTGTCGATTTTCGGGAACAAAATACAGTAAAAAACTAATTATTGAATAAATAATTAGCATTAATTAATAAAATTAATCATTAATAACAAATACTTAATTAAATTTTAAGTATTATATACATAGAATTATAATCAGTCGGAAAAAAATCAAGGGCTTTGAGGGGTCGGACCCCCAGGAGCCCCCTTGTGTATGCCACTGGTCTCCAGTATTTTGTCTATCCTAAACATTGTTATATGCTCGCATTTTGGAAATTTTGTATGTGTGTGTGTGTGTGTGTGTACGCTTTATTTTAATCCAGTACTTCTCTCTCAAACTTTCATTACTTACGACCCAATATTCAGTCATAATTTTCATGGTGCGCCCCTCCATTCAATAACAATGTATGCTAAAGTTACCTAACGACTTTAACTTCTTATGTGTCACTAGCGCATAAAAACGTTTCACTCAGCCAGTGCGTAAATCTCCCGGACGTATATATACGTCATTCCTAGTCCGTCCCCTAGGGGGCGTGGCCCATAGTTTGAGAAGCGTTGTTTTAATCACTTAAGCATCCAAGATATCCGCAATAGCATCAAGAAGTGTTCGCTATGACGCAAGTATGTATGGAAAGGAAGGCAATTTTACATGCAAAAAAAAAACGAAAGCAGAGCAGTGGCCATTGAAAATTTAAGATGGATAAAACAAATAAAAAATATATATATATATAAAAAATGTTCTTAAACTTATAAAAAACTTAAAAACTTATAAAAAAATGTTCAACACACAGTCTGTATATAATATATATATATATACTATATATATATATATATTTAAATTCTTTTATATTCTTCAAAAAACATTCTTTAAGAAAATGTTGCCTAACAAATGCATTGGATGGCACGGAAGACGCCGACTACGGGAAAATGTCGACGCTGACACCATGGGAGTGACGCATTATTTTCGAAACACAATACTCACTGGTAGAGTAATTATGGGTTCATGTATGTATCTGAAAGTTTTTAATACTGGTAAAATAACTTAATTATTATAATTTATTATTTCTCATTAAATTTTTTTTTATTTCTTAAGTATCAGATATCGCGCGCGCGATGTGAACTTTTTACACAATTTTATATTTTTCTCAAAAACGTGTAGAGAATTGAGGGGGAGGGTCTTAGAATAGATGACAACATTTTCTCTCAAAAGCATTTTGAAAATTTGGAGTGCAGCTTAGATTCGAGTAAATACGATATATATATATATATATATATATATATATATATATATATATATATATATATATATATATATATATATATATATATATATCTTTGCTGGCTGGTTTAAAAGTTAGTTTAAAACTTAGTTCAAAAGATGCGTTTTTGTATATTCGAATTTTTTAACTTGGTGAATAATTGATTTTCCTTAATTTCAAGACGCTTGATTCTCTTAGAAAAAGCTCTGTGAGTAAAGAAATTTTGTTAAATTCTTTTTTGAAAATACTTTTCTTACGTAATTGTTTTAGGATTTTCTACTTTTCTTACGTAATTGTTTTGGTATTTTTCTGCATTAAGAGTTTGGGAGAGTTTGTTGCAGAGTAATAGTCAGTGATTTTATCATTCTCTTGGTGAGTTTTTACATGCTTTGAATTGATGTTTATTTTAGTTGGTTTTTCCTACCGAGTTGCAAAGGGGGAAGGTTGGCGCCTTCAAACTAGTTTAACCCCACTTATTCGATCCTAAGTCCGAAATTGCTTTCTGACTTGTTAGGTTCTTTTTTGTAATTCCTTTTTTGTATTTTTCTATAAATTCGATCTTCATGTTTAGCTTTTATATTTTTATTGCGTTATTTCTTGTTATGTTCATTATCTATTATTTGTTTTTCATTTTATCTATTATTTCTTATTTTTGATATTTTATATATATATATATCTATTATATATATATATATATCTGTAGCGTAGTCGAGGTCTATTTATGTTGGTTACTTGCATGTAGATTACCGATGGTTATTTATGTTGGCTTTTTCTTAATAACAGAAAAACTTTTTCTGGATTGGTTTTAAACTTTTTCTGGATTGGTTATAATCTTCTTTTATTTATGGGTCACAGACATATGAAATTCAATATCATTTAGAATAATTAACTATATAATGGACGCACACACACGTATAGCAGAAGCAGCATGTAGCAGCGACATTTCGCAGGACGAACACAAAGACAAAGAGAATGAGCACAAAAGAACTTTCGCTTTCATACCGGCTGCGAAGACTCCTTTCCAATGATTTCCGAAAAGAATTTCTGTTTTAAAGGTTCTATTTCATAGATGCGAAGAATATTTGTAAATATGCAGCTTAAAAAGTACAGATTTTTTTTAAAAAAAATAAAGCTGTGAAATTAAAAATATTCTAGTTTTCTGTAAGAGTTATTTAAAGAGAATACAATTGTGACGGGGCTTTACGTGACTTTTAACTAATAATCCTCTTGGGGAATCTTTTTGCCAGCGATCGCGTTATTTCACAGCCATCCCTCTCAAGAAGAAACCACGAGATGCAAACTAACTAGCGTATATATAAAAGTTTAATAATCGTAGATTAGAAGGAGAAGGAGTGGAGTCGCTGAAATCTATGTTAATACGGTAAGAATTAGAATTACTCCGCGTTAAAGGGTTAAATTACATAAAATTAGATAATAGCAAATTTACTGTCAATCTTTAAAAAAAATTAATGAATACACGTCTCATTTTATGTGGCATGAAAGAATCAAAGTTTGTATTTTGACAGATTTATTCGCGACTCCTAGTAAAAGTATATCATCATAGCTTACACGTGCTGCCTTACTAAGCTGTTGAAAGTTTCCTAAAACACTGATGTAATTTTTTGAAAAAAACTGATATTTCCCCTCACTTGAACACGTGATTGTATTTTCTGTATTTCATTTTTCCATGTTTTTCCTTGTGTATTTAAATATTGAAAAATGTTAACGCTCTCTCTTGTTCCTTGACGCTTGAACATAGAAAATGTACAATTTTCTCATCTGATGTAAAAATGAAAGATGACGTGAGAAATATTCCGATTTTTAATTGCCATGACTGCAATTCCAAAATGATTATATTCCTTATATATACTTAATAAAACTTTTCATAGCAAATAGGGATGGAAAACACAAAGTAAATGCTAAAAATTGCTAAAAAATTGAATGAAATGCACTTTACTTGCATATTATGAATTCTAGAGAAGATACATCAAAGGTTAGAGTTCTTACACACATTTCCCATATAGAGCCACATTTTCTTTTGCTATTGTAAATATTTATATGTTGTATTTTCTTAACATTCAACTACAATGTGTTGTTCTGATATCTGCTATAGTATCCTGATGAGAGAGTTATCCAAAAATTTTCAATTTCTAGGCTTGCAAATTTGAATAGACGTATTTACGTTTAAACAACAAAGAATTAGATGCTCATTCCATCACATATTTAATGGTAACAAAATGAATTTGAAGGAATAGTAGTGATATGAATTTCCATAATCCTTGTCTCAAGTGATCTCGAGAAGCATATTGCACAATGAAATTACGCAGTGATTTCTGACAAGTGAATAACCCTATGAACCTTTTTCAACATGTGACTTTTATTCTACATTCCAGGATCGATATTCTTTATCGTTTTGCTCGACTCGGTACTCATCTTTCCGTTTAATTATCTAAAAGCTCCAGAAACAACCTTGCCTCTCTAGCTTCTGCTAAGGAAATTACGTTACAAGTTCTGACTCGGAGCATCTTTAATTGCTCGAGAAGAGCACTTTGCTGAGGTGAGCCATTTTCTCAGACTCCAGAAACAGTGGTCCCTTTTATTGTGCTTTTAATGTCTCCTTTTTATCTCCCGATGCCATTATCGGCCCCTATTGACAGCTCATTTTAAGCAGTGCCCCCCTCCTCGTGGCATTCTTGCAGAAGCAGCGAGCGTAGGTAACCGAATCAACGAACGATTCAATTGTTGCTCGGGTCCTACAAATATAACCTCAGACAGAGCGTTATTTACTACGCCACCCACTGGGGAAAGCAATGTTTGGGTGGTAGGGAAAAGGGGGAGCTGTCCGCGAGAGGGCGCGTGCCCTGATTACTGGCGAGTGCCCGATTAGCCAATGAGATTTGTTCCTTCGACCGATAATGAGCGAATGCGCGTCAATCATAGAACAGGGCCGCTTTTAAAGTTCGTTAGGCCTAATTGCTTTTGTTTGGTGACTCGGCACGTGTTAAGGGGTGACAGAATGGGGGAAATAACGACTTCGGAGCACACACACACCGCCCCTTCATCTAGTTTCCCGGTCCTCTATCAACGCTCACTCTCTTCACTTCATTTCGTTTTGTTTTTTCTGTCGGAAAAGGCCTCCTGAGGGTTAGCGTAAATATGATTGTTTCTAACATCCCCACGATCGCCGCCTTTCTCCTTTTTTTTTTACTTATACTTTTTTTATCACTTCGGTAAAGTTGTGACTTTATTCTCCAAAGTGCGTGATAACAGATGAAGGGAGAAAAAATAAAGAAATACTCAAGGTCTTATATTTAGAATCCAAAGTTTATTTTGATGTTTTTCAAAAGGGAAGATCATTATTTTAAGGCCCGATTCCTTTACTTTAGATCATTTTTATCACAATCTTTATGACCTGGTATATAAAGGAACAAGTGTTGACTTAAATTTTTTTAAAGAAAATACAACTGAACAATACAGGAAATTTTTGCTAATGAATAAATTAATGGAATAGATTGAACACTATTTAGTCAAAAAATTTACTTTTAAAAAAATTTAACTTCGCATATTTTAAAAACTTCCCACGCACACACATATATATATATACGTATTTATATATAATCATACACTAAATTATCCTAAACCTAAAAATGCAAAGCAATAAATAGAAATATAATGAGATTGTTTGGGTCAAAAATAACATGGCCTCAGTAGTATGTACAATAACAAACTCTTTAACTTAGAATCCAAGATTGTAGGGTTAAACATAGTTTCAAGGTCAACCAACCCTCCCCACCCGTTTGCTTATACTACTGGGCTACAAGGCAAAAAAATAATAATTTAATTCCATTAATACCAAAGATAACAATAATAACACTAGAAGGATAATAGTAAAAATACAAAAACTAAGTTTCCAATGCTAAGTATCAAGGAAAAAATGAATCTACTTACGTAAGCCAGGAAGTAAACATTTAAATAATGTATTATTTATTTAGAAAAGAAATTAACAGCACAGCAACACGTCATGATCTTAAGTTCGTGCCTAAACTGAACTGTAACAGAACAGCAACGCATATAACGAAAAAATTAGTAAATGAATAAAATCAAATACAAATTATATCTATACAGATGCTTGAAAACCAAAAAAAAAAAAAAAAAAAACTGATATCAATTCTTTTTTTAAGAAAAAATGAACATTTGAAAAAATAAATCTGTGCAAAAACTTTGTTTCTACTTTCAGATACAGTATCAATCACAGTTCAGTTTGAAACTGAACTGAAGGTATCTATCTGATAATACTTCAGTTGTGTGAAAATCATGTCCCTTTTTCTTTTCAGAATGGCGTTCTTAATCAAGCTTGTCAAATTGAAAATAAATCAGCAGAATATAAAATATTATTTTAAAATGATAATGCGCAAATTTTCATTGCGATCAATATGATTAATCTAAGCGCGAGTATAAAAAAAAGGAGGTTATTACTTACCGGAAACTTTCTTGTTTATTTTCTTAGGCATATAAAGATACTTACAGATATATCTTATTTTTCTCCTTTTTTTTCTGTTCAACTTAATATTTTTTGCAAATGAATCTCTCTTAGAATGGAAATCACTGGTTCCTGTTACTTTTACTGAAGAATAAGGAAAAATGCTGACGTTGTCAACAAAAGAAGAGAAAATTAAAGTTGAGCTTTATATTCATTAGGTCTTACAAAATGGGATTTATTTTGAAATTGCAGGTGTGTTTTTTTTGGTGCGTCAATAATATTAAGAGAGTTACCACTTTACATATTTACTTGAATAGTAAATATATTACTTTTAGGTAGCCAATTGAAATCTATAAATTGAAGGGGGAAATTCAAATCTTCTCGTCAATTATTCCACTCTACGGTTGAATAGGCGTTTTCTTTTGGGCGTCTGGACTGTAAAAACAGTCCTCAATCCCATATCGTGAGAGTCTATGATGCTGGGCATGGCAAAAATGGTGTTTTCCATTCTGCTGAGTGGCATGTTGGTGATTGGTCGAGCGATGGAATCCGGGAGGCGTGGCTTATGTTCTTCATCTGGGTGGTGAGTTTTCGGCTTGGCTGAGAGCTAAGAGGTTGCTCTCTGATTGGATGCAGGGTACAGTGAACATTGACTCCAAATTAGCGATTATTAATGATTGCACTATGACTCTCTTATCGAGAGTTTTCTTCTCTCCTTGACTTTCCTTTATTACTCCTCATTTTCTAATTAAAACGCTGTTTCTACAGCAACTTAAATACGGTAGCATTGTTCAATACTTATGTTGAACAATGCAACCCTGTATGAATAACATCTGTAAGTCCCTCCTTCCAGAGAGCCGCGACAGCGAGAGATCATGATCAGTAACTCATGGTCGGCATTTTATTTGCAATGCCGACCATCAGTCGTGGGTTCAAGTCCTGATATTACCAAACATCCTTAATGCAGATGAGGTTATACAAGTTAAATCTGACAAGCTCATATTCCCTACGCCAGTGCTTCTCAAACTTTTGCTATTGGCGACCCAATTTTCAAATCACGTGTCCTTTGGGTTCTTTGGGCCAGAATTAATGGCAACCCTTTTCCAACCAAATCCAAGAAGTGAAGTGTGAATGAAAGATGCACATTAACAAGCTTTTAAATATACGAACTTAGAGTAAACGAGATGGCAATGTATGGCAGTTTGTGGCAGTTGATGGCAAGTAGGAAAATGTTAATATAGTTCGTGGTTCAAATTTGGAGAAGGATACGTGGCTGTTATTAGAAGTTATAAGTGATTGAATATATGGAATACAAGTTGCACACCAGTGTATGCAAATAAAGACAAGATTGAGCATAGGACAATATTGGTTGATTCTTCAAACTGCAACAAGGTTGGATTGACTATTTAATATTAGAATCAGTGATTGAATTAGAATCGAGTTTAGGCGGTTCAGTTATTGATAGTGATCCGAGTTAGCTTAAGTCGTTATTATCTATATATATTGTGTGTTGCGTGTTCTTCCATCGTAGATTCTCTCACATTAATTATTATAATTTAATTTGTTAAAGGTTTAAGTTTAATATCTTAATAAAGTCATATTAAGATAAAGATTCCTTCTAGTTCTACCGTTAATCCTACACCTCTAGCTCACGCTGACACTCCGAGAGATATTCTCCCAAGGGGGAGGGGGATATCACAAAGTATATTAAATTTTGTATTTGTTATACTTTTAAGCAAATTACTTTTAAGTAATAGGATAATTATTGTTATTTTTCTTTTCTCTAATTTTTAAATTGGAACAGATTGCAAAATGATATTTATTTGAAAATTTATTTCCTCCATCATCCATTTCTAAAAGTATAAATGTCATTAGAAAAAAGAGTCTAGTCTATGTTGCTCTCGATCATATCCATCACATTTGGCATTAATCTTTAAAGCAGTGTTTCTCAAAGTGTGGGGCGCGCCCCCCTTGGGGGCGCGATAACCCTACAAGGCGGGCGCGAGCATATCGAAAATTTAAAGATTAAAAAAAAAATAACTGGAGAGAAGTAAAACAAAATACTTTCTTCCATAATAAAAAAAAATGCACAACAACACTAATATAATTTATGTTTATCATCTGGCGTTTTTCCTTCATCAAATAGCTATCTTTGATCCTAAAACCAAATTAAAGAAGGAAAAAAAATTTTTGTTTAATTTGGTGTATTTCCTCAATGAGAGATTTTTTAAATTACGTTTTAACATAAAATATCTCGTTAAAAGAAAAAGAAATCAAGACCCTGAGAAAAATTCTAAGAAGATAAACAATTCATCACTGTAATTATTATTGAAATACTGTACATTAGTTGTAGAAAGAAAAGGTAGACATGATTCACTTTTCAGCCAGGCAGCATAATATTTACATTTGCTGATCATTTTATTGACCTTTAAACTTACTGGTATGGTTAATTTTACATTAGTTCCGTTTCTTGAACAAAATATGACAGTTTTGCTAGCAAATAACATTTCTGTAATATTAGTGAAAAGTGTCGCTGATTTGCGTCCTAAGGTCTTGCACTTTTGAATCATTTTAGTTCAGTTTTATTGGATTTTTTCTCAAATCATCAAAGAAAAATTAAATAGTCCTTGAAAGCCGGTAAGTATACTTTCTCTTAATTAAATTATTCACTGGAATTTCGATTTGTATCGTGTGCAGTAAAAATAATTATAAACAAATGATTGGGGTGACTGAGTCCCCCCGCACTACCATTAGCGTTAGCATCGAGTGCGCGCTTGCTCCCGGGTTAAAACATTTTGAAGTTTTTCTGCTTTAAATATTAAAAAGTAACACACTTATTATTCATCGAAATTTTATGTTCTTTTTCCTTATTTAACATTAGTTCTAAATGCTAATTCTGTGAGGTTTAAAATTACAGTTCTTTTAAACAGTTATTTACAATTATAGCATTTATCTATAAAAAACATTTTACATTTTTGAATACAATGTCGTGCACGCAGTTTTACTCTCCTTACAGTTCAACTATTATATCAAGAACAATGTTTTATTTTTTTTAAAAATGAACTCGTGCGAAGAGCCGGTGTTTCAGCCAGTATACGTTTAATGTATCAGTACTGAAGAATTTATTTCACAAATAATTTCTTAATACTAAATTAAGAACAAGTTTAATAATTATTAGTGACTTCCATGGGCTTGTCTTGTAGAGCAAAGTTTTTCAAAGGAAGGTTTAATATCAGAAATTGACACTCTGAGTTATTTTTTCTATATTTAGCTGTGATCTATATTTTGTCTTCAAAGCAGCTACCGCAGAAAATCCGGTTTAACAAAGATAGGATGTTGAAAAAGGTAATAGTATACGAAGTGCTTTTGTTTTCAGTGCAGAAAATTCATCATCCACCTCTACCCAAAATTCAAAGAGTGATTTATTACAAAATTGCCTTTTAATTTTTCACTGGATGTGAAATCTATGAAGATTTCTTTTTCGGAAGTTGAGAGCCCTTCTGGAGTATCTTGAAATAGATCTCTAATCCACTCGTAACTTGCTACCAAGTTGTCCTCATCAAGAAAATACTTTTTAAAATTCTTTGCCAACATGGCTAAATGATTTTACATGGTTTTAAAAACAACTTTCACGTGTTGTTCTTCGGATATGTAAGTTTTAATACATAACGAGCTGGGGCATTTTCCCCCATCATGTACTTCAGTAGTGGTAAATCTAAAATTTAAGTATTTTTGAGAATATTTTCTTGATTTAATTTTCGGAACCATGCTCGTCTGTGTACTTGTTAATCCTTTATTATCGTCGAATGTTTGCTTACGACGTAAAAATATATGTATGATTTTGTTTTAACCTACTGCCGTAAATATTTAATTACCGTGAATTACAATTAACGTGCAAATTAAAAAATGTACATTCAAGCTAGATTCGGTAGCTATAGAAGTATCTAGTCGACCAAAACTGACTGGAATCGTACGAGGAAAAGCATTTTTACATGTTTTGCGCAGACGTTCGATAGGTTACCCAGACTCATGCAAACATACCCGATAGTGCCAGATGTGATAGAGAGAAACATAGACTAGACTATTTTTCTAATGATATTTGTACTTTGAGAAATGGATGCTGAAGGAAATAAATCTTAATTAAATATATCATTTTGCGATCTGTTCCAATTTAAAAATTAGAGAAAGGAAAGTAACATAATAATAAGTAAGTAATATATATTTTAAGTAATTTTTTCTTAAAATATATATTACTTAAAAGTTAACATATACAAAATTTAATACTTATACAGTTTATAATTGAGATCGCATTGTAGCTTTATCGTCAAAGTGCATTTTTATTGCAGTAAATACATTATTATTGTACAGGGGGCGACAAAAATTATGATTGAAAATTGGGTCGCCAGTATTGAAAGTTTGAGAAACACTGGTTTAAAGCGAGAAGACTTCAAAATGTTTTAACCCGGGAGAGCAGGTGCGCACTCGATACTAACGTTAATAATAGTGCAAAATGACTAAGTCACCCCAATGTTTTTTTACAATTATTTTTATTGTAAACGATAAAAATCACAATTCCAGTGAAAACTTTAACAAAGAGAAAATATACTTACCTACTTTCAAAGACTTTTATTTTTTCTTTGATAATTTGAGAAAAAATCCATTAAAACAGAACTAAAATGCTTCAAAGGTACGTAACCTAAAAAAAGGACACAAATCACGGACACTTTTCGCTAAAATTACAAGAACGATATTTGCAAGCAAACCAGTCATATTTTGTTCAAATTATTGCAGTTTTGCTGTCCTTTGACTTTGAGCCCCGCGCGACCGCTACCGGGTTAAAAGTGTATTCGATATAAAAATATGGATGTTGGTTCTAAAAAAAGAATTGCGTAAAACGCGCATATTTCATCATGCTTTATATGTTTCAGAATACCCATAAAAATAAATCTTAGCCAAATAATCCTTCAAAGTTCTCTCTGTGCTTTTCCAAAAATCATAAAAATATTTCACATAGAAAAAGCGCAACATAGATATATTATTTACAGCTTCTCTAAATGAAAAACAAAATGTATAAAAGAAAGGGCAGAACTAATCATACCAATAAGTTCGAAGGTCAAAGGATGAGAAGCAAATCTGCTTCCTGGGGGAAAAGTGAATAAGTCTTCCTTTATCTTTCTACAGCTAATGTACAGCATTTCAATAATGAAACAGTGTTAAATTTTTTTATCTTCCTAGAATTTTTCTCTGGGCCTGAGTTTTTTTTTTTTATTCTGAAAGAGTAGTATTTTAGGTTTAAAAAGAAAACGTAATAAAATAAATCTCTCATCGTGGGATTGCAGCAAATCAAACAAAATGGTTTTTTTTTAATTTAGTTATAGGATCAGATACTTAATGAGCGTATCAAAGTGGAAACTTTTATTTTTGATGAATTAATATCACCAGGTGGTGATATATATAAATTATATAGTGTAAATGCGTATTTTGTTATATGTCGTAAAGTTTGTTGTTTTTTTACTTCGCTCCAGAAAATTCATTTTTTTCCTTTTATTTTCGATATGCTCGTGCCCCCCTTGTAGGGTTATCACCTCCCCCTAGAGAGGCACTCCCCACAGTTTGAGAAACGCTGCCTTACGCTAGAAATGATAGGGAAGGAGGGGAAATGAAATGATAAATTTGATCTGTAATATAACCCCCAATTCATCTGATAAAAAAAAACATGAATTGAATGATGATAATAGTGAATCGGAGTTATATTAATGTCGCACGAAAAAGTAATATGAGGGCTATTGGCAACAGATCCTCAGTCAAGTGACATCAGAGCTGGCGCCCTTCTCCAAACTACCACACCCCTCCAATGGGGACTTAGAGCTCGACAGATTTAACGGACATCAGCCCCCTCTACACAGAGAGTCTTAAGTAGTACTAGAACTTGAACCTGAGACATGCCGGCTATGAGTTCGTGACCATAACCACTAGGCTACCACGGCCACTAAATATTTCGGTTTATTTAAGTCAATATTTAACCCGTTCAGGACCATGATCACATGTATGTGATCACTTCATGGAACGCAATATCGTATGTGAGATTGCATTTTTCCTTTTCTGGGGCCCGTGATCTCACCGGTGGGATTTGAATTTGGAACGTGTGGAATTTTCGTTGTATTTTATTGCAGTAATGATTTTATATGATTTTTTTAAATGGAACTTGGCTTAAAGGAAAAATCGTGCGGTCCTGAACGGGTTAAACATTCGGCTTTAAAAAAAATGTAGGAGAAACCGGATAAAAATGTATTTAACTAAAGGAAATGTTACTATTGAATAAGAAATAATGAATATATATTGTTTTAAAATTCATTTAATCATACTGTTTTTATTCCTTATGTATTATTTGTGTCCGACCTTCTTCTAAATTATGTATCTATTTCATATACTATGCAAATTAAGACTTCTTACCCGCCTATTAAGTTCCAAAACCTTTCTGAAGCCCAATCCCAATACATCTGCCTCCTCCCAGCAAAGAAATGATAAATCGCTTACCCTTCAAAAAGAGTATCGGCAAGTAAAGTCGACGAGATTTAAGATTTCGTGCGTTCCTATGTTGGTCATTCGCTCCTCAAAATCGCATTTCTCTCAAAACTACTCCAGCCCCCATTCGTCATCCAAGAGATCCCGTCTTTTTTTCTTTATTCCTGGCAAAATGTGAAAACTTTTTCATACCTCTGGAGTCTCCGGACAGTTTTAGATGCGATTTTCTATTAAAAAAAAGACACGCTCGAAGAAAAGAGCCTCTGCTAAGAGACGTGCCCGAAATACATCAGAAAGCTATACATATGAAGGATGAGGAATTTAAAAAAAAATAAAATAAAAACGGAGGAAGACAAAAGAGAGAAAAGAAAGCGTCTTCTACCAACGGTGACAATATGGGCAGCAAAGTCTTCTAGATATAAGTTTTATTTATACTTTAGTTCTTTTTTCTTGCAGTTGCAGACGGATCTCCTTCGAGTTTACGGCATAAGTAGAAAATGAAGAAATGCATCGAATCAAAATCATGGTAAGCATTTTTTGGATCATACCGAGACTGAACAATTGGAATGAGTGATTTCAAAAAATTTCCCTAGAAGTACAGTTATTATATAATAATAATAAATTCTTAAAATAGAATAAAAGTTTGCAGTAAAGTTTTTGAACTCTGTACCTGATAAAAAATAAAGAAGAAAATCCCATATTATACCTATATTTAAGTATTAGCTCTTTTCAACAGGGTTTTTCTTTTTTGTTGAAGAAATTGAGTGGCTTCATTTAAATCAGTAATCCGCAAACCCCGGTCCGCCTAAAGAACGTTAAACTATTGCCATTTTATTTAAAATGGTGCATTTCTCTCGGATTTGCGCAACTTTCCACGGAAATCACTTTATATTCCACGTTAAATCGCTTTTATTCATTTTTGGTGTAACTATATTAAAATTGTTAAATCAAAACAATCTAAAATATAAGCAATCAACGTGTCCCACCCTCAGCGAGTAGCGGTAAAATTATCAAACGTTGACCGAAGGTTGTGGAACACTGATTTAAATGATACATAAAATGTTATACAATGCAATATTCAGTCTCAGAATGTTTCGTCACATTAAAGTCTTTAAATATTTGGGAGATTCAAATTTCTTTCAATCAACCAAATAAAATCCCTAACGAAAGGAAAAAAAATTCTCTACAAATTGAACTTTTGTAGATTTCAGGAATTTGATCCCAAACAATTATCAAACTTGTAAACTTTCTACATAGATGTCAACAATATACAGTTATATCGGTGAACACAGGATTGCTTTTAATTATTAAATAGTTATATATATATATAAAAATTATATATATAATTTATTATATTATATATATATATATATATGTTTGTGTATATATATACCTATATATATATATATATATATATATATATATATATATATATATATATATATATATATATATATATATATATATATACATGAACTTGAGTGCATATACACTGGCCTCAAAAAGTTAAGGTACAACCGGGTTTTTGTGTCTAATTTGCAAATGAATGAATGTAGAAACAAAAAATTTGGAGGATATGTGCATTAAATAGTTTTTTATTGAATGCGTCATAGAAATTTGTATAAGTGTATTGCAAAAACGATTTATAACAAAAAAAGCAATCTCTGCGGAAAAGTCCATTCTTGAAGAAAACAGCACATCACAGTGTTATGTGGTAAAATGGCATAAAAACAATACAAAAAATGGGTTCTAATAAGGAATGTGTCCACCCCTAACTTGAATGCATTGGCGGCATCGATTTCCCATGCTGTTTATTAAGTTGTCGGACACCGGAATAGGAAGCGAAGACCAGACACAGAGTAAGCCTTGTTTCAGCTCATGTAACGACCTTGGAGGAGGATTTAAAGCAGCAACCTCTCTGCCAAGATAGTCCCAAAGATGTTCTATCGGATTCAGGTCTGGAGATAGAGCTGGCCATTCCATTCGTTCCAAACCGTGATCCTCCAGATACTCCTCAACAATCCGAGCTCGGTGAGGTCGTGCATTATCATCCATCAGAATGAAGTCATTACCAATAGCAGCAGCATATGGATCAAGGGTCTCATCCCGATATCTAAGACCAGTTACGGTTCCTCCATGGAACACATGCAGGTCAGTGTGGCCACCGAGCGAGATCCCTGCCCAAACCAGGATTCCACCACCTCTATAACTGTGTCTTTCAACAGTGTTGGATTGATGGTATCTAGTGCGCTGTTCCCTCCAGATCAGTAGACGCCCTGAATCACTCTCCATTGTAAATCTGGACTCGTCTGTGAACAGCACAGAAGCCCATTGTTGCTGCGTCCAAGAAACATGTTCTCTTGCCCAGCATAAGCGGTTCCTTCGCTGTCGTCCGTTGGGGAACGCACGCAACTGGTCTTCTTGCATACAGACCTGCATTGTGAAGACGATTTCGCACCGTAGTAGCGGAGATTCTTCTTCCTGATGCTTGAAAGTGGTCTGCAACGAGCTGCGGCACAGTAGTGGTTCTTCTCCTTCGTGCCGAAAGAGCTAGAAAACGGTTTTCTGCAGGTGTTGTAGCTCGTGGTCGGCCTGGAACAGGTCTTCTGGACACAGAATCTTCGGATTGGTATTGATCCCAAAGTCGCTGAACAACACTACGAGACACATTGAGACGTCTAGCAGCATCAGCCTGCGACAATCCCATTTCCATTCATCCAACTGCCCGCCACCTTAACGAATTGGGTAAACGACGTCTCTGAGACATTTTCTAAACTCTATTGACTATTGTCACCGAAACTGCCAACAACTGTTGAAAATCAACACAACTTACACACAAAAGTACGAAAGCTTGATATTTGCATATTTTCTCTCACTCATAAATATACGTTCTTTTCTATAAAATAAAAGTTGTAGTAATCGTTTTTGCCTTAATGTTTTTAAAGTTCGTTATTATCATTCATGTAAACTATGCATTTTATTGTTACTGCCATTTTTTTTATGGTGAGCTTCGAAAAACATGTTGTACCTTAACTTTTTGAGGCCAGAGTATAATTATAATAAATCGAAGATTGATGGTATGGCATTGTGTTTTAAGAAGAAAAGTGTGAAAAAAGAAGTGTATTTTAATTTTATCTTTCAATGTTTGATTTTTATTTATTCCTAAAAAAGCCAATATAATTTGATTTTTCATATATATATATATATATATATATATATATATATATATATATATATATGTGTGTGTGTGTGTGTGTGTGTGACACATATACTCATAATATTGAGATTTAAAAAAAGATTTCGTGAAAATAATCTTGTTTTTTAGGAACCCATGTTTTTCTGATATTTCTTGTGACAAATAATTTTCTTGTTTCATACTGTAACGTCACGTCCCGAAAACAACAACAACATCTGGTGTCGGTTTCTTTGTAAATTCGACGCCCACACGTGCAATTTCCGATCCAGCGCAACCCCTGTTTGACCCCCGAGGAATCTAGCGACCCGACCGGAAGATGAGAGAGGAGAGATGCTTTGAACTTGCACGGGAGCGGTAACCAACGAAACCTCCTCTCACAAAATAGTGGACTCTAACAATCTAATTAATTTTAATAACTTTAATGTATCATTTGGTAAATAATTTTCAATAGTTGTGACGTAATAAATTCCATATTTTAATTCACCAAGAATACGCTACCGTTATTCTTTCAAACGTTACAGCTTAGAGTTTTGGTGGCAGCGCTTTGGGATAAAAAAGTTAGCATTCAGGACCCGTGAGAGGAGGAAAATTTTGGATTTTTACGGACGGACCGCAACGCAGGGAGAAAAAGAGATCTTCGGAAGCCGTGCTGCAAGTAAATTCAGCTTCGGAGAAGAGAGCGTCCTGCTCATAAAAGATCAAACTGATCTATAGTGTTAACGGCTAGTGTCGAAGGGGAAAGCGATTTTCGGAAGCCGTTCTGCGATTCAGCTTCAGCTTCGGAGAAAAAGAGCGTCCTGCTCAAAGATCAAACTGATCTATAGTGTTAACGGCGAGAGTGTCCGAAGGAAAGCGATTTTCGGAAGCCGTGCTGCAAGTAAATTCAGCTTCGGAGAAGGGAGCGTCCTGCTCATAGAAGATCAAACTGATCTACATCTACAGTGTTAACGGCGAGAGTGTCGAAGGAAAAGCGATTTTCGGAAGCCGTACCACTAGTGCACATAATTTGCTTCTGACAGCAAGCTGAGTACTTCAAATGGGTGAGTACTGTTATATTTTTGAGTTGCAAACTGCATATTGTATTAGGAATTTTGGTTAAAGTGTTCTTTAGAAATTTTGAAATACTTAGTGTTTTTCTTGCATGGGAACAGTGTTATTTTGTTTCTAGAGAATTGTAATTGTATTTCAAGCATTGTGTGCAATTTTAGCTTAAGATTTATTGTGTTTTAAGTCTCTTGAATGATTTTGATTATTTTTAGTGTTAAGTTTTTCTTTGTGTATTTCTGTGTATGCATGGGACCAGTGTTATTGTATTAATAGAGAATAGTAACAATAGTGCAAAATTTAGCGTGACATTTATTTGATATTGTTTAAAAAATGGCTTTCCTTGGTAAAGGGAAAAAGCAAGACATGTTGCAACTTGCTGAGGAATTAGGAATAAATGCCACTTTGAATATGACTGTCCCTAGCTAAAAATTGCAATCACTAACAGTGAAGGTTATGAAGAGGAATTTGTTAAAAATCTGTATGAGACTATCATTGCAAACGGAAAAAGATTGGAAGAGTTAGAAAGGGCTGAAAAAATGAGATTAGAGGAGTTAGAAAGGGCTGAAAAAAATGAGATTGGAGGAGTTAGTAAAGGAGCAGGCATTAAAAGAGAAAGAATTACAGCTGAAATTTGATTTAGAAAGGTTTAAAATAGAATCCGGATTTAGGGTAAACGATGAATCAAACGATTCTACAAATGCATGTTCTGTAACCTCTAATTTAAACTTAAAAATTGATCCCAGATTTCGATCCTAAGCAGTCAGATATTAGTTTATATCTAGTGATCTTTGAACGCCAGGCTAAAAGGGCGTCAATAGAAAAGAAAGAGTGGGTGGGGCAATTATTGGGTTTGTTACCCTAGAGATCGTGCAATTTATTGCTCGCGAACCGGAGGAACAAGCCGAAAATTACGATTATGTAAAGAAATTATTACTTAAAAGATTCAAGTTAAGTCCGGAGGTCTTTCGGCAAAAATTTGTCCAACACCAGAAAAAATCCGATAGCACCTGGAAGGATTTCACTTTTGAAATTACGAATTATCTAGATGAGTGGCTGATTGGCTTAGAAATAAATACCTTTCAAGATCTTAAAGATCTAATGGTGGTAGATCAATTAAAAAAACGCGCCAATGCTAGTATGAAAGATCATTTTTTAGATAATTGGGCAAACCTTAAATCAGCTACTCAAATAGCAGAACTCTTTGATAATTATGAGGACGTCCGAAAGGTAAATTCGAAACCCATGGATAGGTGGGGCAGAAATGATAAAATTTTGACATACTCAGGGATCAAGGAAAAAGAAAATAGATTTGGGAAAACTTCCCTAGATTAGGAGCTTCTGTTTCGGAGAGTACTAGAGAGAGAACTTTTGAAAAACGCGTGATACAAAGATGTTATCATTGCAATATGCCTGGACATATAAAAGCCGGTTGCCCTAAATTAATAAAAAACAAAACGACGGAAACTCTCAATAATATTGAAGGAAATGAAAACCCGGATTTTCTTAATTCATATACAACAAAGGGCTCTGTGAATGGTCACGAGATAGACATTCTTAGAGATACGGGAGCGACAATAGATTTAGTATGTGCAAAATACATAAATCCTTCTTCTTTCTCTGGTGAAAATGTTTGGGTAAAACAACCGTTAAGCCCAGAATTAGTTTGTTTACCTTTGGCGGTCGTGGAAATTTCCGGAAATTTTGGAACGGTGCAGACTAAGGCAGCGGTTTGTGGAAATCACTTAAATCAACACGGTCGATATTTGCTTGGAAATAAAACGGCCGAGCTAATAAAAGGAAATTTAGGCTATAATTTCCTGCCAGTCGAAATATTGAATGCTGTCCAAACAAGGTCTCAAGTCAAAGCGGCTAGAGAAGAAAGGGGAATAGATAGTGGTGATGCTAAAAAAGGGGAAGATGAGGTTATAATTGTTTCTTCGGATGCAGAGGACGAAATTTTAATACCTGCACTCCAGGAATATGTTCCGGAATTAGCGCTGCTAAGGGTTACGCGAGAAAATTTAATCCATGCTCAAAAAAATAGCGAGGAGATTAAACCCTTATACGAACAGGCAGCCAGTCAAGTGCAGGTTACCAATCAGGTTTATTCGCTAGAGAAGGAATTATTGGTCAAAAATCGTGAAGATAAGTTAGGTAACGTGGTGAAGTCAATTCTTTTAGCGTTACGAACTGTATCGCACGAAAGTACAGGGTATACACCGTCAGAGTTGGTGTATGGGAAAAATTTGCGAACCCCAGAGACGTTAGTAATGGAACATTGGATGGAACCGGAAGAAGAGGGTGATCTCGTCACTGAATATATGTTTAAGTTAATAAATAGATTAAAAAAGATGTCAAGAAGTAGCTATAAATAAAATGGAGGAAATGCAAGTTAAGCGGAAAACTTGGTATGACAAAAACGCAGTAAAACGTGAATTTAAGGATGGAGATTTAGTCCTAGTGTTAGCTACATCCAGAGCAAATAAATTAGCAGTGCAGTGGATAGGTCCTGGGACAATTTTAAATAAAATTTCGGAAACGAACTATTTAGTCGAAATCCCCGGCAGACGCGAAACATCTCAAATCTATCATATAAATATGCTAAAACCATATTACAAAAGGCCAGAACACGTTAACGTAATTATTAATGATGAAACAAAAACTCTCTCGCAGACCAGGAGTTAGAAATCCCATACTTAGAAAACAATTCTCTCATTTATGATTTCGAGGACGTAATCCAGGCTAGCGAGTTGAACAAACACCTTCACGACAAACAAATGGATCGACTGCGCGAATTATTAAATAAATACTCTAAATGTTTTTCAAACAATCCCGGTTTAACTAATCTGGTTGAACACGAAATCCAGTTAGTTAGCGATCAACCAGTTAGGACGAAGCCCGATCGAATGTCGCACCGACAAAATGAAATCTTAAAAAACGAAATTAACCGAATGTTAAAATTAGGAATCATTGAGGTAGGAGAATCGGATTACATGTCTCCTATGATTTTAGTTGAGATAGCTGGGAAAGAACCTCGTCCATGTATAGATTACAGGAAATTAAACGGGATCATTAGAACGGAATATTTTCCTCTTCCGAATATCGAAGAACGCGTAGAAAAAGTATCGGCGGCTAAATTTATTACCGTCTTTGACTTATCTAAAGGATATTGGCAAATACCTTTGAGTAAAACAGCACAGCGATACGCAGCCTTCTGTACTAGCTTTGGTACATACCGACCCCTAAGGATGAGTTTCGGATTAAAGAATGCTCCATATTTCTTTAGTAAACTCATGGCTGAATTACTTAACGGACTAGAGGATTTCGTTGTCCCGTATCTAGACGATATCGCAATTTTCTCAGATACTTGGGAGTCGCATATTAAACATATGGAAACGGTTCTGCAGAGAATAAAGAGAGCTAAGTTAACGATAAAACCTTCAAAGTGTAAGTTTGCGCAACAAAATGTCAAATTTTTGGGTCACATTGTGGGTCAGGGTTTTCGCACTCCTTCCGAGATCAAAGTTCAGGCTGTTCTAGAGTTCCCTACCCTCGCACGAAAACCCAAATACGTGCTTTCTTAGGTATAGCGGGTTATTACCAAAAATATATAAATCTGTTCTCGGTAATTGCTGCTCCGTTGACGGATGCGTTGAAGGGAAGAGCAAAAAAGGGAGAAATTAAGTGGACGACCGAGTGTGAAAACGCATTTCGAGAACTAAAAGGGAAACTAATTGATAAGCCCGTCTTGTACGCGCCAAATTTTGAACGAGAATTCATTGTTCAAACGGACGCTTCGAACGCAGGTATGGGAGCAGTTTTAACCCAATTAACTGAACAAGGTGAGGAGCATCCAATCCTTTACCTGAGTAAGAAATTTTCAGAGGTAGAGAAGCGTTATTGTACGACGGAGAAGGAATGTGCTAGTATTGTTTTCGCAATTAAAAGGTTACATTATTACTTAGATGGAAATTCATTTTTAGTTATGACCGATCACAACCCGTTGGTGTGGTTGAATAGAAATGTTAGTTCTAACCCTAGATTGATGCGATGGGCTTTGGCTTTGCAACCATATAATTTTAGAATTGTACATCGGTCGGGTAAAAGTCACAAAAAATGCAGATAGTCTCAGCAGATCGGTGATAGATAATTAGGGATTGTTAATAATGTTCTCTTGCTCATGAATAATAATTGTTGCTTATGTTTTTAGTTAAAGGTTAATAATTGTATTAAATTTTATTTATTTACTAGTACTGTATATCATATCGAATGGCGATGCGTGTCAAAAGATAAAGCCATGAAAAGCAAATGTATTAATATGCTTAATTTTGTGTACAGGGTTTTAAAATATACATGAGTATTTAGGTTACGCAAGAGACATATTGTGAAAAATATTTTGTGTGTAAGGTTGTACACTTCGCATATCATATCAACATGTCGTTAGTATAATTTTATTTAAGTATTGTGGCGAAGAATATTTTATGTGCAAGGTCTTACACTAGCATTTGATATAACATGTTAGTATAATTGATACTAGGCATTGTGATAGGAGTGTTTGTATTTTTATTTAATGTATAGTATGTTTTCTTACATTGATTACATTGCTATTTCGTGATATAGATTTGTGTAAGTTCCCTAGCAAGAACACTCACTCACTAGAAATAAGTAATTCCAAATTTAGTTCAGCGTTTTCTTTAGTAATTAAAATTGCAGCTCAGAAATATAGTGGTGCTTGATGAAGGGATGTGTCGGTAATCTGTCAGTTGTCTCATCGTCATCCCATTAAACTTTTCTCAACGGAAAAGTTCCATAAGAGAGGGCGAGAGCTGTAACGTCACGTCCCGAAACAACAACAACATCTGGTGTCGGTTTCTTTGTAGATTCGACGCCCACACGTGCAATTTCCGATCCAGCGCAACCCCTGTTTGACCCCGAGGAATCTAGCGACCCGACCGGAAGAGAGAGAGGAGAGATGCTTTGAACTTGCACGGGAGCGGTAACCAACGAAACCTCCTCTCACAAAATAGTGGACTCTAACAATCTAATTAATTTTAATAACTTTAATGTATCATTTGGTAAATAATTTTCAATAGTTGTGACGTAATAAATTCCATATTTTAATTCACCAAGAATACGCTACCGTTATTCTTTCAAATGTTACAATACCGATACAAAAGGACAAAAAAAAAAAAAAAAGGATATGTAAAAATAACAGAATAACTGCAGATCCCTCCCATCAATAATCGAACGCAGACACCCCCCTTCCGCGTTTTCTAATTAAACACGGATTCGCTTTCTCCATTAATTAAGCTTAATGAAAGGCACGGCTTGACGTCCCGCTTTTCCCTTTTCCAAAACTTCCTCCATCTTGTTAAGTGAAGAATCCGGATAACGATTGCATCTTCATTTGTTACGTTCAGAAATTCAGAGACTAACGACTAAACTTTGCTACGGGAACGACATCAAAATGAATGGTTGCAAAAGACTGGTTTAAATCAAGACATACCTCGAGCTATTCAATCCTTCGATCAGAATAAGTTGTCGGTTGTATCATATTCAAACAATGAGATTAGAACGATTCGTTGTTTTAATTTAATACAGGAATCACTTTCAACGCAATAACTGTTTATAATTTTTACTGCATTTTTTCATTTGATTTAATATATTCATTTCGAAAGCTTGGGAGCCTTGATTTTTTTTTAACGTAAATTATTACTTTTTTATCAAACGATTTCTTACATTTTTGTTTATATGTTTTTTATTCGAATTTTAGTAATGAAAACCGGATTATAGAGAAGTGTTACATAATAAGGAATATATCAGTAAGAAGTATATGAGGATTTTAAGAATGGAAAATAACCCTTGGTGGAGTAATTTTTCACTATAATCGATCAGTCAATGAGTTTAAAAAGCTGAAAATTCGATTTGTACAATAAATAAAATTACTCCTCTTTTTCAGAAGTTAATTTATTTTCGACCGTATTTTTTTTCTTTATTCAGTAAACATCTTATCTTAAAATTGATTTCTCACATCAAAAGAATCATATTTAGAGCTTCTAGGTCATTCGTCACATACTAAAGAATAACATTTATTATTATCAGAATATGAAAAATAAAATTCCTTGAATAAAGAGAAATGTAGAGACAATTTTCTGCGGTTTTTAAAATTTTTTTTTTACTCTGAAAATATCAAATTTATGTTTGTATTAAGAAATACTAGTTTCATAAATCTGTTGCCTAATAAATAATATAATATTTTTCTTTAATTTTATTTTTGAAGGAAAAAAAATGATTAGCTACGCATAAATATCTCAATAAAAGAAAAAAATATTTTTATTCAAAAGGAACGAATATATAAATGACTACTTAGCATAAATATCATACAAGTTGATGAAATACTTTTATTAATTAAGAATAGTTTTAGCTTTAAAAATTGATCTCAACGTTTTTTTTACACGAATTGTATTCTGAAAGGTTTTGAAATTGCTCTTAGAATAATCTTTAGAAAAGAGCAAAAAGGTTTCTGTTCCACTTACAGAACACATATGTGATTTGCTTTTAATTTTTATTGGGATTTAAAATACTACTTGTCTTCGTGCTTTAGGTTTTTAGCCTAAATATAAAAGCTGAATTGAACATACAGTGCAATAAAATTGTATGTATTAAATAACAAAATTATCATTCAATAATAAAACGCGCAAAAAATTACACGGTAAAAAAAAGATAAAGTATATGAATTTATGCAATAAAACTGTGTGAGTATAATACAATAAATAATGAAGTCTCAAAATATTTAAAATTATGAAATACCAAATTTATTTTATTAATAACTTCTAACAAAATATGCACACAAGATTACAAATTTCACTTACTATTATTTATAAATGCGATGTTTACAATATTATAACATGATGAAATTATATGCAGAATATAAATATACAGATACATGCACAATTAAAATACTGCAACTCTCGAACATTCAATATATTCTTTAAATAAGTATGAAAAACAAGAAAAAGTTTATAAATTTGAAATCAAATTATTTTTTAATGAATTGAAGTATATCAAAGTAAAATTATTTTATAAGTTCTTATTGATAATGCAAAATGATTTTCCGAACAAAATGTAAATAATAATAATGGACAAAATTAACGCTTTTCAGGACTTCGGACGGAGAGTTTAGCACACGCAGGAAAAACAAGAATCACAGTACAGTGTACATCGCTGTTTTTTAAACTCTATTTATACTGACATAATGAAGCATATTGTTCAAAATAACGGGAAAGCTGTATAGTAACTTACTTTATTACTGAGAGTTGCGAAGTTTTAATTTTCATAATTTAAGAATAAACACTAGAAATTTAACTTTATATTGTACGAATAGAGCTTCATCACAGTTTAATCTATCCTCCATATATCAATCAAATTTTAACTTCTCGAAGAAAATGATAAAACAAATTGCTATACATTCACCCTAATCGTTTTTCTTGAGAATCCTCTAATGTGTCATGTGTGTGTGTGAAGCTTACTTTTTAATTAATAATAAAAAATAAGCAAACAACCTCTATATGCAATTAAAAATGTAATGGACTCGATAATAATGCAAAAGGTACTTATTATGGAAGTTTATTAATAAAATACTTCAAGGCAGCATTGCATTCCCCCCCTTTTTTTTAGTTTTTTAAATATTTGAACTATATATAAAAGCAAATTCAGTACACATGAATTACTGATCAACAAACACTCTTTGAAATGCAATAAAAATTTTCAACAGGATAATGAAAAAAAAAAAGAAATCAGATATGATTAACCGTGTTTGATGTTAAAACTGGTTCATATATAATATCCGTATTTCTATTACAATATATAAATATTCCTACAACGATAGAAATGAGAAGTAGTCCACTCAATAATGCAATGCCCCCAATAGCTAAAGGCATGATCACAAAATGTGGTTCATCAACACGAATGTTCATAACTGTAGTATTTTTTATTCTTAGAGTAGTAAATTTCACAATCAATTGAGTGGTTGTCTCTTCAGATATGTTGCCAATAATGTAATCAGTAACTGTAATGTTGGAGTTATTCAGTTTCGTATCTATTGGGCTATTCCCTTCCAGGAAGACAGCATTTTCTTCCTTTTTCATTTGCAAGCTTCCTTCACTCGAAAGACCTTCACAACAAAAATAAAAAACAATGTTAGCTCCAAATACATACAATTTCCGAAGTATAGTAGAGTTATTATTAAATAAAAAGTGGAATTTTAAATTAAATTTTTCACTCAGAAAGAAACTTTAGTTGAAATATAACATTTTACTTTGTTTATGAGAACTTATTATTCATAACATTAAAATACTCTATGGTTTAATTTAACTTTTAACGTAAAAAATTCTTATGCAAATTTTATTTATAAAAACATGTCAGTATGAAGGTTGTTCATATTAGTTTTAAAAATTCAGTACGGCAGTAGTCTTCAAAATGAGTTCCACGAAGCATACCCAGGGGGTTCCATAAGTCAGAATAAAAATTCAAAAAGTAAACAATTAATACGTACACATTAAAAAAAATCACGTTCTCTATGGAGTCCATACGACTACAAGTATCTAAAGCCATGCTTCACCACGCAGGTCCCACCGGAGTAAACTATTCCACGCCTGATAGCCTCTCCTTTTAGTAACTTCCGACAAATTTTATCGCTATATAATAAAAGAATATTAAAACTTTTTTTCCCTATATGTTGTGAATATTCTTTTGTTTAAGATCCTGTATTCCCCAAAATAATTTTATACTCGTTCGTGCAATGTTGTGCGAAACTAAAGGGAATGAGTTGGATTATACAGTACAGCACTTTTTGTAACGGGGGGAGTGAACCGCCCATAAGAGAACATTTTCAAAAACCTGTAAAAATAATACTAGAACCTAACACCAGAAAAATAATATTTTTCTCAAAGGAGTAAACCACGCATGAAGGAATTAATCAGAACATTTGCGAATGAAACTGAATGGTCAACTTATCCACATATCACCAGGTTCGACGTTAAAATCTAAACTTTAGATTACAAATTTATAGAATACTGCAAAAGCTTCTTAAACAATTATAAACATTTGAAAGACATTTTTAACAATGTATTTAAGCTCAAAATATTTCTCAAAGTATGTAGCAACAAAAACAAATTAGAAACAAATAATTATAATGCTACAGAAAATAGTTTAAATAGACCCAGACTCCGACAGTTTGAAGTTGACAGTTTTTGTGAATTACATTAATGTCATGTTCAAAATTTTTAATAAGAAATACAACATTTTCTTTAAAACTGTATTCACATAAAGAACCCATAATATATATGTGGATCTATTTTAAATATTATCCTAAGATTTATTCTTCTAAAATACTTTTTTTTATGTGCAACTTCTTTCCTCTCGATTGTTGAATTTTGTGGGAGTGATTTCGTCAAAAGGGACGGAAGTGGGTAACAGGAAATGACGTAAGCGCGCGCTATTTGATTTGCCAATGAGCGCCCGTGATGGTGTCTGTTTCTTACCCTCGCATCGGGTCCTACTCTAGTCGTTTTTTTTTATATTGTTAAAGTTAGCATTTCAAAAGATTCGAATTCTTATTAAGGATAAACTTACGATCCTTACGCTCAATTGTCAAAGTCTCAGGACTCGATATGTAAGAAATCTGAGGTTAATTTATGTGTGGAAACTTTTTTAATTATATTTACTCTTAAGCAAATGACAAAGTTCAACATTCTTAAGAAAATACGAGTAAGTAATATGGAATTATTCGAATAAATATTTTAGTGCGTATCTTTTTCATACGTTGAGGTTAATTCCTGTCGTTGTCAATATAATATTTTTAATTGTGATTAAAAAAGGTTTCTCAAATTAAAATAAAACTAACTGATTAATTACACGGGTAATTTTGATTTTCTCTAATATTTCTAATTTTTAAACATTTACGAAGCTAATTAAATTGTCATGATTTTGTGATTTGCAGAGATGGGTAAATCCGGAGTAGAATATATGCGAAATCTAACTCTAGTAGGTTTTTTTATATTGTTAAAGTTAGCTTTTCAAAAGATTTGAATTCTAAAACTCGATTTCGTTTTCTTACTCCACTTCGCAAATACCAGAAAGTCTTATTCAGGATAAACTTAGATCCTTACGCTCAATTGTCAAAGTCTCTGGGCTCGTTGTGTATGAAATCTGAGTTTATATTTATATATGTAAATTATATTAATAATTGTAAATTATATTAATAATTATATTACTGTTAAGCATCTGGCAAAGCTCAACATTCTTAAGAAAATACGAGTAAGTATTATGGAATTATTCGAATAAATATTTTAGTGTGTATCTTTTTCAAACTTTGAGGTTAATTCCTGTCGCTGTCAATAAAATTTTTTTTTAATTGTGATTAAAAAAAGTTTTCTCGACTAAGAAAACTAACTAATTAATTACTCGGGTAATTTTGATTTTCTCTAATATTCCTAATTTTTAAACATTTACCAAGCTCTAGTTAAATTTTCATGATTTTGTGATTTGCAGAGATGAGTAAATCCAGAGCAGTATACATGGGAAATTAGAAGTAAAAAAAACGTGAAGAAAAATTAAAAACTGGAGAAGTAGAGCCGAAAAAAATTGCACATAATTAAATATTTTTGATAAAAAAAAATTGCATTACTCCTAAATAAAATTTTCATTAAAGATAAAATTATTCAACAGAAAATATTTCAAATCATACTCGATTCAAAACTCAATTCAATCTCACTCCATTTAATCATACTCGATTCAATCACATTAAAAATCATGGGAAGCGAGTGATAGTTTGTTTTTAAAAGAGCAGAACCATCTTCGGTGTATGGTAAAAGTACAAAATGCAGAAAATCTTTTAATTTTTTGAACCGTTAGATTCGGCCACCGAAATTCCTGTTTGCCCATTTTCAAGTCTATTGTATCCACTTTTCCCCATATTGAACAAGAGTAAATATTTTTGATAAAAAATTGCATTACTCCTTATGTTAAATAAATAAAATTTTTATTAAAGATATAATTATTCGATAGAAAATTACTTCCAATCATACTCGATTCTTTTTTTTCAGAATTTAAGTTACTATTGCGTATTTACCACGATAACATGTCAGATGTTACACATCATATGCGACTACTGTAAGGCTCGGTTTTTTTTGCTTTTTTGAATGGAATTTCTCTGAAATATCTTATAACTTTATAATTCTTGAGTTGACAAAGTTTGAAGACCACTGGTCTATGACATGGATGCTAAATATAAGCTACTTATAACATATGTAAATTATGATTTTTTTTTAAAATAAAAGAAAAGAAAACTTAATTAATAAATAGCAAATGAAAAAGAATAAAAAGAATAATATTTTCTCAAAAGCAAATGCAATAACTGCTATTTAAAAATTCTGAAGCACAGATCAATTAGAAGAACACAGAAACATTAGTATTTTAGTCATATATTTAAATTCCACTCTTATATTTCTATCAAATACCATATGAATAGGTTTAACCGGTTAGCCATTTCAATCTAACGGTTTCAGTATAATGGATGCCTTCATTATACAAGTTTTGATTACGAAGAAAACTGATATGTGTGTATGCAATGATGTTACGTTTTGAAGCCATTTATTCGAGTTACTTTCTTCAGTTTTTGAAAAATGCTTTCTTATTTATTTCTTATTTCTCCCTTTATTTTTTTATTTTTAAAGCTCATTTTTATACCCGGCATATAGCGCGCTCCTTTAAATTTCGATGATATTTTTAGTGTGCGCCTTACATGCCGGATTTTATGGTATATACTTGTAATACTAACACATCATTAATAATTTTTTTAACATTAAATGTAAATAAAAAAAAATAACGTTGACATTCCTTCTTAGCCTAACAAATACAAGATATGAATAAGTTTTTGTATTTTGCCGAAATCTAATAGCATTATTTTTTTACTGCGTGGAATATGACGTGTATACTTTTTTTTTCTTAGTATTTTTGGTCTTCTTAAAATAAATAAGATGTTCATTGTTTTACCAGAAAAATATTTATGTTCCCGAGAAGGTATAGAAATAATGTTAGCAACCGAAAAACCAAAGACATGTATACGAGATAACATCACTAGGCATTCAGGCCAATAGGGTGCAATTGTGGAATCGGCCGCGTCTCCGCTAAATTTAGAAAAATTGCAAAAAGCGACTTTTGCTTCACTGGAAAACAAATTCAGAAGGTTTACTAGATTTAGCGCATTTATCGATTTGGCGAGAAAACACTTGGCGCGAGATGCGGCTGATTCGACAAAACAACAACAAAAAAAAGTAGAAAAGAAAAAATAAGCCTATCGATAACGAATTTCTACAACGGATGTTCGTTCAGAATAAGACAAGATTACGAAACATTTTTTCAACCAGAAAAAGAAAAATTTGATAAAAATTATATGTTGCTTAATTTTTAGAAATTATGCATTATTGGAATTAAAATTTAACCAACATCATCTAAATGCTGTTTCCATAATATATGCCGTAGAGCCTTTATTTTACACTTAATTCTTCAGACATATTTCTGAACAAAATGTATACTGTTATATACATTTTATGAAACAGTATTTAATAAAGAAATGAGTTTTTAATGTTTAAAAAGAATAAATTTTTAAAAATGCATTCAGTTTATATACAATGGGCCACAAAAGTGTTCGTACACTTGCAATTTCTTATAAAATTTAATGTTTTCGACCAATAAAAATTAATATTTTGTAATTGTAATTTTTTTATGATATCTGCAACTTGTTCTTAATGGAATGACATAATTATTTGTTTAAAAATAGTATAACTATTTTTTTAAAAAATTAATTATCAAAAAGCTACTAAAAATTACGCCACCAAAGTCTTCGTACACTTAACAAAAATCTCAACTTAGCTTTAAATATTGTATTTCTTTCTTAATTTAGTACTTAGTAGAATATCTTTTAGTGTCCACAACAACTTTTAACTTTTTTTTTTTAATCAGTTTTTTTGTAATTTCTGCATCGATTTTCCACCATTCTTCTGTGATTATTGTTTTTACTTCCCATTTTGAATTTATTTGTCCCGTTTTCTTTTTTTTTATAAGTATCTCACCAAATATGTTCTACAGGGCTAAATAAAATAATTGAGGAGGCTTTTTCATAATTTGGGGATAGTTATAGAGAACCAGTGGCGTACATTGAGAGCAGTGCACTTGGCGTCATTACCATGTTAAAAAATTAAGTAGTCTCCTATATCCAAATTTCGAGCGGATAATTTAAAATTTCTGTTTAAAATAATTAAATAGAGCTCATGATTCATAATACCATGAAAAAATACCAAATTACCTAATTCTGAAGCCAATTTACACCCCCACACCAAAACACTTCTACCTCCATGTCTTATTGATTCAACTAGATTCTTGGAATTAAGTCTCAGAAAATTCAAAATGGACAACAAATTGATTGGGATGGCACACAATTCAACATTTTTGGTTCCGATGGGCCTATAATAGCTTGTAAATGAAAAAAGGAGTTTAATCCCATGAATTTATGTGGAACAAGAACTCCTTCACTTCCATACTTCAGCATGGAAGTGAAGGTGTTCTGGAGTGGGGATGTAAATTAGCCTCAGAATTAGGTAATTTGGTATTTTTTTCATGGTATTATGAATCATGAGCTCTATTTAATTATTTTAAAGAGGAATTTTAAATTATCCGCCCGAAATTTGGATATTGGAGACTACTTAACTTTTTAACATGGTAATGACGCCAAGTGCACTGCTCTCATTGTACGCCACTGTTGTCTCTATTACTGTCCCCAAATTATGAAAAAACCTCCTCAATCACTTTATTTAGCCCAGTAGAACATATTTGGTGAGATTCTGAGGTAAAAAAAAAAGAAAACGTGACAAAAATAAATACAAAATGGAAAGTAAAAACAATAATTACAGAAGAATGGTGGAAATATATGCAGAAAAAAATTACAAAAAAAAACTCATTAAATCTATACCACGACGCCTAAAAGTTGTTGTGGACACTAAAAGATATCCTACTAAGTACTAAATTAAGAAAGAAATACAATATTTAAAGCTAAGTTGAGATTTTTGTTAAGTGTACGAAGACTTTGGTGGCGTAATTTTTTAGTAGCTTTTTGATAATTAATTTTTTAAAAAATAGTTATACTATTTTTAAAAAATTAATTATGTCATTCCATTCAGAACAAGTTGCAGATATGATAAAAAAAATTACAATTACAATATAATAATTTTTATTAGTCGAAAACATTAAATTTTATAAGAAATTGCAAGTGTACGAACACTTTTGTGGCCCACTGTAGATTTAAAATTAGAAAATGTCATAAAAATTCATTAATTTTAACATAATTTTTTTAAAGTTGAAAATACAGTGCATTTCCTGGACAATTCTTTTTTTTTTTCGTGCTAACCTTGCTTTTCTTTTTGATGGGTAAAACTTATATAATATAAAAAGATTTACAAAAATGGGTGAACAACTGCTTTTTTTAAATAATATAGAAAAGTTTATGAATTTAAAGTTTTGTTTTATATGATTTTTAAAGTACATTTATTTTTCTTTACGTAATGTGTGTGAATTCGACTATGTAGAAATTCAAATAGAAAATATTCAGCTGATGTGGAATTAATCAGAATTAGATTTCAGTGAACTCTTAGAATTTTACTGCTTCAACACATTTTAAAGACAAATGTCAAAAAAACGGTATAATACATACATTGTAATATTTTGAAATTAAAAAAATATATATACATACTATATCGTATTTCTTTTCGCGCCTTTTCTTGTCATTATTCTTTCTACGAAATGGAAAATTACATAATATTTCTTTATATTTACAAAAAGGTCATGACTGCAATTAAACTCTTAATAAAATTCTAAAGTATAAGAACATCTATATTTTAATAGTGTCACTGCAATGATTTCATCAGAAATGAAACGTGTAAATATCTTTTATTTTAAAAGCTTTCATTTGCAAAATAAATTCAATTTTTGATGTGGTTATGCAAACAATAAATGTTTTTGAATATTATTAGTAAAAATATAGATATCTGAATATATATAGTATAACATTTAATTGTAAAAAAAAAGATTTCGGCCATTTGGTGAGAAAAAAAGTTGAGAATTCCAAATTTATTACATCACTACTTAATTCAGCAAAATTCAAATGATTATTAAAAAATATTTAATACATGAGAATTGAAAACTTAAGGAAGAATATTTTTAAGAAAACGTAACTCATCCACTAGAAAAATAAATTGTTTTAAACAATGGATAAACATAGCTGACTTCGATCTTTTTAATCATTAAAAATATTGTATTGTATATATGTATATATAAAGTTAATTAAAAACTTAAAACACAAATATATTTTTTCATTTATAAATCCGCACGAAATTAAAACCAATATATCTGTTAAAATAAACTTAAGTCAGAAACATGTATGTGTAATCTAAAAAAAAAAATGAAGCACTTTTATAAATTAAAATATATAAACTTAGTAAAAAAGAAAATATATTTTATGCAAATTCATTTGGGAAAATACATTATAAGCCACTTACAAAGCAATGAGATTGAAGTCCAAAAGACAAGAATCAAATTATCCATATGTTTCATCTTTCGGAACTATATTGCTATTTAAAACTCGGAATACATTCTTCCACTAAGTACAGCTGCAAATAAAATATTAATCCAATCCTTCAGTTATTTAAGAGGGGGGCGAATAAACAGGAAATGATTGAGTACAAGCTTTCGTTATTAGAGAATAAAGTGCATTCTATAAAAACTCATTCGTTTTTGAATAGCGAGAAGTTTCGATTTCGAACTAGGTGATAAATTTTCTATTCGTTTGTTCTTAAGGGTTGCAAGATATGTGAAATCTGTCATTTTTTCTTTCCCCTTCAAGTATTTTATTTACTTAAACTGCTAGTGATAAGTTACAACTGAGATTATAACCGTCAAACAATAATATGTATTATATATACAGTAGTTTGTATTATATTACTTAATTTTTTTTCCCATTATAGACAGGTTTATGCCTTCATAAAGTATTTTTCTGAGGTGTATCTGATGAAGTAAATTACTATTTACATTTTCATGTTGTGAATGCCTTCCGTCTATTCCTTCATAAAGTACATATTTTTCCTCTGTACGGGTGTTTGGGCAGTTTCTTTTCAGTTGTATTCTCAAGCAAACAATACATGCAAGTGCAGTACAATATTTTCTGAGAAAACACTCATACATATACTTTTTTTTTAATTTCATTCGCGATAAACCGGCATTTTCACAAACTCGGTCCACAATAGGCCGAATTTTCGGGACTCTGAGAGATTTTTTAAAAAAAGAAACTGTCTGTATAAACCATTTATTTTTTCTTGCGATTTCTGCTTGGTCTTAAATAACAAAAAAGAAATTCTGTTCTTCGAAAATACCATAAATCAATAGCATAAATTTTGAAAAATATATAAATTAACAGCATAAAATTTTAAAAATATATAACATAACAGCATAAATTTATTGAAGAGTAGCAATAAACCCATTCTTCGTTCAAGCGAATTTTCGAATCATAAGTCCCACCCAAGATCGAAATTCTAACCATTTTCGGTGCTTTGTGCCGACTTTGAAGCTTCTTTTCTCATTCTTAATGCATTTTAATATTTTAAATTTTTATTTTCCCAAATTCTCCAGTATTTTTATTTTATATTTAAAGCATTTAATCTTAACAAAGGGCAAAGGTCAATCATTTACAGTCTCTCAAATACCTACTAATATGTGGTTGTAGCTCGAAAGAGCTGGGTACTCAAGTCATCCACCAAACGATATTTTTTCTGTTGTATTCTCAAGCAAACAATACATGCAAGTACAGAACAATACTTTCTGAGAAAACACTCATACTTACTCTTTTTCAATCTCATTCGCGGATAACCCGGCATTTTCACAAACTCGGTCCACAATAGGTCGAATTTTCGCGACTCTACTGTATTAGCAAACTGAGAGATTTTTTAAAAAAAGAAACTGTCTGTATAAACCATTTATTTTTTCTTGCGATTTCAGCATGGTCTTCTTAAAAAAATAAAAAATAAGTTTTGTACTTCGAAAATACCATAAATCAATAGTATAAATTTTGAAAAATATATAAATTAACAGCATAAATTTTGAAAAATATATAAATTAACAGCATAAATTTTGAAATATATATAAATTAACAGCATAAATTTTGAAAAATATATAAATTAACAGCATAAATTTATTGAAGAGTAGCAATAAACCCGTTCTTCGTTCAAGCGGATTTTCGAATCAATAACTCATCAAAATCTCTATAGCTACATAGCTTGCTTAGAATTTTTTAATACGGGCTCATCTCCAATTCGGTGCAGATGACATATTCAAAATTAAAAACAATTATAATAAACACCCTTTAATAGTGTTCAAAATAATGTTCAGAGCATTTTTGAAAGAATACTTTTTTGCGAAAAATTAATCGAAAGAGAATCGTAATTCTGCAACAAAGAACAAACAAATAAATGCAAAAATTATAAATCATTGATATTAGTCATACGTTACTAAGTTAAACTCAAAGTTTGGATCAGTGGCATAATGGAAAATATAATACCCCCCCTGAAAAATAAGGTTTTGGGCCCCAAACTGGATCTTACAAAGGGTAAGTACTTAGCATCAGTCAGGTTTTGGGCCCTCCGCGATGCGGAGGTGTACGTTCCGCCACTGGTTTGGAGCATGCTTCATGTATTTTCTAGAAAATCAGATATATTCTGGACACTTAATTCAAGTGACTAAGACAGTACGTGTACTTAATCACTTTTTACAAATATGCAACATTTTTTTTGTAATCAATTTTGGACAATAGAATTAATATTTATTTAAAATACTAAATTTTTGATTTTCCAAAATTTAAAAAAAAAATGTCGATTAACTTTTTAAAAAGTGATGCCCTTTTGTACATGAATAAAAAATTGATACTTCAAAAATGTGATACGGACAAGGGGTTTCAAATTTTGACTGTGAAAGCAATTGTAACATTTTCTTCAAACAAAATTTCTGATATTTTTGAAATATCACTAATCTTCAAATGTTTGAAACACTTTCGTTTCTCACTGTCTAATGTACACGATACAAAATTAAGTCTTTCATCTATTAATTACTATAAAATACGTTGCTTCTAATTATAACTTAATCTTAAGAAAAATAATGATAAAATCCAGTTTGTGCTCTCAACAATAATTAAGTATCTGTTTAAATTCAATCAAAATCCCGTCTTCTAACTTATTACTAATTGTTACATGTCTCTAAACGATGTTATTTGTCAATTCTTATATCTTGAAACGTCTGATGTATATTCAGCGGCGTAACGGAGAATATTAGGCCTCGCCTGCAAAGTCAGATTTTGAGCCCAAAGCCAAATCTTACAAAGGGTACATACTTGGTGTCAGACAGACTTTGAGCTTCCTCCCTTCGCACGATGCGGGTGTGTACGTTACACCACTGTGTATATTTTACATTATGGAAGGTATTCATTCTTTTGAGAGATAATTTTAAAATTCCCTATATTAAATTACTTTTACTTTAGTTTTCAGACATTATAAGATCGACTGTACCCTAAACCAATAAAATAGGAAAAATATGCGAAGAACATTTTAAGTCACCAATGGGATACATACGTAAGAAAAATATATTCAAATTATATGAAATGAATTTTAAAAAAAATGACTTCAAATTTTAATAGAAGGTAAAGCAATATATTTTATATAACAAATTATTGACTTTATTATAATTTTTTAACTCCGATTATGCAAGGCAATCAACTAGGACAGAGGTTCTTAAACTGTGGTTCTTGGACCCCTGGGTTCCCTAGCGCCTTTCTAGGGGTTTCGCGAAGGTCTCTCAGTCATTGTTAAGATTTCTCTCTTTTACAGACTCTGAAAGGCCTCGTGGAAAAACTAAAAGATATGCCATCCTACACTAGATCACTAAAAGCTCTGCTAGAACTTGTATTTCTATCGGAATGCAACACCAAGAAAGACAAGAGATAGCAAAACAAAATTTATTTTGTAGATAACATGTAGACGAAGTATCAAATGATTAAATTTATAGACTTCTGTGAAGTGTGGTTTCTGCCAGAATGACATGGGGTTTTATTAGAATAAAAAAATAAATAAAGTTCACAAAATGTTCAACAGATGGCGCTTCATCTGATAAGAAAAGCAATAATTAGCATAACAAATTAAGACAAAGCAAAGATGATGTTCTTTACAGGAAATGCTCAATATGTTCACCATCATTCCTCAACAATAGCTGCAGTCTAGGAATAATGTTGTGAACAGCACTGTAAAGCATGTCCGGAGTTATGGTGAGGCATTGGAGTCGGATGTTGTCTTTCAGCATCCCTAGAGATGTCGGTCGATCACGATACACTTGCGACTTCAGGTAACCCCAAAGCCAATAATCGCACGGACTGAGATCTGGAGACCTGGGAGGCCAAGCATGATGAAAGTGGCGGCTGAGCACACGATCATCACCAAACGACCTGCGCAAGAGATCTTTCACGCGTCTAGCAATATGGGGTGGAGCGCCATCCTGCATAAAAATCGTACATTCCAGCAGGTGTTTATCAGCCAGGCTGTGGGGATGATGTGATTCTGTATCATATAGGCGTACCGCTCACCCGTCACGGTAGCAGTTACAGAACCAGAATCACGCATTTCCTCGAAGAAAAAAGGCCCGATAACGGTAGATGTGGTAAATCCAACCCATACCGCGACTTTCTCGTAGTGCAATGGAGTTTCCACGACAGTTCTAGGATTTTCAGTAGCCCACATTCTGCAGTTGAGGGTGTTGACAGACCCTCGGAGCGTGAAATGAGCTTCGTCGGTCCACAACAAGTTACTCAACCAATCGTCATCTTCCGCCATCTTTTGAAACGCCCACACCGCAAATGCCCTCCGATTCACGGAATCGCCAGGTAACAATTCATGATGCCGATGGATTTTGTACGGATAGCATCGGAGGATACGCCTAAGTGCCAACCAAACAGTAGTGTATGGAATGCCGGTGCGACGTGCGACTGCACGGGCGCTGACTTCCCCGTGCATAGATGAACCCGCTACAGTCTCCATTTCATCCTAAACCGTCTCAGCAGCATTCCGCCGTGTGCTCGGTCGGCCACTACGGGGTCTATCGTCTAAAAAAACAACCCGTCGCTTCGAACTTCGAAATCATTCTCGCCACAGCTGCATTTGTCAACGGACCTTTACCCCTTCGAATCCCCTTCGTATGGCGATAGGAACGTAACGCTGCACTAGCACATTTCCCATTCTGATAATACAGCTTCACTAACAGTGCCTTTTCAGGTAACGTCAACATGCTGCGACTGCTGGTGCAACTGATTCTCTCTCATGACAGTCCCTTTTCTACACGATTTTCATGCGCAGTCACTGACGTTTTGTTGTCCAGCGCCATCTGTCGGACATTTCGTGAACCTTTTTTTTTGTTCTAATAAAACCCCATGTCATTCCAAGCATGTGTGTCAATTTTTACCTCTCTATCTACATTATTCCATGATTTATCAATTTTTCAAATTTTTTTATACTGACTTTTTGATCACCCGGTATAACATCTATTGCAGGTGTTACAGAAGATCTCTCATTTCCTTATAGAATTAATCATAACTCTATTTTTACTGCAGAGGCTTTGGCTATTTGTCAAGCTATAGATGATCTAGCGGTTTCAAATAAAAATCTGCTATATTATCTGATAGTCTCTCTGTTCTCTATGCCCTTCAAAATTATTCAATCAAGTCACATAGTGTTATTCACAGATTAGCTAGCAAGATCTACATACAATCAAAATATACCAATCAGTTGATTCTACTTTGGACTCCGGGACACTCTAACATACTATGGAATGAGCAGGCGGATTATCTCGCAAGATCTGTCACAGAGTCTGACGTTTATATCGAATGGATTGCCTCAGAAGACATCAATAAAAAATATACCAGGAAAGATTTAAAAAAGCAAACGATAATTTTTTTTCAAGCAAATATTTTGAAAATTTGGGCAATATTCCAAGTATTAGCATCATCTATAAGTGGACCAATAATAGAAGAGAAGAAATTCTATACACTCGAATCTTTAGCAAAATGATCATCACTCCAGGGCGTCTTCACAAATTTATCTGATAATGCAATCTGTAGATCTTGTAATTGCATAAATGACTTGGATCACATCTTATTAAGCTGCAATAGATACACTGACCCTCGAAATCATCTAAAATCATTTCTCAAAATTGATCTTCATTGCAATACCACTTTCAAAGAACTATTGGAGAAAGCTATATCAAACAGATCAACGTTCAAATTTTTTATTCAAAAGATGAAATATTTTGATATAATTTAACAGGTTAATACCTGTTAGTCTACAATGGGATAATAGCCTTTGTCGCTCCGTATTCCACACAAAAATATTAACTGTAACTATCCAATCAGAACTACTATTACGTAATAACCACTGCCAGTATAAAAGCAAAGGTCTTGTGTAATCGCTCTTCTCTTTTGTCTACCTGCCTTCATCATGTAATCAGCCTGCTGCAACGCTTTCTAAGTTTGTCTTTGTGTTTGTGCTATGATGTTTGCTTCTTGTATGTGTAATGCCGTCCCTACTGGATATTTATGTGTTTCCGGATGTGAATAAAAAGGAATAACGATTTACATTAGTGCCTCTTCGATAATACCGTACTCGACCATGCTCCACGTAACACAGAAAATCACACCACCGGCCACACCCTATTTTTGGCTCGCTACAGAAAATAACATCCACTCGCCACGTCTTATATATAGTTTTACCACGCTCCAGAAATATTATAAAAATATTTCATTTATGTAACACTATAACGATTAATACAGTGACACAAATATTATGCTCTTTGTTTTTATCATGTGTGATAATGAAAAACAAGAAAAGAAAGCAACCAGAAAAAGCATTTCACTGGAAACTAAAATGCAAGTGATTGGAAGATTAGACTCTCGTGAACGTCAATCACAAATTAGTGCTGCATTGAATTTGGCAACTTCAACAAGATGCCTTCTTGACAAAAAAGCAGAAAATTGGAAACCCAGAATAAACTGAATGATCTGACTGACTTAGAATTTTATTTTTTATATGTATATATTCGTTTATATTGTTTTTATTTTTGTAAGAAATAAATGTTTGGTTTTATTTTTTTTATTAAAAAAACATAATTATTAAATTTAATACCTAACCAATTTTTTATCCATCTTCCCAAAACCCCATTATTTACATGTTAAGATAGCCTCGTTTAGCGCAGTTTCGCATTACGCTCTACTTTGATGGAAGTATCCCCCGCGTTAAGCGGGGTCTTACTGTATGTGCCAACTGGCAACAATGCGTTATGTCACGTCTAGGCCTAGGCTTGCCACCTTTCACCATCATTTAAGCAGAAGTCAGCAGAATCGGTTTGTGCCTAAGTTTGTGAGTGGTGGTGACTTTTTATTTGTTGTGGATTACCTTTCGTACAAATATGCTGTGTACTGTCTTCTTAAAAAAGTCGTAGGTGGAGCTTATATTTTTGCATAAGGGCCTGAAAAAGTTATGTCATTGACCCCGACACTCATTGTTTTCTCACTGGAGCACAGTGACTCCATTTAATTTCATTCAGAAAAAAAATGTGGTATGTAACACAAATGCTTCAAAAATAATAAAGACCTCCATATTTAAAAGCAAATTTGAGAATAAATGAAAAAAAAAAAAAAAAACATTGCTACCATAAAACTGAAAAGATTTCGTATTTTACTTCCTGGTTCCAAGAGTATCCAACATTTAAAATAATCTAAAGTTAACCCCATAGTATTTTTTAAAGATAATTAAAAATTAAGATTTATTTTCTAAGAGCAAATACTATCAACATTGTAATTTCCAAAAATAATTCAATACGTTCCCAATGTGGTTGGGAAACTAAACGTTATTTAATGTACGATTCTTAAAAGGAAATATGCAACACATAAACATTATTTCAGTAAAATGCTGAAAATCTTGCATGAGAAAAAAACAACAACAATTATCTGATAAACAATATTAGTTCTCATCATATACCGTAAAATCTGGCGTATAACGCGCACTTTTAGCACAAAAAATAAGATCGATCATTCTTTATGAACTTAAAGGGTTGTAGTTCTAGAAGTATACTATTTTTTTCTAAAGCTTGGAATAATTGGTATGTAAATTAAGTAATGAGACTGATAGCGTAGTGTTTGATCTGGCAACACTGAGGAAGTGGGACAAGGAGGGGAGGTAGGTAAACATGTGATGCGTCATCAGTATGAGTTTGAAGTCGCTGAGTCAAGTTAATTGTCTGTAGTGTTGTTTAGTGAAACAGGTTTTTCTTGTGTGTTCTGAGGAGGGCAAGGTGCATTGACTTTTTGGAATCGATTGAACACTAATCAACCCTTTTACCGAGAGGTTCTTGAAAGACTTCGAAAGAGGGCCATGCGTGTGAGACCAAACATCAAAAACAGCTGGGTGTTGCATCATGACAATGCACCTTGTCACACAGCAATTTCAGTGAACCGTTTCTTGGCCAGTAAGAACATTCCTGTTGCTCCTCAGCCCCCTTATTCACCCGACTTGAGTCATTGCGACTTTTTCCTCTTTCCGAAATTGAAGAATCGTCTTAAGGGACATCATTTTGGGACACTGGAAAACATTCAAACGGCTGTAACCGACCAGCTGAAGGCTATTCCAATATCCGAGTTCCACCAGTGCTATGAGGAGTGGAAGAAACGTCTCCAGCGCTGTGTGGCTTCAGAAGGCAGTTACTTTGAAGGAGACAATGTTGAATTGTAAGTTAATTGGAATAAACAAGTGAAAAAAATCAGTCTCGTTATTTAATTTACACACCTCGTAAATGACTTCAAAACATAAGACACAAACACATAACACCTGTTCATATCAGGTTTCTTCGAAGAAAAAGGGAGTGGGCGTTATACCTAGAAATGAATGTACCTAGAAATTAAAAAAGGTAGCTTGAAAGTATAGGTGCGCGTTTTACGCCAGATTATAAGAAAATTAATTTAAATATAAATAAAAACAGAATTAGAAAATTTTAATGAATCTGATAAGAGAATCCCTTCCCTCTAAGTAATTTATTATATTTATTCATTGAAAAGGCCAAATTAAGATTTGATTTTAATTTTTCTTCTAAATAAAAAGTACTTGAACTTCACAATTTTTGAGGTTCATTGCCTGTTCTAAAAATACAAGACACACCATACTAAAGCAGCATTCAATACGCGACATTGAAAATGTAACACCAAGGAGTGTTCAAGAAATTATATACAAATTTCTGGGTAGGAACACCTTACCGAGTAATGGAATAAGAAACTTGCAAAGAACGCAGGCAATATTCGCATCGTTATTTCTGCAGAGGAAATAGTAGTGGAAAATTTTTTCCTGTCATAAAGGACAGATGTAATAGCAGAGGTAATGTCAGACCACTGCTCAGGCAATTTCTGAGGACAATTTTTATATGGGCATGATGACTAAACTGCGACGGGCAGTTGGACCATGTGTCAAAGCTTTGTTGACTCTTACCCAGATAGTTGGAACTAAAAACTGTTGCACATTTCAGTGATGTCAGCAAGTGCAAATCAAGTCAATCACCAACAATATCAGTAGCCCCCGTCTACAGCTATTTCTGGACACCTTGAGGTTCACGTATCAACCAGAGCCATTACCCATCGATTAGTTGCAAGAGGTTTAAACTCATGGCATTCGTGAAGACTGCTTTTGACCCTACAGCACAGATGATTCCGTTTGCAATGCTGCCGCGATAACTTAATTTTTTATGAACGCCTTGCTTTGAAACTGTACGAGGTTTATTGGCGACCAACCACGAAATTATGAATCTGTTCAAGAGATTGGGCTAGCACCCCACCTTCCACTGTGTAGAAAGGGTCGTTATATTAAATTTTGAGGTTCCTCCCATTGCTGTGGTATGGAAATTAGGAAAGGGAGGGGGTGCCAGCCCCCTCCCTTGACCAAGACTCAAAATAACGAGGTACGTCACCAATAGCCCTTGTGCAGCTTTATAGCGTGACGTTAATTTTACTCTCACTCACTCACTTTAGGCTTCCACACCACACCAACGTGAAGACTTTGAGCTTCGGTGCATTTAACGTGCATCAACCCCTCTAAAGACGAATCTGCACCAGGACTCAAGCGTAAGTCACAAGTTCGTGATTACGATCAGTCAGCTACCGGTGCCACATTAGTGCAACTTAAACGATAGAAAGTCGCAGGTTTATGTCCACAGGGGAGTCACGCTTTAATTTACTGAATCATAATCGCCGTATACGAGAATGGCACCAAAGTGGTGACAGGTACAATCCAACCGTATCTGTGGAATGCACTACCGCATACTGGTTCATATTCAGGGCATCATGATGACCCAATGCATGGACCATGTGATGTGGCCTGAGACACTCCATTGAGGAAAGGGGAGACAATGCCCTTTGTCAGCAGGATAACTCCCAACCGCACACTGCACGCATAAGTCAATGCGCTTTGCAGGATGTGCAGATGCTTTTCCAGGCATTATTCTCCCCTGATCTTCTACCGATTGAGCACTCCTGGGATTTAATTAGATGCCGCTCGCAGACTCCAGTTAGAAGACGAACAATGGCAAATGGTAGACAGGGAATGAAAGGCCATCCATACTCTCATTGACTCTGTACCTAGAAGCGTTGTTTCGTGTCTGTGGTGGTCCTGAAACCTACTGAACGTTGTTCTGGCTCTATCTTTATCGTTTTGATATACTGTGTAGTGAATATTTAAAAATAAACATCACTTGTTTTTCATTACTTCTCTCTCCATCCATCGAGATTCTTCACTTTCTAGTCATTGCTTAATGCTGTTGCATTTTTAAATGTCATTTACACAGTAACTTTTATTTTATTACAACACATTACTTAAGGCTGTCTTCGTTAAAAGTACGAGAGCTCTAACTAAACGCGAAACACATTTTCAGACAGAAAAATGACCCACTTTCCATGGAAATTTACAATATTATAACTCGTTCCTCTGTTAACAAAATATAGTGTTTTTAAAAATTTCAAAATATTCCGTGAATACTTTCTTTTTTGTTTTAATACGTGAAGGCAAAGCCAATTTAACATTACGGTATAGGAAAAAAAAATGCGAGATACATTTTATACCAGAAAAAATGAATCAACTCGTTTAAAATGGGAAGTATGATAAAAAATGCTGTTCTCTAAAGGATAGTGAAGCCAGAATATCATATTAATTTTTCATTTCTTTTATATCTGAAAAAATGTTCCAAATTCGGGTCCTATTCTTTAACATTAACCGAAAACAGCCTTAATGTTTACATCGATGTTAATAATACTATTTTCACATTTTATTCCAGAGAATTTCTTTTACTACTACCATAATATTACCAATTTCTGTTAGTTACACTTTTAAAAATTTTTCCTTTAAAAATAAATTTGGGAGATTCCCATTACACCCATATACTTTTAACCCCCTCAACTGCCACCAGCATATATATACGTCTTTCTCAATTGACACGTTCAATGCCCCGGACGTGTATATGTCTTTCCGAAATACGACCCCTTTCTTTGCGCTGCAATCAGTAAAACTATTCCGAATATGACCTTCAGAAGTATTTTTACTCTTTCCAGAGAAAAATGTACTTATTTATGTCTTTTCTTTTCCCTTCAATATATCTCATACGCTTGCCTATGTGCAAAACGGTGGCACTGGGGAGCCACGTGACTTTTTTTCGGCAGTTAAGGTAATTGGTGTTTGAGATTTAAAATCTAAAAATTTTTTTGTAATAATAAAAAAGATCTTTAGGCAGATAAATACACCCAAACATTGAAGAAATCAATACGTTCAAATTCCGGTATATAGTTACAGAATCTTATTCAAAATTTGATTGTATTACTTTACCATCCATTCAAGGCCATAATTAGCTTGAACACACACTCAAATATATATATATATATATATACACTAGCGGGTATACCCGTTCTTCGCACGGGTGAATTGAAAAATTAAACAATACAGACTGAAGGATAAAGAAGTTTTTAATGAGTGAATTTTACGTGAATTGTAAATTAAACAAAAAAAAAAAAAAAAAAAGCTTCTTGCATATCTCAGCCGAAAAACCATGTTTGCTAAATTTGAAGTCTGTAGATATAATAGCTGATAAAGTTTTTTTTAATTTTATTTATTTATAACGCCCCGTAACTCTCTTATGGGTCGATTTTTGAAAACACCTTCCTTCTGCTCAGGAAAAATAACACATTGTTACAAATTTTGGGTAATAAACGCTTAAAATATTGTAAATAATTTGTATCTGGATGTATAATACATTAATATTACTTTCTGATGCATTTATTTTATGTTAAATAGCTGTTACCCGCGATTCTGTCCACGTGGCATTTAAAAAAAAAAGTGTTTATTCAATTCGCAGAGTTTACGAAAACTTAATTATGACATTCCACGTAAAGAAATACCTATGCTATAAGTATAATGTCATTCTTCTACTTCGAGAATCGATGTTCCTTTTTTGTTCTATTATTTTTTTCCTTTGTTTTTTGTTGAGAAAGGGGTGAGAGGGACGCATGACCTTTGACAGTCTCGATGGGGTGAGGACTGTAAAATCATTAAGATTAAAGGATATGAACGGGAAATGTTGCGAGTGGCAGCAACCTAACAAACAAAAAGGTTTGATACAACTACTAGAAATCGTTCAGACAGAAGGGTCGCGAAATAAAATAATCTCTATTGAATAAAAATAATCCCCATTTGAATCGGATATTGTTCACTATTTTATTGGTTTTAATTTTATTTTCGGTTAACTCTAATTTTTTTCTAAAATAAAAGCAACCTAAGTTAATCCTTATAACATTAGATATCTACCAGTGAAAGTTCCGTCAAAATTGGTCCAGCCATTTCAGAGATTAGCCGGAACAGAGAGACAGACAAAAACTTTAAAAATTGATTTTTTCATACACTTTAAAAATTGATTTTTTTCATACAAGTACCGTATATACTTTTAAATGCATTTAGTAAAAAGCTGTTAATTTCAAATTACAAACAGACACTTCATTTTTATTTATATGCATAGATATATAAATTCCTAAAACAGTTTCAGAACACAGTATTAGCTATGCTTTGAAAATATTTTTAATCTAATCAGGCATTTCAAGTAACATATAAAAGCAAAATTGATTTTTATTACTTTTAATAAATGCGACATTATAACAAAACATTGAACATAAACTAAGCTCCACTTTAAAAGAAAGAAAAAGATACTTAAAACTTGACATTTGTGTGTTATATGTTTTAAGGTATCAGACTATGTTGGGAACCCTGATTTTAAAAAGGCGCATAAATGGATAATTTTCATGATATTTAGTGTCACTTAGATTAGAATACATGTATAGAATTGGTTTAAGGACATTGTGACAAAAAAAATCATTTAAATACAATATTTTGGCAAAAAAATTAATTTAGAATAATCTTTTTTCCAAATGCTCTCCTTTTGTGAAAAATGCTTCTATTAAAATAATATTTTGCCTGCATATAACTCAGACCTCTGTACAGAAGCTCAACTATGATTTTTGAAAAATTCACATTATTTTCAGAGTTCCCACCAATTGAAATAATTATCGGCATTTTTTTCTTAAAATTTCTCCCCTCTGTTGTCGTAAAACATGGATAAACCCACTTCTAGGTTATATATTTCAAAAATTCTAGTTGAGCCACTGTACAGAGATCTGCGCTATATACAGGCAAAATATTATTATAATAGAAGCATTTTTCACAAAAGGAGAATATTTTGAAAATGGGTCATTCTATGTTCATTTTTTGTCAAAATAGTGTACTTAAATAATTTTTTATTGCAATACTATTCTTAAAACAATTTTTAATCTAAGTGACACTAAATATCATAAATATTATCCATTTATACGCTTTTGCAAAATCACGGTTCCGAACGTAGTCGGATACCTTAAAGTATTAGTTTGGCCATTTTCACACAATTGTTGTACATTATAGTACAAATCGCCCATGATTTATCATATATGAAGCACATTTTTCTTTTCAATTACAAATAATTCATAATACTAGCTGCATGGCCCGGCGTTGCACAGGCTTTCTCTACTTTTATAAATTTTCCCTTTCCTTCACAAAATCACCACTTCTAATACTCTTTTTCAAAGTGAAGCGCGTTAAACAATCGCGCCGTGAAATCGTAAGTGAAAGGACGTTCAAAATAAAAGGAAGAGTTATTCCTGTTATAAAAATGCTTCATTTGTTAAAGTTTTAATTTTTTTTTCAGGTTTCATTTTTAAGTTAATGTCTTCAAATTTCATATATCGATTGCAAACAGTAGTTTTTTTTACCAAAAATGTTACAAAAATAATTCTTAAACATTTCTAGCAAAAAGGGAAAAAAACGAAAAACACAACTTTTTTTAAAAAAAACCCCGCAATTTTAAAGTAATTTTTTCAATCTTTGTACAGATTACGGATAATATCGTTCCACACACGGAAAAAAGTTTCGCGAGATTATTTTTATAAATAAAGAAGTTATTAAGTATTTCAATAAAATTTTGAGTATTTTTTGAAAAATCATAAATAAAAAAAAGGTTTGGATATTCAATTTCGCCAAATCTGGTGATTTTCAATATTAAAAAAAAAAGAAAAAGGCGCATCTTCTTTTCTAGTGTAACTTTTCATCAAACGTAACAGGCTGAAAGTTAATGCCTACAAACTTAACACATCGATTGCAAACAACGGTAATTTTTAAACAAAAAATGAAACAAAAATAATGCTAAAATATTTCTCACAAAAAGGGAGAAAAACGAAAAACTGTATTAAATGTTGAATTAAAATTGTGAGCAATTTTTGAAATGTTCAATACACGGGAAAAAAGTCTCATAGAATTATTTTTATAAATGAAGACGCTAAAAAAACTTTGAATTTGATAAGTAGTTATTAAATATTTAAAATCTGAGTATTTTTTAAAAATTCGTAAGAAAAAGTTATTGGCATTTTATTTTTTAAATCAATAACTGTAAAAGATAAAAGAATGAGTTTTTTAAAAATCATTTTCATATAAACACATCGATATTCATTCATTTTAGAAAAAAAATCTTAAATTATGTAAAATATTCTTATTTTGTAAAAAAAAAAAAAAAAAAAAACACCATACTGTATCATGACGAAATAGATTATCTTTTCAATTACAAAATTGCTGGCGAAGTTATTAAATGCGCGAATAAAAAAATTTTAAGTATTTTTTAAAAAACCATAAAAATTAAGTGATGATGCAGTTTCGAACCCGGGTACTACCGTTTATAAAGAAGCGCTTTAAACTTTCACGCCACAATTTCTTCAGGGAAAAGCAGTGGAGAGACCTTTAAAATAAAAGGAAGAGATTCAATTTCGCATTGCGTTATCTGTTAAAGTTTCAATTTTCTTTTTCGGGCTTCATTTTTAAGTTAATGCCTTCAAACTTCCTCTATCGATTGCAAACAACGGCAATTTTTAAACAAAAATAATTCTGAAATATTTCTCACAAAAAGGGGAAAAAAAAACGAAAAACACATTAAAAAAAAACGTAATTTTTAAGCAAATTTTTCAATCTTGGTACAGATTGCGGATAATATCGTTCTATACACAGGAAAAAAGTTTCGTGAGATTATTTTTATAAATAAAGAAGTTATTAAGTATTTAAACAAAATTTTGAGTATTTTTGGAAAAATCACAAAAAAAAAGCTTTTGAAATTTAATTTTTTAAATGACTGATTCTAAAAGAGAAAAGCATGAACTTTTTCAGTGTAAAATATCTTTTCATTAATGCGAAAGAAAATGCAAGCGGAATGATTTAGAAATCATACTCATAAAAACGTATTGATTTTGACTAATTTTAAAAAAATCGCAAAAAATAGAATTATTTTGTAAAATAAATTATACCGTTTCGCGGCGAAGTAAATGATCTTTCTGAATCTGTAATTACTTTTTTTCTGAGTCTCATGAAAAAAATTAGATCGCATTTTCTAAACGTCAGGGGAAAAAAGTTGAACTTAACCCCTGGCGGTGAAAAATGGCACTAATTATGCGTTTTGTGGTTTTTTAATTAATATCGTTTTAACTAATTGGAATTCAAAATGGATTCCTCGGATCATTCCCGAAATTTTGGAGCCTTCTGTGAATTTCTGCGCTGCGCGGTTCGTGAGAAGATATGCGAACTATTATTGTCGACCGTACGTACGGTCGTATATGTTTGTTTACCTACAAATTTTAATAGTGTAGATTAAAAGTAACCAATTAAAATTAATGATGGGATCTGCCAAGCATAATATTCTGCACATCAAACTGAATGATAATTTATTTATAAAGGAAAGCATTCCGATTCATTAATTTGCATATTAATGAATTTATTTCGATCTAATACAGTCAAAATGATTAATATTCATCCATCAAATAAATAATTCAATATAAAAAATGAATGTGTTTACATTTTCTTTTTCCTAAATTTTCAATATTAATGCTTTTTATCATTAACAAGTTAAAATTTTATATTATTATCAACCTAACCTAACATTTAAAACAAGAAAAATTTGCCTTGAAATTATTTTGTGAACATAAATTCTACAAAATAATGGTATAATTTGCACCTTTTAAAATAATTTCCAATTACTTTTGTTATAGGTTACACTTTATGAGATAAATTACAGAATAACAATAAATACATAATAAATATCAACTTGCTTTTCCTTCTTTCTTTATTTTTTTTAGTAATAAATATCTTTATATAATCAGTTATGTGTACAAACCAAAGTTATTACATACAATATCACAAAATCGAAATGTCTAAAATCCTGCCTTGGTTCTTTTTTTAGAATGTTGCTGTTTTACTTTTGGTCTCATATCTTGACTTGGGAAGATAATATCATCCATAATATCCTGTTTAAACAAAGACATATCAGATGTAGTTCCATTAAAAAAAGAGCTGTTTGAAGAATCAAACTGAAAAGAAGCTTCTCTTGAACTATCTGGTTCAGTAACAGATTTCAAATTTCTAACACGAGTCGAGACATAAATAGATTTAATTGAAGGGTAAGAAGGTAAATCGCAATCAGAACCTTCAACTGATGATGATTCTGGAATATCCTAAAAACAAAAATTAAGTAAAGATCAATTTGAATTCTTAATCACCAAAAACATTTAACTTTATGAAATCGAGATATTTAACAGAATTCAAACACAATCAGAATAAATAAAAAAAATTAAAATTGGTTGAAGGAAAAAGAAAATAGATATAATGACAAAAAAATTCCATTCTCAGACAAATATCTGGAAATTATACTGATCTGGTCTTCATATGCAAATTTTATGGAAACATTGAAAATCATGCATTTCATAAATCAGATTAAATCTATGTATGTTTTTGCAACAATCAAATATAATGTTTTTAATCTTTAATTAGTAGTACTTAATTTTTTTGCAAACATTTTATTCTGTAATAAAAAAAAAATATTGACAGATTAAATTATAATAGCAAGTTATGTTACAACTTAACTCAGTGGCACAACAGCCCATTAGGGCCAAGGCCTACTGTGCCCAACTCAGTATACGCAACCTTGGGCCCAGAAGTGCATGAGCAGAAGTCGCGGTCAGGTGGTGAGTCTGACATGAAACCCCCAGTGTTAAGTTTCCAAGCAAACTTAGTACTCATTTATCGACCCACTGAAGAGATGAAAGGTTGAATCAACCTTGCCCAGCCCGGAGTTTGAACCTCGGACCTGTGGCATGAAAGCACGATGCATTAACCACTCAGCTACTGGGCTTCATGTTGCAACATAGTTCACTTTAAATACCAATAAGAATGCTGATTGCTAAAATTTAAGATCCCATTCCCACACAGAATGTGAAAATTAAATAATGGTATTTTGATTATTTTAATACTTTCCATGCACATGGCATCTCATTAAATTTTGCTATCTAGTCATTACTTCGATTCTAACTGTAACAATGTCAATAGAATTCTTGTGTAAAGATCATATATATATATATATAACAAGCTTAAAAATCAAACCCTCTGAAATTCCATTCCTTATGAAATAAAAAAATACAATAATAATCGTATGTTACATACTCAGGTTTTTGAACAGCAAAAATAATTTTTTTTGAAAGTCTGGAGGAAATTGAATATTTTGGTTGACTTGGGACATAAAAAATTAATGAAAACACTCAGAAAATTACTGAAATTGTGTAGAAAGAATGAAGTTTGAGTAATAGGATGATGATAGACATAATGAACATTGGCAAACAGAAAGAACATTTTTGCAAGAAAACTTGAAAAAACTCATGCATAATGTGAAATACTTCTCAATGAAAAAACACATTACTATGCTCATCAATACCATATTCACTAGATCTCTTTCCACATGACTTTTAACTGTTTCTTACAAAAGAAAAAGATATTTAAGAACACATTTTCAATCTTTAGAGAAGATCTTAGTTAGACAACATAGTAAATAGAACAATCAACTAAAACAAATCATTCAGCCATATGAAGCATGAAGAATACAAACAGTGCAAAGCACAAAATGAGTGGAATTCCAGAAAAATGCTATAGAGGAAAAAAACAATAATAATGCTTCAATCAACAGAACTGCCCCTATGAAATAGTTAGGAACCAACAACTAACGAAATATGATATGCAGAAAAAAGAGCAAACTTCATTAATGTTTAAAATTTTTTCTAGACAAGAGTACTATGGTTTCTGAGCATGCTTCTACATATTTCCAAGTTATTGTGAGTAGAAAACGATAAATAAGAGCTGTAGAGAAGAAAATAGTCAGGAGATGATGGAAATTTAAAAAAAAATGTTCAAAAATGAAAAACCTAGATGTAAAAGCATAACGAAAGGCTGGACATATATGTGCAAGAGTTGGCAGGTATGTTAAAGTAATTTAAATGGGTTAATCTGAAGAAATATTAAAAAAGCCTTTTTATTTTGTTTCCTTGGTATATTCAATTAAAAAAAATAGTTTGATTCAATAGAAATCCCATATTTAATATTTCTTAAATGTATGATTTTCACATTTATGTTTCTTAACTAATACTTTAAAAATGATCCCATTATAAACTTAAATCAATTAAATATTTAATAAACATAAAATGAGCATATTAGCATAGATCAATATTTTTAAAAAACATTCAAATATAAATCATCAAATATTTTCATATAATATAAAATGCACAGAATTTTAAACAGCTTCAGCTTGATAAATTTGCTTTAAAAATCATAAATAAAATTTTGACTTATTTAGAATTTTATATAAAAGGATATGAATAATTCTGTATTATAAAGAATATTGCATAGTCAAAAGTATAAATGAGAGGGGAGAAAAAGAATAATATGAAATTAAATAAAAGAATTACATCATTTTGATCTTCTGCTGATTCCCATGCTTTTAAGATTTTCTTACTATAGACATCAGTGTATTCAAGGAATGGAAACGTATCAAACTGAGTAAGATCACTATGTTCACTTGAAGGACCATTAAGTAAACTCATCTTTAAATAAATAAAAATATGAGACTGAAAATGTTAATGAGAAATACATAGAAGATTGCAAAATGTGAAAATCTCAATATTTCTATATAACGTAATTTAATTACAGTTAAATATTTTAAGATTCAATCATTAATTTCTGTTTGCAAAGTAATTTCTTTAGCAAGGACATGAATATTAAATACATATACAAAAGACAATATTAGAATTGACATAATAAGTAAAACTACAAAAATAACTTGTTCAAAATTTGTAAATATGTTATTATTTTAAACAGATAATTCATATGCATTTTAATTTCTGATTTAGAATTTAATATTTCTACACAAATGTTCCCAGCAAATGTTTTAGTTATTTTTTTATTACAATAAGAACAGAAAATTAAAATAATTTATGATCTATTTTATGTGAATGAATAAGAAAAATGGTTTTAAACAAAGGATTCATAAGGATAAAAAAAAAATGAGAGATTATTGTTTGCATACACAAATTATTTTTTGTAAAAACATAAAACTTAGTCAAAACAGTAGCATTTTTATAAAGATAACCTAAAGTATATTCCCAAAATCAGTTATTTCTCTCTCAATTCCTATATAATCATGTTTTATTTTCTAATCTTAAATAAATTTTTTAATTAAAATAACAATTTAAATTCAATATTTTGAAAATATTTCTTTTTTTGCAGTTTTCTAAAATATTTACATATTTTTCCAACATTTAAAAAAAAGCGACAAATTATAACTATTTTTTTATTACAAATATCGAAAAATAGAAATTAAAATTATCAGCAGAATAAATTTTAACACTTACTAAAAATATTTAAAACATTACAAAAAATACGGATTCTAAAAACAGCAGAACTTTAGAAATTTCAAGAGTTCATAAATATATCCAATTAATTATATTACTTCTACTTCAATAAATTTTATATCATATCCCTACCTCAACAGAAGTTTTTAGTAATTTTTCATTTATTGCATTTTCAAGACCACATGTAGAGCATACATCATTTAAAGTATTTTGAACATGAGTTAAACCGTATTCTTTACAAATATTACATGCAAATACACATTCAGTTTGCTTATCTGAAAGAAGAAACAAAAATAGTTAATAAATGTATTTAAAGACAAAACAATATTTCAAGAGCTACATTTTCAATTTAGCAAAAAAAAAGAACTACAGTGAAATACGTTTAACGTGAAAATGCTTAAGATAAAATATTGGTTTACAAGAATTAATACAATGGTCCCGACAAACTGCTATGTATTTTCAAGCATTTTTTACCCTCTTAGCACAAAAAAAAATTACTTAACACAAAAAGATTTCCCTTCTGGAAATGAACAAAATACGGAAAACACTAGCCACTCAGTCGAGATTTAAGAAGGACATGAAATGAAGGAGGTGGTTCTACATGTTTCGTTGAAAGGAGGCTAACTTGGCTTTAAAATATTATCAGTGTAATCAGTGACATTAGTCAATTTTGTTTATCTAAGCTACTTTCATCCTCCACCCCTACAAATGCCACACAAAAACATCAAATTTTTCATCAGTTCGCTTTGGAATTTGATGATGAGTACAAACAAAATGAGTATAACAAAATGGATAACATCAAACAATTCAATACTCAAAAAAAAAAAAAAAACCCAATGAAAAGAAAGATACCAGATTATTTTCCCAAAGCTCAATAAATGTTTTGTTTTTCAAAAAACTTGAACATTTTGCATTAGATTTCATTGTTATGGTGGATGTTTTTTTTCCCATTGATTTTTATTAAATACTTGCATATATATATACATATCTATGCAAATAAAATGTACTCTAATTAAAATTTTGTTGAATACATGTTTGTTCCTGCAATAACATTTAACACAAAATTCTTTAAACATGAAAAAATATTTCAGCTTCCTCAGTTTTAAGTTAAACGATTTTCCCTTTATATATATATATATATATATATATATATATATATATATATATATATATATATATATATATATATATATATATATATATATATATACACATATATATTATACATATATATATACATATATATATATATATATATACATATATATTATACATATATATATACATATATATACATATATATATACATACATATATATATATACATATATAATCCAATATAAGAATTTTTTAAAATATAATCATATACATATACATACACATATATATAAATTTATACACACATATACATATAAACAAAAAATATAAAAAATAATCATATAGTTATAAACCTAAGATAACTAAAAAAGTAGGAAGTAGGCACACAGTATAAAGACAAATTCCTGGCCTTAGGAACCAGGTTTGCAGGTTTAAACAAGTTTTGCGGCGCCAACCTTCACCTGTAATTTGTCATACTATGTACCAAGAGGAAAGGAAAGAGTTCTATACGTAAAATTTAAATATTAAGTCATTAAACAAGAATATATGAACATAAACATAACCTACTAAAACGGATTTATAACGATGGCCAAGAGTGCAGTATCGAGTTCCCGCCAAATAGGGAGAGCAGAACCGCATAAAGTTACTTGCGATACGATATAAGAAACGATTAATTGCGATACGATATACGATAATAAGAAATATATATATATACTTTTAAAAAATCATAAAAATAAAAATCATAAAATTAGCATAAATTATAAAGAAACTCTGAAAAATATATATTAAAGATTTTTTTTTTAAAAAAAAAGCAAGCATGTGGCGCCATCTATTTAATAATTGTAGGATAAATTAGATATTGTCTAAATTTAAAAAAGTTACAAAACATAATAACAGTAAATAATTACATTAATACAAATTGTATCATAAAAAACCATTATAAATATAATTACAAAGAAAATTAGCAGGGTATCCATGTTCAATACAGTGATTAAAAATTTTTTTAAGATTTAAAAAAATATTAGCTTTATCGCTAACTAATACTTTATTGCGATAAATAGTTAAAAATAATATTTCTATATATAGATATTGATAAATTAGAATTCCAGTAAGGCACTTTGATGATATTAAAATTAAAGGCATCTCTTTTATCATAAATATTAGTATGTAGTTTCAAATCCTTAATATACAGAGATACATCTAGGTAATTTGTTTTGTGATTGGATTATTATTAATTTTAACTAAGTTTAAGTAGGACGGATAAAAATTAATAATAGGATTTAAATTATCATTTTTACCAAAAATAATTAAATCATCAATATATCTAAAAATGTAGTAGTCATTATTAATAACATAACTATATTCATAAAAATGTAAATAAAGATTAGCCAAACTATTACTAGCTGGGCCCCCTTGTGGGAGTCCTTTCTCTTGTTTATATAAAGAACCATTAAAAAAAAACTGATATAATTTTCTTTTAAGACAAAATCTATGAGATATATATATACATATATATATATATATATACATGTATATATATACATATATATATATGTAATAATTCCCTCTAGCATTCTTTTAATTAACTCTTTTAATAATATTGAAATAATCTTTTAATTATTTGGTTCTACACTAACACCCTTTTTTTAATCTTAATCGAATACTCTTATTGCATCAGACATCCCAATCCCGCCCATTCTATCCAATCAGAGCTGTTATTACGTCATAAGTGCTTGTACTATAAAAGCCGAAACCTTGTGTAATCTCTCGCTCTTCGATCATTTCTCTGTGGTCATGTAGCGGCCGCAGCGCGCTCTGTGTGTGTCTTTGTCTGTGTTGTGTCGTCCATGTTTGCTTCTTGTATGTGTAATGCCGTCTCTACTGGATTTTAATGTGTTCCCGCATGTGAATAAAAAGGAATTTCGATTTCCATGAGTGCCTCTTCGATACTATCGTATTAGACCATGCTCCACGTAACATAGAAAATCACACCACCGGCCACGCCCAACCATTGGTTCTCCATTATTTAATCAACCACTCGCCTCGTCTTAAAAAATACTTACCACTCAACGGAATTGTTCCAGAGGCATTTCATATATATACATATATATGTTTGCATACATATATATTTCAATAATGAGAAAAGAATAGTATTTATCAGGCAGTTTTAAAATGAAGTAGTTTTGAATTCAAGAAATAAATAAATAACTTTGAAAATTTCAAATTTTCATTAGTTATTTAGCACACAAGAGATTCACTTTGTATATTGTTTAATTAAATTTACCAAGAGATAGGTATTAAGGATAGATCTAAAAAAAATTTATCTAAATCTGTAAATAACTTTTTAGTAAATTTTCATACACTTACTTAAAATATCTTTTAAGCTGACATTTAAATGATTCAAGTTACTGATAAATCCATTATGAGATATTTCACTTCTGCCACAATCTTCAGCCCATTTGCTAAAATGAGGCAAAATGTGTTCTGGGGGAGATAAAACACACCCCATGTCAGCTCTATATGTTTGTTCAATTTTTCCCATATTGTCATTTAGATCCCTTTTAAAATCTTGATAAAATAAATCTCCTTGAGAGGTTAGTTGGAATGCTGAAAACCCTGTTGAATTAGTATGAGATACAGCAGCTACTCCAATAAGAGGATGTGACAGTCTTTTAACTATTCTATCTTCAACATTCACACAATGAAATTTTAAAGAATTAATACAATCAGTCAGTGAGGAAAGAAATAATGGAGGGCCTAATGAAACTGTTGACTGAACTGAAGAATTTACAGAAAAAGAAACTAATTCTTGAGTTTCTTGTGTTCCTAATAAAACAACAGTATCAGATGAATTTGGCATTCTGCTGAAACGGGTAACATCACAGTATAATGGACAACCTTTAAGAGAATGATTCCACAAAAGAATCTGAAAGGAAAAATAAAAATACAATCTTGAAACATACAAAATAAAATTCTACATTTCTACTAACAAATACAACAATTACAAATATAAATAATTAACTTTATAATTCACAGAACCACTAGTTTCTTATAATGTTACCTCTACTGTTACATTTATTATTCCCCTCATGATTATAAGGCAGTTTATTTGTGTGTTTACACATGTCCATTAACTTTTTCTTAAGTCACCTTTTTTGTTGTATTGTTTCCAAACTTCTCCTGATAGTACCACTATAATAACAAAACTCATAATTGAATTTGGTTTGGTTTCAATTACAGTTGCACTATAGACAACACAAAGGTTGGAACAGTTATATCACCAGTGTAACTTAATAACAATTTTCATATTTAAATTAAAAAATAAAAATTTAGAAAATATAGTTACAATATGTATAACATTTTGCTTACCAAGAAAATTAATAAACTGCATATTTTTAATTGACGAAAATAAAGGAATTTTATGTTTTTACCTGATTTCATTTTTATTCAGAAACTTAACATATTTGCCACTACACCAACACTTCAATACCTTTATTTGCATCTTGTGTTACAGCATAAAATACTGCACTTAGCATTTTATGAATAAATAGAAATTTGAATTACTGACTTCAAAATTTAAAATAGCTGCTGACATACACATATTTCTAAAAATTAGCAATAATTTATATTAAAAACTTGAGCGAATATTTATTGTTGAGATCTTGCACAAAATTGCCCAGTTACATTCATCATAAGGATGGAAAAAACTATTCCTTTACTTGTTCTTTTTAAACCCATGCTAGAACAATTAAATGCAAGTTAATTTTTTATAGAAATATATACAAATATGGACATATTAAAAACACATTTTGAAAAAAAAAAATGTTTTACTCTTTAATAAAGAAAACAAAATTTGTATTTCTTCTGCATGCCAAAGGATAAAGACTACTGCCAGGAGTATAATAACATATATTCTACTCATAAAATAATGGGATATTCTGGTTTAACTTCTCTTAACCCTTTAAAGTTCACTACATATTCCCTTTAAAAAATTAACAAAATAACTCCAAAAATGACTATTAGACATGATGATGATCATACATATACAAATAAAATTTTTTTAGCATTTTTCAATTTCGAGAAATTTACGGTCTTACAGTGAACAGTAAGGGTCCATTTTTCCTAATCAAACTAACTAATCCTAAAGACTAGTTAGAAAAAAAAATCTAATATTTTAAAACCATAAAACTTTTATACTTTTCTGCACTTTTATAATTTTAATACAAACTTAAGACATAAAATTAGATACATTTTGCATCACATACTAAAAATAATATATACATGTATATAACTGTTAGATAGCTTGATACACACTCACAGCACAAATCAATCATTAAAAGAAGTTAAATGCAAACTTATTATCATTAAAAATGTTGTAAATGCAAAAAATTTAAAAAGGATATCATTTCAAGTCCTTGTGAAATTTTTCGAAACATGTCACATTATCATTACTTTTTGCTATCATGCATAATCCGACATCACAGTTAGAGCACATCCATCTCGCTCTGAGAGGTTTCGCTCTGGTACTGCAATAAGCACATCTTCTGGATTTATATTTGGTTGAAATGTGGCCAACATTTTAAGTCTGTCCTTTTCAGAAACTGTATGTTTCCTGAATTTCAGTTTCACGGGTCCAGAATAAGAATTAGAAGCAAACCGTTTTTCAGGAAATTTTTGATGTCCTAATGACACAAGGCTTTCTATTAAATCTAACCAAAACCTTTTCAAGTTGTTATAATATGGGGTTTTCTCACCGTGCATCAGAGACCAAAGAATGTATGTATTGACAATTGTCATATAAAAAAAATGAAAAAATATACGGTGCCACCATTTTTTTTATTTTCTGTCTATTTCGTACATGGTCAACGTAACCCATATTCTTATTGCAGTCTATAACTGCTTTTGGGCATGCTGTTTAATTTTTTCCCCATCTTTTTCTTTCCGTTCAATTTCACAAGATTTTGTGGCTTCATCTAATGTTGTAAGAATATGTACTATTCTCTTGTCCGTCCACTTAATGCAAGCAATGTCATCATTGCTAACAAACACTCCAGTCAAAGTCTCCTCATTTCATTTTTTTGTCCTCTAATAAATTTTTTGCTAAGTTCTTTCTGGACATGTTCACTGTACAACATGCTCTGATATTTTGAGTTTCTAGATGTTTTAACAAATCGTAAGAAGTGAAATAATTATCAAAAATTATTTATTGGTTTTTGCCTAGTAATTTTTGACTCGAGTTTCTTATAACACGCTCTCCCAGATTTCTTTCAACTTCTTCGGTTTTTCCTGAATAAATTTGAAATTCACATGCAAATCCCCTGGAAATCACATCTCATCCAAACATTGTAGCCTGTTTTGATAGGTTTTTTTTGGCATATATTGTTTCAAGGATAATTGAACTGGCTCATACTTTCATAAATTGCCTGTTTTTGTCCGGGTTTGAAAAACATTTATGATAAGTGATCAAGGAGTGTGGGCGCACTCTGCACAGTTTATCAAAGTTCTTTTCTGATTTCTTGGGCATCAAGTTGTTATCATTCAAATAAATGTTCCTTAAAATCCAAATGAATTCGCTGGCATCAATTCTAAAACAAAGGCATTGTGTAAAATTTCAACTGTTAACCAAAAATCTCTGTAGCTGGGCAATTGTTTTATCCCCATCACTATATTTATAGCTAAAAAACATACTATATCCTGCACAGTAACAGGAATGAATGCATTGCCTTTTTGCATAGCATATAAATTCATTTGGTATACAATTATTTCTATAAAACTGATAGAAAATGTCAAAAAAATTGAATTTGGTGAAGGATCTTGAAGGGATGTTATTTCATCCGAGGGCCCACTTTGTTCAGTAAAAGGGATATTTCGGATCTTTACAAACGCTTTATTTTTCCAAGTAATTTTAGATAAACGGGATGGTCCTAGCACATTTGTCATATTTTTCCTCATTAATATTGGTATTTTCTCTTGAAGATGACTTTGCAGTCATAACATACTCTGCTTGACTGAGCGGTGATTCATCGGATTCAATATCAGAAGGTAAGTTGTGAAATACTTCCAGAGCTTCTAGAATGGTTAGTCCTTTTCTTTGCATTTAAAAAAAATTACCAGAAATTACACGAAGAAGTACTTGAAATATCTTATCACAAATATTAAGAAAGACAAGAAAACGCTAGATTGATATTTCTGTCTTCTCTAAGAACAGCCCAAATACAAAATGCCTAAGGAAAATTTGTCTCTGAGCTGCCTGCCCTAAAATATTGTAACGTCAGCTCATTAGCAGAACTCACTCCATCTATACATACAAGATTGACGTATGGAAGGTTACTTGACCAAATGGACTGTAGTGTACTTTCATAATATCGAATCATCATTACTCATAATAGCGGACCCTCCTTACTCATAGCAACGGATTCTTGATCCTTACGTCTTATTGGCTGTTAAAACCTACTATCGAATTTCATTGGTGAGAAGAAATGTCCTCTAGCTCCCAGAATTCCACTATGACGAGGGGAATATATAAACTCGAACTTAATTATTTGTTATGTTGGAAAATAAAGTTTATTTTTGTAAAATCACTGCAACTTTACTTTGCCACTCAACACAATACACCAAAAATGGTGACCCATTCTTTGAATATAAAATTTACAAAAATTTTAATCAAAATTTTTTTTTACAACGTTGCCTGTGCCTTCCGTAAATATGGAGGATATTTCAGCGGTTAAAATTCCAGCTTTTGTTTCATCAGATCCTGCACTATGGTTCGGGATGCTTGAATCAACCTGCGAATTGGCAGTTCCCAAGCCGATAACGACGAACGGAACGCACTAAATATAATTATTGCGTAGCTCATTTGTTTCCCGATGTGGCAATGGCAGTTTGAGGCGTAATTCTTTCACTGGGAGCATAAATTCATATTCAAAATTAAAAGATGAAGTTATTGCCCGATGCGGTGAAAGCAAAAGCAAGGAAATTCGCCGACTTTTAGCCGGAGAGCAGCTAGGAGATCGAAAGCCATCAGAATTATTTCGAGTGATGCAACGGCGATCAGAATCGCACAACGTGACTGATTCACTTCTTTTGGAATTATTTTTACAGCAGTTACCACCTAATGTGCAATCTATCCTTGCAAGTATTCAACCCCTTACAGCTCAAAAAGCTTCAGAAGTAGCTAATCGTATTTTAGAGGTAACACCTGTACAGGTAAGTGCTGTATCAAAATATTCCAGTGCCAATTCTGATGATAGTAGTGAATCAAAACTCCTCAAAGAGTTGAAACTTTTATGACAGAAAGTGAAAGAACTACGACAATCGAGAAGTTTTTCTTGAAATCGTTTCGATTCTCGCAATCGCGGAAAGAGTCCTAAGCCAACAGCATCAAATTTATGTTGGTATCATAATAAATTTGCCACAAAGGCAAGAAAATGTATTCAGCCCTGTTCTTTCAAGGAAAACTTGAACGGGCAGGGGTAACGGCGACGTATGCCTTGCCTTCGACTTCCTGTCGCCTTTTCGTTTGCGATCGTAAATCCAACATTTGTTTTCTAGTTGATATCGGAAGTGATTGCTCAATCCTTCTCGCAAATAAAACTCTAAATCAATCTTAACCAGTTCAAACTTTTATTGCTGCACACACAAATGGTACACCCATTCAAGTGTATGGGCGTAAATTAATGTCATTAGATTTAGTTTTAAGACAAAATTTTGTCTTTCCATTTTTTATTTGTAATGTGTCTAATGCTATTATTGGTGCAGGTTTCTTACATTATTTTAATATAAAACCTGATTTAAGAAATCATACTTTATTTGATGCTTCTACAAAATTAAATTGTCATTGTATTATTAGAAATTCTAATATTTTCTCAATTAAAACTCATGTTATTGATAATGATTTTTCTAAATTGTTGAATGATTTTCCTAATATTGTAAAACCACCTTGTGCAAACCAAACAGTTAAGCATAATGTAGTTCGTTATATTGATACTTTTGGACCACCTGTTTGTGCTAAACCCTGTCGGATGGCTCCAGACAGGTTAAAAGTTGCGAAAATGGAATTTCAGCACATGTTGGATTTAGGCCACATGCGCCCATCCAGTAGTAATTATTTTTCCCCATTGCATATGGTTCCTAAAAAAAGAAAGCAATGATTGGCGCCCTGTTGGCGATTTTAGAGCATTAAATGCTCAAACAAAAAAGGATAAATATCCGATTCCTAGCATTCTTGATTTTACAAGTGATCTACATGGGGCAAGAATATTTTCCCATATTGATCTTGTTAAAGCATTTCACCAAATTCCGATTGCTTCTGAAGACATACATAAAACTGTTATTTGTACTCCATTTGGTCTCTTCGAAAGCACTCGAATGCAGTTTGGTTTGTGCAATGCGGCTAGCACTCTTCATAGATTTATCAACAAAGTTACTCATGGTTTGAAAGGTGTTTATGCTTTTATTGATGATATCTTAATTGCATCTCAAAATGTTCCAAGAACATACTACTTATCTCCGTGCACTTTTTGAAAGACTTGATTATTATGGCTTAACGATTAAACCTTCAAAATGTACTTTCGGAGTAGATAGTTTAAAATTTCTTGGATTTCAAGTTTCCAGTGAAGGTATTTCACCTCTTCCTGATCAAGTCGATGCTATTCAAAAGTTTCCTAGACCTAATACTTTAACGCAATTGCGTAGATTTTTAGGAATGTATAATTTTTATCGAAGATTCATTCCTAAAGCAGCCCACATTTTAGCACTCATAATAAAATTTTTAGAAGGTCACACAAACAAAAAGAAACCATGTCGTCCTTTGAAAAGTCCACAAACTCCTCTTGAATGGACTGAAGAAGCAGAAAATTCATTTACCGCTGCTAAAACAGCATTAACTGATGCAACTCTTCTTAAGCATCCGATTCCTGGTGCTACTTTAAGTGTTTGGACCGATGCATCCAATTTCCCCATTGGTAGTTGGAACCAATAGCATTTTTATCTTTAAAGCTTTCTAAAACTCAACAAAATTGGTCTACTTATGATTGAGAACTTTTGGCAATATATACTTCAATAAAAAAATTTAGACACATGCTTGAAGGTCGCGAATTTATTATATATACTGATCAAAACCCCCTAAAATACGCTTTCAAGCAGAAACCAGATAAATGTACCCCACGTCAACTAAGACATCTTGATTATATTTCACAATTTTCCACAGATATTCACTATGTAGTTGGAACAGAAAACAAAGTTGCAGATGCATTATCTAGAGTAGAAATTGATGCAATTATAAAACCACCCATTTTAGACTACAAAAAGTTTGCTCAAACACAACTTCATGATTCTGAAATTCAATCTTTCCTTAAAGCAGATTCTTCTATTAAACTAGAAAAAAACAATATTTTCCCCTTGAAGACGTTTCTTTATATTGCGATAAGTCACTTGAAACCTCTCGACTTTTCGTCCCTAAAAATCAAGGACAAGTAGTATTTCAAAATCTGCATTTTCTATCCCATCCTGGAATATCCGCTACAACTAATTTAATTTCTAAGCGTTTCTTTTGGCCAGAAATGAGAAAAGACATCAAAAATAGAGTTCGAGCTTGTGAAAAATGTCAGCGAGCAAAAGTATTCAAACATACCAAAGCTCCACTAAGCACATTTGCTCTACCCGATGCTCGATTTGCCCACATTCATATTGACTATATTGGACCCTATCCATCATCCAAAGGATATAAATATTGTCTTACCATCATAGACAGGTATACCAGCTGTGTGTGTGTGTGACCTGAAGTTATTCCTACCGAAGACATGTTGGCAGAAACCACTGCTCGTGCACTTTTAAATGGTTGGATTTCTCATTTTGGCACACCTGTTAGAATTACAACTGATTAAGGGACAAATTTTGAGTCTTCTCTAATGAGAGAGCTTACAAACATGATGGGTAGCCATAGAATCCATTCAGCTTCCTACCATCCACAAAGTAATGGAATGATAGAACGCTTCCACAGGCATCTAAAAAGTGCTATTATTGCCCATGAGGACACTGGTTGGACCAATATTTTGCTTATCGTATTGTTAGGATTACGTTCAGCAATGAAGAATGATTTAAAAGCAACAAGCTCTCAACTAGTTTATGGTACTACTTTAAGTTTACCATCTGATCTCATATCTTCAGAATCTCTTCGAACGTCTGTGACACCCACTTATGTTTCGAAGTTAATTACCATGATGAGAAAACTTAGTCCAATATCCCGATTCTCATAGCTGTACGAAGAGCTATGTACATCAATCATTAAGTACATGCACACACGTTTTTCTTAGAAATGACAAAATTCGACCCCCTTTAACTTCTCCTTATACTGGACCTCATTTGGTTAAAAGTAGATCTGATAAAAATTTTGTAATTTGTATAAATAATAAAAACATAACTGTCTCTATAGACAGATGAAAGCCAGCTTTTGAATTTTCAGAAGATTTTAATTCACAAAAGGGTAGTTCAAACTTTGAACCACCTCTAACCAAGCAACAATTTGAACATAAAGCTGTTGTTGATAAAAATATCAGAACCACACGTTCTGGCAGGCACGTACATTTTCCTAAGAGATTAACTTACTAATTCAAATTCCTTCTTAGTAATTTATACACATATATCTTTTATTGTATTGTGTATATAAATAATTGTATGTGTTATTGCAATTTATGTATTTTATAGTGCCTTATTTTTGTAAACAACAAACATTTTTATATTTGTATATTTTTTTTATGCTGTTCACTTCGTCACTGGGGGGGATACTCTGTAGTGTACTTTCATAATATCGGATCATCATTACTCATAATAACGGACCATCCTTACTCATAGTAACGGATTCTTGATCCTTACGTCTTATTGGCTGTTAAAACCTACTATCGAATTTCATTGGTCAGAAGAAATGTCCTCTGGCATTACCAGAATTTCACTCTGACGAAGGGAATATATAAACTTGAACTTAATTATTTGTTATGTTGGAAAATAAAGTTTATTTTTGTAAAATCACTGCAATTTTACTTTGCACTCAACACAATACACCAAAGGACCATTTTGTCTCCATAAAAGGCACCCGTGGTGTATCCCTTACGGTGGGGACAACACATGTGCGAACTGTCTTGGTGAATGATTTTGAATTAGCTACTGCTTTCTTTCTTCGTGACTTACAGACACCTATTAGTTCAAACGATATATTGGAAGGAAACTACAAGTTATAACCCCTTTGTGTTGGGTTCCCCTATCCTATTGACGAAGCCAATTTTAATAGAAATGTACTGGTATCAAGGATAATCACAGAAGTAATCTCAGTGAAAATGTCACATTAGGAATTATAGCTTCCAGATGTTGGATGCATGCCCATGCCAAGATAGAGAGCAGAAGTGCTGGAAAATTATTCACACAAACTTATGGAATGCAATTGGAGATAACCACTTCTTAATGGAGTTAGGTTTCAGAGTGAAACCACCGATTTTAATTTCATTTTTCTACTCTTCTGTTTACTTATCAAAATGACTGAAAGTTGTAATTAATAATTAGAAAGAAGTGTAGTAAAACCTCATGCTATAATTTAAAAAAACTATTTTTTAAATATTTTTTTAAAGCTAATTGAATTTACCAAAGTTAAAGAGACGTCAATATTTTTCTATTTAAAAGGTCTCAATCATTAAATATAGCTGTAATGTTGTCATCTATTGATGGGGGAGGAAATTAAAAACAACTCTTATTGGGATAAAAAAAAAATTTTTAATTTATGTTTAATGTGTGGTTTCTGTGTGAAATCACTGAATGTTAAAGGATTAATGCATTTCCTATACTTAACAAGCATAAAATTCAAATTATGAGAATTACTTCAAGTGTTTAGTAATAATAATATAAAGTCTAAAAATTACCGGTTTTTGAGGATAACGTTCATCACATAAAAACAAATGATGAGATGACGATATAAAATGCTGAAAGGGGTTAGCAACAAGTCCTTTCACAGACGTGAGATCTTCATCAGGATAGCATGAGCAATGATTGCAAGAAAAAATTAGAGATCTATTTTGTCCCTGAAACAATTCAAGTAAAATAGCTTAAAAGAAATGCAATAATTTATATGTAAGTATACAATATAGCTTATAGTACAACAACTTATTTTTAAATTTTCATCTTTCATATAAAATAAATACATCTAATTCTTAACAGGGGTTCATCAATAAAAGAGATGAAATAATTTATTTCAATAGTAGTTCAAATGCATGATTCAACCCATGAAAAAAAGGAGAAAAAAAGACATCTCCAAAAAGTAGCTGTGTATCAGCTGAATGTAATATCGTGCAATTAATCACAAACATTTTTAATCTTTAGAACATGCAAGCTATTTTCAATCAGAATTAGTTAAGAGGCTGAAATCTATAGTAAGTATAATATTTCTTTTTAAATGACATTTTGTGAATACAATTCCAATACTTTAGCATTTCTATTAATTCAAAAACTGAAAATTACACAAATTAAGATTTGTCTATTGTCATACAATATTCTGACAGATTTTCTACTTTCAGTAATCCAGTCATGGTAATTATCTCATAAATTCAAGCAATTAAAATGTGTACCATTGTATGAGAGCATGATTATATTTAAAACCTAAATGTTTGCAAATTGGAGATAAAAGTTAACATTTTCATATAAGATATTATCCAAATCATTCAAATGCCATAAATCTTTTTTATCTTTAAGCATGTTAATATTTGGTATTAAAAATCGATTTTTTATTAGGAATTATACCAATACATATATTTAAATATGAATAAGAAAAAATTTTTCAAGAAGATAATTTAACAGGAAATAATTTGGTATCAAATTTCAAATCATTTCAGATTATTATTTTTACTCATCTCAGAAGTTCTATTTACTTCTTAATAAGACCCTTAAAAGGCAACTCTGATACCATTTTTACAAAATTTTACTACACCAAATATTACTTAAAATACCAAATATTCACTTAATAAAGCAAAAATACTAACTATTTTTGAAAATGTAGATAATACCTAATGTGTGAGCATAATAAATCAGATGTACATTAACACAACTTATGAACCAGCAGAAAGACAATACATAAGTGTTTAAAAATTACATTCATATAAATGCTTTTGCATATAATTTTAGTTGAAATTTACAATGAAATAATCACTAATGAAAAAAAAAATTTACTCCCACCTTTCAACAAAAAATTCTAATTAACCTTTTTATAGTGGGCGTGTCATATATGCATCAGTCTCAAAACCATTTATTGGGTGGTAGATCCTATTCAATGCAACTTTCTGTGGGGATGGTGTGCTACTACTGCATGATTACTTAGAGGACAAGGTATTCTAGAATGCTATATCCCACTTTTGAAAAAAATATTAAGGCCATTTTCTTAAATATTCATGAAATTATAGTTATGCATAATGTAGTGTTAAACGCAAACAATGAAGACTTCCTGAAAATATTTTTAAAATATACTTGCAAAAAATAAAACATTTGACCCACCTTGAATGAAAAAAAATTATAGAAAAAGAAATCTTTTATCGAAAGAATCTAAATCTTTACATTAAACACATCTAAATACTGATAAAATATACAATGTAAATAGCATATATACAAATAATTCAGAAAAGATATAGTGTGTGATAGTCTTTAAAGCAAGGATAAATACTAAGCCCTACATTGCATATTTCATAAGAGTAAAATGTTTGTTTTTCTTTCATTTTACTTCTTACTTTTTTTTTTTTTGAGCAGACTATGCATCCTCTTCATTTTTCTCCTCTTTTATTCACATTTAGTTGAATAAAATGTCTTCCAGAAAGCCTCTAAGATGTAAATGTTGATTTGATTGTGAACTGTCTATCAATTCAGAAACTTCCATAAGTTTCAAATATTTGTTCTACAACTTTGATTTTGAATTGATGAGATAGTTTTAGTTCCATATTTTTTATCATATAGAACAGTGATCCGCAACCCCCGGTCCATGGATTAAATGGTACTGGGCTGTCTAACGAACATTAAACTACTGCCATTTTAATTAAAGTGTGCATTTCTCTTGGATTTGCGCAACTTTCTATAGAAATCACTTTATGTTCCATGTTAAATTACTCTTATTCATTTTTGGTGTAACTATATTTTATTCTGAAGGCACATTTAAATGTAACTAAATTAAAATTGTTAAATCAAAACAATCTAGCATATAAATAATCAATGTGTTTCACCTTTAGCGGGCCGCGGTAAAATTATTAAACGTTGACTAGTCCGCAGCGATAAAAAGGTTGCGGAGTACTGATATAGAACATTCACATTCAACAAAAAGCTATCCATTACACCAAAGAATAACTCCTTATAACATTTAAGAGACTTTCTAAAAGATGGATAGTGAGTCATTATTGCATCTCTGATATCTAAACTACCCATATTTTCATCCGAGATACATTTTGGTTTTAAAATGTTCTCTTTTTTTCTCCTGTTCTTTCGATTTGTACCAGCCATATCTGTATTACGTTCAGTAGTCAGTAAAAACAGGCCTTTCTTTTTTTTTTCTTTGAGTACAACTACATTTACATTATTTCTTCACATTTCATCAAGTTTTCTTTTTTTCAACATAGTTTGTCGTAAATCTTTGGTATATCCCTCTTTGCTTTAAAAACTGTTCCACGCACATTTTTTTAGTTGAATTTAAGTATTCAGAAAGGGACAGAGAATTTTAAAAAAATCAATCTTAACATAAACTATAGCCTTTATTGAATAAATATGTCATTATAGTTTTGACATCTCTTTTCCCTTATGTGAACCATCATTAACTACCATGCTTGTGTCTTTGCCACAATAAATTAAAAAGTTCCAGATCTATCCAGAATTTAATTTCCAAAGTTTATATATCCTATAACAGGACCATAATGAGCATATTGGCAAAATCCAAGATGTATTTTCCAGACAAAAATAGATTCATTGATACATATGTTATTTTCAGGTGTATAAATTATTTTAAATTTGTTCTGCAAGTATTTGATAAGAGATCCCAATTTGGCAGGGTTTTTTGCTACAGTATCAGAAGTAAGATGCAAAAATCATAATAAATTAGAAAAGCATCTTGAGAGATTACTCCTCTATTGAAGAATGGCAACTTTAGCATTTCATTAGTTGTAAAATACATTTTTTGTTTGGGCTTCATCCTCATTAGAATAACTGATCCTAAGAATCCTTTCATAGCAAACACATCTATTGAAGTAAACTTTGTTGATTTTGAAGACGAAGGCTTTTCCTTCAGATAATTATTATAGAAATTATTAGATTCTTTCAACTATTATATTCAGCACATCATAGTCAAAAATATATTGAAAAATCAATTTTGATAGCACAATTTCCAGTTAAATTTATTCCCAAAATCCCTGTAAAATCATTCAGTTCCTTAACTGCTAGAATCCAAGAAGTATACACTGACGTACTAGATTTTGAGGTGGAAACAAAACAAGCTTCTTATTCTGTCTACTATAGAATTTCAATACTTGATTTGCTACTCTCACTTAATTCTAGAGTCTTTGCTATTAGAATAGTCACACATAGGCTCATTTAATATTCAATATACTCATCTTCTGTTTTTTTAGCCATTACAACATCAGTGCAAAAAACATCTGTCTAGTAATAAAAAACTGAATAAAAACAAAAATTATGAAAATCAAAGTGAAATGTTTATATCCCCAAAGAAAAAAAAGATAAAGCAAAAAATCTTAGTTAAAGCATTTGAAATCATCTGATGCATAAATCAAAAGCAGCTACAGCTGGGCATCAGCTGAATTTTGTTTACCGAAACATTGTTTCTTAGGCAAAGAGAGTTTAACTGTCTGTTAACCCTCTTTTGTTGATTGGCATTCCAAGTGAAAAGGTACACCAATGGTATCTTTTTTCAAAGTGGATGGTAGATAGACACATTCACATGGAAAGGAGGAACAACTGTTGTGAGGAGGAAAGAAATTGGGTTCTATACCTTGGCGTAGCCTGTTGATTTATCCATATGATTATGTTACCCATCCATAGGACTTTCAACATGGTTGAAGGCTATGATGAAAAGACAAAAACTTCTGTTTGACTATTTTGGCAGATCTCTGATGTTACAAGATCCGGTGGAAAGAATCTACCCAAAGTATCCAGTAGCTATAAGTGTAAAGTCACTTACCCATATAGCACAATATCAATATGTATTAACTTACCATTAAAAACTGTATTGCTAAAACTGTGTGATTCATCTTGATATCTAAAAATTTGATTAAACCATGGATCAATATGTTACATTACATCTCCCACTTCTAAATTTAAACAAAATATCAAAATAAAAAAAAATTACAGACACAATTCCAAAATCCTAGAGGTTTGCTTAAATTTAAGTGTAGTGGACTATCTTGCAGTTTAAAATAATATTATTTAAACATATATGTTTGAGAATGCAAATATGATACACCCATCCTATTGATTAGCCCAAACAGTGATTCACCAGTACATCACCTGGCTGCCAGTGACATTTGGGATTGATGCATTTACGACATACTCATCTCTAAAATATTTTCTGTTGACCAGTACATAGTCGCAAAAACATTAAGTGTCATAAAAATAAAAATTAAGAAACATATTGATTGTTTCTAATTTATAGTGGCTTTAAAGTGCAAATTAAAAATAAGAAGCAAAATAATGTGTTTCTTTTAAATATATATCATAAATTAATACCTCAGAACGTGCATCAAAGGAAAATAAGTTTCTTTCAGTGATAAATAATACTGATTTTGGATGTGCTCCAAAACTGCATAACCGTGGAATGTCCTTTTCTGATTCAGAATAAACAGACTTTTCAACAGACCAAACAGGCTTCCTAAAGTTTTTGAAAGTTATAGAATAAGGAACATTAATATATGCAACATACAGGAGAAATTATATTTTACATAAGTAAACGTAACAAATCTCTTTTGTATAAATATGCATAGTAGTAAAAAAAAAATAAATGTCACCCTTAATAGTAAATTTAATTAAAAATAGTTAACTTCTAAAAAGAATTTTCTCATCATGAATATTAATTTTCTTCACACATACCTGATTATCATAAAAGTTTCTAAGGTTTGAAAATTCAGAAAATAGTTTAATGTAAATGGTGGGTTTAAACAATGAACTAAAATTTTCCACTCAACATTTTTCAAAAATGCTTACATTAGTCTATATAGTTAACTTTTTTTCCCAATTTATAAATATATATATACAGGGTGATCCCGAATTCAAGGTACAAACTTTAAGGGTAAATACAGGACATAGTAACAGTAATTTATAGTACAGGAAGTTATGGGTGCAAGTGATGCGATGAGGCACAAACACACACACAAAAAAAGAAGAGATGAAAGGAAAGACAAAGTATTTATTGAAAGTGTCATTGACAAGTGTAATGTTCAGCCCATGAACTATGAAGTCCAGCTGCAGCGCACATTGCCCTACCATCCACTGGCAGTTGGAGAAGATAGTATTCCAGACTCAAAGCTTGTACTCTCTGAAAATGGAAGATGTGTAAGCGATTTTTGTTTAACACTCTACAAACTGTCTGATGACTCACACTTACATGTTGAGCGAGCAACAGTTCTGGTTTATCAGCCACAATGTTCAAGATGCTTTCTTCCACGCTCGGATTGTATACAGGTCTTCGTTGACCAGCATCATGTCTGGCGACGTGAAACGAATGTATTTCACAAGTTGACAATGTAACCACTAGAGAATTCTGTGACATGGCATTCGTCAATCAGGAAACTGTGTGTGATACATTTGTAGAGCAGCTCTGCTATTACCATTTGCATGGCAGTACATGTAATGTATGTCTGCATTTTCGGCATATGTAAAGTCTCCCATCGTAGACATCAGCACAACTGTGAATGGTGCTTTTCCCTATTGAGATGCATCATATTGAGTGGCGGCTAGACATCTGCCCCCTACCAGCAATGCAACCAACCGATAACTCCATTTCTCTTTTCTTTCAATTCCCTTGTTTGTGCCTCACCTGCACCTAAACATTCCTATACAATAAATTATTATTACAATGTTCTGTATCTACCCTTTAAGTTTGTATCATGAATTGTGGATCACCCTGTATATATTGAAAAAAAAAACATGATCATGAAAATACAAATAATTAAATACATTATTAATGACTAGTTATGAAAAAAATTGAATTGGAAGGTGCCAAAACTGTTATATATTTAGTTTTTTATGCTGTGAATGCTTTAATGCAAAACTTTAAACAATTTGCAACAACTCAAGAAATATTTATTTCTGAAATCCCAAAATTTTAAGGGGTTATATGCCAATTAATAATTCTTAATTGTTGATCCAACCAACAAGTAGTGTTTTGGAATGGGATAAAAATAAAAGGAATCATTTATATAAAATAATTTACCATATTTATTCGAATCTAAGCTGCCCTTCCCCCATATTAATGCTGTTGAAAACTGGGTGCAACTTAGAATTGGAAATGAAAAAATTCATTAGATGGGAGAAATTGAACATGATACTCTGATGGTTAGAGCAATGACAGGTTCATGTATGTATTTAAATTTATTATTATTAAATAAATAAATTATTCACTTCTTATCAGTTCTCATTTTAATTTTTTTCAATCTCGTTAATATCAGATATCAAGAATCCATTTTACACTATATTTTCACAAAAATGTGTTGAGACATTGGGGTGTAGCTTAGATTTGAATAAATACAGTAGTATATATCTGCAAATGTCTTTTATCCTGAAATATTTCAAATGAAATTGTTGGCGCATGCGCGCCAACGTCATGCACATAAATGCAAATATTCTTCGCTGTGCCGGCAGATGAGAACTTTCTGTGGAACGAGCTAGACAAGAAAATTTCTCTTGAATACTCAGACGTGAGCATTAATATAGGATTCTAATACTCGAAGCTCACAATAAAAAAATTAATTAAACTTTGCTGCGCTTGTAAATAGCATACATATGTTGTGTGGTTGAATAAAAAAGTAAAAAAAGAAATAAGCTTGGCTGGTCCGTCGATGAAACAAAAACAAACTAAAAATAAACAGAAATTTAAAACATAGAAGAGAGAATGCTGCAAATAGCCTAATTCTTTTTTTAAAAAGAGGAGTATCTACATTAAAAAAAAATTTCAGATGTTCGTTAGTTAAACCATTAACAATTTATTTCTGTTGGAGCAATTAACATTAATGTTAAATTTTGTTTAACTCTGATGAAAATTGTAAAAATTATTAAAAAAGTATCCTGTTTTCTAGGAAGATAACATTAAAATATTTTTAAAAATGCATGAAATAGTATAAAGTACATGCAATTCCCAATACTGAAGGATTTTTTCATGTGAATTTTCATTTTAGGACATTTTTGTCTGATCATGATTTTTCAGGCTGGGAAATGGCAGGGATTTCAATACTAGTACAGTTCAACATAAAATCACATACAAATCTGTACTTTTTAAAACATTATTTTCTTTTCACATTAAATCATTTTCTTGAGTAAATCGTGTTATATACATTACCTATATCTATTTCATTTTTTAAAACAAATTTCTCTGTTAAATGTGAAAATTATAACAAGTACATGCAGTAAAATTTCATATTACACTACAAAAAAACTAGAAACTTTTAAATAAAATAGATTAACTGTTTGAAGAATCAGTTCAATTTTTAATATAGAATGTGCATACAGCAAATATATTATGCAACAATTACTGAAATAAGAAAATTTAATTTTTATATACTCAGCAGCTTCTATATATTAAAAATATTTTTTAAAAAAATATTATGAATATTCAGAAAAAGAATATAAAGCTATGGACGCAAAGAAAAGAAAAAGATACATTAAAAAAATTTTCAATTTGGAGTAGGTTTTCATTAAAAAAATACTTATTAAACAAATATTTTTTATATATTGCTTCGTATTTATTCAACAACTAGTTTGTCTCCAAATTTATAATCAATGGCAATTCCTTCCACCTACTAAAAATATCATTAACATCTTTTTAAAAAAACACAGAAATTAAATTTATGGCTAAAGAATTAAAAAAACATTTTTTTTTAAAGCTTATAATACAATTAGAACATATCATGCACTGTTATATAAACATTTATAAAATAAGGTATACTTTGAACTAATATTATTCAGTTCTATTCTTCCATTTTTATCAGCAGAAACCAACTCATCTGGACAGTATTGACTGTAAAAAAAAGTAAATTAAAAAATATGATTAACAGATACTTAATTTTTTTAAGAAATTGGCTTATTACTTAGAAAACTTATACAGGCATAAAACGTAATTTAAGAGCCTTAATATGTCACATTTTATTTCATTTACTAAGTTAACAAAAAAAAAACTGTAAATTTTTTAAGTTAATGTTTTTCCTTATGCTAAAGTAAAAAATAATAAAGAATGTATGAATAATTTTTCTTTCCATAATTAAAATATTCAGCTTTGACTAAAAACTTTAACAGAGATAAATTTTTTAATTCATTGAATTTATTAAAATAAAACTCAACAACTCCATCACTTTTACTATTTTAAAAGATTTCAAAATAATAAAAATGTGATTGAATTCTACTTTTATACCACTAATTATATACACAGAGGTGGCAAAGAGTCATGAACACACTTATTACTTTTTTCTCTCTCAATTTTCGTGTTTAACCTAATTTTTTGTTGAGAAATTACGATACTATCTTAACTATTTTTATTGAATCTAATGTATTTCTTCATGCTGGTTTTTTTATACGACAAATATTTTTTGTAGTACAGCTACCTAAACACATAAATGTGTAATATTGATAAATTTAACACATGTAGCAAAATAACATAAAAACATTACAAACACAGAACTTTCAATATGCATTTTGAAACGTATGGTTGTTATATATTTAAACATTAATATTTTATGGGCAAACCATGTGCTTTAAATATGGATCTGCATCTTTTCGCAAGGAATGCACCAATTCCATAAGAAACTCTTTCACAACATGGTTAAAAAAAAATATTAAAGTTCTAACTCAAGTTTTTAGGTTGCTTTTTTTTTTCTGTGAAAAATTGTAACCAATTTTATGACTACAGTTCTCTATCAGATTAAGATATGTAACTATCCTGTCCAGTTCATCCTATATATTCACAGCACTGTTTTTAAACCATTTCTGGACTACCTTTGCATGGTGCATAATTGTCCTGAAAAATCTGTAACTCATCCCCTAAAAGATTTCTTGTAGTTGGTAGAAATTTATTTTGTAGTATTTCAATGTAATCTCTGGTTTTCCTTGTTTTACTCTTGATGTAAACGAGAAGACATGCAGCCCTATGTAATCCCTTTAGTTCACTATGGGCTTTAGACATTGAAGACTTAATTCTTTATAAGTGTACCTTCTTACATAGGTACCATTTTGGTTACCAGAATTATAAAACTGAATTGAATCACCACAAGTACAACTTTTTCCCAGTTTTTCATTGTCCATAATAACTCCACATATTTATTATCCATGACAATCACTTTTTGCAGTGAAAATTGAACAGTAATGATTCTGGGCTACCTTTAAAGCCTCATAATCTAATTTTAGGCAGTCTTCTTCAAACAGCTATTAGGCACAAATTCACATTCGATGTTAAAGACCATTATTTTAAAATTTGCAATGAATTAAGCTACCTGTTTAAAGTGAAATTCTGCACGCAATACCCTGTCTTCATATGAAATTGTTTTTCTCAGTCATCCAAGATGGCTTCCTATTCATAATAGAATTTTATTTAGAATATCTTTTAAATGATCTCATAACAGTAGAAAGACTACATGGTACTTCAGCAGTAATTTTTTGAGTAAACTAACTTTCTTCGGTCAAAAGTATTATTTTGAATCTTTCATTATAAGGAAAAATGAAAATTTACCCATAATTCCAATATTTTCCAAGAACTACAACACACAACTGCTTTCAATACATTAAAACGTGTTGCACATTCTGCTTTCAACCCTTCATCCCCACTGCTCTCCAACTGATTGGAATAATGAAGCTCATAATTGGTTGAAAAAACTATCATTTATTACTACAATGGCCTTGTGCTTGTTTTATCATTGTTTTTTTTAAAGTATTGACGAAAGACTGTAGACTTTATATATATTTTATTAATGAATTTAAAATTAGCATGAAAAAATGCATTATAACTAATAACAATAGTTAAGATAATACAATAATTTCAAAACAAAAAATTAAGTCAAACATAAAAACTAGGCAAAAAAATACATGCTCAGGACTTTTTGTCACCACTCTGTATTATACACAGAGATTAAACAATTTAAATTATAAATTTATATGAAGTATTCTCTAAATAAAAAATATACAAAACAATCAATTTAATCATACAGAAAGCAATACTTGAATTAAAAACAATCTCTTCTCTGGTAATAGTTCTAATAAAATGGATAATTCCAAGGGTACAAATACATAAATTTGATTTAAAAGAGCAATAAATGAAAAAAAAATTGAAAGTGTGCAAAAAGGAAATACAAAAATTCTTTATATTATTATTATATAGTGCATACCTTGCTCCAATATTTGTAACATTTTGTTCTAAACAATTAAAATGATTGATTTTTGACATGTCAGTAAAATCCACAAAATGAATTAGACCATTTTGTCTAACATAACAGTAACCTATTAAAAGAAAAAGTAATAGATTTCGATAAATTTTTACTATTAGAAAATAATTTTTTTAACAAAATGTTTATAGTTAATACCATCAAATATAGAAATATAACTTAATAAGAAATTAATCATATAAAATTTCATTCATAACATTGTTTTTTACAAAGAATCATATAAATAAAAGTAAATAAAGTTACTACACATTAACAAAAGTTATACAATATACTAAGTCAATGGTCTCAAACTGAGAGAGACAACTTGAAATATAAGTTTATTTTGAATAATATTTTATGTAATAAACACATATAAAAAAACAACAAAAATGTAATGTTTGCGTCCTGACACTTGACATCTCTTCTCTTCTTTCCTATTTCGGGAGAAATTTTTATATTTTATCATATATTATTGTGCGCCCATATAATGACCAGGCAACAAAAATGCTTCTTATAGGCCATGAGTTTGACACCCCTGTACTAAATAATACCATTATTTTAAAAAACTTAAAACACATTTTTTAATATAAATACTGATAAGCATGTTTTCTTTAAGAACAAAAAAATTAATAAAACCCAAATTAAGCTACCACAATTTTACATTTTATTTCAACTTTTTAACAGAAAAAAACTAAAGTTTCAAAAAAAAACTGTTGAAAGAGAATATATATAATTTTGTTATATATTTATAAAAAAATAGTAATATTTTATAGAATGGATATTACATAAATTTGTGATTCAAAAAATAAACAGAATGTAATTAAAAGTAGAAATAGTTATTAAAAAGCAATTATATATTAAAAACAAATAAAATTATTTTTACCATCAACAGCACTTGTAACTTGTTGTAGATAACTTTTTCCTAATCTAATTACTTGTCTATCTGATTTAACAGGTTTAAAAGAAGAAAATGGCTCACTACAGTGTTTTATTGTGGTAAAAGCTGAAAAATAATATAATTACAGCAATTAAGACTACAAATGTAAAATGTTGATTGTTTAGTAATTATTTTAGTATTTCTGCAAATTTCAAAAAATTAAAAAGTTTGTATATTTTTTTATAGAAGTGCAAAAATTATAAAAGTAATATATTTTCTACATATTAGTGAATTATATAGAGTTGTTCATCCGCATTTAATTCTAACACTTAATGGACAAGCCATGTAAATTTATGCTATTTCTTGAATTTTTAATAAGTCACATTAGTTTTTCATGCAATGCAGATTGTGTTATTTTATTACCATTAGTTACAGTACTATCTGCCTGTTGATCCTGCTACATGTTTTTGCTTCTTGGGTATCATTTTTAAGTAATTTCCCAAATACAAAGAGAAGATGAGCAAATTTATGCAGATAAGTCATCTGATATAGGAAGTGATGCATGACATAATGGAGAATATTAAGGCCTCCATGCAAAATTAGGTTTGGGGGCCAAAGCAGGATCTTATAAAGGATTGCATACTCAGCGTTAGTCAGGCTTTGGATTTCCCTGCAATGCTGGGGTGTACGCCATGTTACTGGAAGTGATAACAAATTAGAGAAATTAATGAACAAAGTGATATTTCTAACCAGAGTGAAATTGTTACTCCCAGGAAAAAAATTCTGCAGAGGTTATTGTCTTCAGAGTACTCAGGATGTGAATTTGAAAATAATGCCTTGAATATAGGTGAATGGAAACTTTGTGATACATTAATGTCTTTTTTGTGATTATTCTGGTGTACAAAAAATGCACATTAATCCATACATACATGTTTAATTCTAAAAAATTACCAGAAACTAAGAAAGGAAGTGCAGGTTCAACCCATTTATTAAGAGAAATAGTTTAAAATTTTTCTTTGAAAAATAAATTTAAATTCTAAAATTGCCAATTTAATACATATATAAGTTATTTCATTGATACATTACAATTTAATTTATTCTTCTCTAATTCATAACTGCAAACTTTTGAAAAGGGCAATGCCTAAATTAGTGCATGATTGAAATCCAAGCATATTCTTAAGATAACACATATAAGCAACAAAATTTTATAAAACAATGCATGATTTACATATATTTTTTAAATAATATGAAAAACATTTCAACTAAAGAGATTCTGATATGACAGTTACTTAAAAAAAATCTACTTTGTATAGATTTAAAAAAATGCATACACTAAGGTAAATTTAAAGGTATAAATATACACTACTGGCCAATAAAATTACTACACCAAGAAGGCATTATGTTAGTTACACTTGTGAAGTTTACATTACAGGAAGATTTAAAATAAAACACATCTTGATTAGACTTGATTTTGGATCTCTTAGATCTTGATCACACACAGCTTGATTAGACTCTTAACACATCAATTTAAAGCAGGTGCCAATAGCAACTCTTATAATGTGTTCAAATGAAGAAATTGTACATATTCTCATAATAAATTCCACTTGAATGTTGTTGCCCAGTAAAAAGTAACTGTGATACCTTGTGTAAGAGGGAGAAATGTTTACCAGCAAGTTCCTGTCTTTGATAGAGGATGAATTTAAGCATACTTGGATACTGATTTATCATATTGGTGTATTGCTGTTCGCATTGGTTGAGATCTCACAACTGTCAGCAGAAAATGGAATTGATGGGTTCAGGATGTTTATGCAGAATGCCATGCTGGATATCAATGGCCTGCTAAGAAAACAGACATGTTACTTGGATGTCTTTAATGGATTGCATAGCTACATCATGAACCTTGAGTAAAAAAAAAGGGGACAACAAATGTCTCTATGAATTGGAATCAAATTGAGATGAGCTGATTGTGTGGAGGGCGATTTTAATGTTTTAAGAGTGACTAATTAAAGAACTGTTGTTAAGCAGAGATCAAAATGGAAGAGGGTTCTCAAGAAGACCTTGACCCATCCAGGGCTGTAGTGTCAATAGAAATGTCTGCATGAACAGTTTGACAATGTTTGCTGCTCAGTTGTCAGCTCAATGACCATGGATTTGGCTATGCTAGAAACATCACAAACAAGAGCCCCTTTAATGGAATGACAAACCAGGACACAACAATGGCATGGTGTCTTCTTTTCAGATAAATCCAGGTTTTGTTTACAGCCTTATGATGGTTACATCCATATTTGGCAGCTTTGTGAAGAACACACATTGGTAGCGTACATTCAACATAGTCATACAGGGTCATAAACTTGGAGTGATGGAATGGGATAGCATTAGATACACGTCTCAGTCACTTCTCATTTACATTGATGACATTTAGAACAGTGATTGTTAATTTCTTGTATATTAAGGCCTATGGTTCTACTTTTTGTTCGAACCCTATGTTTCAGTAGGTCAATGCAGGGCCACACCTTGTCAGCATTGTACAGACCTTCCTTTATACAGAAAATATTCAGCTGCTACCTTAGCCAGTATGTTCTCCAGATCTCTCACCAATAGAAAACATTTAGTCAACAGTTTTGCAGTGAATGATTCATAACCATGTGCCAGTCACTTCTGTTAATGAGTTGTGGCAACGTCTTGAAGCTACATGGGCAGCTCTATATCTGTACACGCCATCCAATCTCTGTTTGATTCAATGCCCAGATATCTAAGAGCTGCTATTGCTGCAAGAGGTAGTAATTCTGGGTAATGATTTCTCAGAAGCTATACTTCCAAATTTCTTGAAAATTTAATCATTTCTTATTTTCAGTATAATATACTTTTGTTCAATAAATGTCATTTTGTTATTTGTATTTTTTTCAGGGGTAGCAATTTTAATAGACAGTAGTGTAGTTACACACAAAAAGTAATGACTTTACAGTAAAGATTCCTTTCTAGAAAATTATTATGCATACAGAAGTGAACAATCAAGTTAGAAGTTAACTACGACCAAATAATAACCACTGAGTATATGAATAGATACCAGAATCCCTGTATGAGCATCTCATTAGTTTTTATTGTTGAAGAAGCACCTTTTTCTGATGTTAAAATTATTAAACAACATTGAGAAACTAATAATTAAGTTCTTTTCTTTTTCCTTTAAATAAGTAACAAATCCTCCCCCCTCCACCTTGCATTATCTGGCATAAATGAAACTAAATGTTCAAAGGGTATCCCCACACTTTTTAAATTCCTCCTTAACGAGTTGGCTAATATTTTCTCCAGTAGAGTTCTCAATCAAATTTGGAATTGTAAAAAGGGTACTTGGAATTAAAGATTTTGCAGGATCAGAGTAAGCGACCACAAAGCCATATAATTTGCAGTTTGTATCATCACTACCATCAGATGCTTGTAAAAAGCCTTGTTTCATGCATTTAATCATATATTCTTTCTGACTCAAAACTAGATCCCTGGTCACAGCAAATGTTTTAGTCTTTGCATGTATATATTGTTTTTACAATGTCAGACTTTGGAAAAAGAAAACTGGCTCAATCAGCAGCAAACAAATGGAACTTTATGTTCAACAAGAAAAGATATAAACAGTACTTCAGCCCTAATTACATTTGACTGGACATCGTTTTTGAAAAAACAATCCAATTTTGAGCAACTGCTACTTTATTTCATTTCTGCAACATGCTTTGGAGTTTCACAAAATGGGAAATATACTGGCTGACATGAGAAATGCATATTTTTTTCCCTTTTGAAGATACATTAATTTTATCAACAAAAACAAATTGTTCAGCCTTATGAAATGTGGAGAATACAACTCATACATATTCATACAAACAGATGAAAGAGAAAAAAATGCTTTGCTTAACAAAATTAAATTATGAATCCTTTAGAAACCAATAGCTAATGATATACATTATGTAGGAGGGACAAACTTCACAAATTTCTCAAAAACTGTGTGTGTGGCAATGGATCCTATAGTTTTTATCTACTAATTCTGCATTTTTTGTCAATATAAAACAATAAATAAAAGCTGCAGAGAAGAAAATGGTAGTTGGTGGGTGACAGAAATGTTTGTATGCGTAAAAATAAATGATCTAGGCATACAAGAACAATGAAAGACTGTAAAGTATAAATTTTATGTGCAAAGCATAAAAATTGGTAGGTATTTTAACTGAAATAATTTCCTTCAAATTTAAGAGCCATAAAAATACATTGGAAAAGCAAATACTTTAAAATTCGAAGCTTTCCTATTTTAGATAGCATTTCCCTCTGATTGCTCATCTCTATAAGTTCTAAAATTGTTTTATGCTTTTTAACAAACTCATATCTCATCTCTGAACCTTGTTAAACAATAAAAATTATGTAATTCACATTTCGATTTCAAAATGCAAATTTACTTATAACATTAGCTAAATTATAAAAATATACCAAGGTAAAAATGAATGCTACAAAAATGCGATAAAAACGAATGCTGTTTTCATGTAAATTGTTTTAATTATTATTATTATTATGAGTTAAATTTAATTTTATTCAGATTATATTCAAAATTAGCAAGTTATTTTAAGAATTTAAAAAAAATTATGGTCCTGAGATGAGCTGCATGAAATAAGAAAATGGCACATAAGTCAATGTATGAGAATAAGCTTTTATCAATTAAAGGAAAGGCTTTTGAAAGGTTTCTTTAAAAATTAAGATCAAACTAACATTGAAATAATAATTATCAATGACAATGAATAAAATTCTTGAATTGAATCAATTTATTTCTAAAATATTAAACAATTTTCAGGAATTAGCCGATTCCAGATATTATCAAATGATCAGTGAAAACATGTCTAGATGCCTAGAATAATGATAACTAATTTAGCTGCAACCTGCCACACAGCTTCTATGTGAGAGTTAAAGTATTGTGAGTTCTTTCATTCAACAAAGAGTTTCTTTGACTTTAAATTATCCTCGGCAGCATTCTCATGGCTAAGAGGTACAATGACATTCTACATTCAGTAGTGCTGATTTTCCTTTCACAGCACTCTGAATACACATTTCCTTCAGAATAATTCTGAGCAATATAACATTTCATCATTGTCAAACCAATATCTACTGTGTGCAAAAGGTATAACTTTGAGACAAGATATTTTTTGACAATATTCTGGCTGATGCGCTCATAGCATATTTTTTTAAGTGACCACAGTTTACTGTATAATGCTGAGTCACATAGCAGTCTTTTTCATATGAAAATTTAATTAGTAAGCTAGTCATAATAGTGAAAATGTCAAAATCTCCGAAAACTGCAATTAGCAGATTTACTTTTACTGGTTGTGATTGTACTTGTAAAACACCTTTCTGGATAATTAAATCACATTTTTTTCCAATAGAGCAAAAAATCTCACACAAAAACAACTGCCAATTAAAATAAAAAAAATACCAAGTCATGCAATACTTTGTAATTTGTATAAATAAGACCTAGAAGACTTAACACATTACTCATTATTCAAATATGTCTCCTGAATAAAAAAATACAATTCCACAGACATTTTTATCATTTTCCCCCTTCTGATATGATTTTTATTCTACTCAAAAAAAATTTCGATACTTCTTTTTTTGATCTTGGGATACATATGATTTTATAGTAGTTGAAAAAAGCTTTCTATAACTCATAGTAGATCTCTCACTCTTTTTTAATAGTTGGTTTTTTTTTCATTTTCACTTGTTTTTAGTTTTATTATTTTTTCCCAAAATTTTGTTCAGATTTTGATAGCACATATCATAAAAAAATTTCTCACTCTATATTAAAAGAGCAACAGAAACTGTTATTCAATATTAACAATTTTTATTGTTAATATTTAATATACTTCCATTGCTTTATTTTCTTCAGATTATTTGTAATTGACAGTTGTTCAATAAAAGTAAAAATATATGAATATTATTACATCTTAGCTTTTCATGTATATTGTGTTTAACCTAAAAGAAAATTTTAACAAGTACTAACCTAATTGATTTAGTTTCTTGCCTGTTGGATGGAGAAGAATAGGATCTGAATTAATCCTTTGAACTGAAATCAAACAACCTCCAGAATAATCAAAATTTACTTTCTAAAAAAAAAAATTCTAATGTGATACATATTTCTAAGACTTCTACATTGGCAAAAATCAATCAGAAAAATCAAATATTTTCATAAAGTATAATAGTGGTCAAACTTTAAAGAATTTGCATATTTAATTGAGTTTTTTAAAAAGTAATTAGAAGGTAAAATTAATGCCTCCAAACACAGATGCAGATTTCTAGTGTCACATGTGGGCTACGCATTTAAAGAAAAATACTTCAAATGTATATGGGGTAATTTCTGTTCTCCATTCTTCCATACACCTTGGCAATATTACCATGATTTGTTTGTTTTAAAAGACATTAAGTGAAATTCAAAGCAAGCAGTTCAATGAAGAACCACCAACATCTAGATAACGAAATTAGATGGTGAATTTTAGAGACTTGATACAGGGTAGTCCCAAGTGCAGATTGCTCAAAATATTAATGTAATGTGTCAAGCAAGGTGTGCAACTTACGAAGACAATTCAATGAGACCTAATCCACAGAGAGAAAGCCTGGATTAGTTTGTACAAGTGCTAAGTGATATTTTTGATACATGACATTTTTTCCATTAAGTACAGCCTAACAGGAGTGTTCATTAATTCATTTGTGAATATTAACGTTGCAATATTCAGCTACTCGAGGCTTTTGGCGACAGACCTGAAAATTTGTGAACCATGATTAAGTGATGAGGACGACACCTGAGCTGCCTCCCCCCCTCCTAGCTACCACACCAATGGGAGGACGTTTGAGTTTTCGACAGATTTAACGTGCATCGCTCCCAAACATGGCAGGTCTTTAGCGGTAATAGGCTCAAACTCATGACAAGCTGGCCACGAGTCCGTTACATTGACCACTAGACTTTCACAGCTACCTAACAGGAGTGTTTCAACTGTCTCATGAACTTCACACATGTAGCCATAGGAAATCTCAAAGGTTATCATTTCCAGAAGACTACAAGAGAGTGGTCTATTTCCAAGAAAACCCGCAAAAAGATTACTTTCAGTTTTTTACATTTGTGTTATGTTCATATCCATGTACAAGAAATCTATTTCGTGTGGTGCAGAGAACATAGAATTGCAGTGAAGATCATTCTGTTTATTTATGAGTTCAGATTCAGGCTAATATCTGATAAACATACTTTCATCTTGGAGAAATCAGGGATCTTTAGCATATCTCCCAACATCTAAAAATAAATTGAGTCATTGATTGCTTAGTACTACAGTCAACCCTCCTATAACACGGTACTCTTACAGCGTGGTTTCCGTTTAACAACGCCCCATCAGTTCTTTCTGATAGGGATAACGTATATTGTTAGTTTTTTTTCCCCGCGGGATCTCTGCTCAGCAAAAGTAACACATTGTTTCAAATTTTGTGTAATGAACGCTTAAAAATAGTGTAAATAATTTACATCTGGAAGAGTAATACATTAATGTTACTTTCTGTTGTATTTATTTTATGTTAAAATCTTGTCACCACCTCTCCCTTCGAAATCTAGTTTTATTATGAAATAAAAAAAGTAGTGATGACACTGATCGAGGAATAAATTAAAAGCGGAGCGCGCACTGAGACATGGCGTAGACAAAACAAAATCAGCAACGCCGGTGGAGTTTATCTCATCTTTTGTATTTATTGGTCTTCATATAACGCGGTACGAATGATGTGATTTGTACTAATTCTGAGTTACTTATAGCACGGTTTCTATACAATGCAGTAGACGGTTTCCATAGAACGCGCTACGAATTAGCTTGGTTTGTATGGTTAAATCCGAGTTTCTTATAGCGCGGTTTCCATATAACGCGGTACGCACTCACCGCGTTATAGGAGGGGGTTGACTATATTGCATTTTAGTATGAGGACTACATGTGGAGAACCTCATAATTCTGAGCTAAGGTCAAGTGCTGAGAACGACACCTGAATTAGTACTCCATTTTACAAACTTTTACATCAGTGGTCTTCAAACTGCATTCCATGGACCCTGGGGTTCCATGAGGCATACACAGGTATTCCCTGAGTCACAATAAAAAATTGAAAAGAAAATTATAAACATGTATGCAAAATAGATTCATGTTTCCATGAAGTTTGTATAACCACAAGTATTTACAGCTCATCCCACAGTTATTAAAAAACTGAAATTTTTATTTATACATACTATAACTTTATTTTGTTATACTTTTTAAAACTTTTATTATAACATAATAAAAGAATATCAAGACAATCTTTCTGTATGTACTATCTACTGAATTGTGAAGTTTCTATCGCTTAAGATCTTGGGTTCTATGAAATAATGTTAAACTCATTAATACAGTGTTTTGCAAAACTAAACAGTTTTCTAATAAAAATTACACCTTCTTTCATTTGTGGAAAAAACACCTATAATGATGGAGAGGGAACAACTTATTAACTCATAGATGGATTCAAAGTTAAAATTTAAATTTAGGCAAGGACTGTTTCTAAATTTTAGTTTACAAATTCATACAGAATACACATGATTTTTCACACAAACATTTTAATGCCATTCAGCGCAAAGTATTTAAGTGAAAAATATTTCTCAAAGTGAGTTGCTAGAAAAACAAAATATAAAAGCAAATTAAATACAGAATATGAAACGCAATTGCAGATAATTTCAATAAACCTAGACTTTCGCAGTTTATGTAAAGAAATACAAGCACATATCCCAGTTACTAAATGTAATTCTTGGGTAGGTAGCACTTGGATCACAAATTAATATTATTGAGTAAATAATATCGATATTACATTAAAATTCTTTAATAACAAATATAATATCTTTTTAATTGTCTTTTCACAAGGTACCAATAACATTTTGATCTACTTTAAATATTATTTTAAGATACATTCTTCTAAGTGTATGTGGTATGGAGTTCCCTGAAAGCATCTTATAAGTCTAAGGATTTGTGTGTCAAAAAAGTTTGAAGACCACTGTTTTACATCATGCAAATGTGAAACTTTGAGCTCCAAAAGATTAAACTTGTAGTAGCTCCTTTATATAGTGGTTTTCAGTGGCACCAGGATCCAAACCATAAAAAAAATAGAGATTAAGGCAGCAAAAGTATGATGGTCTGAGCAGGAATCATGTTGAATAGGCATGCAGATGGCCATGTCTTTGACAGAGGCTCTGTCACAGAAATGAGATATAGGAATGAAACACTCCCCTTTTAAAAGAGTGCACTTAGTTCTCATCTCCTTTTTACGAATGGCAACACTTGTCTGTAAAGATCTCATTTGGCCAAAGAATGTCTGGAAAGTGAAGATACTTGCCAGGTAAATTGAAAATTCAGATTTTAAAAATATACAGAAAACTTGGGATGCTCTAGGGAGGGTAATTGCAATTCCTCTTTTTCCTCCCAAAACTGTGCACGACCTAAAAATAGTATTAGAGTATTGGTACCAACTGTCAAAGGGACATGTAATCTGTCTCACTTCCAGAATAAATTCATACTGAAAACTATGTAACAGTTAGAGGAAAACATTTCACTACTAACCCATTTTTTTGTTTCAATATTGTAACTTTTTTAGACCTTCCTATGCTGATGAGCCATGTACACAATCATCTATGGATAATATAACTCAGTGATTCCCAACCACTTTACTCGGCACTTTTGTGCACTGCCAAATTCTTGAGTAAGTGAGTGAATATTAGCATTGCACTGTTCAGCTACATGAGGGCTTTTGCGACAGAACTCGTAATTTTGAACCATGGTCAAGTGACGAGGACGACACCCGAGCTGGCACCCCCTCTCCTAACTACCACACCACACCAACAGGAGGACGTTTGAGCTCTCAACAGATTTAACGTGCATCGCTCCCCTACATGGCAGATCTTTAGTGGTACTGGGCTCGAACCCGTGATATGCCAGCCACGATCCAATACCTTGACCACCAAATTCTTGAAGTATGCCACCAAAATTTTAAAAATTATTAATTATACTCAAACTCAGTGGCGTAAGAGCCCATGAGGGCCAGGGTCTACTGTGCCCATTCCAGTATACGTAACCATTGGACGCTGAGGTGCATGAGCAGTTGTCCCGATCAGGTGATCAGTCTGAAGCGAGACCCCCAGTGTTTAAGTCCCCAAGCAAACTTGGTACTCATTTATCAACCCACTGCAGGAGGGATAAAAGGCTGAAATTATTAATTATACCCTGAAAAAAAAAGAATCTGGAACAGAGTCATTCAGCTGTTTTATAGAAATAAACTAAAGGTATTTGTAGTATATTTAACTTATCCTTTGAGGATAGATGGATATAAAATAATTTAATTGGGTTCGTAATCCATTTGTGATAAGGATACATTTGTATATGAATTAACTTTGAATGAAGAGGAAAAACTAATTTTGCCCTGTAATAATCAAGATTTAATTTCAAAACATTTGGAAGAATTAATTCAGTTTGGATTAAAATAAGAGGCAATTATAATAGACAAAAAATCTTTAAAAATATTGTTACAATTTACTATATCTTATTTGTGTGAATTTGGATTTTCAGCATTAACAAATATAAAAATGAAAAAAGACCGAGACTTTTTTAAGTGTCAGTGATTAAATGAGAGAGTGGCATTATCATTTTTACAACCAAATACAAACAAAATGATCAAAAATCACCAAACTCAAATTTTGCATTAAATGTATTGTTATAATTAATTGGTCAATAAACATTTTGTTGTCTTTGTCATACATATTATATTATTTAACACTGAAAATTATAATCAAACTATTTTACATAGTGCATGAAAGATAAGTTAAATTCTTTTACACTTATTTTATTATTAGGTTGCCACCAAATTTTAAAATTGTTAAAACTGTACTGCAACAACAAAAAAGATTGAGAATCACTGCTATGACTGTTATACAGTAGTTTTTTGCATATAAACCTAAGTGTGTTTTTCTACATACTTAATTTCATTAAAATATATTTCGTGTTCCTGAAGAAAAGCAATTAAAAGTTAAAATTATCATAATTTTGAACATAAATATATATGCAAGATATAATGTGAAATGAGGAAACTTTAATTAGATAATTAATAAAATGTCTGCTTATGATTTTATATTTCATAACTGCTAATAAATTTTTTTAGAGCTGTTAGTCCCTCTGTTATTAACCATTAATTCATAATTATAACTGATTTTGCTACACAAAATTTATTTCTAAATCCATGTTTTATTAAAGAGATACAATTTTAAATAATTTTTAAAGTATGAGAATTTTAGAAACCATTCTAAGCAATAAAGGAATATGATTGATACACTAAGTAGTTGCAGATACTCTCAGATAAATTTGTCACTATCAGGATGTTACGTTCACCGAAATCAGAACATAAGGTAACAGAACACTTTCATTAAAATGATATTACACTTATTACTATTCCATATTTTCTTCTATTCTTACTACTGATGGATTACATCAAAAATAACAAATATATCATGTAAAATGGAAATTGATTAACTGACTGACATTTATACATAACAAAATTATCCTGATTATTTAATTTCCAGCTTTTTAAACTAAAACTGCTGCTGGAATAAATGGAATAAATATATTGAGAGGTCTAGCATCTCATTGGATAAATCCACACAAGCAGCACAAAAGTTGTTACTTAAGCAAAGAGCAAATTTACCCTACCCAATCAATAACTACCAGAATCAAGATTAATATCTAATACAGATTTTTCTCATTTATTTTAAAAAACCTATGCCAGACCTAGGCATGACCACCATCAATCTATGATGAGCAGTCAAATACAATTCAGAAACACAGTAAAAGTTACAATAATTGTTAATAGCATTATATATATATATATATATATATATATATATATATAGTTGCAACTATGTCGCCAAGTCCAAAACAAGAAACCAAAAGGTCTCTGCAGATATCATTAGCATTACATAAAGGGAAAGTTAGGGAATCTGTTAAAACAAATCTGTGCAGGTGTTTTGTGAGGTAATCATGTACAGTTTTAATTCTAAAGATAGTAACCCTCACATGTAACATGACTTTCCATTAAAAAATCCCAAATCTTCTCCTCACAGAGTCCCCATTCTTTTCTCAAGAAAAGAATAATCAAATTGGAGGTCAGTCAGTCTAGGTCAGAATGTCAGCATAATCATTACCCATGATTTCACAATGACTTGAAATCCAATGCAAGGTGATGTTGTAAAGAATTAATTACAAGTTGACAATTAAAAATAGGCCAATTGTTTAAAAGTAGGACTGAAGAAAATGCTTTAATAATGCTCTGTGTGAATCAAAGATATTCCATTCTTAGTTATAGTTAACTTTTTAATAAATTCTGGTCATAACTCTCAAACTAAAAAAATATGAATTTTACATTTTTGAAAATTTTTAAGCCATGAGTTGAATTTTAAGCCATGCATATACCACACACTGAATAATAAAAAATTTAAAAATAATTTTTAGGTTCATAACTTTATTCTGAACCAAGACATAAAATGGCAGGTATGTGATACAACTTTTTACTTTTCTTTGAAATAAAATATGTTAATCATAGATACATTGATGCTTATACATATCTTAGCAAATAACTAAAAATTATTTATAATCAAAACTGTTTGCACTTATACTTTAAACTGCAGCAGAACAGTAAGGAAGTATGAATTTTTAAATTGCTTGTGTGAGTGTGTGGAATATTTTAAAAGTATTTTTTTATACGTGAACGAGGCCTAACTCTCAACCTCGTGTGTAGTGAAAGTCCAAATCGTAGTATACGTGAACTAGGCTTAAGTCCAAACCGTAGTATATGTGAACGAAGCCTAAGTCCGACCCTCGCGTGTAGTGCAAGTCCAAATCGTAGTATACCTGAACGAGGCTTAGCTGCTCCCAAACCGTAGTATACCTGAACTAGGCCTAACTCCCAACCTCGCGTGTAGTGCAAGCCCACATCGCAGTACACCTGAACTAGGCCTAAGTCCAAATCAAAGTATACTGGAACTAGGCTTAGTTAGGTGTTCGCTGTGGGCGACCTTGCAAACAGCTTTTGCACCAATGATCATATCTGTACATTTGTAATAACCTGCTTTTCAGTACATATTTACACATTCAAATCTTCTAATAATTTTGATGATCATGGAGAAAACTGCTGATATGTTCCGTACCACATTTCTTTTCTACTCTTTTAACTTCAAATTCACTCCATAATTTATAAGATACATGGTGAAAAATCATTTAATTTAGTAACAAAATCTAGTAAAAGAGATTTCTCTGAACAGATGCATTTTTATATTAGAAATTAATGATAACATGCATTCACACATTTAAAGTTACAAAAACCAATTATAGCAAATTAGCATTATTATTTTTTTCCAAATTAAAAAACTAAGTTCGAAACTATAAACTATTATTCATAAGTTATCAATTTAAAATAAATTCTCTTCATAGTAATGATTTTTTTAATGTATCATATCATTCTTAAATCAATAATGAAGAAATACATTTAAAACTTCTAAGACACTAATTTTAAAATGAACCGCGAGAATAAAGAATTAAATAGAATGAATACAATGAATACAAATAAAACATCAACTCTTAAGAGAGCTAAGGTAGTTCTGAATATCAAATCATGGTTTATAATAAAATGTATACACATTTAAGTTACATAATAAAGACATGAATTCATTTGATAACTTTTTTTATAAACTTTAAGTAAATATGTTAAATTTAAAGAATATTTTTATTGAGATTGATAGACATGAGCAGTAAATTAAAATTTTAATCAAAAGTGAGCGTTAACAGGAAAATAATAGTACTTTTAATCTAAAGGCAATAAGACTTACTGGAATTTCAAGAGTTTCTGGGATTATATTTACAAGCTCCAGTACAGCTTCAGGAACAGGAATTTTCATACGTTTTTTAGTTTCATACATTGTTTTTACTTGCTGATGGGTTAACAAAATTTTGTTTTTATGATTTTGAAACCTTCTTTTCTATAAGGAAAAAAAATTTAATCATTTATATGCCACAAAATCTTAGTAACATTGCTTTCAATCACTATGTCTATTATGTTACCCTAATATATCTATCCTGTCCTATGGGTTACCCTTTTACATTGACCCTTTGGCTCAATGTATATCAGAAGAATTTAGTTTTTTCTTAGGTGTAATAAAACTCAGAAATAAACCTCAAAGATAAATTCTACAAAGTTTAATAAATTTAACCTTAAATATAAGTTACAACATATTGATGCAAAGGAAGGATTGAATTAGTTCCTGTAATCTTTTAAATATGTGTTTAATGATGAATGATTACAATTTTTTTTAAATGTTTACAATCAGAAAAGCTGAATTACCATCAAGATATAGAATGAAGAGCTAAAAGAATAGTTTCCTTCAAAATTAATGCAAATCATAGTGTTTCTAAAATGCTGTGAATATGATAAGCTCTAACTGAAATTTACTGCAGATTTTTCACAAAGTCTAAATCATTATCAGAAAACTAAAATGTCTATTGTATAGTCTCTAGAATACTGAATAAAACATTACAATTAGTGATCTTAACTCGTCAGCTTCAGGTAATGTACAATGAAAAATTATCAATAAGTGGGTTACTATTCCTGACATACTCTGTTTTCCTCAAGTTGATTCAATTTCAATATTTTAAAATCATTAGTATCCTGTAATTTTTAAGATATATTTATTTGAATTTCAAGCAAAAGGAAGCAAGAAGTGATTTCTCTTTTATATTACATTCAAATTGCTTAAAAAATTTTCCAAAAAAAAAAAAAAAGAGATTTGCATAGTCTGAATTGGATCAGACATAAGAAATATAATTTTCCCATTATGAGTAAATAACACATTAGATATGATTTTTTATGCTGAAGAACTTTTTCCTTTATTTTAATATACAGAAGATTAAAAGTTTCTTTTAGGTATTCCAAATGGCTTTTGTTTATTCTCTAATAAAATGTTAATTTCTTCCACAATCCAATTCTTAAAATAAGTTCATTTTCATTTACAGATATCTGAAAAACAATTTTTAATGCCTTTTGTATTATGTTATCATTTAAGCTCTTTATTTTGAAATTAGAATGACTCAACTTAATCTTGATAGTTTTTAAAAGAAAAAATTAGATTTTTCTTTATCAGTCCTTAATGAAAACAAAAGGTGAAATTATTTTCACTTTTACTTGGAAAACCCGGTACTAACATATTATCGCAAGAATCATCAACGTTCAAGATAACTCGGCAAATTGGCAGCCCCAATTTCCCATGTGTCATGTACACTGAATAGGCAATCACATGCTTTGTTTCATATACTATCACCAATAGGTTGTGATAATACTTAAGTACTGAAAACCATTTCTCTTTTAGGAGGGAAAAACTCAAAAATACATTCAGTTGAAAATTTACATATTAAATCTATGATCAAATGGCTTGATTGAAATAGTTATGCAAGCACAATAAATATCAAAGTACTAAAATTGGAGAATAAGTGGAGAAAAAAATCAATGCAGAGATGCATCAGATAATTTAGCAAAATTCATGTAACATATTGACTCGGTCGCAAAAAAGCAGAAATGAAAATTTAAAAAACATTATATACATAAAATAAAGTTTATCTATTAATCAGAAATTACCTTGAATTCTGTTAAAAACTTACATTAATAAGGAAACAAAATTTACAACTTTTTTTAAACTAAACCTAGAATTAATTTTCAAAACAAAATCAAATTACGTAACTTACTGATCTAACTGTTTTCCTAATATTTTGCAATTTCAAGCAAAATTTTTTATAATTTTCATGTGAAGCACTCAAATTCAAAAAAGAACTCAAACATGAATCAGTTCCCATGGAAACTAAAAAAAAATAATATAAAGTATACTTATTCCATTTTGTATTTTATAAAATATCTTATTTATAAAAAAATTTTAGTCATGAATAAACTTTACATAAGTAAATATCTATTTAATAGAAATATACTAAGTTCTAAAAAACTATATATCTATATACCTCGAGTAAAACTTTCTGATCGATTTTGTAGATCATATAAACTTTTCTTTTTGAAATGTGTGTTGCCCTTTAATTTTTTTTTATAAATTAATTTCTAATGATTATATATATACATACAAACTCAATGGCACAACAGCCCATCCCAGCATATGTGATCATTGGGAGCTGAGGTGCATGAGCAGATGTCCCAAATCAGGTAATCAGTCTGAAGTGAGACCCCCAGTGTTTAAGTCCCCAAGCAAGCTTGGTACTCATTTATTGACCCACTGCAGTAGGGATGAAAAGCTGAGTCAACCTTGCCCAGCCTGGGAATAGAACCCAGTCCTGTGGTGTGGAAGCGCAATACGCTAACACTTGACCACTGGGCCTTTTTATACACATACAAGCACTAAATTTTAACTAAAAATACCTGAAAGCGGATATCAACTTCCTCTGCCAGGACATTCATTATATTTGTAACAGTTTCAAGCTCAGCTTTTTCTTTACTTAATGCCCGTATTAAAAAAGAATACATGTCAAAATTTAATTATCAACCCAAATATTTAACTCAATATGCTTTTTTTTCTTGAATGATTGTGTTTATTAGTACCATACTTTGAATTTGAGGCAACAGAAGGGCTACTGGGGACAAACTTTGTAATTCTGATTTTCAGTCAAGGGACAATGACACATGAGCTGGCTTTCCACTCTCCTAATTTCCAATGTGAACTTTCAATCCTCTTAGATTTAATGCACATAAATCTGAACATCAGGGGTGTCAAACTCGCGGCCCATAACAAATATTTCTGCGGCTCAGGCAGTATATTGGCACACAATAATATGTAATAAAATATCAGAGCTTCTACCAAAATAGGAAAGATAGTAACAGAGAAGAGATGTCAAGTGTCAGGATGTAAACATTAAACTTTCTTTGTTATATTATTTCTGTTTAATTCGAAATAAATTTATGTTTCTACAAATTTTGATTTTTTTTTTTTTTGTGCCCAACTACAGTTAAACCTTGCTTGCTTAGCCCAAGTCAGCTTTGCTGTAAATGGTGGGTAGGTACATTAGCTGTACACTAACAATAATGATATAACAGAAGCAGTACAGCCATGAGTTTTCTATCATGATCACTTATGTACCCTGGCCAGGCCTTTAAAGAATTTCGATACTTGCATATTAATCCTGTGCCATTCATGTTCTTCAGTAAATTTCAATAAAATTTAACAAATCATTCTTTTGAGTGGTATAAAATAAATTGCCATAATTTATAAAATATCTGATTATCTCTATCTATCATTGGCAATAAATTGCTAACATGGAAGGTAATACATAAGTACCAAAGTGTTTCCTTCTTTTCAATCACATACTTGATTATAACATTTAAATTTCAATAATTTTTCAAATAGAAGAACTGTATGAATTATTCAATTAACTAGATATAATAATGAAGAACTAATCTATTCCATGTTCTTTATTGCATGTATTAATCAGATACTTCAAAAGGGAAAAGACCTCAAAGTTTGTTCCTTCAAATTAATTTCAAATGGGAGAAATAATAGTAAAAACATGACTCATTTATTATCCCAATGCCGTGTTAAAAGTTTATCGTATATTTATTAAAAATCATGGTTATTTTTATAAGTAATAAAAATACACTAAGAAATATTTACAAAAAAAATAAATAAATAAATAAGGATAATATAAAATTTTTAGTTCTAAATTAAATGTAATAAAATTTAGATACATTTTATATTTAAAAAAATACATATACAGAAAATGTACCAAATTTTTTTTCTTTCAAAAACAAATATTTAAAAAGTATAAGAAAGCATAATTCATACTTTTATTAGCAGACAAAAAAGGAAGAGCACAAACTTGAGCTCTAAAACCAACTTGATCCACAGCATGCTTTGATACACAATTTACCATTTCAGTTTGGTTTAAATTAATGTCAATGCCTATTCCACCATAATCTAAAAATCTGTGTTCCAAAAATATTTTAGAGAAATCCTCTTTTGATTGGCCATGCCATAGTGGCATAAGTTTAGGTATATCTTTGAAAACACTGTCTACCTGTAGATATAGAAAATAATAAAAATAAACTTAATATTTTATAAAATTAACAATTCAAATTTTTTAAATTAACAAAAGCATGATAAAAATACAATAAATCAAAATGTGAATATAACAGTCTCATCTCAAATCTTGCAGGAAGAATTTTACTTTAAATTTAATTTCTAAATAAGAGTGAAACAAGTATAGTAAATATACTACTGTGACATTAAATAACCAGACTAGTCTTAAAAATTAGCTTTATTGAAAACAATGTACAAATACACCTTTTAACCCTCTTCAACATACTCTCCTTCCCTTTTGATACAGAGCTGCATATGAGTTTTCCACCATTCAAATGCATACTGTGGCTCATTAGGGGTCATCATCTTCAGTAAGTGTGCCATTTTTAACCTCTCCTACAGACTGAAAATATGTTCCCATCAATGCATTTTTGACTTTAAGAAACAAGTAGAAATCCTATGGTGCAAGATCTGGCGAGTATAATGGATGCTCGAGGAGAGTAATGCATTTGTCCACCAAGAACTGTTTTACAGAGAGTGCAATGCACACCAAAACATTGTCTTGGTGCAAAATCCACATGTTGTTGCTCTACAGATCTTGTGTTTTCTACCTTACTCTTTTTGTAAACCTTCTCAGGACCTCAATGTAGAACTGCTGTTTTACTGTTTGGCCTCAAGGTACCCATTCAATAATGAGGATGCCCTTAATATCGAACAAAAACAATAAGCATCACCCTGTTCTTGATGTCAGAGATCAACAAGAACGTTCATCCTCTTCAGCAACCTCCTGATCTTTCGAAAATCATTTGTGCCATTCAAAAATTTGACTATGTGAGGTGCAATTATCTTCAAACACTCCTTTAACAATTTAAAACATTCTGTTGGAATTTTTTAAAAAATTTCACAAGGAATTTCAAATTTATCATGATTGCAGCACTTTGACACAACATCTTTTTCAAACAAGGATAAAAAACAAACTGAATTAGATAGAAGGACGGAACAACATGCACCCAGCACTGGAAAGATCAGGGTCAACTATATTCCATTCCTTCACACCATGCCTAATGGTCCGGGAATTTAACTGTCACACCTTGTACATAAGGAAGTTAAAACATCAATAACTGAAAAAGATTTCAAACAAAAAAAGAAAGAATTTTATTGAATTGTTTTCTCTGTAGTCTCAAAAGGTAGATTTAACTGCCTCAGTTTTAAAAAATATTCATTTTTTTTTACTATATATTTGTAGTCAATCATCAATAAATAATCAACACAACTGTTTCTAACAATTTTTTTAATTCAAGAAATGGTTAAAGTGTAGTAAAGGGGGAAGGGCACTTAGCACAGTCCTTTTTTTTTTTGGCAACCAAAGGTGGTCACCAAGGTACTTTTTTCGGAATTATTCATTATTTATTTTAGAATGAATTCAATATCTCACCATGACACTTAGATAAAAACCATCAAATCCGAAGAAAAATCGCCAAATCCAAAGTCCCCCCATACTACACTTGGGCCCAAGAAATTTGTAATAGTCTCTTAAAAACATAGTTTTACTTTTTTTTTCTTAAAAAGTGGATTTTAACTCATATTTTTTAACCCTATAAGTGGTCTGCACGTAAAATCTTGCCATGATTGATTGAAAGGTTGAAGGGGATATAGAGCAACACAGGCTATGAAAAAAAAAAAAAAAAAAAAAAAAAAAGACAAGACAAGAGAAATCCTAATAGATTAGTAGATATTGAAAAATTTCATTTCCTTTATTCCCAACAAAAAAACTCTGAAAGTTGATTTATTATTCATTGCCCTTTCCAAAACATCTCTAAATGTAATAGTGGAATGTGGATCAAAAAAAAAACGAAGAATAGACCAGAGATTATTACGATGCGTAGTATATCTAATACAATTTAATATAATGTGGTCCAAATCATTTATACGTTTACATGTAATACACATTGCATTATCCTGTAAATTAAATCTATGTAGAAGGCCTGGAGTAATAATCATTTTACTGAAGATTCGAGTGCTTAAGATTTCTTCTCTTCGATTCTCTGTCCACTTTGAAATGATATCAATGGTTGGAATATTTCCCAATTTTTCAAAATATTTGCTTGAGTAAAATGTTTCATTGATTTTTTGAATTCTATTTCGATATATATTTTTATGAATGTCGTCTGAAGCAATCCAGTCAATGTAAACATTGGACTCCGTGACCGATCTTGCGAGATTATCCGCCTGCTCATTCCAAACAATTTTCGAGTGTCCCGGAGTCCAAAGCAGAATTAACTGGTTAACGTAGTTAGATAGCATATAAATTTTGTTAGCAAGTCTATGAATTACCTTATTGGATTTGATCGAGAAATTTTGAAGTGCAGAAAGAACCGAAAGACTATCCGATAAAACAAGTAAATTTACATTAGATTCCACCAGATCATCTAAAGCCTGACAAATGGCCAAAGTTTCTGCAGAAAAATGGAGTTATAATGTTGATCCTGTAAGCAAATGAAGATTTTTTGATATACCTGCTATCGATGTAATTTGGTCATTTTTTGAAGCATCAGTAGCTATAATGAAAAACTTCTGAAATTCCCGTTCGACCGTTTCATCAAATAAAACACTTATTGCAGGAATCGGTAGATTTTTATCTTGAAATTTAAACCTATTGGTATAAATTTTACATGGAAGGTCTAAAAGGTAATTAATCTGGGAATTGAAATAATTTGATCACCACCAATATTTAAATCTTGCAGCACACTAATGATATAATTTTTATCTTCTTCCAAAACATTAAGATTCATTGCCTCTGGGCTGTTGCAATAAAGAGGAGATAAATCACTATTGGATATTTGTGTAATAAAGAACTTGTTTGCCAATCTTCTAATTTTATCTGACAAAATCTCTTGACCAGCCAACTTTAGTAGCACAATATTTGGGGTCCATTGAGGGAGACCTAATGCTATTCGGAGGGCTTTTGTTTGGATAACATTAAAGGGTTTTAGTTGATTTTCAGACCATTTATTTATTATGTGACAAATATAATAAAAAACACTGCATATGCTGTTATTGACTAAATTAATGAGATCTCTTGATCTCGGCCCATAGTGTTTATATGCCATACCTTTTAGTGCATTGATCCTTTTCAAGGCTTTACTGCTTAGTTGATTTTTAATATATAAATTTTGACAACGTTTAGAAAAAAAAACTCCTAAATATTTAATAGAAGTTTGCCATTGTAGGGGAAATCCAGCCAACAAAATATTAGGAAGAGTATAATTTCTTTTATTTGATAATTCAGCTATTGTACATTTCTCTGGGCTTAAATTTAATTTCCAATATTTACACCACTGGAAAATTCTTTCCAGAGTATTTTGTAGTTTTTTGCAAATAATAGCAAGGGATTTATGAGAGCAAAATATAAAAATGTCGTCAGCATAAACCAGGCATTCAACTTCCGATTCTAAGGTTTCAAAAATATCATGCATGTAGATAGTATATAAAATAGGAGATAGGACACTGCCTTGGGCTAGGCCTTGCGGAACAAGTTTTTTGGGAGAAAAATAACCCCTCCATTTTATTTGGAAGGATCGAGATGTGAGAAAATTATGAATCCAATTTGCTATATTTCCTGTTATACCAATTTGTAAACATTTATAAATAAGACCATCCACATAAACAGAGTCGTATGCACTTTTAATGTCTAAACTTATTCCTACAAAAAAATTTTTCTGTAATTTTGCATTCATTATTGCTTTATGTACCAGATAAGTAGCACTTCTGCTATCTTTGAAAGGAACGAAACCATAATGTTGGGGATGAAGTTTTCTTTCTTTAGTTAAGTAGTAAGAAATCCTATTAGCCAAAATTCTCTCAAAAGTTTTTGAAAATACAGAAGTCAGAGCTATTGGTCTGTAGGAAGATATCTTAGTTTTATCTTTACAAGGTTTCGGAATCGGGAGAAGGATGGCATGCTTCCAAGAATCTGGAACGATTGCATTATCAAATAATTTTTGGAAATATCTTAAAATTACATCCCGTTGACCCTGATCAAGATTTTTAAAGAAAATTGCTGTAACATGATCCGCCCCAGGAGTTGTATTTTTGAATTTTTTATTGCACTATGCAATTCAAGAATATGGAATGGTTTATTAAGAAGGTTATTTTTGTCGTAGAGAAAATCCAAAGGAAGCGGTTCATGATAGGCATTTTTAGATGCAAAATAATCTGCAAACATATCTGCTTGCAATTGAGGATGAGTGATAAACCTATTATTAAGCTGAAGAATATTAAGTTTTTGATCCGTGTCAGTAACTGTGGAAAATTTTTTCAGAATATTAAAAAACATCTTGGGATTAGAAATATTATTGCATATCTTGTCCCAGTACATTCTTTTGGCATTTTTAATGTAGAATCTAAGCTTGCTCGCATATTGTTTATATCTGATCCATAATTCAGATGAAATTTCTTTAATAGCTCTTTTCCTAAATATTTTTTAAGCTTATAGAATTTATAACACGTACTATTCCACCATGGTGGGAAGGATCTATTTGAGACTTTAATTTCCCTAATATTATTAGCAATGACGTGCGATATCTTATCAGAAAGATTCTCAGAATCAACTTCAGGATTATTAAAAATAAAATGCGTTTGGTTCATAACTGCTTGCCAGTTTACTTTTTTAAAAATTCGTTTATTTGAATTGAGGAGAGAAAGCTCTGTAATAATTGGACTATGATCACTTTCAAAGGAGCAATCTAAAACATAACTATTGCAGTATCCAGATATGCTTGAAGAACAAACTGTGAGATCTAGCAATGATGTTGCATCTGCTGAACTTCTATAGGTGGGAACAGTCGTGTTAAGAAGAACCAAATTAGAATCAGTAATCCATTCAACGAATTCATCACTATACCTTGAAATGTGATCCGATCCCCACATCGGGTGATGAAGGTTAAAATCACCAAAAATAATCATAGGAGCCATCAGGGATTCGAGAAAAGATTTGATTAATATAATATTAAATCCCCGTGGAGCGTAAATATTTACAATATAAAATGAAATATTTCGAACATGTATTTTAATTGCGAGGATTTCTAATTCTCTGGTTTGTTGAATCTGTATAGGAATCTGTTGTGCAGAAATATTGGAAGGAACAGCAATTAATAAACCACCACCTGATCTGTCTTCTCTATCTTTTCTAAAAATGATTTTATTTGGAAGATTTATATTATCGTGAATTGATAAAAAAGTTTCTTGGAAAACCCAGATATCTGCTTCAGAAAAGGGAGGGATATTTAACCAAATGAATTTATTTTTGAGGCCTCTACAATTCCATTGAATTATATTCATAAAAACTGAAGAAAAAAAAATTAACTAGAACGAACTATCCTCCCTTTGAGGAAAGAAAACCAAACTAATGAAGACAATAATTAGCCCCCAAAACAAAAACTTGAATAAAAGAGACATATTTACAAAAACCCATCTTACTTCCGTAATTATCCCCTGTCCATGTTATTGGATGCGTCGCTTTCACTAGAAGCGCGTATTTTACGGATTGAGGATTTAGTACCAACAGCTTTTTTTTTCCGCAATGGGGAGTGACTCGATTTCCCCATTTCAAAAATCTTGCTAAGGTGAGAAAGTACAGACTCCATTGTTTTCTGAAAAGCTTCCATAATTAAAGTGGTTTGCTTTTCTAATATTGCTTGAAAAGATGTTAGCATGTTTTCAAGTTTTTTTTTCCAGATAGTCTTGCATATCTAGATTAACTGTATTAGTCTGGATTACTGCAGAATAAGATGTCCTTTTATTGTCCCGGAACCTTCTGCGCGCTTCTCCCAATGTAAGATGTTGCTCACATTTCAATTCTAATATCTTTTTTCTTTTATATATTCGGGGCAATTTAATGAGTTAGCTGGGTGATCACCTTTGCAATTTATGCATCTTGAGTTATTAGAGCATTGTCCAGAATGTGGATCACCACAGTTGATACATATTGCAGTTTTTTGGCAAAATCTAGTAGAATGAAGAAAACTAAAACATGTTGTACATTGTCTGGGTTTATCGATAAAATTTTGAATTCGATGATTGATGAACCACAGTTTCACAGTTTCTGGTAGAGTTGTCCCGAGTATTGTAATTAATACTGGTGAGAATTGTTGCTGTGAACCAGTTTTAATAAATCTTCTCATCTCTATTATTTCAAAATTATTAGTTTCTTGTAGCTCTTTTGCTATCTCATTCAGAGATATATCAAGTGGTATTTCAAAAATAAGGAATCTTGACGTGATTCCCTCCCAAAGAATATTCGTTTTAACAGACACATTTGAAATTTTCTCAAGAGAGAGTATTTGTGCTGCACATACTGGGTCTAGCGTAGAGAACCTTATCTTTCCATTACGAGTAAAAGACATACTTTTTATGTTTTCATGACGAGCAATTTTTTTCTTTATTTCTGCATTTAAAAGCTGTGGGTTAGACTTTGGAATCTGAGAGAGGATCCTTGACTATTTTCAACTAAGATATTGATTTCGGATATAATTCTTTGTCCAGCTCGTAGAATAATTTCCGCGTCCCTCAGAGAAGATCTGGAAAATTTCGAAAATCCTGTTTCCATTGTTAAACTATTATCGATTAAGGGTTGTTCAACATCAGAGACGATGAATCTAGAGCGACTCAGCTTGAGTCTTTTTCAAATCAAAAAACCAGAGAATAGAAATTGAAAATTACCAAAAACAGAACCAAAAGTAGGAAAAAAAAATCCCCTTTGCTCTGAAAAGGGAACCAAAAATAAAAAAAGAATGATACAACCTGTTAAGACTTGAGGAAATGAATACACCACCTTCAACCTTTCAACCGACCACTTTCCGAGAAAGAACGAGGCCACACACTGGGCGTAGCGTTAAATAAAGAGCACTTTTTGAGTTCCTCACACCCTCGGGCATTCCTCTTCGGCACAGTCAAAGGAAAAGAGGTTGCTTGTCATTGGTAGATGTGCAATGACGTCATTATTTTGGGTTGCCTGGTTTGGCGTTATAGCATTTTTCTATGCCGTAGTGGTTCATTGAAACATAAAAGTTTTGTCCCCATTTGGGAGATTGTTTTTCAGGCAGTTTTTTCTTCCGTGTCTTGAGTATAATAGCTAAATTCCCTTGCGTATGAAATTTTCACTGTAAAAATAACAATCGGTTCTTTTTTTCATTCACGTAAATCAAAATATTTTTAATGGATTCAATTTTGTAGAAGAAATATATATTTGAGCTTAGTAAATGAGGAACTCAATTACAAATAAAAAAAAAATTGTTATATAATTTTTAATAATCCATTTACTGTGATTAATAATACTTTGAAAATGAATTAACATGTTTCGAGTTTTATCCTTATGTAAAAAAAAAGAAGTCACTTATAAATAAAGAAAATTTATGTTTTTTTTTTTTTTTATAATATATATTTATTGGTAATATTAATGTACATTTTAAAGGTAAATGAATTCGTTCTTATATCAGAATGAATTTGTACAGGCAAGTGATATTTTAAATTATTAGCTTAATTTCATTTTTGTAATTAGTGATTTGTTTTTTGTGTATGTGTGAAAGACTCATTTATTCACATTTATAAAAAAAAATTCGTCTAATACTCTGTTTCCTTTTAAATTTTAGAATTAAATTTACTGCAAAAGTTTTAGCTATTATAAACTTAACTATATAAATAAACTCATACTTAAATTTTTATTTTCTATCTTTAGTAAAATACTATAAATAAAGTGATTCGTGGCTATTGTATAAGAAACACCTCACTGTTCTAACTTCCACATCACATCCATATTATTCGTTCAAGTTATCATCGACACATTTATTCACATAATTCTCAATTTTTGCAATTATTTTAGAGGTTTCTCTTCTAACATGCTCACACATATAAATCTTCATTCAGGGTTTAAATCAAAAGTCCTGAAATAGAGTACCACTTGAATCCCTTCATCAGTGGTTTGTTATAGAGAATAGTTTGTTTTTATAACAGGCAAGTATAATGAAGATATAGTCATTAATGGAATTTGGATTCATCTTAAGAAGTATTTACTGATCGATGTTGTGTCACTCGAAGCACATCAATTTTCTCCTTTCCTAAAGTATGTTTCCTCCTGTAAAGCTACTGCTCGAAAATTAATACGAAAATATGACATAAAATTATACGTTTTCGAGCAAAAATAAAAATTAGCTATTAAAATTATAATTTCCAAAAACTTATTTAGATTTTGCATATTATTTTACAAGAATTTTCACACACTAATTATTGACTTTCTTATAGTTACAATTAGAGATAATCAAGAAAGTATAATACGTAGCAGAAAACATTTTTAATCGAAAATTTCTTTTTCCAACATTTTCATTCTTATATATATATATAGTAGTAATTTAAAGTTTATTTTAAAATATCCAGAAATGGGCTTAATTTTCGAGAAATATATATCTTTATATTCACGTGTGTTCTGGTATCGTTTTAAAATGTATTTGTACTTTCTTTCCATTTTATTTCGTTATTTATGAGCACAATGGCGTTGGAAGTATAAAGTACGCACTCAGTAAATTTTCGAAACACCACTAATATTATACGAAAATGTAAGAATTTTTAAAAAAATTATTTGTCAGTTAACCCAACAAACTAAACATATATGTCTGAAATAAAATAACCGTAACAGTTATAGAAACAATTAATTACCGTAAAAACCGGCGTATAATGCATTATTTGAACACAGAAAATAAGATCGAAATTAATGAGTGCGCATAATACTCTGGGAAAAAAATGTTACCTTTAAAAATAAGAAAAAAGCTCTTGGAAAAAAAAAATTAGACTTCTACATATATCAAATACTGTTCAGTTAAAAGAAATCAAATTCCTTATCAAATGTAGATCTGGAAGAGTACACTATTTTTTTTTCTAAATCTTGGAATAATACCTTGAATAAGTGATTTGTAAACATATAGAGCCAGGACTTCGAACCGTAATTTTTTTTGTTCCAGTTCAACTATAAAAAAAAACATATATCATTTATCTTCCGGTTTGCGTTCTGCCAAAAATAATGGTTTTCGGTTCAGATCTGAATGAATAATTTTACTTTACGTATATTCTTATTTGTACTACAAATATAATTCTATCGTAAACAAAAATTAAATTCTATCAAAATTTGGAATACTTTTTATTTTTCTTAAAAAGTCGTCAGCAAGTTCATTCAACTGAATTAAATTTGATTTCTACAAGTAGTTACATCAAGAACTGAAACAGAAAGTACTAGTGAACACAGTGGCGTACCTACCAATAGGTTAAGCGGTGCGGTGCACCAAAGCCCTCAACCTCAATCGGGGCCCTCGCACCCTGACCACCAAGCAAGTCGAACTTGCGATAATTTCTCCCACATTTAATATATAAATATAAAAGGTTACAACATAACTGTAATCAGGCCAACTCAGTTAAAATTGCACAGTAGTGAATAAGTTCAAGCTAATCAATCACTTAAAAAACGGCAGATACCTGTGGAGGCCTTTTACACGTTTTGAGTGTAAATTATTGGGAGAGGGGATTGATCTTACATTGATTTTCAAATGTAATGGTTTTTATTGCTATGTTAATAAAGAATATTCGATTATTGTGAATTTTTCGATTTATTTTTGGACTGGGGCTAATTTTTTTTTCTGAGCTGCACATTTGGAAACTATTGTATTACCATACGTCCTAAAAGGGAAGATTGTGTTTAGAATTAGAATGACGCGTGCATTATATTTCTTAAAATATTTTTGAAGTTTATTTATTTTTATCACACAGAGATCAGAGCATTTATCTTAGAATTTCAGCAATGTTATACTAACTGATACATCAAAAGAATTATAATTTATTGTAACTTAAAAATAAGAAGCTAACAAGTTTAACTTCTATCCATAAAACTAATAAAATAACCTTTTTATATGAAAGATGAAAAAGTAAGAAATAAATGTGTTGTAATTAGTCATAAAAGAACAATTAAACACGAATAAGAATAGTTTTTCCTTATATAAATAAGTTTACCAAGATACATGAATGATTTGCTCCTTGCTGACTTAAAGATGTGTGTAGTCATAATTTTGTCTTATGTCAACTAATTGTTTGCGTTTTACTAATCAAGAATTTTTCTAAAAATTCAAAGGATTTGATATTTTATGCTAACGAAAGCAGTACATTACAGTTGGAAAAAATTTTAATTTTACATTTATTCACTTGTGTATTTAAAGGATTTATTTTTAAGAACATGCAAATAAATCGATAGTTTATTAATGTCTCATTCAGAGGAAACATGAGGGATATCGCAATGAGACGGACCTCATTATTTGAATAACAATCAAGTAACGAGGATGATATCCGACCTGGAACCCAGTCGATTATGTTATGACGGCAATGAAAGTACTTTAAGCCTTTAGAAAGTTAACGTGTATTAGAGCCCTGCTAGATGATGGAATCCTCAATTGTGATCACTCGGCTACCACAGCTGTAAAAACATGTGGAATCTACAATGTGATACTGTTTAACAAGTGACATTTATTTATGATTTTGAGATATAGTATTAAGTTAACGCCACATTCGTGCCATTTATCACATTTACCTGTCATTGTTAATCGATTATCATAATTTTCAGCATACATAGGAACAATTAGATCAAAGATGAACATTATCATATAATTTTAATCCTTGAAAAATGCTTGGTGTAAAAATCTAAACTTAATCTTAAGATTCAATAATTATTATGAAATCTAATGCATCAAAACAGAATGAATTATCGAGGCAATAAAAAAATGACATTTATCAATGTTTTTATTCTTTTAAGAAAGAAAGTATACAAAAATTCTTAACAGAGTGTTATATAAATAACTAATTAATTCTCAGAGAAGCAATTATAAATTGATTAACCACAATATAGCTTAGTTGAATATTTACATGTCTATTGGTTCACAGATGTTCAATAGTTATAAGATTTTTTAAACTCACATATAGTTAATGTAATTTTGTTATTTGTTAAAGAATTATGTATGTGTCTTAAAGCAAATATTTTCCATTATAAAAGATAAAGAGCTTCAGAGTACTATATGATTATAAAATAGCCCATTATCGATTTGAGATTTTACATTATGACATAGAGAGACAGGCACAAATTTTGCTTTTTCTTTCTATTTTTTAAATTCATTGTATGTATCTAAATGTTCAAATAATTATATTATTATTTGTTTTTCAAAATTAATTAATTTAAGAGTTAACACAATAATTTGAGTTTGTATGTACGAAATTACTGCGTTTAACAGGATAAAAATAAATCTATAACATTTTCAACATTTTAAAACATTTACTGAAAATCAAATATAAATAAATTTTACCTTGATAAATTAATTTGAATTTGCTTTAGGTTATTATACCTGTGACTGAAATGAAATAAGCGTTTCCTTTTTTGTGCAATAGTTTACATTGTGATTAGTGTTTTATATAATATAATCAATGTTTTATACTATTTCATTCAATGCCTTTAATAATACTGAAAAAGAAATCTTGGTGGAATGTGGTTTGAATTCGTAGGAAATGTCTCCTTTAAAAGGAAAAGAAATGTTTTGAACTGAAATTAGTAGTAATTGTCACACGCGATTTCCAAACACAAGTTTCTCTAAGAAAAGGAAAATGGGGACTTTCAAACTTAGAAAGTTCTACAGTATTGGATAATTTTTTTTATAAAAAAATTATCCAATCCAAAATATTTGAAAAAATAAATACTATCAGAACGTAGTCTAACAGATAGTTACATTTAAATTAAAATAATATGTTCGTTCTCTCTTTTTTTTCGCCTATTTATTCGTGAGTCACGCATTTTATGTACAATAGTACAAAGAAAGGAGTGTTCGGGGGCGCTCTAAGACTTTTGAACGTTTGAAACTCTGAATACAGAATAAGATGGTTCTTGTAAATGAATATGAAAAGCAAGTCGTAAAATCTTTTATGTCAACAAAAAATGCTTCTCCCCGTTGATTATTGTTGATTCTTCCGTTTTTGGTCATTGTTGATTATCGTATGCCTGTTTGGTGTAAGAAAACCTAGAAATGCACATCTGCCTTCTTGTAAATCTTCTAAGGTTACTTTCAAGTAGCCGGAAAACTATTCTCCCTCTTATTGCCGTAATAAATCTTTGGAAAGGGCATTTCCTTTTCTGCTAAATTGTTGGACATAGGATAAATAGAAACTATGCCGACAAAGCCCTCTAAAAAGGCTCTCTTCTACTTACCCGGTCACTTTAGGGGACTGTTCAAACGAAGAGGAGGGGGGATATTTGAAGCTAGTCTTTCTTCGTTTCGAAAAAAGTAAAGAAAAATTGTTGTCACAGTTATCTGCAACTCGATTGAGGAGTCAGTGCGTTGAGAAGGAAATGTTTTTGTAATTGTTTTGAATGTTGATCGAAGAAGTTGTCTTCGTAGGAATGTTTTGGCTCTACCTTACGCACAAAATCAGTTCATCATCGCACAAAAATCAGAGCAGTAATCTTAGAATTTAGGCATTATGCAATTCTCTTGAAATTTTAAATAAAAAGTAAGGATTATCCAAAGGCTAAGAATATAACACTTTTTGTACAAAAGTCGAAAAAAATTAAGAAGCCCAGTATTTTGTCATTACTCGCAAAAGAAACAATTTAGTACAAAGAAGAAGAATATAATCCTTTTATGTAAACAAGTTTACCGAGATACATGAAGCTCCTCGGCAAATTAAAAATGTTTGTAGTCATAATATTTTATCTTTGATACCAGCTTATTGTTTGTACTTTACTATAAAGTATTCTAAAATTCAAGAGCATTTCCTCTTTTTTACAAATGAAAACAATTTAATACTGTTGAAAAAAAATATAATTTTAAATTTCTTATGTGTATTTAAAGAATTTATTTTTAGGAACACGTAGGAGCACCACGAAAGGAATCCGCTTACCAAATTTTAAGACTACGTCTAATAGTTTAGAAATGGAAATATTTATCAATAACGCCCCTTAAGCCCCCGCAACGCCACTTAGGAAGCTATTTTCACAAAACCCATCTTATAGCTAATCTCTACTTAATGAATGGAATCTGCTTACTCAATTTCAAGATTTTACGTCAAATAGTTTAAAAAAGGAGTTAATTGCCTATAACGCTGCTTAATTCTCCGCAAACTTGGGGTCGATTTTCACAAAACCCATTTTGTAGAGGATCTGTACTCTATGAAAGGAATCCGCTTATCAAATTTCAAAACTGTACTTCTAATAGTCTAAAAATGGAAATAGTTATGCATAACGCCCCTTGGAGGTCGATTTTCGTAAAAATCATTATGTAAGGTATCTCTACTTTATGAAAGAAATCTGTGTACCAAGTTTCAAGACTGTACATCTAATAGATTAATAATGGAAATAATTATCTATAACGCCCCTGAAGCCCCCGCAACGCCCCTTGGGATTCGATCTTTGCAAAATCCGTTCTTAGCTGATGTCTACTTCATGAAGGGAACCTACCTACCAAATTTCAAGTCTGTAGGTTTAATAGTTCCGGAGATATCGTGATTAGTCAGTCAGTGAGTGTGAGTCGCTTTTCTCCTTTATATATATAGATGGTACATTAAAATTTTTTTTAGATAATATACTTGTTTGTTATTAACTTACGTTGCAGCACTGGACATGTAAAAAATTGCATACAATGACAAAAGTAAGCACTTGTCAGCTAGAGAGATTATGTGATAAAAATCTTCTGATTAAATCCCTTTTTTAAAGGTTTTGACATATATTCAGTGGCGTAACGTACACCCTCGCATTGTGGGGTGACCAAAGCGTTAATGACGCCACGTACGTATTAAAGCTTTGGGTCCAAAAGCTGACTTTGTAGGGGGCTCTTATATTCGCTAGGCAGTGGGATACGCCACTCTGTCTAGATTCCTTTCTTTTCAATCAACTACTTGTCTTACCATCCCTTTACTTAAAATTAATACATCGATAGAATTAAATATTGTTAAATTACAGCTTTAATTTCTTCAAACGTGCTCTTGCACTAGCAATTTTCTATAAGATGTAATGTTTACAGCAAATAAAAATTAATAAATCGGAACTGAAATTTTTTTTCAATATCTGCTAATTGTTCTTATTGGAATAACATAACCAATTTTTAAAACCTAGCATAACTGTTATTTAAAAAAATTAATAATCGAAAAACTGCTGAAAAGTTAGGCCACAAAAGCCTTCGTATACTTGAAAAAATCTCTCTCTCAATATGGTTTTAAATATTGTATTTTTTTCCCATAAGTAGAATATTTGGTAAAATATCTTTTAGTGTCCATAACATTAGTACAGATTTCATAAATTTTTTTTCTTGTAATTTCTGCATTGATATTTATATTCTTCTATGATTAATGTATTTAGTTTACAATTTGTTTTATAAATCATATCTTCTTACTCTATCTTCAACTTCCGAAATGAGACATACGCAACCTGCCTTATTGTTTCCCAGTATTAAAAAAATTGTTGTTCATTTGTCTGTTTATTGTAAATTTTGATTTTTCTTTAAGTGTTATTGCTCATTGATTCATAAATTGCTACTCGTTCTAAAATATATCTAATAATTTCTTGCCGTATGTATGTAGTGTAGTTATAATGAGTGATACCCTACAGAATTGTTGAAAACTTTATTAACTTCATGCGAGTGATTATTTATTTACTCTTTTTTCTTTTTTATTTATTTATCTTAAAATTGTAGCATTATAAAAAAATAATGTATATTCCATCAGAAAATAATCATACAATTAGAAAAAAAAATTTTTTTTTTTTACTCTTCTATTTTAAACAGTTAAGGGGACTTGGCACCCTTTGAGCAAATTTCTTTATTTACGTATTTAAAAATTATATTTTAGCATTTTATACAATGTTTCTATTCAAGAAAATGATACTAGATGAAAGTTTTCATATATTATTCACACAATTTTAAAAATTTAAATTTTTTGAAGAAAATTGGGAAAATTTTAAAATCCTACTCCTTTTGTAAAAATTAATTTTTTGACCTGAAATTTTTTTATAATATTCTTATGGATGTTCTCAACAACTTTAGCGATCGATTTTATAATAACTTTATTCGTTTTTGAGAAAAAAAATAAAATGTTGATATACAGGCTAAAAATCAACGAAAAAGCCAACATGTCTTACATTTTATTTTCTTTAAAAAAAAGTGTTCAGTTTATAGCAAAACGGATCCCTAATTTTATTACATGCTTTATTTTTAACACGCAGGAAAAAATTGAAGTGATTGGTAAATAATTGTCGAAGGAGTAGCATTTTGAATGCACTAAGGTTTCGAAAAACACAAACTGAGAAAAACCACTTTAAAGTTTATAATTCTGAAAAAATAATTATTATAAGCTTAATTAAACTTAAAATACCACTTTAAGATATTAGTTATACGTTTTTCTTTAAAATAATTGCATTTTCATATTTTTTAACCCACACATTTTTATAAATGATCAACTTTTAGAGAGTACTAATTGCACAAGAAAATTCAAGAAAAACGTTAAAAAAAATTTTTTTCTGTCACGACAGAAATTTTATCCGTTTTTTTCTTATAATATTAAAGTATTACATTTGTATGAAAAATATATCAGGAATAAGAACTGAAATTATAAAATTTTTAATATAAAATGCCTTAATTTAAAAATTTTACATGCACACATTTCACAAAGAAAAAAAAAATGATTGTATGCATTGCCTCGGAAATATTCTGCTTTATATATTGCACATTCTTTTTTAATGTTATTATTTCTCTTTATAAATTAGATTTTTTTTTATCAAAACGCTTCTTTTAGCTTTTTTTCTAAAAGGGGGCGTGGCTGAATCGCCTAATTTGTTTTCAAATGAAGTTTTATTCAACTTCTAACTTTCCGACATGCACAAGTGATATATCAATCGAAAGATAATAATGCAAAGAATAAGATTAAATGAAAATAAAAAAAAACGATAGGTTTGGGATTTTAGGGGTACCAAGTCCCCTTAAATCTTATGATTTCAATGTTGTCTTTTCTTCTATAAATTAATCTTTTTTAATAGTAACTGTTTCAAGTTCCGTTATTTTCTTTTGTGATGCGTACATAAATGTTAAGATTGTCATCGAACTCAGTTACAAAGCACTTATTTTTGTAAAATGAAATTCTTTAAAAAAATTTAAAAATTATAAACGCATAGCAAATATGTATATTTAATTATAAAATGAAATACATTTTAAACAAGCACTCGATAATTCAACTGAAATTTTTTCTTGGACCTCAAAAAGAAATCTAAAACGGGAGAGTATTGTTATTATTACATATATATATATATATATATATGCAGTCGGACCTGTAGCGCACACAAGAATTTTCAAGGGGCGGTACAGGGTCGAAAGTCCACCCTTTTGGTATCCTGCTCCAATATGCCGCCGAACATGTTCTTTTGATTTTGTCGATTTTCGGGAACAAAAACAATACAAAATTAATTATTGACTAAAAAATTAGCATTAATCAATAAAATTAATGTTTAATAACAAACACATAATCAAATTTTACGTAATATATACATAGAATTATAACCAATCGAAAAAATATCAAGGGCTATGGGGGAGTCCCTATTACACCCCCCTTGTGTGCACCACTGAGTCGGACCTCTGCATAGCGAAATCGCTAAATCTCGAAAAAAGTTCGTTACATGGAAAATTCGCTATGTAGAGGTTCATCTTTCAATATGCTTTATATACCACATAAAACAAATTTTAAGTTCCCCATATATTTAAAAAAAAGTAATTACTCACTCCTTTTTTTGTAAATTAGTATCTCTTTATTTTATATATCTTACCCATCGAAAAAAAATAGAAAGAAAAAGAGAAAAAAGAATGTTGAGGAATATACACTGTATTTACAAAAAGAAAATAATTTTATTTTGAAATTAATGAGCTTTAAGGACATTTTCTAATTTAAAGCATACAAGTAATTTTAAGCATACATTATTTTATAACAAGACTTTTTAAACTTACATCACCACATGCGTACTTAAATTTTATTATGCATAAAACATGTCAATTTTGTTTGAGTTTTTTTATTTGAAAAAATACTTTGTTTCATATCTTTGAGATGCACCAAAAATCCCTTCAGGCGCAATTTTCCGTGTCTTTTCTTAAATGTTTCTAGTCAACCATTGCTACGTAGAAATTGGTCTTATCCCAATACCTTAAGGGGACTCGGCACCTTTTTTCAATTTTTTTTTATTTAAGGGTTTTAAAATATTTTTTTGTATATTATTAACAGTTACTACTAAACTAAGAAATTTCACCATGAAAAAAAATTCCTAAATTTAAAAAAAAAAAATTTAAAATTTAAAGTTTTTAAAAATTTTTACCGATTTTCAAAATTCTTCTTCTTTTACAATTATCATTATTTTGACACCAAAATTTTTTTTGGATTTATTAGACTATGAGTAATAACTTTAGGGATCGATTTTGCAACAAACAAATTAGTTTTGGAAAAAAAAAAATAAAATGTAAACATTAATGAAAAAAGCTAAAAAAACATGACTTCTGCTACATTTTCTTTTATAAAATTTTTTTATTCAAAATATTGAAAAATGGATCCCTAATTTAATTAAGCACATTGTAATAAAGATACACACCAAAATTCAAGTTGTTTGATAAATATCTGTAGAAGTTTTGTACTTTTAAAGACCATGATGTCATGAAAAAACTCGAACTGAGAAAATGCATTTTTAAGAATACCAATCAGCAAATATATATCAAAACAATGTCTAAATTTTGTAATAATTTTTCAATATGTTGTATAAATATATACCTTTAAAATAAAACATAATACAATTCAATTTCAAAATATTAAACAAAAATATAAGCTTTTTTTAAAGTGCCTGTCTGTGAGCCCAAAATTACGAAAAATAGGAAATATCATTGTGACTTATTTTTACAAGAAACATCTATGAAATATATTAAAAAATAAATGAAATACATGAAATAAATGTAATAAAAATACATGAAATGTACAATAGAAAATTTAAAAGCTTTTATAAAAATAATTTGCTACTTAAATCAATATCTAAAATAAAATAAAGTAAAACAAATTTATGCTAAAATGTATTATTTTTTTCAAAACAGGTTTGTTTTTAAAATTGGCCTGCGCCATAAGTCATTCCTTCTCTCCTCCTAGCTTATAACTCTTTTTTATGTATTGCTTTTTTAATAAGTTTAAGAGCCAGCTTATTACTGGCATTTTGACGACGTTTTCTAAATTTTTGTTTTCGATAATCTAAGATAGTAGCAAGTTGTTTCGTTGAACCTCCAGTAGCTACACCTAATGCTTTCTGTGTTTCTACAATGGTGCGTACTGTACCCTTATTGTATTCGCAGACATCTTCTGTTACTGCCCGCTTAACACGTCTTTTGTTTACGAAAATTTCTTTCGGACACTTTGCCCAAATCATGCTATGCAAACTTTCGTTTGCATTTTGTGTTCCACATCGAATGCATCTTTCTAACAATTCATTAGATGCAAGTCTTTGATAAATCGGTAGAATTTTTGGAAGAAACTTTTCATTTATTGGTGTTCCTACATTTAATTTATGATTGTTAGGTTTTTCCCCACATTAGCAATCGCAGATTGGTAGAAACACCATGAGTTTTCTCCTGCAGGACACTTCGAATGTTGAGGTTTAGCATCTGTAGAAATGCTATGCAACAATGTAGCATATATTGCTGTTTTCATAGCATTCACATCCCCTTTGTTTCTCAAAATAGCCTTTTGGTAGTAAGTAGTTAATTTTTTAATCGTGGCTTCTTTCAAACTACCATGAGCTTTACCACCTAAAGAAATACCTTGAGCACGACAGTCTTTTACAGTAGATCTCAAAGCTGTTCCTAACCGCTTACTAACATGTTTAATACATTCTTCCTTTTTTATCACAATGTCAGGTCCATACACTTTTTCTCGCACAAGTAGTTAAACGTTTTACAATCACCATCGGATAATACTGTAATATAACGGAATCCAAGTGATGTGGATCTTTTCCACAAGGTTAATGCAGCTTCCATTTCCATTGATGTAGATGAGCCCAAGTGATTTATATCACATTCGCTTTTATGTCCTTCATACCATATGCTGAATTCAGCACTTGACTGGCCTAGCTTATTTTTTGCCACAGAGCAATGACGACACACCTTACTCATCACTTCAAAGTCAACAACATATCCGGTGAGCATATCTATAACACATCCTACACCGATAAGTGAGGTGTGACCACGAGTTAGCCACGTTCCATCAAAACTAACACTTAAGTCTGTGATTTCAGCTCCATTCTCGTACACATTTTTAATTTCTCGGTGGATTTCCGCAAATATGTTTTCAGATGCCAGAGTATATGCATTATCCAGCCGTCTCGCACACTTCCCATATGTAGTTGATGAAAAAGGATCTATATTCATCACCATAAAAAATTTTTCTATAGCTGAATAACCTTTCCCAGTATGTGAAAAAGCTTGAGTTATTCTCAAATTCACATCATGGCTGGTCTGAACAGACTTTAGAGATGTGTTTACAACAGTTTTGTTTTCATCACAATTGCTACACAATAGTTTTAAATTGTATGAAAATCCCAACTTGGCTCCAAGCTCCAGTTTCAAAGTTTGTTTTTCACAATATTGGCACTTTGCACTTCAAAGAAGATTGTTAACTTGGTTAAAGTCCACCAATATATAATTTCCAATAGCAGAGGTATCCTTTTTTACCACAGTGTTCAATTTTTCCAGGCGTACATTTGAAAAAACTGAATTTTTGTTCACTTCACAATCAACTTTCGCTTTACACCATCGCTTTTCATTCATTTTACTGAACGTTTTCTAAGAGGCATAATTGCGATATCAACTAATAAAATGAATGAATGTATGATTTAGCATTAAAAATTATGATTGAAGTAGCATTAAAAAATGCTGTTTTAGGTTTCTATGAAGTTAAAAACTAATGAAAAAAAATCACACAGCAAGCGAAAATGGCAAAGCTAATGTAAATAAACAACTTTGCTGATAGTTACAGTCACAGCTTAACGGATTCCTCTGCTTCTCTGTAGTTTTTAATGTAAAATAATGGATTTATTCTCAAGTAAAAAAATGTAAACATTGAGGTGGGCGTGGCATTTAAACTGCTGACAGAGCTGTCAAAATATTTAAAATGCATTTTACTGCGTTTAAAATAATCAGATCGTTTCAAAACTTCCCTCAATTGTACCAAAGGTATCAAACTACATTTTAAACTAAAAATTGAAAAATCGATATTTTCATCGATTTTAGGTTTTTGAAAGGTGCCAAGTCCCCTTAACAAATGGAAAAGCTTTCTCTATTACGAAAGGCTCAGAGATCAGAACACTTTTATCTTGCATTGTATGTATCCACTTCATAACTGCCTCGTCGAAATCTTCATGGACACATGTTCTTCTACGTTTTGAACAAGAATTCAATGAATCATAATTTCGAAGCTTATCTCGATTTCTTATAATAGTTCTTATAATAGTTTAGATAAGCTGTTTGGAGGAAAACCAAATGTTAAAGCCATGTCCTCTTTTTGACGCCTTTATCTACTTCCTGAAAAATTAAAAAAAAATTTCATGCTCAAGCACTTACGAACTATCAGAAACGAAGTTACCAGTACGACTGATCAACACTACAAATGAACGGAAATTAGTTCAAGGACACGGAGACACGATGCAATTCCACTGAGGGTGAAAGAGGATATCGAAGATGTTTCTAGTGAAAAGTAGTACTTCTTCGATGAAACTCCCAGAAATCTATTGCTCTCGGCGCGCTAAACAAAAAAAAGCAGTTCAAGATTAATGAGAACCATAAAATGTGTTAAGAGAGAATAACTTAAAATGTCCGGAACTACTTTAAAAATAAGGAGAGAAAAATCCAATCACAAGAAAAAAAGTTTGTTGTATAGAAAATACACTTCACTATAGGAAGTTTATTTTATGAAGAAAATCCTGAAATGCGCGTAGAAAAATTCGCTATATAGAGGTTCGTTATATGGAGGTTCGACTGTATATATATTTTTTGATAAACAGTAGAAACTTTTCCCCTGTCTCAGAACCATAAATCTCTCCTTCTCCTGAACCCTTTAACCGCTTCCTTTACACATTTTTTTGAAAAAATTGCAAAAAATCATCACATTTTTTAATTTTATTATTAAATACAATGAAACGAAACAAAACAAAATATGTAGGTTTTAAGTTGAGTTTTTTAATTTTTTACAGGCGTAAAAGCTTTTAGTTTTAATATTAGTTTACTATCCCGAGTTATATCTGGCAAATGGAAAAAAAGTTAAATATTAGTCTTAATATGATTGATTTTGAAACAAGGGACAACACAAAATGAGATACCTGACATTCTGTAAACTGGTATCTGGTCTTGTTTCTTACTGGTTTATTTCTGGAATCTCTATTACAGGAGCACAGTCACAGGAACACTGTCTCGTTGGATTTGATTTTTTTTCAGATGCAGTAATAACATCTGAAAAATGCATTGAGGTTAACCTGAGTGGTGAAGGACTAATGCTTGGTTTTCCTGATGTGGCAGAAAACTCGTCACACGATGATTTTCTGAGATTAGTTTTTCAAGTCAGTTTCATTCTAAATTGTTTAGGTGATCATAAACCTCCTGATTTACAGTAGAAAATGAGGGAATTTCACAAGGCCAAATCCAATAAATGGAAGAAAATCTTAGTATTTTCCTCTCTTTTTCTGGATGTAAAATAAGGAGCTAAATGCTGGTCAACTTTATCTACACCACCCATTTGGTCATTGTAGTCAACTACACATTTAGGCTTGGACTTTGTCTCTCCCCGTTCATTTGTTACATCCTGCATTTCGATTGTATGTATTGTGGAAATTAGACTAACATCCTTCTTATCTTTCCATGTAATTACAGTTACTTTCCCTCTTTAATACCCAATAATTTCTCCTTTTTTTAAAAAAATTTCTTTATCTTTAGATCTCGAGATAAATCTTTTCTATTCAATCGAAATGTTCCACTCACATCAATCTTCCTTTTAACCAACGTATCAGCCAAACAGGGCGGGATAAAAATTGTCCTAACTGCCAACCAAAGCTGAGCATTTCCTTTCATTTCTTTCAGGCCGAGTAAAACCGTGATAAAACAAATAGTACAGACAAATTCCGCTCGGGATAATAATTAGCTGTAATATATACTAACCCGAGATAATCAGGCAAGCGGTTAAAGTTCACTACATATTCCCTTTGAAAATTTAACAAAATAATTTTAAATATCACCATTAGACATGATGATGAACATAAATATACAAAGAAAAGAATTTAGCATTTTCCAATTTCGAGAAATTTACGGTTTCACAGTGAAACCAGTGAACCTTAACGGTCCATTTTTCTTATTCGAACTAACTAATCCAAAAGATAATTCAGAAAAAAAATCTATTATTTTAAAGCCATAAAACTTTTATATTTTAACGAAATCAATAAAGGAAAAATATTTTTAAAGTTTTTAATTGCTTTTTAAAAAGTTTTCTGCACTTTTATAATTTTATACAAATTTGGACATAAAATTACATACTAAAAAAATTTATATTCCTTAATAAAAAATTTCTAGTCCATATAAATTTTCCATCTATAATTTTTAAGAGAGAATATTTATATCCATTATGTACACCCACACAGGGTCGCATTTAGGCAGGGTGGCAAAATTTTAGAGTGCGGACAAGTATTGTTAAATACAAAAATTTCTCACTATAATTTTTAAAGTAAATAAATATTTTACTAAAATTTGCAATAAACAAATAGTGCTTCAAAATGTCAGCTCTGCTTCTATTCCTAAATCCCAAAATTCGCTAAGCTTTTTCGAAGTATTGGATTCATTAACAATAAGACTCATTGTTAAAAGTTCCTCCCGATCTGACCCAAATAATGTATCTATTTCTATAAGATTTTTGTTTAGACGTGTAATTCTACCTGTAACTACTTGATAATAATAGTACACGCCAATAAGAATTGATATTTCTTTATCGTTAAATTCATAAGAATCAGCTAATTGTACATTTTTTAAATATCTAAAATTTTTTTATCAGGGGTTGGTAAATGTGTAATCAAAATATGTTCTGTCTCGACCGCTTCCATTGCAATGTACAAATTTGGATCATCCTTGTTTTTCAATTTTATTTTAACTATATTTAAGGTTTTTATTTCAGTTTCTTCAGCACCAAATGTGCAAATGGAAAGGTTTTCTTTTCTAAGAATTGGAAAGTTAAATTTCTCAGAAGTACTCTTTAAAACGAAACTTCCTTGTGAACCATTATCTAAGAATAAGAATAATCTAACAACTTCTTGTTCATTTTTGTCATCTATTAACTCAGCACATATTTGTAATAATACACTATTTACTTCTGTTTTAAATACTGCTGAAACTATATTATTTGTGTCACTTTTTGGAGAGAAATCGTCACCGTGCCGATTTCGAAAACATATTGTGAAATGGTGGGAGCCATTACAAATAGGACATGACTCTCTTTTCGCACATTCAATTGATCTATGACCGGGCATGAGGCTCAAATTACATCCCCTTTTTTCTTAAAATTTCTCTCTTTTCGTTAGCGCTTAAGAAATGGCAGGCCTCGAGTTCATGACCTTTGTTGCAGTATAAACATTTGCGGCTTCTATGCGATTCACAGTGAAGGAAAAGTAGTTGTTTCGGGGTGTTCTGTCATCGGATTTCTCTTACGATGTCCGGGGAAAAAGAAGCTTTTATTTTTGTTCTCTTTTGTGGTGGAGGGGAATAATGACATGGTTTATGATTGTTTATTTGAGAGGCTTGTTCCAGAACTTCGAATTTCCAAGTTCATTAACCGCAAAAGAGCGCTTTGGTTAAACCCTTAGTCCAGGGGGTCCAACCCAAAAGAAATTGCAGGCCACTTCGGAAAAATATTATAATCTCGCGGGCCACACATAAAAATATGTACCTTTATATCAAATTTGGAAACAAAAAAAACATTTATTGGAGTGAAAATTTAAAACTTTTCTTTTTAGTGTACAGGATTTAAAACCTGATAATTAAATTGCGGATTCTATTATAAATCATGATTTGACATATCTGTACAAGAATTATTTACTACACAAGCTTGGGAAGAAGTAGAAAAAATAATTACATTGAAACAAAACTTTTGGCGTTGCAATCATTGTGAAAGTGCAACGACTTAAAAAAAATATGGTTCAGTGTGATGATTGCAGTTACTGGTAACATTGGAAATGCGTCAATTTTAAGAATGGGTCAAAAATTAAAAATTGGCGTTGTCCAGATTGTTCTATAAAGTAAAAGATTGCGATGAAGAGAGTTATGGCTCCTGGCGATACCTCTATAAAAAAACGCACCGAGATTCCTACCTCGTGGCGATGTAAAAACGGGATCAATATCATAAATATTTCTAATATGCATTGCTTATTTCCCCCATTTAATTAATTATTTTAAGAGAGAGCTGCCAAGAGCTGGGAGGCCTCTGATCACCCCTAAGATGTTCTCCCTCAAAATTGGGGTGAAACCCAGCCAAAACGTACTGTTACCTGAATGGTACTCAAAGCTACGGCTAACGACAAGCGTACTTGTAGCCCTTTGCAGCGATGAATTTTTTGGGCCTCGATCTGACATCGTCAGATAGGTGGCATTAGTAACAACAGAGAGAGCAACATTATTTCATAACTTATTATTTAGTGTACTAACTCATCAATAAAAAAATGCTCATTTCTTACATATTAATTAAAAGAAAAATGTTTTCCAGTGAGGATATGTGTTCAAAAATTATACTTTAGATAATATTTAGGATATTTAATTCCTTCTTAGGTCAACAAAGAAAATCTTTTATTTTAGTTACTTTTTATTAAATAGTTACAATTAATATAAATATATATATATACATATGACAGACTTACAATATTAAGTGACAAACTAGAAAGCGAATTTCCTTGCAATTTTTCATTTTCCTTTTTATGTATGGTGTTAGACTATTTTTGTTTGTTTGTTACTATTTATTCATTTATTGAATTTAATTATTCCTATAAAATAGTATTGTAAAAAAGAAATCACATTCTCAGAAATTAGGCCATCCCAGGAGGGATTCGAACCTACGACATTTGGATTAAAAGTCCAACGCGCTATTCATTGCTCAACAGGGGCACAATGAACAGTTTTCCTTTCTATATATGCTGTTGGACTATTATTTTTTTTTACTTTTTATTCATTTTTTAAATATAATGAATGAATTAATATTTGAAAAAAAGAAACAATGGTATTAACATCAAGTGTCATCCACTGCTAGTTTAAAAAGATGTATTTGAACTTCAATGGATGAATAGAAAGTATTTTATGAACGATTGAAAAAGAGTGAACTAGTAGTAGGAATTAATAAGAAATAAACAACATCAAATATAAGCATTCCTTTAATATAGTTAAATAAAAAATTAAGATTTTAATGAGAATTTTGCCCTTGTAAAGTTATACTTAATGACGCAATATCAGGGATATAGTTTGTGATTTTCAAATTAACAGTGATTCTAATGTTGAGTTGTTACGTGGGAAGGGATTCAGATTTTATATCAGATTTTTTTTTTTTACCCAATTACACCAATTTTTTTAGAATTTAAATGGACAGGCTGGTTAAAGAAATATATAAAACAAAATACTCAAAGACTATTACATTTTTGAAAAACTTTTTTTCTTAATTAATGAATATTTTTGTATTTGTGTCAAAAAATATTAAAAAAAAAATGATTTATGGTGTAATTATGAAAAAAAATGATTTATGGTGTAATTATGAAAAAAAATTAAAAATTAATTACTGAATCTAATTGTAAAGATGGAACTATATTTATTGAAAATTCGATAGAGAGTTTTCTCAACCGGTATAGAAACTAAATGTGATTATAGTTGGAAAATAGATTCCAAAAATAAAAGAATATTCGATATTTATCATCTAGTTATTAGCCGTCATGCAGAAGTATTGATACACGTTAAATCCATTGAGGCTCAAACGTCTTCTCATTGGTGTGGTGTGGAAGTTAAGACAGGGGTACCAGCTCAGATGTCGTCCTCGTCACTTGATCATGGCTCAAAATTACGAGATCTGTCGCCAAAAGTCCTCGTGTAGCTGAACAGAGCGACATTGTCACTCTCTCTCTCTCCAGTTATTGAGATTTTCATCGATTTGCAACTCTATAAACGATTTTAGAATATATCTATGTATAAAGCTAATAATTTATTATACAATATGGTATCTGTTTGCATTATAATCATTTGCTCATACTAAAGGGGAAAAAATGTTTATTCCTTAATATGTGTTCTTTGTACATTAAATTCTGTACTTTCAACTGCTTTTTCTAATTTGATCATTTATATTTTGTAATCAAATATTATTCCTTAACTCAGTAGCGCAACAGCCCATGAGAGCCAAGACCTGCTGTGCCCATCTCAGTATACGTGATCCTGGGTGCTGAGTTGCGTGAGCAGATGCTTCGGTCATGTGGTCAATATGACGCGAAACTCTCAATGTTTAGTTCCCAAGCAAGCATGACACTCATTTATCGACCCACTGAAAGGATGAAAGACTGAGTCAGCCATGCCCAGCCCGGGGTTTTTAACTCGCACCTGTGGTGTGGAAGCGTGATGCACGACTACTCAGCTTCAATATTATTCCTAAAATAATATAATATTTTCTGTGTATATGTGTGATCAGCTTATACTTTTTATCAACATTGTAACATCTTTAAAATGGTTTACTTTGAGTGAGATTCAACGAGTTTAAAAACTAACGTTTTGTTCAAAATCTGTATGCCATCTATAAAATTTATAAAGTTTTTATTACATTTTATAGCATCAGAGAATCAATGTTAATACTTATATAAAAAAATTTCTCTTAATTACCTTTTTCTATTACAAAGTGTTAAATGTTTACACCGTCTTTAAAATCTTAAGAATAAGTTAAGTGAATAATATCAGTTATAATTTCTTTCTTTGCCATATAAAGAAATTTTTGCATCTTAAAACAAATTTCCTTCAATCCACAAATTTTAATTTTTAAAATCCTGAAACTCAATGTCAGCATCTCTTTTGTTTTCCAATTAGGTTGTATTAAGATGACTTAATGCCAAGAAATAACTTTCGCATTCGAAATAATCCAATCAAAAAAGCATGCGTTATTGCATGTTAGAAATGATTAATTCCGTACAAACTCACCCACCCCCTCAAAAAAATTTTTTTATTACTACAGTTAATAATAAAACTTGTTACTTATTGAAAACTTAAATAGTTTTTCAATGTACATTCCATGATCATACTATAATTTGAAATATTTTTCCTCAGTTCCTTATGTATATAAAAATAAGCTAATTTTTAAAAAATAGCGCTTAAAAAAACCCATTCACGTTTGAGCAAAGAAATTACATCGATTAAAAAGATGAAAAGGAGGTATATAAGCTGATTTAAATGTAATCATAAACAAGTATTACAGACATGAAAAATTAAAAACAATATTACTTTAGAATATCACTAATTAGGATTGATATCAATGAAGTTTAAAAAAGAAATGTAAATTTTTCTTAACCAATTCGTAAGAAAATAAAGATAAACTAAATTGCCTTTAAGGTTGATTAGCATTATAGTTATTTTTCGGGTCTTAGGAAATAAAAATTTTGGCATATCCGGTCTAAAGGAAATGGGTGGAGTCGGAACTTCCTCAAGAATGCGTTGGCCGTCTCTTGTCCCTTCCCCCTAGAAGCAAAGCGAAGCAGATGTCTATCTCTTTTATGACCCCTAAATTTCTGCCAAAGATCGGAGTGAGGGAGGTCTTTGGTTATTCGTAGTGTCATTGAATAGACGTCACACAGGCTATAAAGAAATATTTGTTTTGACTTTTTTTTTCTTATAAAGTTTGAACTGATCAAGTTTTCCGATGAGAATTTATTTTATTATGAGTCAACACACTGTGATATACCCCTTACAATTATAACTAATTAAATCGGGATCCAGGTTTATCGTAGTCATGCTATATCAAATACATTCTCTATACTTTTGAAACAAATTTTGTTACATAATGCTGTATTTTTTCTTTCTTAACTAAATTATCACAAAAATAAATCTCAGCCAATAATACAGCGGCTTGCAGATATGATCCAACATTAAAATACAGAGAATAGAATAATATGCAAAAGTTGAAATAAAAGCAAAGTAAACTTCGGCATTTTCGATCAAATTATTGAAAATGGTGTTTTACCAAATTTAATGCAGTCGCATACTATTGAAATTGAGGCACCACAAATCTAATGTTTCCGTGTTATTTAGCAACCAATATCACAATTAGTCAACAATGTATTATATTCTAATTTTAAACTATGTTTTAGATTGTATCATATATATATATATTTCAAAACTATTTATCAAAATAACAAATGTACTCGCGTATGTGATCAGTTGTATTAAATGTGTTTTTAAAAAAATAATGTAGTTTTTGCATTGAATTTACCAAATTTGTTAAAAGTCATGTGTGTCTTACAAGTCCCAATTTCATGTAGCTTATCCTCTTTTTGTATGATATTTGGTTATTTGCACGCTTCTTTAAAAGTTTATTATATATATATATATATATATATATATATATATATATATATATATATATATATATATATATATATATATATAGTAGCGCACACAGGAATTTTTCAAGGGGGTCCGGGGTCGAAAGTTCACCATTCTTGTATCAGGCTCCTTTTGATTTTGTCGATTTTCGCGAGCAAAACACAGTAAAAAACTAATTATTGAATAAATAATTAGCATTAATTAATAAAATTAATCATTAATAACAAATACTTAATTAAATTTTACGTACTATATACTTAGAATTATAATCAATCGGGAAAAAAATCAAGGGCTTTAGGGGGGGCGGATCCCCCTTGTGTGCACCACTGTGTGTGTATATATATATATATATAATGCAATTATTTATGAAATTAAATGGCCTTTTATTTCAGAAAAAAATGCTAGTTGCAATTTGATAAAAATTATCTGTGTCATCACCCATTTTGCGATATTCAATGCTTCACCATATTCTTTATCACTTTGCGTGATTAAATTTTTATACGTCATTATGAACTAGGATTGGCATAATTTACTGTATTTAACATTACATGAAAAGCAATTGATTTACACTAGAGGACTGTGAGTATTATCTTTGACTGAAAAGTAATATTTTTCCCACTTCAGTATTTATCAAAAAGAGCACGGAAGAATAACAAATAGAAGTAATACTATTATATGGTTGAATAAATAAACTATTTTCAGAGTATATGCATGTTTTGAAGAGTTAAGAAGCAGAAAAAATAAGATCATCCTTACCCCCAGACACTAATCAGTAAGAATCACGCTTTTATGACTGTCTAAAAGGTTTGGGAGGAGGGTTGGAACTCAATAATTAAATTAAACAGGAATTTAAGTATGATGTCCATTATATAGGTAAACGTGTCTTGAAATTTTAGGGACATTCTTAGAAATAAAATTTTATTTGGTTCACTCCTAGGAGAGCCCCCACCCTTGGCGCGAATTACTTTGGTTGGCGATAATTGCGCCGTCATGGTAACCTTGCTTTTAAATACAACATATGGCAACCCTAACTTTTTCTAGAATTTTCGTCATTTGTGGGCGCGCATTTCAAATTTCATTCTGTTGTTGGGCACCGGGTTGAAAGTATGGCTGCGCTTGTAAGTGAATACACGTTAGAATTTTTTACGTTATTGAATGCTAGAGGCAAGAAAGAATTGATTGAATGGTGTATGAAAGAAGGATTAATTGCTTCAAGTTATGAATGTCCTAAATGTAATGAGCAAATGGGATTAAATGAACGAAAGAGTGTTGTTTTGGATGGATTTGAATGGAGATGTCGAAAAAAAGGTGTGAATACGCATGATGTTTGCAGAAGTATAAGAAAGAATTCGTGGTTTTCCAATAGTAAGTTAATCGGCAATAAAACGTTTTCTCCGTAATCACACCAGCCACGCAGAAGGCATGTTCGACCATTACCTCGCTGAGTATTTATGGCGTCTCGCGATCACTCACTCAGCGACGACTTTCCAGAATTTTTTAAAAGCAGTTGTTACACTTTACCCTCCACTTGGGAAGGATCAACAATAAGAAAGTAAGTGCTGTTATATTTTTTTTATCTTAAATGTTAAATTTCTGTATTGTTTACATGTATTTTCATTGCGCATCCATCTTATACTGCTATATTTACTTGTCACCGTTGTCGGGTTTGCTTGGCGCCATTTCGTTTTCGCTTGGCACTTTTTCCGGTTTGGCGCCAAGGGTGGGGGCTCTCCTAGGAGTTTAACTTTTATTTTTATAATTAGATATATTTCTATGGAAAAACTCTATTTAAATTATTTAAAATTAGCAAGGGTATAAAATTACGGCCGGAAAATCTCGTAAAAAATTCTAATCACTTTTTCATAAAAAAAATTAAAACATGCTTTGTAGGTTGAATCCTAGGAGGACCCACTTTTGGTCGCCAAATTTTGAGCGATAAAGGTTACAATATGGTAACCCTTCCATTTCATCAAAAAATTTGGATTTTTAAATCACTGAAAAAATGGCAACCCTAAAAAAAGTGCAACATTTTTCGCCTTTTCCGAAAAAACGTCATTTTGACATTTGACTTCGCTGGAGAAGGTTTGCTCTCAACCGGTTGTTGTTAAGAATGGCGTGTGGAAGGAAATTACTTGAAAGTGAGGCTACGATAGGTTTCTTTGTGCTCCTGGGCACATAGGGGAAGAAAGAGACGTTAGAATGGTGTATGAAAGTTAATTTAATTGCTTCTCGTTATGAATGTCCGAGGTGTAAAAAAAATATGCGTTTGCAAAAGCGAAAGGGAACGGTTGATGGCTACGAATGGCGTTGCCGCAAACAGTCGAAAGATAATCGCCACGACGTCGTTCGGAGTGCGAGAAAGGGCACTTGGTTTAGCGAAAGCAAACTTGCTATAACTATTATCTTGCGTTTGACGAGATATTGGTTTGGCAAGAGCATGAATGCGTTCGTGGTGAATGACTTGAAAGTTAATAAAAATATGACAAAGTTAATAAGACATGTGGCGGCGATCTAACGATCACAAGTTGGTGAATGAGAATTTTCATAAATTCCTTGCATCCATCGCAAGGGTGTATCCACCAACAGATCATGACGAAATGCAAGCGTAAGGTAAGTGCTTTTTAACATTTTTTAAAATGATTGATTTCATGTATTTCTTCGATTTTATCTTTGCGAAACGCCCCTTTCGTCCTGTTTTAAAACTGTAAATCATGTTGTACACACTGGTTTTAGAATGCTTTTTTAAAATGAATTTCATTGCTTTCTCCGTTTTTTTCTTTATATAATGATTAATTTAATGTATTTATTCGTTTTCATCTTTGCGAAACGCCCATTTCATCCCCCGCTGACGCATGCGCTTCCCAAGAGTTTTTCGTCATTGACGCCTTTTTGAAAACCTTCAATTTGGCGCTTTTTGGCGAAAAATTTTTGGCGCCAAAAACAGCAGTGGGTCCTCCTAGGATTTTACCCTTTATTCAAAAAATAATGAACAAATTATTTAATTTCATTTAAAATAAATTTGTTCCATGAATTTAAACTTGCTATTTCGAAAGATGGTTACATATTTTTTATGCTTTCGATAAGAATATTGCTTTCACCGTGTGAACAGGTCCACGTCTAATGCGAAAATGAACGATTGGCATCGTATTCAACGCAAGCGCCGATATTGGCGAGAAATTTGCTAAGCTCTGTAACCCTGCAGACTGTCATCCCCCTGTTTCCTTCCAGTCTCCTCTTCTAAAAAAGTGCTCTTTATTTAACGACTTCCGCCAAAACCGGCAGGATTTTGTCTTACAGTTACAGATAATATTTTTGTGTGGGATATGGAGCGACAAAGGCTATTATCCTATTGTAGACTAATGCCCATATTCACCACTAACCTGACCACCGGTTAGAGGAAGGAAACCGGGGTTTCGCCGAAAACGTTATTCACAATCGCAAGTTAATAACTTAACTCCGGTTCCAGTTAAAAAAGCCTTACCCAATGTCACAATCGGGTTAGTTTTAACCGCACATGCTCAGTAAGCGATTTTTCGAGTGTTTACGTTTTCGTGCAAGTTTTGGAGTAGTTTGAGTTTGGATAGATTTTTAGTTTATCATGAATACCATTCAGAAAGTTTCCACTGTTACTCAATTAGATTTTTTAGAAAAACTGGAAACCAGAAAAGTCAGAAAATTCTATTATATGTAAGGCGGCTTCATCAAAGCCAACACCAACTCTTTTTCGTACTGCGTAAAATAAATTCTGTTGGCATTCATTTTAAACAGATAGCGATACACGATGTTAAAAACAAGCTGGCACGAGGCGAAGATAGAAATTGTAGCTCCAGCCGGAAGTCACGGGGTTTATTTCGACCAATGGGAATCGATTAGTAAATCCAAGTTAAGAAACTCAGAGTCAAGTAACTGGAGGTCGAAAAAGAGCTGTGAATTGGAGTTCTAACCTGGGGTTAACTGCCGGTTACTTAACTCCAGGTTTCATCTCTGGGTCAGGTTAGCGGTGAATACGAGCGTAACAGGTATTAACCTGTTAAATTATATCAAAATATTTCATCTTCTGAATAAAAAATTTGAACGTTGATCTGTTTGATATAGCTTTCTCCACAAGTTCTTTGAAAGTGGTATTGCAATGATGATCAATTTTAAGAAATGATTTTAGATGATTTCGAGGGTATTGCAGCTTAATAAGGTATGATCCAAGTCATTTATACAATTACAAGATCTACAGATTGCATTATCAGATAAATTAAATTTGTGAAGACACCCTGGAGTGAAGATCATTTTGCTAAAGATTCGAGTGCATAGAATTTCTTCTCTTCTATTATTGGTCCACTTAGAGATGATGCTAATACTTGGAATATTGCCCAAATTTTCAAAATATTTGCTTGAAAAAAAATTATCGTTTGCTTTTTTAAATCTTTCCTGGTATATTTTTTATTAATGTCTTCTGAGGTAATCCATTCGATATAAACGTCAGATTCTGTGACAGATCTTGCGAGATAATCCACCTGCTCATTCCATAGTATGTTAGAGTGTCCCGGAGTCCAAAGTAGAATCAACTGATTGGTATATTTTGATTGTATGTAGATCTTGCTAGCTAATCTGTGAATAACACTATGTGACTTGATTGAATAATTTTGAAAGGCATAGAGAACAGAGAGACTATTAGATAATATTAGCAGATTTTTATTTGAAACTGTCAGATCATCTATGGCTTGGCAAATAGCCAAAGCCTCTGCAGTAAAAATAGAGTTATTATGATTAATTCTATAAGCAAATGAGAGATTTTCTGTAACACCTGCAATAGATGTTATATATTCATTTTTAGAGGCATCAGTAGCTATTATATAGAAATCCTGAAAATCATATGCTCAATTGTTTCATCAAATAAACCCCTTATAGTTTGAATTGGTAAATTTTTATCCTGAAATTTGAAGTTATTGACATATATTTAACATGGTAGAACTGAAAAAGATGTTATTCTCGGGATTGTGATATGATTATAATCATTTAAAGTGTATACTATTCTATCAATATTATTTTTATCTTTCATAATTTAAGATTAAGAGAATCAGGGTTATTACTATATAATGGGGGAAATGTTTGATTGCATATTTGAGAGAGGAAAAATTTATTTGCCAGTCTTCTGAATTTGTCTGAGACGATTTCTTGTCCAGCCAATTTCATGAGTACAATATTTGGAGTGCATTGTGGAAGAATTCGGAGAGCTTTGGTTTGTATAACATTAAAAGGTTTTAATTGATGGTCAGACCATTTATTTATTTTGTGACATGTGTAAAAAAGGTACTACAAATGCTATTATTGATTAGCTGGATAAGATTTTCAGTTCTCGGACCATAATGCTTGCAAGCCATGCCTTTGAGAGCATTGATCTTTTTCAGTGCTTTATTTTTCATTTGTTGTATAATATAGGTATTTTGATTCCGTTTTGAGAAATATACTCCCAAATATTTGATAGAAGATTACCATGGAAGAGGGGTCCCAGCTAATAATATATTAGGAAATGAGTGGATCCTTTTGTTCGAGAGTTCAGCAATAGTGCTTTCGTCTGGGCTTAAGCTTAATTTCCAATATTTACACCATTGGTTGATTCTTTCTAAAGTATTTTGTAAGTTATGAAGAACAGTATCAAGTGATTGGCGTGAGCAATAGATAAATATGTCGTCTGCCTAAATTGAACATTCGACTCCAGTTTCTAATGTTTCAAAAAAGTCATACATATAAATGGTGTATAATATCGGAGACAATACACTGCCTTGGGAGAGACCTTTGAGGATTGTTTTTTCTGATGAGAGACATCCTTTCCATCGAATTTGCAGCGATCTATTCGACAAAAATTCATGTATCCAAAGCGCTATTTTCCCTGTAATGCCAATCTGTAAACATTTGTAGATGAGACCATCTATATATACTGAATCATAAGCACTTTTTATATCTAAGCTAATCCCCACAAAATATTTCTTATCCAACTTTGCGTCTGTTATTGCTTTGTATATTATATATGTTGATGTTATGTTATCTTTAAAAGGGACAAAACCATAATGTTGTTGATGAAGGTTTTGTTCTTTTATTAGAAGATGAGCAATTCGATTGGCTAAAATTCTTTCAAAAGTTTTAGAGAAAACCGAAGTTATAACGCAATCGGTCTATAAGAGGAGATTTTTGTCTTGTCCTTGCATGGTTTGGGAATTGGAAGAATTATAGCATGCTTCCATGCTTTTGGGACAGTTGAGTTGTCAAATATTTATCGAACCTTCACGATGGTTCAATAGTTTCAGAAATTTAGCCGGGATCTGGTCTTCACCTGGAGTAGTGTTCTTAGCAGATTTTATTGCACTATTCAATTCAGATATATGAAAGTAATTGTTAATTAAACTATTATCTTGGGCAAAATAATACAAAGGAAGTGGCTCATGATTAATATTATTGGATGCAGAATTCTCTGCAAAGAGTTCTGCTTGAATCTGTGGATTATATATGATTCTTTTATGTATTTGAAGAAAATTCAGTGTTGACTCAGGATTGTTTTTCATTGAAAGTTTTTTGAGAATGCTATAAAAGATTCTCGGGTTAGAAATGTTATTACAGACTGTATCCCAGTACGCTTTGTTTGCCTTTTTAATATTGAATCGGAGCCGGCTTGAATATTGTTTATATCGGGTCTACAATTTTGGAGAGATTTCTCGAATGGCTTTCTTCCGGAAGCATTTCTTTAGTTTATACAGGTTGTGGCATATGGTATTCCACCAAGGAGGGAAGGTTTTATTAGAGATTTTATCTTTTGAGTATTATTTGAAATGATTTTAGCAATATTGTCAGAGAAATTGTGATCATCTATCCCAAAGGCTGTTAATTTTACTTGTTCTGTTACTGAGCGCCAATCTACTTTATTGATGGTACGTTTAATCGGGTTATGAAAATTAAAATCTGTGATAACTGGGCAATGGTCACTATTGTAGGAACTGTCTGAAACAAAAGTATTACTGTATCCAATGAGATTTGAAGAGCAAAGGGTAAAATCCAGAAGAGCACCGGAGCCAACATTGCTTCTATCGGTAGGAACATCAGTATTTAGAAGAATAAAATTTGAGTTGGTTAGCCATTCCACAAAAATTTCGCTGTATGGAGAAGTATGATTGGAGCCCCACATAGGATGATGTAAATTAAAATCACCAAAGATGAATACTGGATCCGATAAGGATTCAAAAAAGGAATTAAGTAATGTGATATTCAGTCCTCGAGACGCATATAAATTTAAAAGATGAAAGGAGGTATTATTAATTACAATTTGTAATATTAAAATTTCTTATTCTGATAGTTGCGTATTATGAAAGGAAATTTGCCTGGCAGATATGTTAGCTGGAACTGCTATCAGCAGTCCTCCTCCTGGTCTGTCAATTCTGTCTTTTCTGAAAATTACTTTTCCTGGGATTTGAAAATGATCTTTAGGTTTTAAAAAAGTTTCTTGAAAAATGCAGATGTCTGATTGTGAAAAGAGGGAATATTTAACCAAATTACCTTGTTTTTATATTTCTACAATTTCATTGCAGAAAACGCATAAGATTTAAAAGAAAAATTAATAGATATAAAAAAAGTTTTTTGTTTTTTTCCCTCGGCTTGAGAAAATGAAATATAATTAATTATATAGCTAAGTTATCTATTTTAAAGGAAAAAAATTCACGATTAAAACATCAATTTTGATTTTCAAAGTTATCCAATATCGATGTTATTATATGAATTGTCCTTATCGTGAGATAAACTTGGAAGAGCTATATCAAACTTTTGTTGCGGTAAATTTGCCTTTTTTTTCCTGTTGGGTGAGGATGGTTGTTTGCTTATTTCTATGATATTAACGAAGTGTTTAAACACAGATTCTAGCATAGTTTGGACAGAGTTCATGATGGCTGTGTAGTTTGCTTTTCTAAAGCTGTTTGAAAATTTGCTACAATATTTTCTAGTTTTTTTCGAATTCTTGCATGTTGGGCGTTAGGACTGCTGTTTTTAATACTGTAGAATAATTTGCAGAGTGTGTTTCTTTGAATTTACGTCGTGCCTGTCCCAAAGTTAGGTGATGGTTACATTTGAATTCCAGTATCTTTTTTTCTTTGATAAAATTTGGACAATTGGGGGAATTTGCTGGATGATCTCCTTTACAATTTATGCAATTTGAGGAACTTATACACTGTTCAGCGCGTGGGATTCTCTCTCCACATTTAATGCATCTTATAGGGATAGAACAGAAGCGGGATAAGTGAGTGTAACTAAAGCATTTACTGCATTGTCGGGGTTTATCTATGAATAATTGTATTCTATATGATTAAAGAACCATAGCTTTTTGCATTCTGATGTATTTATGCCAAGAATTGTAATTAAAACTGGGGATGCCTCTTGACGACTGTTGGGTTTGACGAATCTTCTAATTTAAACAATGTCAAGATCATTTGAGTTTTTTTAATTCTATTGCCACGTCTGCCAGGTGTACATTAGTTGGAATATCAAAAAGCAGAAATCGTGAAGTGAATCCTTCCCATATTATGTTGGCCTTTACTGGAGTGTTTAAGATTTGGTCAATAGCTATTATTTGAACAGCGCATACAGGATCCGAGGTGCTGATTTTTATTTTCCACTTCTAGTGAAATACATATGCGTTATATTGTTATGCCTAGGAATTTTGTTTTTTAGTTCGGCATGTAGTAGATGCGGGTTTGATTTAGGGAAGCTACCTGCTTTTCCTGTATGTTCAAGTAAAATTGTAATATCATTAAAGCTGTATGTTCAAGTAAAATTGTAATATCATTAAAGCTGTATGTTCAAGTAAAATTGTAATATCATTAAATCTTTTATTGCCAGTTCGCAAAATTAGTTCTTGGGCAGTTTGGACGTTTCTATAATATTTATAGTCTGCAGGTTCCGTCATATTTTCTAATGTTAAGTAGCTTGAATCATTTGAGTCTATAACCCGGAATGATGAGTGACTCAGCTTGAGCCCTCGTTAGAAAAGAGAAATATGAAAATGAAATTGGTAAACTTACCAAAGTCCAGATAAAAGAAAAGAAAATTTCAAACCCTCTTCCTGCCGTAAGAGGTGTAATGAACAATTGGAAAAACAGATATCGTAAAATAAATAAAAATTTCGTAAGTTCAACAATACCAAGTATACCCACTTTAAAACTCACAATGAATCTTTTTATCGGGTTTTGTCCTGACATCTCTAAGCACGATAGAGATCCGCATTTTTCTTCTGTACAATCAGATAGAAAAACAGCTTTTTATTGGATGTAAAGATAGAATTATCCGGGTTGCCTGATTTGGCGCTTTAGCGTTACATTCTTTTTGTAAAATAGAAAATATGGTACTTACGTACTATTGCAACAGTGCCAACGTTCGAGATTCCCTTCCCTCGTTTATATATAAAATTTAAATATGTTTCATGAAGTTAAGATTAAAAAAAACTTATTATTTAACCTAAATAAAATGAGAAAAGGAATTTTAAATAAAGAATTAAATTAGGTTTATTATTATACAAGTTTTATGTATATTCTCCAATTGATATTTATAGATATTTTAAAGAGAACAGAATTGATATCACCTTACATCAAGGAAAACCGTTTTACAAAGTATGTATTAATAAATATTAATATTAAAAATATGCACCATAAAATCTGGAAAGGAACTGCTTTTTTGAGTGTATAATATAAGCAAAATTTCTAAAATCATTTTTCACAGATAATTCAGAGGTATCCACATTAGAAGATTCAAGTAAAAGGTATTGAGACTCACCTCTAAATTATCTGCGTCCACTTCCATCGTGTCCAAACTGGTCTCGAAATCCATGAGCTCTTCATCCGAAAGAACCCTGTAGCTTTCGGTTCCGAAGTTTGTCTATTTTTGCTTTCACTTCAGAAAGCGATGCGAGTTTAGTTCTTATTTCAACTTGATTCAATGGTGAATCCACATTTTCCAAGGAGTTTCTAATGCGTGTGATCTGACCGAGCAGATGTGCTTTCCTTCTGTTAAACACGGTGAGTTCTGATAGTTCCTTTGGAGCCATTTTGAATTTTGGCTCGGGCTCGACACCGACCACAAAACTGGGTGAGGTCGATAGCTCTGATTTTAACCACAAATGGTGTGGTTATTCTAGAAATGTCTAGAACGGATTATGAGCAGACTTTGAGTTATGTATAACTTGACTGCTCAAGCAAAAGGCGTGGACTGTATACTTTAAAAATGTTTGTTTATTGAGGACGGTAGGTACGTCCGCTCCGAGGATGCATTACAAGCATACTGACGAAATGTAAACAAGGAGGACTACTAGCGCCCTCTGCACATGCGGGTCGTAACACTACTCTTTCAGAGAAAAAACAAAACCCTGACCCATAATCAAAAAAATTTTAGAAAGATAAAAAATTCATCACTGTTATATTGGGAAATCTTTTAAAACGGGGGCTGGGATTTTCCACCGCCAAATCCTTCTTTTCTAGCCAAAGGTGGATCGCCAAGGCGTATCCTTGGGAGAAACCGGTTTGTAGTAACCATCTGCGATTTGCTTCCGCTCACAGAAAAAATTCCGTGTAGTAATACACTGCATTTCTGATATTAACTTTTTTTAAAAAAAAGCCCATGCTCTCTGGAAATATTACCAGGGTAGTTTCAGTAGTAATCTTAACGATTTCTCGAATTCACTTTGAAAAAAAAATTTGAATCAAAATCAGATTTAAAATGCTTTATGCATTTCTCAATGCAGTTCAATTTTTAAGTTTTTTTTTAAAGCAAAGAATTATTATCATTTAAATACGAAGGTAAATTACATTAATTTTACAAATACAAGACATAGTAAAATTGCACGTAGTTTTAATTTTTTGATGTACTAAGGAAAGTAATTATTTATCTAATCCAGAAATTTCATATATCTTTTTCTTCTAAATATATTATTTGTTTTATCTCTATCATTATTTTAATTTCTAAAGGAGATAATCACTCATGTTTTTCGAAATATTGAAATAATTTACTGAATTTTCCTCCATTATATTTATTCATGGCTGATTAATTATACTCAACAAAAAAATTAGTTCATACTGATTTTTTTTCGATGTAATAGTTAAAAGATATAATTTGGAAGCGAATATATACTTGTAGTACGGTATTTTATTTCACATTTTTCATTACTTTTATCTTTTTCCGTTTACAGTGTTTCGAAAAAGTAGTAATTTACAAAAAATTGTTGACATCACATAAGTTAGTGAATAGTATAAGAAAATTCTCATTTCTGTTCCAGATACTAAATGTGATGAAAATAAATCCAGAATTATCCATGTAAAAAAATTTAGAATTCTTAACAACTGAAACTTCACGACTCTTAGAAGAGCAGATTTATTGAGAGGGGTCACTGTAAAATGATATCTTATTTGCACTACTCGTCTGAACAGGAAATCAGTTCCATTAAGAGTGCATTGGGGATATAAATATATTTATCTTAAATTAACATATCATAATTTTTGCACTTTTTATAAAACAAATTAATACAAATTAAAACAAAACAAAAAAACTCAAGACTTAATGTCTTTTTGAAATTCCTTTATTCCTAATAATCCTACGTGATTTTTTATTATTTTTATCGTATCAACAAAAGAAAGACTTTATTAAAACTTGAATTCTTTAGAAAAACACTTTTATATACATCTGTGTATATAAGATTTTTTATGTGCACAGTAAGATTTTATGTGTATATTTATTTTCTAAACAAGCTATAAGATGTAAACATTCTTTTCAGTGAAAATGAGTGATTTCCATTTTGTACACAATTTATATTTCAGTACTTGAATCTTATACAACTACAATTATACCAAAAATTATAACTGACATAGTTTAAATATTCATGTAAAAATTAAAATAGAATTTGCATTTAAACAATGATGAGGTGTCAAAATTTATGTGTTTCTTAATTCATTTTTTCTGATAAAAGTTAATAAACATTTAAAAACTTGTAAATCTCAAAAATTTAGAAAATGTTTTAAGAATATTTTATTATTACTAAAGATTCAACATTATATCAACTACGAAATTTTAGAGTGTGAAAATGTTGGTAAAAAGAATATGTTTAACTTTGTTTTATTGTGTTAATTTTTCTCCTTGTAAAACAAGAATGAATGTTTTAATCAACATGATTTAGACTTTTTCAGAGATTTTAGCCAATTTTTAAGAAATGATAGTATTAAATTTAGATTTGCTTATAGACCATAGCCAATAAAAATATGATTAATAGCATTCGGTTAATTTCAGAACTTAAAATAAGAATAAGTAGTAAAAAAATTTTAAAAAATTTTAAAGGTAACTTTAAAAAAAAGTTTTTTTTAATTGTTTTATTGTGGTAAGCTTTTTTTTATTGTAAAACATTATATATAGCATACCACTTTCAATGTTGTCATAAGTAATATCTAGGTCAGTGTTTCTCAAACTGTGGGGCACGCCCCCTGGGGGACACGATAACCCTTCGAGGGTGGCGCGAGCATATTGAAAAAATAAAAGGCTTAAAAAATTATTTTTTTGGAATGAAGTAAAACAAAATGCTTTCTGACTAAATAAAAAAAATTTACACTGATATAAATTATTTACACTGATATAAATTATATATATATATACACTCTGTCGCAAAAATATATGCACCCAGAAGAAATTGAGTTACATTCACGAAATTTGGTATGCAGGTAGTGTATATGAAAATAAACAAATGATTAAAAATTCAGAACAAAATATCATTTTATTAAGCGGTTACAGCTTGCAAAAGGTTAAAAATCAGTAAGTAGTAAAGCCACCTCTGGCAGCTATACAAGCCGAAATTCGGCGTGGCATCGATTCAATTAGATCACTTATGACCCCCTGTGGAAGATCCTGCCATAGTCTTTGCATCTGCGCAGCTAATTCTCCTGTATCTCGGGACGGCTGCAGTTGCCTTCCCAGCGCGTCCCAGACATGCTCTATTGGCGAAAGATCTGGTGACCTGGCAGGCCATGGTAGGACGTCATATCCTTGAAGACATTGTTGGGAGAGTCACGCAGTATGTGGACGAGCATTATCCTGTTGATAAATGGCACCTGGGCGACTTGATAGCATGGGTAGCACAATCGGCGTTAAAACATCGTCCACGTATCTGCGAGCTGTCAAAGTGCCTTGAAGAACCACTAAAGATGATCGTGTGTCCCAAGAAATTGCTCCCCACACTGTCACACCTTGTGAAATTGCTGTATGCCGCTCGACAATATATGCCGGATCGGACCGCTGGCCTGTGCGCCTCCAGACACGTGTGCGGTGGTCATCAGCACTGAGACTGAATCGGGATTCATCACTGAAGATGACACGTCTCCAGTCTGTCACACTCCAAGTTGCCCGAGGTCGGCAAAAATCCAGTCGACACTGCCTATGATGTGGGGTCAGTGGTAAGCGTCTTAGCGGACGTCGGCTCCTCAAGCCAACTTCGGTCAGTCGTCTCCTTATGGTTTCTCTTGATGGCACTGGATGTCTGGAAGGAGGTAAGTGGCGTTGAATCGATGCTAGCGACGTTGTTGGTGCCGAAGTGGCCACTCTTCTGATTGCACGATCCTCGCGATCATTTGTGTTCCTGGGACGTCCTGGCCCTCCGCGACGGTACACTCTACTTTCTGTGATCCACTGTTGCCAACACCGAGCAACTACCATATCGCTCCGACCGAGGTGGCGGCCGATACGTCTATTCGACCCACCTGCTTCTCTGAGGCCTATTATACGGCCCCTATCAAAGTCTCGTACTGCCGCCGGTTACGTCTTAGAGGCATCCTAAGTCTCAATATCGTCTATCAAAGTCATCAGATTCGTTTGGATAGCCGTACGGCGCTCGTACTCATGCTTTTAAACTCTCCCAGTTGCGCAACTAATATGCGCATAGCACACTTAGCCTTGTCTCATTGGCTTCGAAATTTTAATCATTTGCATATCTCTTACCAGACTACATTCTTGCCGAGTTTCGTGATTGTAGCTTGATTTCTTCTGGGTGCATATATTTTTTTGAGACAGAGTGTATATATATATATATATATATATATATCCTCTGGTTTTCCACTTTCAAAAGATTCTACTTCAAACGCTCATTAGCTATCTTTGATCCTAAAACCAAGTAAAAAAGATATTTTGTTTGCTTTGCTGTAATCTCGCGATGAGAGATTTTTTCATTACATTTCTTGTAACCCCTAAAATAGTACTTTTGATTATCATCTCTTTGACCTTCAAACTTACTGGTATGCTTAACTCCGTCTACTTTTCTTTTAGGAAAGTTGTAAATAATATTTTTCTGTTGCTTTTCCCCCATGTAAATGAGTTTTATGATATATGGATAAGCATATTGAGCACTTTGAAGGATTAAATGGCCAAGATGTATTTTTATGAGTAATCTGAAATATATAATGCATTATAAAAAACGTTTTACACAATTATTTTTTTAGAACTGACATCGATGTTTTTTTGTATCGAATACATTTTTTTCGTGGGAGCGGTCGCATGAGGCACCGAATCACTCCAAATTCTGGTAAAACTGTTTATTCGTTAACAGTTTCTTGACAGTATCCTCCGATATAACAGTCTTAATGGAAACTAAAATGAATTTGTCACATTTATGCCTCTTTTTTGAGAGTGGCAAACGGTTTTTTACAATCAAGGTACTTGTTTTGATCGAGTTCCCTTCACGACCACTTTTGTTCAGAAATATTTTCTATGAATATACTATACTTTCCCCTACGATTAACTTTGTGGTTTTAATTGCTGTGTTGTACAACTTATTATGGTTTATAAATGTAAATGAGCAGAATATAAAAAAATGGGCATCTGTGATCTCTCTATTGAAGGAAGATGAAACTGATCAAGCAATTGGAGAACCTGATGAAATAATGCATATTAATCGTGACAGCGAAAGTAAATATGACAAAAGGGATAGACATGAAACTTTTGAGTTGAATTGTAATTTTCAAATGCTACCTAAAGAACTCTATCAAGAAAACTAAGAAGCCATAAATGTAACACTTCGCCTTGTCAAAAAGACACAAGCAATAAAAGGTTACACATGCTATTTGTAGATCATCAAAGAATAGCAAAATTACAATAATGTGAGCAAAATATGACAGTTTTGATTGCAAATAACTTTCTTGTATTGTTAGTGAAAAGTGTCTGTGATTTATGTTCTTTATTAAGGTCACGCACATTTGGAATGGTTTCTTTAGTTTTATTGAATTTTTTCTCAAATTATCAAAGAAAAATTAAAAAGTCCTTTAAAGTAGGTAAGTATATTTTCTCTTAGTTAAATTATTCACTGCAATTTTGTGATTTTTATCGAGCAAAGAAAAAATAATTATAAAAGAAAAGGATTGGGGTGACTTGGTGAAGTGATCGCGCGACCATTAACGTTAGTGTGGAGTGAGCGCCTGCTTCCGGGTTAAAACATTTTGAAGGTTTCTCGCTTTAAATATTAAAAATAACACAATTATTCTTCATTGGAATTTTTCATTCGTTTTCCTTATTTAATATTAATTCTAAATGCTAATTCTGTGAGGCTTAAAATTACAGTTCGTTTTAAGCTATTTATAATAGGAGCATTCATTTAAAAAATCATTTTATATTTTTGTATGCATTGTTGTGCACTTGGTTTTAGTCTCAATGCAATTAAGCTATTATATCAAGAATAATGTATTATTTTTTAAAAAAATAATCGCAGAACGGGTACTTCAGCCAGTGTACTAATAAATGTATCAGTACTGCACACAATGTATTTTATAACTAATTTATTAATACTAATTTAAGAGCAAGTTTAATTATTATTAGTGACTTCCATGGGCTTGTCTTGTAGAACAAAGGTTTTCAAATGAAGGCTTAATATTAGAAATTGACACTCTGAGTTCTTTTTCTATATTTAGCTGAGATCTATACTTTATTTTGTCTTCAAAGCAGCCACCGCAGAAAATCCGGTTTCACAAAGGTACGATGTTGAAAACGGTAAAGGTATACGAAATGCTTTTGTTTTCAGTTCAGAAAATTCATCATCTACTTCTGCCCAAAATTGAAAGAGAGTTTTATTACAAAATTGTCTTAGTTTCGCCACTAGATGAGAAATCTATGAAAATTTCTTCTTCGGTAGTGGAGAGCCCTTCTCGGGTATTTTGAAATGGATCTCTCACCCATTCGTAACTTGCTATCAAGTTGTCCTCAGCAAAAAAATATTTTTAAATTTTTTGCCAACATAGCTAAATGATATTCAATAGTTTTATAAACAACTTCCACATGTTGTTCTTCAGTTTTGTAAGTTTTTACACATTTATCCGCATTTTCAAACATTTCTAGTTTTTTGCTTTAAATTTCGGCTCCATAATTCTAATTTTCTACAAAAAGCATTAATTTTATCACTCGTGTCAAACATATGTACATTTGATCCTTGAAGTTGAAGATTCAATATATTTAATTTCTCAAATATATCGACTAAGTAGCTCAACTTCATCAGAAATAAACCATCTCGAAATTTCTCAGCTTCCGGTAGGTTTTCCTCTTCTAGAAAAAAGGTAATTTCATTTCTTAATTCATAAACACATTGTAAAAATTTCCCGCGTTATAACCATCTTGCTTCGCAATAAAATAGCAACGATGAATGCACTGCGCCCATGTCTTTGCAAAGTCCAGAAAAGATTCTTGATTTTAGGGGTTTCATTTTTATGTAATTTACTACAGTCACAACTGTCATTAGCACAATATTCAGACCAGGACTAATTTCTTTGGAAGCCAGAGCTTCTCTGTAGATCATACAATGTGTCCAGATGCACAGTGGAGATTTTTGTTTCACAAGTGCTTGTATACTTTTAAATCTTCCTGACATTGTACGAGCACCATCGGTGCATATTCCTACACAATTTTTCCACTCTATATTTGCCTCGTTTATAAAATTATTTAAAATATCAAATAATGCTATTGCTGTTGCTTTAAGTTTTATTGGTTTGCAAAAAAGTAGTTCTTCTACCACTGACATACCATTCCAAAATCGATCATACGCAATGAAATGAGCATCTTTATTGCTATCTGTTGCCTCGTCAAGCTGAATTGAAAACAATTTATCACGCAACTTACCGAAAAGCTGTTGCTCTACATCTTCAGCGATATCATCAATTCGACGGGAAACAGTATCATTTGATAGGGGTATGGACTGCAACTCTTTGGCAAAACTATCTCCAAACATAGTTTCTACGAGCTCAATTGCTGCAGGCAAAATAAGCTCTTCGGCAATAGTGTAAGGCTTTTTACATCTGGCTATTTTATATGATACTTTGTAAGAAGTAAGTAAAGCTTTTTCATTCACTGACAAAGTTTTTTTTAAAAATGTTTTTTGTTTTTCATATGATTTTAATTTTGAATTCAAAGAACTCTCGAGGTTTGTTAATGTACTCACCATGAAGCGTTTCGAAATGTCTTTTAAGTTTATTAGATTTCATACTGTCTGCTGCCAATATTTTTGAGCAAATAACACACAGGGGCTTTTCTTCTCCATTTATTTCAGTAATGGTAAATCCAAATTTCAAGTATTCTTGAGAATATTTCCTTCATTTAATTTTCGGAACTATGCTCGTCTGTGCACTTGTTGATGCTTTATTATCGTCGAATGTTCGCTTACGACTTAAAAATTTATCCATGATTTTTTTGTTCCAATTTTCTGCAGTAATACTTAATAGTGTGAATTACAACTAACGCGCAAATTATAAAATGTACATGCAAGATAGATTTGGTAGCTATAGAAGCATCGAATCGACCAAGACTGATTGGAATTGTACGAGGTACAGCATTATTACATGTTTTGCGCAGACGTCCGATAGTTTCCCCAGACTCACGCAGACGCTCGCGAGAATGCCAGACGTGATGGATATGAGAGAGCGCAACATAAAGTAGACTATTTTTCAATTTCTACTATAAGTTCACTCTCTCATATATATCTTGTTCAAATTTTCAATCGTTGATAAAATACTTTCTATTCATTCATTCAAGTTCAAATACATTTTTTAAAACTTGTAGTGGGTGACACTTCATGTTAATACAGTTCTCTCAAATTTTAATTCATTAATTAAATTAAAAAAATGAATAAATAGTAACAAACAAAAATTATAGTCCAAAAGCATTTATAGAAAGGAGAACTTTTCGTGGTGTCCCCTGTAACGCAATGGATAGCGCGCTGGGCTTCTAATCTGAAGGACGGTAGTTCGAATTCCATCCGAGATGGCCTAATTTCTGAGAATGTGTGTGATTTCTTCTTTACTTTACTATTTTCTTACACTAATTAAATTTAATTAATGAATAAATAGTAACGAAAAAAGAATAGTCCAATACCCCATATATAGAAAGAAAAAGGAAAAATTGCAAGGAAAATCGCTTTCTCTTTTGTCGCTTAACATTGTGATTCTGTCATATGTATTACATATTTGTATTAATTGTAACTATTTAGTAGAAAGTAACTAAAATAAGTTTTTCTTTGTTGGCCTAAGTAGGAATTGACTTAAAATTTATTTTTTATATTACTTGTTCTAATGACATTTGTATTTTTAGAAATGCATATGATGGACGAAATAAATCTTTAATTAAATGTCATTTTGCAATCTGTCCCAATTTAAAAAATGACACTAAGGAAAAATAACATAACATTATAATTATTACTTAAAAGTAATTTGCTTAAAATATATATTATTTAAAAGTAACGTATACAAAATTTAATACTCAAAGTGCATTATTATTGCATTCAATACATTATTATTGGGGTGGGGGCGATGAAAATTATGATTGAAAATTGGGTCGCCAGTATTGAAAGTTTGAGAAGCACTGATCTAGGTACTAAAGTACCTTTGAATTTTGTGGATAGGATGCAAAAATGAGAGCAATTTATAAAAGATTTTATACTTAACTCTGTGTGTACCAATCAGAATTCCTTTTTTCTCTTGATTATTACTACTTAGAAATATCAGCAACATTTTAAATTTTACTATAAAAAAATCAGATGTTTCTACTTAATTTCTTAATATGCTTATTTTCATAAAAAAATATGCTATTTTAAATTTTTGTGATGACACTTCCTTTCTAAGCTCCATAATAATCAAATTTGTATTATTTGAGGACTCAAACACATTTCTTTCCATATTCTAAGAAAAAAATTAATTCTTAGTGTTCATTTTTAAAATTGACATTTTTTTAACTAAATTCTGTGCTATTTTTTTATTTTTTTGCAGTTTCTGATGAAATTATTTATCTCAGTATTTTGAAGAAAAAACTTTAAAACTCATTTATTAAGTCATCAAATACTTTTTTCTGCTAAACATAATTATTAAAGCTATATATTAACAAACTTAGTATAAAGTGTTTTAAATGTTTTATTGTTATTTATTTATTTTACTCTTCATTTTATGCTAGTAGATACAAAATACTATGTTTAATTAAATTTTTGCAACTCTAAATCGTCTGTGTTTTTTACGTATGCTTTTAAATTTGATTTTTAAAAAATTTTATAATTTTATTTCATTCTTAAAAGTAGCTGCTGTAACCTAGTGATTATTGTCACGAACTCGATGCCAGAATGTAGCGGGTTCCCACCGTGTAGAGAAGGCGTATGTACATTAAATCAGTAGAGGCTCAATTTTTCCCCGTTGTTGTGGTGTGGTAGTTAGGAAAGGGGTTGCCAGCTCATGTGTCGTCCTCGTTACTTGACCGAGGCTCAGAATTATGCAATTTTTCGCCAACATCCCTTTTGTTGTTTTACAGTGTGATGTTAATGTAATCCCCCTCACCGCTTTTCACTATCTTGACTTTGTATACATTTTAATGAGTTCTTTTTATAAATCCTGTATACAAATGAGTAAATATTGCTAAAATCACAAAAGAAATTTTTTTGATGTATCCTTTCATGGTTATACTTGAAAAATTTTATTATAAAAATTCAGTCACAATGATGAAAACTTATAAAAATATAGCATTTGTAAGAAATAAAATTAAGTATATCATTTTTTTTAACTCCTTGGACGATCTGGAAGTCAAGCTAGATGTGCGTAGACAAAAGTTTTCCATTACCTATGTAAATATTTATCCATGAATGATACATTTTATATGAAACATATAGTGTTTAGTGACGCTGATTGCTGTGCCTGAGTTCAAATTCCGGAGAAGGCATGGATACTAGTAAATGGAGTGCCTTTGCGGCATTGGGGTACTCTAAATAGCCGTCGAGCCACAAGCCTTCTCGTGAGGTTGGTGGAAGGGGAGGAGAGGTGGGAGACCCTGATCACCCCCAGGGTGTTCTTCCACAAAATTGGGGTGGAATCGAGCCAAGTCACACTGTCACCTGTATGGTGCTCAAAGCTGCGGAAAACGACAAGAGTAAATCTAGCCTCTTACCATGGATGAATTTTGTGGGCCTTGATTTGATGTTAATATCGGTTACTGCCGATCAGATGGCATAAGTAACAACAACAGAATTTTTCACCAGAGAATAGACTTTTATACACGGGAATGTATTGCAGAGATGTCAAGACAATTGCAGTTTTCTAATGTATAAAAGAAAGAAAATGAAAGCTACTTTTAATGCGGTAAGAAGCTGAACTTTTAAAAATGAGTAGATTTCTTTGAATAAATTGATCAAACCAATATTTAATTCAGCTTGTAAGATATGTTTAAAACAAAAACGTTTCTGTTCTTCCCGACCTGTGATTTTATTCCTAAAAAATTTCTCAATATGACTGACTGCGGACAAAACATGAATTCGTTTGCAGTAATTTATTTAATAATTATTTATAATGATGACTTCTGTGCAATATGAGGAGTATTAATTCATAACACAGAAATGCATCATTCGGTCGAAGAGCTTTAGCTTATATAATATAATATTTACGCTATGAAAAAGCCATTCTCAAAATTTTCTTTGAATTATTGATTTCCAATTAATTCAAGATAATATTACCGTAAAAGCAGTGCCGTATTACTCATTAGGCGGAGTAGGCAATTACCAACGCGCCCCGCGCTTTTTTGGGGCCCACAAGAGCGTGTTCTGTTAGTGCTCCAAAGTCAGGCTACAGGGCCCCGAGAATTTGACTGTCAAGGGCCCTCCATGTCATTTAATACGGCACTGCCTAAAAGAGAGTCAAGGGTGTGGTCAGAACTACACAAAAATATGAATTTTCATTTGGGTAGTCGATTGACCTCGCGCGTTCGCGTAATTCTGAATTGCGGTATCAGTTAATGTGTAACTTTATATCTGACCGTATATAAATTTAAGTAAACACATGTGGCGAAATTATAATAATTTGAAGGGGGGAAGCGGTCTTTTTTAATCGTTATGTTTAATCAGCCCTTTTTATTGCTACTGGTTGACTTTTAATTATTAAGTTTAAGAAATATTAAATATAGTTTTTCATGTTACTTAGAGAACAGGAAAATATATTCAATTATGATTAATTATATTTCATTTCTGCAAATTAACTTATTTTAGCATTATTTAACATCATAATATAAATAAATATTAAAATGTATTATACTATGTAAAAATATAATGTAAACACTTAATATTCCTAGTTTTCTAATACCTTAATTTCAAAACAATATTAACCTTTTGGAGATAAGGTTTAAAGTTGGGTTACATTGGTTCCCCACCCGCAGTGATTTCGAGGCTCATTCCCCTCTAATTTTTGTTCACAACTAAAGATAACGATTTTCCTGGTCTTTCACGTTCAGAAGGAGTCACAAGACCCCTCTTTTATCAAGAATAGAGGAGTGGCTCAATTACTTGAAATCTACCCGTCAAGTTTCTACTACTACGAATTTCTTTTTCTTTTATTTTTGCTGCCCTTCATGTCTAAACTACAACCGTTTGACGGACACATTGCAAAAAAAATTATTGGACCACACACATACAATATTTTTTCATCAAATTGAAAAAAATTAACTCTGTGTAGTTTTATTATAGATATGTATAGGTACATATTTATTTTAAACTTGTAAAAGTATCGTTCCATTTAGTTTGGATTTTATAAAGATGGGAAAAAATTCAAATTAATGAGATGGATGAATTTGCTTTTGTTAAACAAGCAATTTGGCGAACTTTCGCGACGTTCGATGACCCCATTTTCTGTGAAGGGCTCCCTTGTCCAAAAGGATTAGGAAATCAAAATTCAATGCAATATACTGCATACAAATATTGTAATTTTTCAAAAAAATTCACTGTCGAGTGGATACACACATAATTCGAAACGTAAATTCTCATGGCATACTAGGAGGTTTTTATTTAAAAATAATTGTCAACGAATCGATACTATATGAAAAATATAGCAAACATTTATTTCTTTTTTAATAAAAATGTGTAAATTTAAATATTTTAATAATTTGCGTTTGGGCCGCATTTTAAAGGTTTTGAGGCTGCACTTTCGACAATCATGTCTTAAACTGAGGATCATAAGTTTAGATGTCATTTTTTAACTAATTATTTCATTATAAAAGATCCACAGTTATAATTAAATAACTTCAGTGCGTACGAACGAGAAACATAATGAGTTTTGTTCAGTGATTAATTGTATAAAAATACTAGCCACACATTACTCGCCCGTTGAATTTGTTTCACTTGTTATGTAAAAGTTCTTTGAACATGACAAATGAAATATATATATCTATATATATATATATATTTAATTTTTTTAAATCTTAAAAAAATGATTATATTTTTTATGAGGATAGAAATATTAAGAATTTAAATAAGTGTATCTGATTTTTTTGATAATAAAATTTAAAATGTTGTGTGTGTGTGTGTGCTTCTATTTCGGACTAAATAAAAGTAATAAAACCGAAAAAAAAGGAATTCAAATTTTATAAATTTTTTCTGACTAGGGTAAAAACTATACTATTTCATTTTAACTGTAATAAATATTGATATACATACAAGAGTTAAAATGGGGGGGGGATTATATGGCATTTCAAGTTTATAATTTTAGTTTCTTTTACAATATCTAAGAAAATTTCTACAGAAAATACATTCTCTGTTTTAATTGATTTCTATTACCAATGGGCAAATTGGAGGTTTTTCACAGCCATCAATACGTAAAAGGAGATTTGAGTCCGACACTACAGCAATGCTATTTTTAGAAGTGACCCCTTGGGCATAAGGCAGCGGCAGCAAAAGATCGTTGTTGTTGAAAACGATCTACGAAAGATTGTTATCTGCCAGGGCGAGAAAAACCGGTATGGTTTTTGTATAACAATCATGACGAACAGTATCAGGGACTTTGAATAGATCTCTCTTCCCCCCCCCCTCAACACGAGTGAACGGCAGTTATAAAGAAAGGGGATTGGTTTTTCGATTGAGGAGACAAACAAAACCTTTCCTTTCTTGTCTAGAGAGGACCCGTGATATTGAGGAATTACTTCCTTTCTTTAAAATAATTAGCCAGAATATTGAGCTAACTTGAAGCTTAATAGAAAATCGATAGCTTTCTCACTTTGGAATAAAAAAAAATTATGAAAATTAAGAAGACTGCGAGCAATTAAGATGTTCTATTTTTTCATTAAACTATCAACTCTTCCTTTTGATCCCTTTTAAGCATATGCACAGAACGTAATAATGCTATTTCCTGTTTGTTTGTTTTTTCCCAATACCAATAGCATATTTTCCTACGCGCGTGTGGGTCCTCTTCTCAAATTATTATTTTCAAATAAATAAGGACCAAAATAAAAAAAATTCATATTTTTTATTCAGATGAAAAATTTTTAAAAATGTAATTGTAACGAAATCTAATGTAGGTACATTTTTAGCAAAGTTTAAAGCGAAGGGATGCAAGCGAGACATTTACGAGACTAAAATTATAATATAAATTTATTTTGCTTCCTTTGAGTGAAAACTTCTTTCTTGTGAAAAGTTTAATATTTGTAATATTTCTGAATATTTATATAAAGTTAAGAAATGAAAAACAGCCAATTTTTTTAAATTTGTTTTATATTTCAATCTAAACATAAAAATTAATTGTAATGAATTCAATCTCTTGTATTTGAAGTTAGTGGTGAATCCCAAATAGCTGGATTTAGATGCCCAAAAAATTGTTTTACATATACCACAAATCCATTTTATAAAAAGAATTGATTCGTGTTTAATCTCTATAAAAAACTATTGAATGGAATGTATAAAGGGCAATATATATTTAATTAAAATATTCTTTACTATTTGGAATGAAATAAAAAATTTTGTCCGAAATCAAAAGTTAAGATGTCCCTCTTAATTAACATATTTTGTTTTTAGTTTTATTTTCATTGGAAAGCATTGGGAAATTCAAGAACATTTGTTTTCTATTTTCTTGCTGCTAATTAGTGCTCTAACAAAGTTTTTCTGCTTTCTTACAGCAAGGTCTGATTGTGAATTTTCCTCATTGTGAAGTACAATTATTTCTGCATAAAAATTCTTTAATAAAGTAAATTTGACAGTACTAATTATTGTGACAAATGCTTGAAATTATAACAAAACTTGAATGAAACATTTTACGCAACTCTTGCAACAAGTAATACACTTAAAAAATGGAATTAATCTCAAATTACACATAGTTCATTAAGTAAAAAAATTAACTAAACAATTTGAAATACATTTAAATAATTAAAAATTACAATAGCATTAATTTCAATAATAAAATTATGGTAGTTTTTTTTTTAAAAAAAGGAAAAAAAAGCTATAAATTTTTTTTAGAAATATTCCCAAAATTTCAATTATAAAGATAACTGCATTTTTAAGAATAACATTAGAAACGCGTTTGTATTTGCGTAAATAAATTTTGAAAAACCGAATGCAAAGGTTTATATCAGTTGAATTTGACTCTTATCTCCCTATTATAGGAATGTGGTGTGGCTTTTAGGAGAATGATATACTATCTTTCTCTTAAAACAATATGCTGATATAACAATTCCAATAATTAAATATTGATTAACATATTATAAACATGAAACGTCTAAAAAGTGTTAATAAAATTATTCAAGACAGTAAATTACATGAACAAATGAATTCTCGTAAAATCTGATTTATATTTAAAATTTAAAAAAATATTTAGAAAGAATCAAAAGTTTTAATGATAAAAATATTCTTTCACACAAAAAAATATCTTCCAAATAGTTGAAGACTGCTTATAAAAATTGGCAGTGCATGCATAATTTGATTCAAGGGAATTATTGAAGAAATAACAACAAAGAAGTTTAAAATTTTTATAAACCTTTTGTTTTGACACAACACAATAAACAACACTAGTAGTGGACTGTGATCCTTTAATTTCTCTACTCCGTACAATACCTCTCGGAGTTATTGTTAGACAAGTTTATTTTACAAGCAGCTAGAGGGCGCTGTTTATTAACAGAACTAACACCTTTCATCTGAAAAGCCTCAAAACTAAAAAATGCGAAGAAAAATTTATAAATAAATTCTCATATTTGCACATACATGTATGAATTAAATATTAATTTTTAACTTAACATTATTACACAGAGTAGTTAAAAATAGTTTTGTGGTAAAGGTATTAAAAATAATGCGTAAAAATGTATATCATGTATGAAAAAGTTTTATAGTAATAATAATATATATGAAAATATATATCATATGTAGAAAATAGTTTTATAGAAAAAAATTCAAAATAATATTCTTTCAATTATTATTGTATGTTTAAATAAAACAAGATTTCCTAACTTTAAAAAAATATATATTAATTGTTTCACACAAAAAAAGATTGGAAAGTTTATTTAAAAAAAAGAATTACATATGCAAAGGAACTGTTTTTTTGAGCAAACAAACCCAAACAAATTTCTGATATTTTAATTTTTTCAACTACACTCAAAATACAAGGTCTGACTATTAAATAACGAAACTGCGCGCCTAGATGGCGTCCTAGAGGATTTATTGATTGAATATTAACGTCGCACTGTTCAGCTACACGAGAGCTTTTGGCGACGGACCACGTAATTTTGAACCATGGTCAAGTGACGTGGACGACACCTGAGCTGGCACCCCCCTCTCCTAACTACCACACCTCACCAACGGGAGGACGTTTCAGCTCTCGACAGATTTAACGTGCATCGCTGCCCTACACGGCGGGTCTTTAGTGGTACTGGGCTCGAACTCGTGACAAAGCAAGCCACGGTCCGATACCTATACCACTCGGCTACCGCGGCCACAGGCGTCCTAGAGGAGCGGGGAAAAGCGTCCTAGAGTAGTGCGTTGGGTATCTGGAAATCTCTATTCACGTATCAAAACACGTTTTCGTCACTCTTATAGTATTTGTGCAGTAGCGTTTTGAAACGAACGTGTTTTTTTCTCGTGCCGAAAACCATGTGTGACGAAAAACAGGAGCAACGTATCAATCTCAAATTTCTCGTTAAGTTGAAAAGAACTCCAACTGAGTGATATAAATTGTTGCAAGAGGCCTATGGGGATAATTCTCTATCTCGTGCGCGTGTTTTTCAGTGGTGTAAGCGCTTCAGTGTGGGCCGAGAGAGCACTGAAGATGACCAGCGCCCAGGTCAAGGTCACCTTGTCACTGTTTCCGGAGTTGAAACAGTGACCAAAATCAACCAAATTGTGCGTGCAGATCGTCGAATGAGCATCCGGATGATTGTGGAGGCTGTAAACGCCGATAAAGAAACGGTTAGATAAATTTTACACGAGGAAAAACACATGACAAAAGTGCGAAGTTGGTGTCAAAAACCTGACTCCTGACCAAAAGCTCTTGCGTCAACAGGTCTGCTCAGATTTCCTTGAAAGATTAGAAGAAGATTCCTGATGGATGAAAAACATTATTACTTGCGACGAAACGTGGATTTTTCAATACGATGTTGAAACAAAGCGGCAATCGATGCATTGGAAGATGCCTGAATCGCCCAGAATCAAAAAAGCAAGGATGTCCAAATCAAAATTTAAGGCAATGTTGATCTTTTTTTCGACATTAACGGTATCGTGATAACTGAATGGGTTCCTGAGGGTCAGACTGTCAACCAGACTTACTATTTGTCAGTTTTTGTAACACTGCGAGAACGAGTTTGTAAGAAATGGCCCGAGTTGTGGGAAAACAACTCGTGGATTTTGCACCAGGACAAGGCACCTGCCCATAACGCGCTATCTGTGAAACGGTATTTGGCCGATAAACGCACTCCAGTGCTCGAACACGCGCCGTACTCGCCAGATTTGGCACCGTGCGACTTTTTTTTGTTTCCGAAGATAAGATCTGCTTTGAAAGGGACCCGATTTGAGTCGATGGAAGCGGTAAAGCAAAAAACGGCAGAGCTCCTAAAGGCCCTCACCAAAGAAGACTTCCAGCACTGCTTTGATCAATGGAAAAAACGTATGGAAAGGTGTGTGGCGAGGGGAGGGGAGTATATTGAAGGGGAGCATTCGAATGTAAAATAATTTTTATAATAAAACCCTTTTTTATAACCAGTCTCGTTATTTAATAACCAGACCTCGTATTATTCTAAGACTGGTTCAAATTTTCTAATCTGAAACAAGCCTAAAACTTAAATTAAAAATCCATTTTTTATGTACTCTCTTTAAAAGGTGCAATTGTATTTCGGACTATTTTATGTCGCGGAAGACCGCTCAATTTCTATCTCGTTTACTCTATCTTTGTGACGTAGCCAGACGTAAGGAGGTCTAATAGATGGACAACCACATTTGAATAATACTCGCGCTGTTTGGAGATTTTGGCGTATTTTGAACTGGTTCTAACCACGAATACTGAAGAGTTCCCGTTATATTATTGAAATATTGTACATCAGCTGCAGGCCGCAGAATGTATTTGCTGCGATTTGACCTTCGAACTTACTTGTACGGTTAGTTACGTCCCTGCTCTTATGTATTAGTTTTTTTTCATTTAGGGAAGTTGTAAATATACTATTTCTGCTGCGCTTTTTTCCTTGTAAAATATTTTTATGATTTTTAGAAAAGCACAGAGAGCACTTTGAAGGATTACTAGGCCACGATTTATTTTTATGAGTATTCCCAAACACATAAAGCATAATGAAAAACGTTTTACACAATTTTCAGAACATCCATATTGTAATAAATACACTTTTAATCCGGGAGCGGTCACACCAAGCACAGAGTGCACAAAATCGGTAATTCTGGCAAAACTGTTTATTTGTTACCAATGGCCCTGACACTATCCTCCTGTTTGATAGTTTTAAGGTGAACTAAAATATATTTGTTACATATCTCCCTCTTTTTGTGAGTGACAAACGTTATTTTACAATCTTAAGGTACTTGTTTTGACTGAGTTCCCGGTGCGATCACTTATTTTCCAAAATATTTTCTGTGTTCCTGTTACATCCCCCCCATGAATAACTTAGGGATTTTGATTGCCTTATTGTACGACTTACTGTGCTTAAATGAGCATGATGAGCAGGTAAATGTTTGTTAAATGATTAGTGTTACACTTATTGGTAAACTAATTTAAATTTTGCAAAGCTAGCAGTGAAATTTATGCGTCGAGGAGGCATGAAGACGAAAAACAGTTTCTTAAAATTGGCCTTTAATAATCAATCATAAAGTCACTTTGCTCGTTACTGGAGCGATAAAAAAAACAATAAGTTCAAAAAGCAACATTACCAGAGACATCCGATTTGAACCGTCTTCTAATATTGTAAAATGAATTTCTAACCTAAAATGGTGATGCAACCTGCAGTTGCATTGCCAACCAGCCGATTCTCTCCCTCTAAGAGAGAAACCACTCACATACTTATATTTCTGTTTCTCCTTCCTTTTCTCCTTTTGAAAAACTAACATGAGCCGAGTTTAAATACTCGCTCGATTTGCATGGCAGTTGCTGCCAACCACAAATCACGAAACTCAAAAAGATCGGGTTCGAATCGGTGTGCTTACTTTCATTGAGATCATGGAACGGGATTGGAAAAACAACACAAGGAGATCATAAAATTTGGATCCGACTTTTTAAATGTCTAACAATCGGCCCCCTTTTTCCAATCTCGCACCATTATCTCTTACAAATCAGTAAATTAATTTTAATCTATAATCACATGTTATACAATTTAACACACAAAAATACATTTTATTCACAATCTTTATTGCCATAAACAAACTAATATTTTAATCTTAAAGAAACGAAGTCTTATTCTCTAAAAAGAAATAATTTTCTACAAAATTCTAACAATTTTTCCTTTACCATGGGTTTGGTAAAAATGTCCGCCAAATTATTTTTGGTACCTATATATTTAATTTGGAAAACCTTGTCGTATATCAAATTCCTTAGAAAATGATAACGAACATCGATATGTTTTGTTCTATAATTTTCTACCGGTGACTTTGAAAAACTTATAGCAGCTTGATTATCACAAAACATTACATTTTCACTTAATTCCAAATTTAAACTTTTATTATCAATTACATTCTTTAGCCAAATGAATTCCTTAGCTGCTTCTGTTAAAACTAACATACTCAACTTCCATGGTCGACAGACTAACGGATTTTTGCTTGAAAGTTCGCCATGAAATTGGAGTTTCGTCTATAAAAGTTATGAACCCTCCCATTGACACTCGATCATCCCTATTGGTAGCAAAATCCGAGTCTGAATAACATCTTAGTTTTAATGATTCAACTTTTGAAAGTTCTAATTTGTATTCTTGAAATACCTCGTCAAATGACTCACCTCGTAATTGTGTGTTACCTCGCGCAACTAAGCGGGCCTTGTATCTAACAATTTTATTATTTTCATCCTATTTAATGGTATAAACCCAACGGTTTTCTAAAATTTTTATATTATCCGGATGATCAACTAAATCCCAAACTTTACGTTCCTTCATTACGTTAATTTCTTTATCCATTGCATCATGCCATTTCGATGCGTCTATGGATCTTATCGCCTGTTTGTAACCGTTAGGAATAGTTACTTCAACCATAAGAGCTTCTTGTTGCTCTGACAAATCTGAAAATCCCTGATTCGGTATTATATTTTTTCTAAAAATTAAATAAACTAGGATCATACTCAATATTATGCCTCCTTACAGTATCTCTCTATTTCGTTAAAAGATTTCAATCGGGTTGCTTTCCCTTCTATACTATAATATACGTTAGATCCAGTTACTTTCCTACCTATATTTCGAATCCACTTAACCTCCGTACATGGGATCAAACTATGATTACCGGAAGATACATCTGGGTTTTCAGATGTTGAGGGCGTTTCCGTACTTGTCTTTGAAACTAAACGACTCGTTAATGAATCTTTTACTCTATCAAAATCATTCTCATCATCATAATAATCAGGAAGGTTTAAATTATATCCAAGGTTACTATTAACTTTCTGTTTAAAATTAATTCCCCTCTTATTTTCATCGAATCTTACATTAATAGTCTCGACTAATTTATTTTCATCTATCAACCATATCCTATAATCCTTAGTACGTTGTGCGTATCCCATCATAATTCCCATTTTCGCACGCATGTCGAATTTTTTTCTAATTTGTTTTGGCACACCAGCATATGCCAAACATCCAAAAGGTTTTAGATGCAATACCGAGATGGTTTTCTACCTGAATATTTTTCGAAAGGCGTTTTGTTACTGTCTTTGTGACAAATTCGATTTCACGCATAAGTGAAACAAAGTAGTGCTTCTCCCCAAAACTTATGGGGAACTTCACTAGATTTAAGCAATGTTTCGATGCCATCTAGAGCGGTTAAATTGAATCTCTCCGCGACCCCATTCATTTCTGGCGTATATGAATTTGTTACCTCATGCTTTATACCCAGTTCTGTCAAGAAATTATCCATATCCTTATTACAAAATTCTAGTCCGCCATCAGTTCTAACTGCTATTACCTTTTTACTTAGAAAACGTTCTGCTCGTTTCTGAAATCTTATAAACGTATGAAATACGTCAGATTTATTTCGGATGGGAAATACAGTCACCTTTCTTGAATAATCGTCAATTATACTCAAGAAATATTTATTACCGCCTTGGCTTTCAGTTGGCATTGGACCACAGAGATCCATATGCAACAATTCCAATGGACGTTTTGATCTTACGGCCCCCGTCTTTTTTATGAAACTCTCTTGGACTTTGCTAATTTACACAGTATACAATGAGTCTTACCATTATCAGTTAAGCGTGGGAGACCTTTTACACTATCATTTTTACTAGTTTTTACCAAGTAATTGTTATTAACATGACAAAAGCGTTGATGCCATATTTCTATTGATCCGTTTTTTGTTTTAGCGGTTACATCACTAAAAAAACTAATTTCTTTACTCTTTGGTATAATATAATGATCCGGCTTAAAAAAATACAAATTTTCATGGCGTATCGCCGAGAACAATTTTATCCAGTCTTTATTAAAAATATTAATTTTTTACCTTTAGTACCCACAAAATGCGCACCTTTACTTTCTAATCTGGAACCGGATAACAAATTTCTCCTCAACTTAGGATTAAATAAAACATCAGTCAAAGTTATTTCATGAAAGCTCCCCTTATATTTTACCCGAAATCTAAGTGTTCCGATTCCTTCTACGGGACAACTTTTATCCTCCATTGCTAACGACATTTTCATGTTAGTTATCGGTTTAAGATCTAAAAATAAACTCTTGTCATTACAAAAATGACTCGTGGCAGCAGTATCTATTACCCAAACACCTTTATCAGAGTTTTCCTCAAATAAGATACAACTAGTTACGAGTTGTTTATCTAGTTCTAAAAGACTACATTCAGCTTCACAAAATCTTAAATTTATATTAAACTCTGTGTTAAAAGTTTCATTTACAGTTGAAGGAGATTTTTGTAGAGACTTTTTCTCTTTACAGTTTACTTTAAGATGCCCGTACTTATTACATACATAACACGGACCTATAGTCTTAATAGATTGTTTAACATTTTTAATAGTTTTACAGTTAAATACCTCACCACCTTTCTTTTGGTAATCATTCTTGCCATTTGGATCTCCATGAGCTGCAGCCGTAGCACCAGGTAACGTCTTCGACTTCTTCAAAGTGAAACTGCTCAAGTAAGCATTCTCCGCTTTCTCCAAATCTTGTTTCATCAACTGAAGACGATTGGCTTCTAATATCAGCTCTGCTTCAATTTTGACAACTCTGAAGTCCTCTTCTTTCCATCTGTAGATTTGTTGCACGGTAGACTGGAATTCCTGAGGAAGCCACCTTATTAATTGAAATCCTATGTACAGGTCGTCCAATTTATGACCCGCTTCTTGTAGTCTGGTTGCCGCTGTCTTTACACGAGATATGAAGATTCCAACATCTTCCCCTGGTTGGTATTTTGTTCCAAAAAATTGATCTAATAGTTGAATTACTCTTGCTTTTGTGACTGGTTCGAAGTGATCTTTTAATATCTTCCATGCCGCTACTCCGTCAGTTGTTTCCGTTATCAGATTTTTCAAATTTGAACTGATGTTAGTATAGATCAACGTATAACATCTATCCTTACGAAGTTGTAAATCTAATTTTTCCTTGTATGTTGCCTCTTCATCAGGTTGCTCTGGCTTGGTCTGCATTATAAACTGCCAGCAACCATAATGCATTAAGAGTACTTGCATATCATGCTTCCACGTGTTCCAGTTATTTGGAGTCAACACTGATATCTGGTTGTTAAACTCCATATCTGTTACTCGATTTAGCGTACTAGCAACAGAGTTCATAAAAAATAGTTCTAGACTGGAACAGTATTTAAATAAACAAAGTTCATGGCCTGGTTCAACTGCTTAGCCTGTCTCGACACAGTACATGGACTGGGCCCATAACCAAATTTGTTACACTTATTGGTAAACTCATTTAAATTTTGCAAAGCTAGCAGTGAAATTTATGTGTCGAGGAGGCATGAAGACGAAAAACAGTTTCTTAAAATTGGCCTTTAATAATCAATCATAAAGTCACTTTGCTCGTTACTGGAGCGATAAAAAAAACAATAAGTTCAAAAAGCAACATTACCAGAGACATCCGATTTGAACCGTCTTCTAATATTGTAAAATGAATTTCTAATCTAAAATGGTGATGCAACCTGCAGTTGCATTGCCAACCAGCTGATTCTCTCCCTCTAAGAGAGAAACCACTCACATACTTATATTTCTGTTTCTCCTTCCTTTTCTCCTTTTGAAAAACTAACATGAGCCGAGTTTAAATACTCGCTCGATTTGCATGGCAGTTGCTGCCAACCACAAATCACGAAACTCAAAAAGATCGGGTTCGAATCGGTGTGCTTACTTTCATTGAGATCATGGAACGGGATTGGAAAAACAACACAAGGAGATCATAAAAATTTGGATCCGACTTTTTAAATGTCTAACAATTAGAATATATATATGACATGTTTTGAGCCAGAATCAGACTTAGTTTTAAAAAGGTCTTTATTCTAGAATTAGTACATTTCTTCTGACGCTAAGAGCAGGGAGGAAAAAACACGCCCCGGTGTGTTTTAAGTGGAGGGGGGTGCACTTGGAGTAACCGATGGGGTACGTATCGCGGATTTTATTATTGTACTTGAAATTTAATGCTGATATATAGGGATATTGAATCTAACGATCTGGAATTAGACATGTTTATTGGCTAGGCAATATGTTCGGAAGAAATAAATGGGTGATTAGTTTAATACTTGAAGATGAAATGAAAAATATGAGTTAAGTGCTAGATAGGGAATTTAACTTTTTATCTTATTTAAGTATCCTTACACACACACACACACACACATATATATATATATATATATATATATATATATATATATATATATATATATATATATATATATATATATATATATAAAGAAATGAGCATCTTTGATCTCTATTGAAAGAAGTTAAAACTGGTTAAAAAAGGGATGAACCTGCTGAAATAATGCATATTAAAGTAAATTTGAGAAAAGCGATGAACATGAAACGAAAGAAAAATTTTCAAATGCTACGAATAGAACTCCATCAACTAAAATATGAAGCCATTAATATCAGAACACACATTTTGCTTTGTCAAAAACACACAAGCAAGAAAAAGTTCAACATGCTATTTGTCGAACATCAAAGGATAGTAAAATTACAATAACTTGAACAAAATATGACAGTTTTGTCTGCAAATAATATTCCTGTAATGTTAGTGAAAAGTGTCTGTGATTTGTGTCTTTTTTTGAGGTCACGCCCATTTGAAACATTTTTGTTCAGTTTTCTTGGATTTTTTCCTAAAATTATCAAAGAAAAATTGGAAAGTCCTTGAAAGTAGGTAAGTATATTTTCTCTTGATTAAGTTATTCACTGGAATTACGATTTTTACTGTGCAGTATAAAAATAATTATAAAAAAAGGATTGGGGTGACTCATTATTCCGCTCAACCATTAGTATCGAGTGCGCGCCTGTTCCAGGGTTAAAACATGTTGAAGTCTTTTCGCTTTAAATATTAAAAATAATACAATTATTCTTCATGGGAATTTTATATTATTGTTCATTATTCAGCATCAATTCTAAATGCTAATTCTGTGAGTCTTAAAATTACAGTTCGCTTAAAACTAATTATAATTTGAGCAATCGTTTAAAAAAATCATTTTACATTTATGTAAACATTGTCGCGCACTTGGCTTTACTCTCCTTATAATTCAGCGATTATATCACTTATGTTTTATTTTCTTATAAATGAACACGTGAAAAGAGCGGGTACTTCAGCCGGTATACTTTTAATGTATCAGTGCTGCACAGAGTATTTTATAACTAATTAATTAATACTAAATTAAGAACAAGTTTAATAAGTATTAGCGACTTCCATGGGCTTGTCTTGCAGAGCAAAGTTTTTCAAAGGAATGCTTATGATTAGAAATTGACCCTATGAGTTCTTTTTCTATATTTAGCTGATATCTATATTTTGTCTCTAAGAAGCCACCTCATTTTGCAATATGTTCCAATTTAAAAATTAGAGAAAGGGAAAATAACATAATAATTATCCTATTAAATTTTTTTGCTTAAAAGTAACATATACAAAATTTAATACTAATGCAACGCCCGGTTAACTTAAGTTAATTTAATTTATTCTTATTATCCGTTCTTTAGTACCCAGGTTCTAAATTAACATTTGGCGTCACACTATAGCTTAAATTTAGACATTAATCATTAAAGACAAATAAAACGGACACTAAATTAAAAAGCCTTCTTTAAATTACACTTAATTTATTTACAAAACATTTAAATTACGTTAATTACTAAAGATATACATTATCACTTAACTGAATTAGGATCTGAGAGAGAGAGAGAACATGGTGTGCCATCTCGGGAGTCTCCAACCTCGGCAATTTGTCAAACGGTCGTCAGACCAAAATCGGTGATAAAATTTGTGTCAGAGAGTGAGTAAATTCGTCGTGCAAGCGCTTATATTTCGCGGCGGTTTACCCCTGTATTCTGGAGGGATTCTTTCTCGAAACACAATCAGCTTTTCTGATTGGTCTGGAAGTCAGCGGAGGGATATCTTCTCGCGGTCCATAACTCACCCAAAACGCGGGAAATTCCCAAAAAACATCCCATACCATGATGTATTTATGGGTACATTGCCTTCTTCCAGGCGTGGGAAATGCGTCACCCTTTTTCGGTGGGGTGAGAGGCACTCCCAGAAATTCCTCTGCTTGTAAACAACAACAGGGTCTGTATACAAATTACTGTTGTAATCCTTATGGAAAGGCGGCCCCCCATCACTCCTCCCCTCTCTCAGATTAACAAAACCAAAATGAATAATAAAAAAAAATTTCAGTACGCGAACGAAAAATACAGAATTGGCCTAGCGTCGGCAAATGTCTATGTCAAGAACAAAAATTGTAGACTCCTGGATCACTATCAGCTGTCCACGTCTTATGAGGGGTTCTGTCCATGTTCATCCATGATGTTGGCAGCTCCATCGTCGCTCAGATATTGCTAAAGAAATCTGCTAAACTGCAAAAAAAAAAAAAAAAAACCTTGTCTCCCAGGGAAACCATATTAGTAATGAAACAACAGTTATGAGAAAAAAAAAATTAAACTTGGCCCTTTGTGACCACCCTTGAAGACTCAAGCACCAATTTCCAAGTCCTCTCACCGCTCATAAAATGAAAATAAGACTGTTAAAAAAATACAATCAATTTCTGAAGTTCCTAACCTATTCCGTGAGGGAAAACCAAATTAACTATCAACAACTACAATGACGTTAATGTACGAAGAGGAGAAAAAAAAAATTTTACTGAATGGATCACCCAAACAATTCACAAAAACATCAGACACAGACTGACAAATAGAAATAATTAAACAATCACAAAGAATCGTGTGCCACTAAATAATAAAAAATATTAAGACAAATAACACGTAAGAATACAAAATTGGCGTATGTAACAACTGCGCAACTAATAAAACAACACTTAGGAGTGTTGAACAAAATACATTGATAAGAAATAAACGCCAGTGAAAACATTTACATACAATTCAAGCGTGGCGCTCAGAAACAGACACTTCATAATCGTTTAACATCGAAATCTTGACACGACCAATGTGAAGTGAAAGTCCCAGACCATCAAAAAAAAAAAAAAAAAAACTAGCAGAACTCTTTACATACTCAAGCGTAAAAATTTCAATGGTTCACTAAGAGCATTGATAATATTTAATGAAAATAATTAAGTAAAAGTAAAAAAAATTAGAGATTGAAACAATGAGTGTGCATAAGTGGAGAGAAAAAAAAATTTGTAACTTCGTAGAATGCTTGATAGCCTAAGAAATTTAAAAAAAAAATTCACTACAAGCATTGGTTACAAATAAAAGTTTAAAAAAATATTTAACGGAATTCAGATTTGCAAATTAAAATTTTATATATTAACTAATCGTATAAATGAAGAAAAAAAAAATTTATAACCTGCAAGAATGCTGAGTAGCCTAAGGAATTTTAAAAGAAAACTTCACTACGAGCATTGGTTACAAATAAAATTAAAAAAAAAAAATTACTGTGATTAAATTTAGAATCGCAAACTGTGAGTGCGCATGTGATCAGTATGCACCCCCACTGTTTACAAATGCAACACAAAAAAAAACATGCCATTCCTGCGCAAACGATTTGCTGCATGCCGCAAACGCCAGCACAAGAGATAGAATGAATTTAAGATAAAAAAAAATTTGCAAATCCGATTGTAAAAAAAAAATAACTATAACGATTAATATTGCTTAAAAGAAACTTTAAAGAGAAAAAAAAATTTCTTCCACCTTCAATACATTTGAATTTCCATTTGAGAAATGAATTCCAGAAATCACAAGTGCAGTTGAAAATTTCAGAAAAAAAAAAATTTAAAACATAAAATTGATATGCAACCCAAGTCATATGAGGCGATACATACAGAGTAAAGTAATTTAACTAAAAGAAAATTATTGCAAGTGTTACACAGAATTAAACAGTTTCCAATATAAAAAAAATATCGCTTAACTAATCAACATAACTTTTTAACAATCCTCGTAATACAATGTATCCACAAGTCCAAATAATATAAAAAAAAAAAACTAAAATTGTTTCACTATACGCGCAACAAATATACAAACACGAAAAAAAAAAAACACAAGATCCTCGATTTACAACAATACCGCTAACTCAATTCATCGAAAATCCTCTAATTAATAACTCAAGTACAATTCTATAACAACAACCTAAAATTCTCAGTAACCTTAAAATGATTCCTCGATAATCCAAAATTGCCTTTACCTCAGATCGTTCACATCTTATGCCTCAACAACACTAACTAAACTCATCTGCAACTACCGAATAATCAATTGACTGCTCCACAATACCATTAACTAAAACCATCTATGCTCCTCAGCTTATGTACACAAAATCTCACATACCCAATAACACTAACTAGACTTATCTTCAACTTTCAAATAATTAATCGACTTCTCCACAATATCAATAACCAAAACCCATCTTAGCTCATCAACTTATTCACAAAAATCTCGCATAATCCTCCACTCGAACTTTCAAATAAATGCATCTCAAAACAATAACCAAAACCAGTCTTTCCTAAATATACCACAAAACCATTAATTCAACTTATCACAATGTTCATCAACTATGTTCATCAACTTAATTACGGAACTGTACAAAATCATTAACTCAAATTATCCTATCTACATCAAAACAACTTTCTCAATATACCGTATAATTATATCAACTCAATATTTCCTTTGCCCAAAATCCGTAACTCAAAATATCCTTCTGTACATCAAACAATTTTATTCAAATAAACCATGACTTTCTTTTCAATTCAATTATCCATTTCCATAAAAAAACAACTATCGAATAAACGTACACTTTGAACACAAACTTAACTATCTCCATAAAAAAAAACCTTCCCAACCATTCAACAAATTCATCAGTGCAAACTTTATCGATCTCCTTCAAATAACTGTCTCAAATATTCCACGAAATCTCTTAACTCAAACTTATGTAACTCCTTACAAGTAGTGAAACAACAACAAAAAAAAATTCACACCCAATCCCACTCCAACATTTCCAAACTCTCATAGCAACAGCACCGTAACTGAAAAACAGGAAACAAGGGGGGAGAAACGAAAACCCATCGGAAAACAAATTGTCGGGCATCACGGAGCGTCGAGACAGGCCATAAATCCGAAAACCCACCACACCGCGTGGACATGCCGAAGAATTTCACCAATGTGGCTGACAGGTTAAGAATCAAGGCTCCACCCCCCCCAACGCGAGACCGGAATTGGACTTCATTTGAGGGGGTCCCACAATAAAAAAAAGTCGGCGGAGTCACCGGAATTGGACTTCACGCCGTTTCCATGTCCCGCCTTTATGACGGCCATCCGAGAGCAGAAGAAGAAGCAATTAAAATAACTGTACCGTACCAATCTGTGCTTGCTGGTCATGAAATGCAGGTTGGTAAACTGAAACCTTACGAGGAAGACAGAAGAAATTCAGCAGCTCTCCTAAAAGTTGGGATGCCATATACTAACAGTATAGAAAATATCCAAAAGAAATGTCCCCCCACTGAAAGATTAAGACTTCTAACTAAAAGGGATCTTCATAATGTAAGTCGGGATTTTGAAGTGGATAAAAGTATTTTACATGTAGAAGATGCGGTTTCTGTTGATCTACAAAATAAAAAAAATCGGCGGAGTCACCGGAATTGGACCTCACGCCGTTTCCCCCATCACTCAAGCGCAAAAGATAATTAAAAACGATAACTCTCTCACTCCATTACCATTCATCAACCATCAAGCAGAGAAAAAAAAACCGTCCAACAGATGACTGACTCCCTGTCAGTATGCTCATGGTCTCAAACCCGCTTTCCAGTAGGCTCATCAACAGCCAAGAGAAGAATTGTGTGAAACTCTGGTCCACTTGTAAATTGGAGCACAATTCCACAACTGAAGATGAAATGTCCACACTGCAAACAAACCAACCGATCCCTCCAACTACACCAACAAGAGAAGAAGAAAAACCATAACCAAATGACAAGCAGACCTACTTATTAAGATCCAGAACAATAAATTAAATCAACATCAACACTCAGTTAAATAATCTACCCGCACTGACATAAATCAACACATGTAAGCCTAGCCCCAACGAGAAAAAAAAATACAATATCGACCGACCAAAAATCAAAATTCTTAGTAGTTTAGCACACAACCGAGACACACTTATTGACTGCAATTCATTTAACAACCACAGTTAATCTAAACCAACAGAAATACTATCTCGACAAACAAAACCTTCAATTCCTAGTACAGTTTAGCACAAGCGAGACAACGATTTGCACATTAATTTAACAACCACAATTAATCGAAACCAACAGAAATACCATCGCGACAAACAAAACAATGATTGACAATGATTGCACATTAATTTAACAACCACAATTAATCGAAACTAACAGAAATACTATCTCGACAAACAAAACCTTCAATTCCTAGTACAGTTTAGCACAAGTGAGACAATGATTGACTGCACATTAATTTAACAACCACAATTAATCGAAACCAACAGAAATACTATCGCGACAAACAAAACCTTCAATTCCTAGTACAGTTTAGCACAAGCGAGACACAATGATTGACTGCACATTAATTTAACAACCACAATTAATCGAAACCAACAGAAATACTATCTCGACAAACAAAACCTTCAATTCCTAGTACAGTTTAGCACAAGCGAGACACAATGATTGACTGCACATTAATTTAACAACCACAATTAATCTAAACCAACAGAAATACTATCTCGACAAACAAAACCTTCAATTCCTAGTACAGTTTAGCACAAGCGAGACAATGATTGACTGCACATTAATTTAACAACCACAATTTTAATCTAAACCCCTGAATAAACCACAACAAAAAAAATTCCAAATCTATAGCAAAACAAACAACGCAGAATTTAGATGAGCATTAAAACACTTAACAGAAATAGCCGCAAATTTTAAGTCAAAGTTAGCAATCATCTCACATAAAAAAAAAAACATGCGCGGGAAAAAAAAATATTAAAGTTTCAACCTAATATCTTATAGAAAATATTCAAACAACCATCTCTATCCATATCTTAACAAGCATAAATTCCAATGTTATCATCATTTAGTAATACACAACCACTTAAAATTAATACACCAACACAATTTAGCAATAAAATTGATTCTAACAAAATGCTGCTAAAAAAAATTAATCTTCTATGCAAAATAAAAATTTAACCAGAAAGTACAGTTATAAACAATCAATTCAGCATAAACTAAACAATTCAATAAAGGAACCTTTTATATGAAAAAATTATTGAAATTCTAAATAATAATCACAAAACAAATTATGTAATAGGGAAAAAAATTTAAAATATGTATGTATCGTAACAACATTCAAATTTCATGACAGGTGTCCAGAGACCCCAAAATTTGACCTTTGTCACAAACATAAATTAAAGCTTGAAATTACTAAAATTAAAAAATTGACGTACGTACATCATTATCATTGAATAACACTTGCATTACACAAAATTTATTTAATATATCGCACAAAACACACAGCATGAAAATATTTTATCTAGAGTTAAAATTGATATTAACCACAACAACACTATGTCATTTAAGCATAAAATCAAGACATAAAACAAACTGCATAAAAAAAAATTTAACTGGAATTCATTAAATAACAGGAAATTATTAAATAAATGCGTACAAAATTTGATATAACTGAAAAAAAAAACATAAAACATAGCATGAAACAAGGTGCAGCTATGAGACAGGTATCATTCAATGCGTGCTCTCGAAATGACGAAGCGTAAAATTGTAAAAAAAAATTAAGTCTCCCTCAAATATTTTAGCGCGGAAACGTATTTAACGAGCCTTAAATTATACCGTGGACTTGGAACAATACCCTTAACCTCCGTCTCGTCTGGTTGTTCCAAATTTTTCAAATGCAAATATGAAAATCTCTTAATAAATGGAATTAGATCTAATTAAATTTCTCGAACGCCGTTTTCAAACTGATTGTCGTGTACGTGGCATGTTTGTTAATTATTAGTTAAGACCAAAATTTCTAGCTCTCGCGTTAAATACATGCATAGAGAAATTCAAAAAATTCACATCAATATTGCATAGAGAAAAAAAAATTCACATCAAAGAGAAAAAAATTAAAGAGCACAAGTACCTGCGTCATCGTTGCACCCCGGACTCTCTGACAAAACTGCAAGAAAAAAAAATTCACAGTATCAAATTCAAGCAATACATAAAATACACAGTAGCACACGAGATGAAAATTTGTCCTGATGATCCATCAAGAAACGTTTACAAAAAAGATTGTAAAAAAAAATTTCTAACTCAAAGGATGTAAAAAAAATTTTTCTAACGACCAAAAATTTTTAAGATTCTGGTCAACTGGCACCATTATAATGCAACGCCCGGTTAACTTAAGTTAATTTAATTTATTCTTATTATCCGTTCTTTAGTACCCAGGTTCTAAATTAACATTTGGCGTCACACTATAGCTTAAATTTAGACATTAATCATTAAAGACAAATAAAACGGACACTAAATTAAAAAGCCTTCTTTAAATTACACTTAATTTATTTACAAAACATTTAAATTACGTTAATTACTAAAGATATACATTATCACTTAACTGAATTAGGATCTGAGAGAGAGAACATGGTGTGCCATCTCGGGAGTCTCCAACCTCGGCAATTTGTCAAACGGTCGTCAGACCAAAATCGGTGATAAAATTTGTGTCAGAGAGTGACTAAATTCGTCGTGCAAGCGCTTATATTTCGCGGCGGTTTACCCCTGTATTCTGGAGGGGATTCTTTCTCGAAACACAATCAGCTTTTCTGATTGGTCTGAAGTCAGCGGAGGGATATCTTCCCGCGGTCCATAACTCACCCAAAACGCGGGAAATTCCCAAAAAACATCCCATACCATGATGTATTTATGGGTACATTGCCTTCTTCCAGGCGTGGGAAATGCGTCACCCTTTTTCGGTGGGGTGAGAGGCACTCCCAGAAATTCCTCTGCTTGTAAACAACAACAGGGTCTGTATACAAATTACTGTTGTAATCCTTATGGAAAGGCGGCCCCCCATCAATACTTATGTCATTAATTTGTACGGTTTATAATAAAGATTGTAGCTTTAGCGTCAAAGTGCATTATTATTGCATTCAGTACATTATAAATGTATAAGGGAGGGCGCGATAAAAATTGTGATTGAAAAGGGGGCGCTAGTATTGAAAGTTGAGAAGCACTGCTACACCGTAAAATTTGGTGCATGACGCGCACTTTTAACTTAAAAAATAAGATCGAATTTTACGGGTGCTCGTTATACGCCGGGTATAAAAATGATAGCTTTAAAAATAACAAAAACGATGAGTATAAAAAAAATTACTTCTACACGTATTAAAATACTGTTTATTTAAAAGAAATGATGTGCCTTATGAAGTAAAAGGGTTATAGTTTTAGAGAAGTATACTATTTTTTTCAAAAGTATGGGATAATGCTTCGTATAATCGACTTCAAAACATATGATCATTGCGCACATGCATTTCTGGTTCCTTCGTAAAAAAAGGGTGTGATTGTTATACGGCGAATATACCTAAAAACTAACAATTGCCGCTGGAAAGTGTAGGGGCCCGTTATACCCCGGATTTTACTGTAACTATAAAATAACTTTCCTGGCTTTCCGAGAAGCAAATTTGTTAATAGTTTCGGTTAAATCAATTTGTTTCCGAGATTTCGGATTCAATTGAGATTATGGCAAAATCTGAAAGCCTTTCTTGTGACATATTATTTTTCAAATAATTTTTAATGATTTTTAATTTACTGAAACTTCTTTCACCGGAAGCTACAGAAACAGGTAAGGTTAAAAAAATTCTTAATGTTAGAGCAAAATTGGAAAAACAAGGAATAAGATCATTTTTTACTATAATTGCTAATGTCTCAATTAGCTGTTTTTACCAGGAAAAATATCTGTGAATGAAGTTATTTCATTAAAGAGCTGTATAGCGTCTATATCTTTCACAACACTTCCTTCCTCCTGTACTTGTAACTTAATATTTAAATACATACAGGCTTTCATGAGATCATCATCAGAAATGTTATGAAACTCATACAGGAAGCAAAATATTGAATTGCACTCAGATAATAAGGTAAATCTTTCATTTACTGAAAAGATCGCGTGATCAAGAATTGCAAAATAGAAATTAGTTTAAATTGCTGAAAGGGATTTAAAACTGGTTCATTACAGCTCTTGTAATCAAATAAACGGACCTTTTTCCTTAGCTTCAAGAGGGAAAATTCGGGATGAATACCTAAATCTGTAGCAAGTGTTGCTGCTGAATCAACGAATATTTTAAAATTATCGTCAGATCTTGGGGAAATTAAATATTTTTTAAGATTATCTAAGCCTTCAATGCATTCCGCGATGTTTAATTTAGGATTTTGAAGCCTTTTAGTCAATACATCAATTCTTGATAATAAATCATGCCAAATTAAAGTTGAACATAAAATAAATGTTTCGAAACTTTTAATTATTGATTCAGCACCCATTTTTGTTTTTGTGTCTCTGGTGGTATCTTGAATTAAGGAATTTAATGCGGTAGTAATGTTTTAGAGGTCTAATTGCATTGAGACGACTTTCCCACCTTGTCTCACTTAACCGTTTTAAAGTTAGACTTTTTACGTGTTTTTTTAGTAAATCCCATCGATATGGTGGCGCAGAAAAGTAATTATAAACCTCTTGTACCATATAAAAAACCCAGAAATATCACCACTAGAGCTGGCAGCATCATTAACGTCGAGATTTAACGAATGAGATGCACAGGGCACATATAATGCTCTAGGATTAACATCGAGAATCCGTTTCTGAAGCCCTATATTTTCCCCTTCGTGTTCGATTTCATTGTCGTGTAGCCGTGGCCCCGAATATCTTTAACTTCGAGCTGCAGACTAGGTAATAACTTCTCTAATAGAAAATTACCCAGACCTACAGTGGTATTAGTTACAGGAAAAAATCCTAGAAAAAATTCTAAAATATCTACCTTACCATCAGCAGTGTTCACAAATCTAATTATAAACGTTATTTGTTCTGTGTGACTAATATCTGGTGTAGAGTCGAGAATTATAGTGTAATATTTTGCTTTTTTAACAATGCGTGTTATTTCATCACGAATAGATTCGGCTAAAATATTAATTATTTAATTTTGAAAACGCTGCTCTAAGTAGTGTGGAATACGTTTTCTGTTATTTTCGCGTTTATTGACATTATTAAGATGTTCTGAAATAACAGGATCAAATTTGGCCAACATCTCCACTGCTTTTAAGAAGTTACCCTTATTTCTATAGTACAGCTTCGTACTTGTTCCTCTGAATGATAAATTTTGATTGGCTAAAAATTGTACTACAGCAATCATTCTTTCAATTATGGCACGCCATTACTTTTTCTCTCGATTGTAAGCATTTTGTCGTTCAGCGTCAATAGTACAATTTTTTTCCAGTCTCATTTTTAAGTCACAACATGATGTTACAGAGTTTACGTGTTTTAAAGTATTTTTATGTTTATTACGGTAATCCGAAGAATTGTGACGAATCTGTACGGAACCTTTCCACTAATATTCTTAGGCGTCTTTTTGGGGATTATAAATTCGCGTATATATATCCTATCAACTCTGAGAGGAGAACGGGATATGCAAAGTAGAGAGGGTATTTAAGTAGAGCGTTGTAAGCTAGCAAAGATGAAGGCTATTGAGCCAGCAGCAGTAGAGTCAAGTTTAGAGGATTCAATTGGATTGAAGCTGAATTTACACCAAGGCTGTCAGCGTCGAGCGTTAATCGTCTAGCCAATCAGAGACTTCATCTAGGGCGAAATGAAGTCTCTGATTGGCTAGACGCTAGACACTCGACATTAGTACGCCTTGGTGTGAATGAGCCTTTAGATAGTGAAGCATCACTGCTAGTACTCTACGAAGGAATCTTAAAACCTAATATACCAGTGAAGATATCAAAGTATTACCAGGTGATATACTATAGTTTATTATCGCTTAAAACAAGCGCTAGTTTAATAAAAGTACTTTAAATTAATAAAAGAATGTATTTGCTTAATAACATGTATATTTGTGTATTATATTAAAAATTTGATCAATCCAAAATTACATGTTTTTAGCTCCTCTAAAAGCTTTTAGGATTTTACAACTGAACTTACAATCCATATACGTTTTATAGTAGTATATTTAAAAATGATAAAGACATTTTTACGACTGTGTGAGCTGTTTTGCCTCGTTTATAAATATAAAAAATTGCATTCAGCTACAGTTTTTAAAATGCACAGAAATAAGTGGAGAAATAGGATACTTACATATTATGAATATTTTTGACTGCAGTAAGATATATTTATATTTCAGTTTCTTTACAATTTGAATAGAAGTTGTAAGCCATTTTGAGAATAGTTTGATATTGAGTATAAACCCATAGGCTGTTTAATATTGTAAAGTGTTTTACTTTGATACCAGCACACATTAAAATAAGGCTCATTTGCAGTTATATGATCAGCTTCAGTGATATTTAAATTTTCAAAAATAGTCTACACGTACGAAAACATTCTTTCACAACCGCACACCACATCTCATACTATATCTCCCCTACAGCAGGAAATATTTGTGTATACTGAAAATTTTAATACAGGATACATTTCCAAGAGTTAAATTTGTTTTTAAAATTTGGTATGAATACATTGTGGAACTGTCGGTTAACTTCACTGAACAAAATTGTTTTAAGTGTACTGTTTTGAAAGACAAAATTAATTAGGGAGAATTTTTCTCCCAATAGAATTTGTAATGACTGAATTGTGTGAAAAAATGTAGTTATCGATGTGTGACATTTTTCCTTGTAATAAATGAAACAGAAAGATAAGAAATTTAACTTGAGTAGAAAATGGTTAGAAGTACTGTCATGCGCATTTGAAGAAGTATATCCCCCATTAAAATTAAAAATTATTGACTGAATGTGTGTTATGTCCATCACAAATGCCGATGTAGAAAAGATATTTTTATTTAATACAAGGAGTTCGAAAAGGAGAGCACGAGGAATGAAAATTTAGATTTTTTCCGAAAAATATTCAGTTAACATAAAAATATCATTTATATGATTTAAATTTAAATAAATTAAAAGTATTGAAATCATTTTTTATGTTATTCTAAATTAAAAATATAATTGAATAGAGAAAGATCTGTTTTATTTCATAAATATGCACCATTTATTGTCTTATTGTTTAAAAAAAAGATAGGGCCTTTACTCTTTTTACCTCATAACTTTTTTTAAAAACAGGAAAGTTAACGCGTTTTCTTACTCTCATATTCAAAAATGAATACAGGATGCTTTTTTCTGGTTCAAATCGCAATACCAGAATATTTTTTTTAATTTTTAAAAAATGACAGAAAAATAAATTTTGTTTGAAGAAAATATAACTATTTTTCAACTTTTAACACGCCATTTATTTCATGTTTTTTTTACCCTTCATTTTGTTTTAATTTTACTGTGACTGAATCTATGGGGAAAACGACAGAGTAGAACTACGGTTTTCATACAAGATTGCCCAAGGCAACTTAACAGCTAGCTGTAAACGATTGCTATCCTGGTTCTCACTGAACAAAGACGCCGAACCAAGTCATAAAATTGTCCCCTTTCGACTTCCCAAGTTTTAAAAGGGGGAAAGAATTGAAGTCTGTTGCATTTTTGAAGGGAATAGCAAAATAAGAGTAAAACGCTTTCGGAATAACTTTTCAGGAGGAAGGTATCCACTTAGAGGGTTAAGAGTGGATGAACTCCTGTCTAAATTAGTAAGTCTGGAAGAACAACTTGCCTCTTTGAAGCTACAACGAAAAGTCCTGAGCTCTAGACCTCATCACCATCAGAGGAGTAGAAGTCGCAGCAAATCAAGGCACCGCTACAATCCTCAGGGAAAATATTGCTTCTACCATTTCCGATTCGGGAAGAAGTGCCTCCCTGGTAAATGCGTACAGCCGTGCAGCTTCAATGAGCCGGGAAACGAATCCCAGCAGTAGACGCCGCGGCGAGTCCTGCTGCCGACATTTTAGGCCGCAAATTCCGGTTATTTGTCAAGGACAGAGAAACCGGATGTCAATTCCTTGTGGATAGCGGAGCAGACGTCTCGATCCTCCCTTGGACAAAAACGAAAGGTGAGTGCCAAGCCTCTCAATATAAACTGTATGCTGCTAATGACACTGAAATTCCAACATATGGTCTAAAAATTCTCACGCTGGATCTAGGCCTAAGACGCCCATTTCAGTGGCCGTTTATTATTGCCAAAGTTAAGCGAGGAATCATAGGTGCTGATTTCCTTCAAAAATTCCAGTTGCTGATAGATCTGCACAACAGGAAATTAATCGATGGAGTAACAAATCTTTCAATTAAAGGAGAAGTTGCTACCATCCAAGAAAATAATGATCTCAGCACAGTCAATAGAGCCTCCAAGTATTTCAACCTGCTTAAGTCGTATCCTGATTTAACAAAGCCAAACTTGGTTAACAGAGTTGTTAAACATGGAGTAAAGCACCACATCCTAACAACTGGCCAACCGGTTTATTCGAAGGCAAGACAACTAGCCCCTGATAAGTCGAAGCTGGCGAAGCAGGAGTTCCAGTTTATGCTGGACAACGACATTATTAGACCCTCAAAATCTCAATGGGCAAGTCCATTGCACTTGGTTAATAAGAAGGATGGCACATTAAGACCATGTGGCGATTACAGGCGACTCAACGCACAGACAATACCAGATCGATATCCAATTCTTAGAATTGAGGACTTTAATCACATCCTGAAGGATAAAAAAATATTTTCCAAGATAGATCTTGTAAAGGCTTATTATCAGATACCTATTGCTGAGGAAGACAAAGAAAAAACTGCCATCACCACCCCATTTGGCTTGTACGAGTTCAATACTATGAGTTTTGGACTGAGGAATGCTCCTTCAACCTTCCAACGTTTCATTACTGAAGTACTGTATGGACTCGACTTTGTTTTCCCGTATCTTGATGACGTACTTGTTGCCTCATCTACGGAAGAGGAACACAGTGAACACCTAAAAATGGTATTTGAAAGATTCCAGCAATATGGACTTCGAATAAATGTTTCCAAATCAGTGATGGGAGCTACCCAAGTTGAATATTTGGGATTTTTGATCACGGCAGAAGGTTCTCGGCCATTGCCAGAAAAAGTTCATGCTATCTTAAACTACAAACTACCAGAAACTATTCATGACCTGCGGACATTTCTGAGCATGATAAATTTTTACCGAAAATACCTAAAGAATGCTGCTAAGACTCAAGCACCTCTATATGAACTGTTAAGAGGAGCGAAGAAGAAAGACAGCAGAAAAGTGCATTGGAGTGATGGCACCAGGAGAAGCTTCGAAAAATGCAAAACTGACCTTGCTGAAGCTGCTCTTTTATCCTTTCCAAGATCTGGACTACCCCTATCACTTTGCACAGATGCATCAGATTTTGCTGTGGGCGCAGTACTCCAGCAGTTAGAAAACGAGGGTTGGAAGCCAATAGCTTTTTACTCAAAGAAACTAAATGAAACACAAACAAGGTATAGTACCTATGACTGAGAACTCTATTGGTAATATACCTTTCAGTGAAACATTTCAAACACCTGCTGGAAGGGAATGATTTTGTTATATATACTGACCACAAGCCTCTGACTTTTGCATTTAAGCAAAAAAATGAAAAAGCATCACCAAGACAACAACGACAACTTCAATACATTTCAGAATTTAGTTGTAACATTCAACATGTATTGGGTAAAGATAATGTTGTTGCAGATGCCCCCCCCCTATCCAGAATTGATTCAATTTCTGAAATCAACTTTGAGGAAATTGCAGAAGAGCAAACTACTGACGAAGAGTTGCAACAATTATTGCACAACAATTCTCTAAAATTTAAACCTTCGACATTGCCATCTGGAAAAAAAAACTTTGGTGTGACATCTCAACACAAAAAATTAGGCCTTACATTCCACAAAAATTTAGGTTTCAAATATTCCAACTAATTCATGGCTTAGCTCACCCTGGTATTAAATCTACAGTAAAACTGATGACTGAAAAATATGTCTGGTCAGATATTAAAAAGCAAGTCAGAGAATGGGCAAAAGTTTGCATTAGATGCCAAAAATGTAAAGTCAGCAGACATACAAAATCTAAATTAGGAGAATTCGAACAACCAGATGAAAGGTTTAGTGTAGTTCATATAGATCTTATTGGAAAACTACCACCTTCAGAAGGGATGCAGTATTGCTTAACCTGCATTGACCGATTCTCTTGCTGGATGGAAGCAATTCCTATACCTGAAATAACAGCTGAAATAGTTGGGAGAGCATTTTATGAGAAATGGATTTGCAGGTTTGGAGTACCTGCCAAATTAGTCACAGACCAAGGTCGACAGTTTGAGGCAGAACTATTTAGAAGCATAGCTGCAATATGGGGTGATAAAGTAGCCCACACAACACCTTACCACCCTCAATGTAATGGGAAAGTAGAACGTTTGCTTAGGACCTTGAAAGGTGCTATAAAAGCTCACAACAATATTAGGTGGACAGAGTCATTACACTGTGTTGTTAGGTTTAAGAGCTGCCATAAGACCTGACATTAGTTACACAATTGCACAGATGGTCTATGGTACTTCCATTAAATTACCTGGTGAATTTTTTGATCCCCCTACTATTAACATAGATCCACAGAATTTTGTTGCCAAATTACAGCAACACATGACAGAGCTAAAGCCACTGAAGTCTCCTAGCAACAGGAAGCAAAATATCTTTGTGCATAAAGATTTGAAATCCTGTTCCCATGTGTTTATTCGTATCGACAGAGTTAAAAAAGCATTAGAACCACCATATGAAGGACCATATACTGTACAAAAAAAATATGATAAGTATTTCACAATCTTAATCAAAGATAAAACAGTTAATATATCTCTGTAGATAGACTGAAACCTGCCTATTTGTTAGCAGTGGACAATCAAAATGAACAAACTAGTGTTGGAAAAAAAATGAGATTTCAAATTGGAAAGAACTTTCCCCAATGCCTGATGAACAATCTACTACCAGCTGTGGCAGAAAGATAAAAAAACAGTAAGATTTAGAGAATAAACAAAATAGCAACTGTTATGTATGTAAGTGTTAAAGTTTGAAATTCCTTTCACTTATTACTAGTAAACAGTAATTAAAAATTAGTAAATTTGAAAATCACCATTTATAAAAATGCATCTAATTGATTAAATATATTTCTTTTGGTAATGCAATTCATGTACATATAGTGAAAAAGTTATAGTAAACACTGCTTTAAATGTTGTAGATATGCTTATAAAATGACAATGTATGTTTATTCCTGGATTTTAGAATTAAAAATTGACTCTTAATTGGTTATATATACATGTATGATTTTATGCTAGTATTGTGAAATTTAAATAATTATTCTTCCACTATCCTGATATAACCTCATCAGTAAGTTTGTAAGCAAAAGTAGAATTGTGTGTAATTTCATAACAGCGAGAATCTAAATCAAACAAAAGCTTTGTAAATAAAAAGAAATTAAAGAGCATGATGTAAAATTTTCCATATATATTCTCGCATTGAAATTAATATATGTTATACAAAGTTCAACTTTATGTCACAAATAATTATTCATTACTACTGTTTTTTACATTGTCGAGACAGAATTTCTCTCATTAGTATTACAATTTGTGGGCATCTCATCTCTTAAATGCGTTACAGAATGTGTTTTTTTCATTGGAAAGTATGTATTTTAACAAAATTATCTATTATGTATTTAATAATGAACATAAAGTTTTCAGGATGTCAATATAAATAGATGTGTTAGCATCAAATTCTATGTTTATAAATAGATATGTGTTAGCATCAAATTCTATGTGTTAGCATCAAATAAAATGTGTATAAATAGATACTGTTTTGCATAAAAATGCTCAATTGGGGTAAATGGATTGTATTAGTGATTAACTGAGTTATAATTATGTGGTGAATTGAAACTAATGTTTTCTGGTATTCTTTCTTGTAAATAGGAAGTTTTTGTATGTTATATATTATAAAATTACCCATGGTGTATGTAAATATGAAAATTGATTTTTTTAACACTATTAGATTTGATATGTTTCATAATAGTCCAAAAAAATTAAGGTGTTGTCATTGCAGAGTAATTGGAAATGTTTTTTTTAATGGCATGTTAACTTTCATTGGAATATCAATGATTTTTTTTCGCAAAATATTTATGTACTTCTTAGTTTCCCACGTTCAAATATTGACTGAGTTTTGTGTATTTGCAAAAGCATTATGTAGTTTATTCTTTTTTGAGTTATTGAATATCTTATATGTACTCTTTTTTTGACTTTGTTTAAATTTGATTGTTGTTCAGTATAAATATACATTTAAAGTAATTGCTGAACATTTTAGTTGTATTTTTTTATGAAACCGGAAGGTAGCCGTGTTTAAATATTTTTAAACTTGTAGCATATTTTGGGCACTAAGACTTCTGTAGCAATCCTGTAGTAGTAATTTTGTGTCGTGTAATGTAATGATTAGTAATGATTGTGTTAAAAGCGGTTTGTATAAGTTTAACTTGTAAAAGTACAATGTTAAAAATGAAATTATAATCTGTTCAATAAGTCTGAAACTGTCACTGCCATATATTTTTTTCTTGTATCGTAACTTTGTTACTGGCAAGGGAGTAATGTAAAGGACAGTTTTTGTAGAGATTTTCTCTCACTAGATGGCTGCACCTGTCAACTGTTTTTCGAATCCTTGAAACGTGGTATTGGCAAGATAGCCAAATTAATTCTATTCAAATAAATGTTAAACTTAAATAATAATTGTTAAACTTATTTTATATAAATGCATTTAATTTCTGTTAATTTTTAAAATGATCTTCATAATTTATATTTCTGTTTTTATATTTTTACTTGTGTAGTTGTATCGATTATTTTATGCTTAACTGCAACATAACTGTATAAAATACTGAAAACGTGGCGTTTCTGTACAACGTGTAGATATAGCTTGCTGCCGGTGTTGAACGAACATGCAGAATAAAATTCCAGTAGATATTGATAAAGTCTGAATAATGAATTCAATTAAAAACTCAACACACTTGAGTATTTATTAGAGTGCTATGAAACAAGCACCTAATAGATCTTAATCAAGAGATGTGCCGATCACTCTTAAAATAACAATAAATGAAAAAAAAAAGAATTCATGCTTTTCAAATTCAATCTTACAAAATAATGGTTCTCTTAGCGCGCAGGCTTAGAGTATATTAGAAAAATTATGTGTTTATTTTACATGTTACCTCAATAAAAAGAAAAAAAAATGTGTAAGTGTATCTTTAAGTAAACTTAACATACTTTATTTCTTTGAAAATTCTTTTAACCGTTTGAAGCAATATAAATTAAATATCTAGAAATTATAGATTGGTTCGTTTATTACTAAACAAAATTATCGTAATCGTTATGATTACAATCAATATTATTAAAATAAATATATATAACTACGTTTTTTTTTTCAATTTCGAGCTATTATTAGGATGCTTCTAAGTATGGTAAATAATTAATGAATGTACTCAAAGGCTCATTAGTGTTTTGTATTTCAAATGAACTACTACCGTTTTTCATAAGTGAATAAAGAAATTATTTTTATACGAGATGCAAATAATATTCTTTCACTTGAATAACAATGCCAATTGAAAATGTTTTAAGAAGATTATGGTACATTCAAGCTACGAAAACATACACTGAAATATGTTAATCAACATGAAATATTCTAAGAAAGTGGTGACAGTTATTTATATTTATATATGTAAAAATAAATAAATAAATAAATGAAATTGTAATAGCACAAATGCAACAAAATATTTTTTTCACATTATCTTACGCAATGATTAAAATACATGGGCATTAAATCTTAAAAATCAAAAGGAAAATTTAAAAATGAACATATAGTTCCCTTTTTTGTTGTTCCGATTTTTTGTCTTGTTTGTGTAATTGCAGGAAGCTAAAAAAAATTAGTTCGGAAGTCAAATTGACTCAAATTTTCCTCAATTTTCTTCGAAAAGAGGTCTTTTTTTTCAGGGGGTCCTTCTGCTCATTCTTTTCATTCGTCCTTAAGCATGTCATAAATCTTGATCGTGATTTTCATCACTTTTTTCCGATGTGTCGAAATTCTTCCTTAACGCCCCTTCTCCCCCCATGGGACCAGCGTTGAGAACTCATGAATACTCGTTAAAAAATAATTAACTATAGACTAGGAGGGTGACAAAAGACTTCTGATGTTTATGGGTCAGGTCTTTCTCGGAACGGGAAGCTAAACCCTTGCTGACTGAATGCACATTCGGTCTTTTGGTTATAACAGAAATAAAAGAGAACCGGGATAAATAAATAAAAAAAAATCTAATTTCCTCTTTTACTGGACTTTTTCTGAAAAAAAAATTCCAACTGCCAAGCCTTCGTGTAGCATTTTAGTGCGGCATTTATTGCAATCAATCAACAGAAGAAGGGGGTATTTTCATTTAGAAGTAAATAACATTCTGAATGGATTTTCCCCATCTCAGGTGTTATCGGTGTTTCACTTCAAACGATCCTTCTGTCGAACCACTTTGGATGAGAAGTTTTTCCTGCTTCTGAGCACATACCACTCCCTGTTTTCTCATCATTTTGAGTATTTTTACCAGTTTTTAAACTTTTTACTGTGGGTCCCGAAATTCAGAATTTACACGGAAAATTTATATCGTTTGAAGCCAGTGACACACTATTTTATAAACGTAGATATAAGTATAACGTAGATATAAGCCCGTATCATTGATACTGGCCCCCTTATAAGGCAGGCTACACACCTGATGAGAAGGGATGTTGTTCAGGAATGTTCCTCAGAATTTGAAATCCATTCTTATTTTTCTCGAAATAAGTTATGCTATTGGGAAATCGGGACTTATTTTGATTTTTCAATAACTATTTAAAATTCAGCATATTTATTCGACTTTTTATAAATTTTAGTTTGAGAAATTGACAACAAATTTTGCTTGATCAATAGAATTATAGGCGGCCTGCGGCCGCCCCCTTGTTTCGGCCGCCCGTGTGCGGTGAACGCGCTGCACACCTGCTAGGATCGGCCCTGTAGCAGATGTAAAAAAATTACAATTACAATACATTAATTTTTATAAGTCGAAAATATTAAATTTTTTTATAAATTGTAAGTGTACAAACACTTTTGTGGTCCACTGTGTTTCATCCACTGATGAAATGAAATATTTACATCATTTTCTAAGAAAGCACAACACATTGGTGTGAGAATGTCATCTCTCTCACACACACATGTAGTTACTTTCTCCTCTCTTTGAGAGAAGTCGTCCTATCTGTAATGACTTTTTATGATACTCCCAGTTACAGTTAATATTTTTATGTGGGATATGGAGGGATAAAAGCTATTATCCCATGAAACTCCCCCTCCCTCCAATAATATGTTTGTTATTGCTTAGATTTGAATGATGACGAGTAATTATTATCAATTATATTTATTCTCTAAAATTTTTATAAATAAAATTTTGTCATGAAATGTGTATTCATAGGTATTCATAAATTTTTTTCTTCGAATTAAGGTGTTTCATTCATTGTATTAAAGGCTAACAATATAATTAAAGGAACAGATTGTTCTTAAACAACAGAAAATGATTTAAAACACATTACTAAAAATAACAATACTTCAACGTTGTTTTATACTACAGAGGAATGTTTGGAACGCATACACAAAATTATGTATTATTTACTAAATTAAAGAGTTTAGCAAAATCAGCCAATCAGAACGCTATGCTCAAAGTTCGAAAATGATAAGCAAATTTGTTTCAAAATAATGTAATGTTAAGTTATATGACATGAATCTTTTTCTCGTTTCGTTTATTAAGAAAACACGTTTTAAATATTTGTTTCATTCACAATTAAAGTTACCTAGTCTTCATTCATCAAATAATTTATAATTCCTTATATATATTATAGTGTGAAAAGTGAAAGTAACATAAAGCGAAAGTAATATTAAGAATATAAATGATTTTGCCTTTTTTCCTTTAGTTTGTTGTGAATATTGGAAGTCTGCCGAGATTTTTTTGTGAGTAATCAATATGTAAATTGGATAAGTTATCAGCATTTAAAACTAGTTTACTTTTAAAATCAGGAAATCTGATTATGTAAAGAAGTTTTTTATCATAAATATAACATTTGTATATGTTATTTATTATAAAAGTAAATCCTAAATAGAAAGTTGTAAAGTGGATTTTTCTGAGTTTTGTCAAAGTGAAATTTCAAAATTAGATAATGGATTTATGGAATATAATTTTTAAGAAAATGTTCAAATTTATCAAAATTTACCATTTTTTTTAAAAAATTGAATTCCTATAAAATAATATAGTAATTTATCTTACCAACATTAATTTTCATAAATTAAAAAGGTTTAATGGTACTTATGTATTATTGTAATCATCGCCATCATTCAAAGTAACTCACTAAGTTAGCAATCCCAATTTCACATGTTGTATGCGCTGAATTGATGATATGCTTCGTTTCATGAAATGTCGCCATTAGGATGCGATAATAGCTAAGTACCAGTTTAATTTGTAAGTATGTATTAAAAACACACACACAATTATTTCTGGTTTTAATAACATTTATTTGTATCGTATTTATATAATTACAATCTGAAATTGATTAATTAATCATTTGGAAAAAAAATGCAATGTGTTTTAAGATTTAGTATGTTTTCTCTTTGTTCTTATAGTCCATATTCTTTTATTACAGTTTGTCAGTTTTAATATTGCAGATTATTTTCCTTATAAATTTTATGAAAGTAATAGAAATATCTCACAGCCAAAATATCACTCTTTATTTAAATCTATTATCATTAAAATTTGTTTTGTTTATTAGATTTTATAATTTTTTCTTTATGCTAATAATTGTCATCATAAAAATTAATCTCACTAACAAACTTAGCATGCAATTGTCAAGCAACTTATAAAAGCATAATAGCAATAATAATCAAAAGCATAATAATCAATTTAATTTATGGGTTCAAGTGTAGTATAGGGGGGGCACTTCGGATTTGACAATTTTTCTTCGGATTTGGCGATTTTTATCTAAATGTCATGGTAATATATCAAATTCCTTTTAAAATAAATAATTCTGAAAAAAGTACCTTGGCGATCATTTTTAGTCGCCAAAAAAGACTGCACCAAGTGGCCCCCCTATACTACACTTAAGCTAATTGTTGATGCAAAATTTTTGAAATTTTTTCTTAAGTTTTAAATTAATTGAAATTTTAATTTAATAAGTATATTAAAAAGCAAAAAAAAAGTGTATTTTAGTTTAGATTGTAACTTTATAAAAACTGTGTGATGCAATCATTTTGAGAAAAATGCTTGTTATAATGCTGGATGAAAATTTTACTTCATTTTACAATTTTGTCAGTACATGTTGTCAATTGTGCAATAATATTGTGGGTACTTACATATTTTATGAAATGAAGCACATGGTGTCCAATTAAATATATGGCACACATGAAAAATCGAGGTTGCCAACTGAGTTTTTTTAATGTTGGCACTGTGTCACAATAGTGCACAAGTATCACATTTCGGTATATATGTTACCATTAAAGTGTATAATTCAGTTATTTCAAAGAATAACTAGGCCAGTCAATTAAAATATATAGTACTTGAAAAATATCGTACTTTATCTAGTTATTTTATGAAATAATTAATGGTAGACTGTTAAAGTGAAAAATGAGCAATTTCAAAGTTATTTTATAAATTAACTGATCATAAATAGTAAAAGCCTCCCATAAAATACATTTTACCCCTATTGCAAATGATAAACTTATAAACATTAAGGAAAAGCAGATGATATAATTTATTATCGATCATATTGCTAACATCAGTTAAACAAAAAGGAAAAAAAAAATGATTATGTTTTACATCTATTACTGGCACAATTAACTTTTCTGCTCTTTTAACTTAAAGGATATTATAATGCTGAAGTAACCAATAGTCACATTGTGCTTTCTTCTGTGCAGTTTTACTTCTATCAAAATTCATGATTTTTCATGAGTAAGTGCAGCACTGTTTTCCTTTGTCCCACGCTTATTTAATAAATATTCAAATCTCTGTTTTATTAAATCTTTCTTACAGGTATGTCTCCCATTCCTACAGAAGTCATTGCTTGAAATCCGGTTGCGAAAATATTTGTTAATTATCCTAAATGTAAAACGCTGATATAAATACACTGCCTAAATTCTACATCTAAAAGCTATCAAATGAAGGGTACACACACACATCATTGCAAAGTGGTTATAAGCAGTTGAAAGCAACCAGATTCAGTTAAAAAAACTTTTGTGTGCAGTATTTCATTCTTTAAAGATCAAGTAATCGTTATTCTACAGATCACTTAGTTAAATCGTAGAATTCAATAATTTTGCATACTTTAACTGATGTGTCTAGTTATTTCATGAAATACCTAATTCTATAAAATTATGGATTTTACACTTTAATCTAATATATATTACAAATGTGAAAGTTTGTGAGGATGTTAGTGGGTCTTTTACGCAAAAACAACTGAATGGATTTTAATGAAACTTTACAGTAATATAACTTATACATCAGAATAACACATAGGCTATAATTTATAGCATAGGTTATAATTTATAAATATTTGTAAAAAGTGTCCAAAATATAACGATATTTGTCAAGTAAGTAGGAAAAAAATTCTGGCATCTACAAGCAAATCTGGCTTGCGCTGCAAAAAAGCCCACCACAGCATATATCTATCTTTTGTTTGTGAAAAACTCTTTTTGTTTTGGCTACGCAAGGGGCTCGCTTCTAATTAATTCCAGTGATCAGAATAATGCATATTTTTTTATTTCAGAATAAAACTAAGTTTTGAAGGGAGAGGTTGTTATAAATCTCTTTATTTTAATGGGGTTTTTTTATGATTTTATTATGCACATTTGGTAGTAAGAAATTGATTTTTTTTCAAAATAAATGCTTTTATCGGTTTTGGTACTTAAAGTAAATAAACTTTCTCTTTCACACTGCATCATTTGGACAAATTTTCAAAATTTTTTTGTGGTTAGTAGTTAATTATAGCGCTATAATTTTAATTGAATAGGCAGATATTGCATTTTTAGGTATAAAAATAATTATAACTACTGTACTGTATTTTTTGGAGTGTGTGAGTGAGTGAATATTAACATCGCACTGTTCAGCTACACGAGGGCTTTTGGCAACGTATCACGTAATTTTGAACCATGGTCAAGTGACGTGGACAACACCTGAGCTGGCAGCCCCTTCTCCTAACTACCACACCACACCAACTTAGAAGGAATATTCTACCAATACTTAGCAGGAATATTCTTTGAAATCCACTCTTCCAAGATATATGGCAGCACGGGTTCTATGATGAGTATTTTAGCGGGGAAGCCCCGAATAATTTTGTAGCAGAGGTAAAATCCTAGGAGAGCCTACACCCTTGGCGACAAACCAAAAAAGTGCGCCAAGCCAGAACAAGATGGTGCCAAGCGAACCTGACAATGGCGGCAAGGAAATATAGCGGGATAAGGGGGTTGCATAATGGAAATATATGTAAACAATACAGAAATTAAACATTTAAGATAAAAAATATAAAAACAGCACTTACATTCTTACTGCTGATCTTTTCCGAGTGGAGGGTACAGCGTAACAACAGATTTTAAAAAATCCTTAAAGGTCTCATCGTTAAGCGAATGATCATGTGAGCGCCGCCATATTTATTCTGCGAAGTAATGGTTGAACATGCATTCGGCGTGGCTGGTACGATTTCGAAGAAAGCGTTTTATTTCGAACCATGTTACATCATGCCGATCATTACATTTAGGACATTCATAACTAGAAGCATTCAATTCTTCCTTTATACACCATTCAATAAATTCTTTCTTGCCTTTCGCATTCAAAAAAGTAAAATATTCTAAAGTATATTCCCTCACACACGCAGCCAGCCCGGAGCCCAACTACAAAATGAAATCCGAAATGCACGCTCACAAAATACGAAAATGCTAGAAATAGTTAGGATTGCTATATGTAGTGTTTAAAAGTAGGGTTACCAAGATGGTGCAATTATCGCCAACCAAAGTAATTCGCGCCAAGGGTGTGGGCTCTCCTAGGATTGAACCTGTAGCAGATATTGCGTTTTCAGCTGACGGCGTTTTCAGCGGATTGCAAAGATTATTATTTTTGTTCCGAAAAAATAGTTTATGTCAAAATTTAAATGTCTTATGTTTTTGTATGTTAGTGAAGACCTTGGAAAATGATTTGACTACTCATTTTAAGTGAACGGTGTACATAATTAATTTTACAGTGGAATATCTTTAATTAATTTATTAGCTCTAATGGATTAAATTTTCCAAAGTGGAGTATTTTGTTTATGTATGTCCCTTAATTTGTAAATGTAGTGATCCAAAAAAATATTGTATGAAAAAAACTGCAGTAAATCATAATGTGGTTGGATAAAGTATTAAAGTGCATCGCCCCCCTACACGGCGGGTCTTACAAAGCTCTAATAAGCTCGAGCTATGAAAGTAGCTAGGCATTTGCCAACTTGACTCTATTGTTAACATTTCGCTATGGTTTTCATTGAATCGCCATTATAATTTAAGAAATGGTGTTGCTTGCGAATATTACAATTTAAAAATAAAATAAATACAACAGAAAGTAATATTAATGTATTACACTTTCAGATATAAATTATTTACACTACTTTAAGCGTTCATTACACAAAACTTTTAACAATGTGTTACTTTTGCTGAGCAGAGATCAGCTTAGGGAGGTATTTTGAAAAATCGACCCTCAAGAGTGTTACGAGGAATTATAAATAAAAAAAAATTCTTTTTATCAGCTATTAGATCTACATACTTAAAATTTAACAAAGGTGTTTTTTTTTTCTTTCTTTTTTTTGTTTAGCTGAGATATGCAAAAAGCTTTTTTTTGTTTAATTTGCAATTCACATAAAATTAACTCATTAAAAACTTCTTTTTCCTTCAATCTGTGTTTAATTTTTCAGTTCACCCGTGCGAAGAACGGGTATACCAGCTAGTGGTAACATATATATATACCTTAAAATCCGGGGTATAATACACACCACCGTATAACGTGCACCTATACTTTCAATTTGAGATTTTTAATTTTTAAGTATATTCACCGTATAACACACACCCTCTTTTTTACGAAGATACCTGAAATGTATGTGTGCAATGCTCTTAAGTTTTGAAGTCATTTATTCGAGATATCATTCCAAGCTTTGGAAAAAATAGTATACTTCTAAAACAACAACTCTTATGTTCATAAGGAATATCATTTCTTTTAAATGAACAGTACTTCGATCTATGTAGAAGTCTAATTTTTCCTCTGCTCTTCTTTTTTTATTTTTAAAGCTATCATTTTTTATACCCGGTGTATAGTGCACACCTGTAAATTTGGATCTTATTTTTTGTGTTAAAAGTGTGCATTATACACTGGATTTTACAGTATATATATTGTATTTTGAAAGAATTCAATTGAATGAAGTCAATCAAAGTTTGAATGAAGTTCAGTTTTTGTAATGTTTATTAAACTGAACATGAAAGAAAATGTTTTAATACTGTTGTATAGATAAAAATCATTTGATTTTTGCTTCTAACCTCAACAGTATATTAGTGGGATATTTTGTGTGCATAAAGTTTCTTAATTTTTATAATTTTTGTATAGAATTTACCTTTTGTAAAATTATATGTAAAACAAAACCAATTGATTTATTTGTAAAGTTTTATTCAAGAATAAAAAATTTTATCAAAAAATATTTGACTTCTCATTGCGTGAATAATACTTCTCATCACAGCTTGTAGTCAATTACAATAGATTTTTAATGTTGAATGATTAATTCAATGAGCTGTTTTTAGAAGCAAAATAATAAATTAGGAAAATTATAAATTTTCATATTAAAAATATAAAGTTACGATTGATTGAAAAATTTTTACTTGATAGATAACTGTAACAACCACAGAGGTGAATAATTTGTATATATTTTTAAATTATGTAACACACAAATGGCAAAAAGATGGTACTAGAGCGCTCTCTCGTGGCCGTATGGATACTATAAAAATTTAGATTGATTTAAATATTATAAATTTTACTAAAATGAAACTTATATATATATATTATTTCTTAGAATCAACAATGTATTCTATTTCAGATAAAGAACTAAATTTTCACCACCTGAAATGGATAATCCCACAATTTTACAAATGGATTTTCGAAAATATGATCAAATCAAACTGATACTGAATACTGAATCCATTAGAGATAAGTTTGTAGATGTCTTACCAACTCACATTTTTAAGTACAGTTATATTTTTTCTCTTTTTTTTTTCCAAATAAATTTTTTTAAATTTAAATTCTGTTACTGATGGAAATTTTAAAAAATTCTTTCTTAAATTTTATGATTTTAAACCTAAGATGAAATAAATTTATTTTAAGTATTTTTTTTCCATTTTTAAATGTTAGTTAATATTATTCCAAAGTATTATAGTATTTATAAATCTTGAATTGTCAAAACTTTTAGTTATTTACTGTTATTTATATTTAAAGTTTATTTAACTGTTAATTAAATAAACTTTAATTATTAACTGTTTAATTAGCTGTTTTATTTAACTGTTTTCTTGTGAAAAAGGTAGTCAAATTCTCTCTTAATTCAAGGGTGATATAAATTATCCTTGGTCATTCTTTAAAAAAATGACCAACAAGTATGAGTGAAGTGTTTTTGATAATTTTTTCTTAAAGTTAATTTTTGTAAATTTTATCATCTAATTTTAAAACAAGCTGTAAAAATTGTCTTAATTACTGAATTTTATTTTAACCAATTTTGTTTTTATATTCTACTGCAGCGGTGGGCAACCTTGTAGCTGTGGCATGCCAAACCAACTTACCAGTATGATTCAGGGTGCCATACTGTAAAAAATATTTGAAACAATTCAATTCTTTCAATAATGCATGCAGAGTTTGAGAATAGAGATCAAGAATATAGATTTAAGGGTTTTATTATACATTAAAACTTGTTTTTGTATGGTAGGTAGGGAATGCATAAAAGAAACTGCACACACAAAAAAATATTCATAAATTTCCATAAATACTAACATGTAACAAACAACTTCATACAGGATTTTTTTTTTGCTGCTGAGAGAGACAGCATAAAAAAGTCCCACTTAGAAAATACTTCAGTTACTAACAAAATACACGAGAAAATAAGTAATTAAATTACACATGGAAACATTTTAAAAACATTTAATTTCTGATATGCTAATGGGGGAAAAAATCTCAACACAAAGAAAAAATTATTGTAGAGTAATAAAATTTGGGAAATGCAGTTGTCTAGTTAACATGTTTCATTGATTATATTTTCAAGATCACAGGTTAATTTTAGCTCAAGAAAATGCATTTCAAATATGAAATGCTCTTACTTTAATAGCCAGTGTGACATCCAGAATTTGGAATGCAAGCATGCATTCATTGTGTTATACAGGTGCCGAATGTCACTTTGTGGTATGAAGTTCCCTGCTTCTTGTACTTGTTGTGTCAGTACTAGGATGATCCATGCTGGCTGTAGATGATGCTGGAGTTGTCCAATGATATCTCATATGTTCTCGATTGGAGACAGATATGATGATCCCGCAGGCCAAGGTAACATGTCAATACTCTGTAGAGCACCTGCTTAACAACAGGGGTGTGAGGGCGAGCATTATTCTGTTGGAAAACGCCCCCTTGATTGGGAATGCTGTTCATGAATGCCAGTACTAAAGGTTGAATTACCAGACTGACGTTCAAATTTGCAATCAGTGTGTTTGGGATAACCACAAGAGTGCTTCTGCCATCATATATATATATATATAGGAAATTGCTTCCCAGACCATGACTCCAGGTGTAGGTCTAGGGTGTAGACAATTTGGTTGTAGACATTCCCCTAGCATCCTCCTGACCAACACATGACCATCACTGGCACCAAGGCAGAACTTGCTTTCATCAGAAAACACATCAAATCTTCACTTCCTCCTCCAATGAGCTCTGGCTTGATACCACTGGTGACGTAAACATCAATGGCTTGGAATCACTGGAATACATGCTGCAGTGCATTTGATTCAGAGCTGTCCTTGAAGTAACTGATTTCTAACAGTTCGTTGTGTCACTGTATTACCAACTGCAATTTGAATTTCTGCTACAGATGCAGTATAATGTGCCACAACCATATGCCAAATACAATGGTTTTCTCTCTGTGTTATCATGTGTCCATCTGGAATCTGGTCTTGAGATGGTTCCATCCCTTGACCACTGCTTCCAACAACCATGCACAGTGGATACATTCCGGCCAAATCTTTCTGCAACATTGCGGAAAGAAAATCCACCTTCTCATAGCCCTAGTACATGACCTCATTCAAACTCGGTGAGCTGTTGATAATGGTTTCTTTGTCTTAAAAGCATTCTTGGCTAATGTCAAACTTTATAGACCAATAACTGTCTCATACTTAACAGCACACATTTAAAGCAACCATAATTTGCAAGTTCCGAGTGTCGTTATGAGCACCACACTTAAGCCTGAAGTGCGAAATTGGAATCGATGTCATCTCTTAGATGTATAAGCATGCCTACCAAATTTCGTTTATCTAACACAAGTTTTTCTTGGTGTTGAGATTTTTTTTCTGTCAGTGTAGTATACCTATAGAAGTTTTCAAAATGTACATACATAATTCACTGCTACTAATTGTTTTCCAGAAGGCACGTCTTTTCTTGGTTCAAAATCACTTTTGTCACTTGAAGATACAATTTCAATTGATTTGTTTTTTGACACTATAAAGTCAGTGATAAATTTTTATGATACGCTTGATTTATCAATTGCTTGTTAATGTCATGATAGCTATATATGCAGGATCAAAGCTGTTTTTGGAATTTCAAACTATTTTCAGAATTGGAGTCTATTTTAAGAAAATGCTTTTCTAATTTGTTAGAAAGCTGGATCCCTGCATATATTACATTTGCTGTCATAGAATACGGTTCTTCTTGTTTATCCTTAAAATGCAAAATCAATCCTTCACTTTTTTGCAACGACGTACTGATCAATGTAAAACATTGTTTAGACAGGTTTGTCACATGCATCCTTTAACGAGCAAACCTGTAGAGCTCCTCCCCACGGAAACACGTACATTGAACGTCCTGCCATCCAATAAAGCTGTATGAGACTAGTGCATATATGCCTGTCACAAAAGGGTTAATCTTGCGAGTCGTGGAATGTGAGACAAAAGCAGTTGAATGTGCATTGTCAGGAGACTATTATAATAAATGAACAGAGTGTCTTGAAACATATCTATGTACACTGATAGAAAATATTACAGTGGTGACAACACTATTGAAATTAATAAGTCACGTTAAATAATTGCACAAAATAAATCACACAAAAATAAAATTGTATAAAAAAGGACTGCACAAAAACAGATTTTACTGTATATTAATTTTGCATCACTTTTAAGTTGGTTGTTAACATAAAATATAGCTATTCTTTCGGTAAAAATAGAAATACTTAAAATGTACATATATTATGTATCATTTAAATATATTTATGTATTACAATAAGAAATAAACAACATAAAATATAAGTATTCCCCTTTCAATACAGTTAATAAAATAAATATTTTAATGCGAACAGCTGTACTTCATATTGTCTTATCAAGGGTATAACTTGTGATGATTCAATTGTTATACAACATTTTTGTGGACTCAAAATATTTTTCCTTGATTAGTTTACATAGATATGCAGAACCTAAAGCAAAAACAGTGTACATGAAATTTTCTACTTTTAAAAAATTAAATCTCTCCATAAATGACAACCAATAATTTAAAATAGCTGTCAATGTATCGTCAAAGTTATCTTCGGATTTTTTCATAATTCTGTTGATGTTGCTTTCTATATTTTTGAAAATGTTGCTCCAATAAGCTCTATATCAAAACAATCAATTTCCATCTACTCAAAAATTGACAAATTTGGAGAGTAGTGCAGAGTGCCACTGAGAATTGCACGATGTGCCACATTTGGCATGCATGCTATAGGTTGCTGATGCCTGTTCTACTTATTTGTAATAATAAATATGATTAATTAAACATTAAGTAATTTGATTAATGATAATTCAAGATTGATATTTTATATTAATAAAAAATGCTGATACTATTTAATTTTTTTCTATTAAAAAGAATGCACTTTTATCATTTAATTATGAAAAAATTTTAATAACTATTCAAATATTTCAAACCATAGTTTCAAACTTGCATTTTCTATTGATTTTGCTTGTCTTATATTCTTCACACCTATTTACCTTTTTTTTTAATAAAAAAATCTCTAGTTCTTTTATTCCTTAGGGCTTATCTTTAAATAAGTATGAAACTTGCAACCCCAGAGTACCCAAGTGTTCTTTTCCTTCTTCTATGTACTTTGTTATATTTGATAAATGCAAAAGGGAAATGCCCTAGTGAATTTTATCCATTTTCACTCTTTTTTTTTGTAATTCTTTTTTCTTCTTTCTTGCATTGAGACAATTTTTACTAAATCAAATACATATTTTGCGTTTATGAGTGTAAATTAGTATATTTGATGGTATATTAGTATACTTATACATGAGAAAATGCTTGATAATGACTTTTCAAACCTTGATTCTGTCCAGATAAATTTAAATATTGTTTATCATGTGTACCTATACCTTGATAAATAATTCCTTAAAAGTTTTTAATAATACATGACTTGTATTCATTAAACTCTGACTACTATTTTTTTTTATAAACATATGAAAAGAAATTAACTTCTAGATTATTTGCAAGTGTAATTTTTTTTATCTGTATTATTCTGGCGATCTTCATATCTTTGTGAGTTGTATCAAACAAAGAGAAATATGGGTATTTTGGTTACCAATTTGTTTCAAATTTTATATGTTAATAAAAGCCTATAGTTATAATAGAATTAGCTGTTTCAATTTATGGCCCTGAGTCTTCTTGGGCAATATTATTATAATAGAACCTTATAATCAAATGTTGCAATTTGTCAATTAGTTTTTAAGGAAATCAGTTTAAAAGTTATGTTACTCGATATTAAAGTAGACTTCAAATAATTTCTTTTCTTTTTTTATCACTACACCCTGGAAAAGTTACTTTTCACATAGCTAAGTAAAAGGGGGGTGGTTCAAATAAAAACTATTTTCCATTTACATAATGCATTCAAGTTTTGAAAAATGTAGAACTTTTTCTTTTTTGTTAATTATTTAGTCATTTAACTTGTTAATGTCATAATGCTATAGTGTTAAATGTGAAATTTGAGATATGAGGAGCAGGGGAGAAAAAAAAATTAAAACCTGTATGTTTAAAATTCTTATTGTTTGCTCAAAAGACTAACTTTTTTAAAAAATTAATATTTTGTAATTTTGTTCAACTTTATCTTAGGTATTAAATAAACCTAATAATCCCGGTTACAAAACATATTTTCCATTTCCATGCCTTTTGCTGTTAGATTTCTGAGAAAATGTCAAAGTAATAGGTGGATTGAAAGTCAAGAGTATTATTAGCGGCTTGTGTGTTTAGTGCCAGATTAACCATTGACATGTGATATATTCCAATTGCTAAGGAGGCAGAGGCATTCCTTATCTGTTCAACAAGTTATTTTGTCTTTCAGTCAATTGCCAATAAATAGAAATTTGACAATTTCTTGATAAGTGTTTTTGCTTTTGTTTCCACTTGCTTTATTAAATATTCAGTGTTAATATTAGGCAAGTGTGATAAAATTTTTTAAGTATAACTTAATCATTTCTTAAAAGGATTTTTAGTGTTTAGTATTTGCAATTCAAATAATTTTTTGCCAAACATGCTTATTACTCACAAATATATCTGAATTTGCTTTCTTCTAAGAATAAGTGATGTCACTATCCTTCATCATTAAATATATGGCTATGGTAGCCTCTTGGTCAAGGTAACGGACTCGTGACTGGTGTGTCATGAGTTCAAGCCTAGTGCTGCCAAAGATTCTCCATGTAGATGGCGCTGCTGTACATTGAATCTGTTGGTGTGGGGAGGGGGTGTTGGCTCAGGTGTTGTCCTCGTCTCATGACCATGGTTCAAAGTTATAAGGTCCATCCCCTAAAGCCCTTGTACAGCTTCCTAGGGCAATGTAAATATATAACTCTCATTCACTCATCAATAAATGTGAGATTTTATAAAGTAACTGAAATGGTGGTTTAAAAAATTAAATATTTTTACAAAAAAAACTTCTATTCTGTGATTTTTAAGTACAGGGTAGTATTTTTAATTGATAAGTACCTTGATAATTATAAATTAAAGTCCTATCATACCAATATAAACAAAACTTCATTCTTAAAAAAAGTGACACCTTCAAAAATAAATCTGTTTTGCATTTTAATTGAGCAGCATGTAAATGTCCTATTGCTGTGCTTAGCATTTGCCAAAAAAATCCATATTTGTATGAATGTATGACTTTGGATTGGATAGCCCATAGGTTGTGGTCTGTCCATGTTACTACAGTTCTGATGTGAAGGCTATGTTGAAGTATTCAAGATGACATGGAGCAGTGTTAATTTTAAGCTCAAGATCTAGGTAGTATTCTGGAATCTGGTCTGTTCCATAAGCAAATCTCTTCTAGTTTCATCTTTTTGTCTCTTTAAAGGCAGATTATGTCACACTTTAAAAAGAAGATACATTATATAGAACGATTTCTGTAGGATAATAGCCAAGATTACTATTCAGCCATTGGTCTCTTGACATGTGGGATGGGCTTTGAAGTTAGAAATTGATGGGGGAACTTTGCCAGTTTCTCACAAGCACTGTTGATTTATCTACTTGGGGTGGGTGCCCAGATAAACCGACTTAACCAGACCTTCTGGTTACAAATTTCGATCTTCCAGTGTAGATCTTCAGCACCTAGGGCCCAAAATGAGCTTAAATCAGCACTGCTCACAAGCCCTGACCATAGTATGGTCAAAGGTTGACTTCCCCAGAATTTATACATTTGTATTGTCCAGTTCTGGATACTTTCCCACGAGAAACTGAGAGGATGTTGGGAAATAACAGGAAGCTGGTCCTTCAGTGGAGACAACTGCAACTTCAATTAATTGTTAGTGTGATAATGTGTGCTAAATTTCTTTCAGTAAGTTACATTTATCATCTTATTTAAGAAAGTAAAAGTTGGAAAAGTTTAGATGATTTGACTGGCAGGAAAAAAACACATAAATTAGCAAATAAGCGAGAAAGAAGAGCAAATAGTCAAATCCATCAAAGTGGGTTGAGTAATGCTTTGCGAACCTACAAACCAAGATATATTAATATCAATCATATAGAAATATGTTGAGGTTCTTATATACTAGATCAGTGGTCTGTGGATCAAATACTACTGGCTCGCAGAAGAGACATTAAATTATTTCCATTTTATTTACTACGGCATATCTTTCTTTCGTTTGGGCTACTTTTTATGAAAATCACTTTATATTCCTTGTTAAATCAGTTTGTATTCATTTTTGGTGTAGTTGTATTTTATTTTGAAGGCACGTTTAAATACAATTAATAAAACAAATACAATCTAAAATGTAAACAATCAACATCATCCCCCTCAGCAGGGCGTGGTAAAGTTATCCACCGTTGACCGGTCCGCGGCGATAAAAAGGTTGGGGAGCACTGTACTATATAATGAAAAAAAAAATGATTAATTCAAACCCCCAGTTTGGCACTGATAAAAAAAACCCATAGCAAATGAGAATTAATCTAAAAACTGGGTGTTCGTTATAGTGTTTCTGATCGAGCAACAGCTTCTATCATGCCATTTGCCCTTCAAGATTATGGCATGATTAATGATATAGGTGCAGATTGCAGATATTCAAAGCTTTTTGTCAAATGTAAGTACTGAAACGCTATGACCAAAGCATCGCAAAAAGTGAGTGGTACTGAAGCACGAGACAGCATATCAGGATGACTCTTTTATCAAAATCATGTATTTTCCTAAACAACAATACATATATTTTCCTAAAAAACTTATTTTAAGGTGCATTTTTTTAAAATGAAAATGTTGGATAGTTTAGATAACATTCAAAATGAAAAATTTGTTTATCACGTATTAAGTTTTGTTTATTAAAGGTAAAAAAGGTTAAGTTGATTAAAATTACAAAATGTTGCCAATTTTACATAAACAACAAAAAAAAGTGTTTCCATAAGCAAAAAAATATTTTGAATTTACAGATTTTAGTTTTTTTTCCCTGCGCCTCATATTCCAATTTCACATTTAGAATTATTGTTATTATATGGGTAAGTTAAATAATTATGACAAAAAATATTGAAATTCTTCCATTTTTTAAAACTTTAAATGTGATGCATAAGCAAAAGATATATTTTAAAAAATTGAATATCTTTTTGCCTTTTTGCATAAGTAGGTGAAAGGCATTTTTTTTTCAATGTACAGCAAACGAAAGAGAGAGCAAGAGAAAAGAGATTCTTTGATCTTATTTTATTCTATATGTCTTTAAAAATTCTACTGTATCATGGTACCAATGTGAAAATAAAAGTGTACTAGCCTACTAATCACTTAGCTTAGATTCTAATCACTTGCCGTTTCTTTTTCTATTTAATTAAAATTACACTACAAATGAGTTTTTTTCCTTCTTTCTTTCTTTTTTTTTGTATTTAATATAAGTTGTATCAATAGAATATTATTTCAAGAAGATAAGATATGATAAAAATCAATTATTTTTTATCGCATTGTATAACTTTTGTACACACACACTAGTCAATGAATTAGAAACCCAAGATCAATATTTTATTGTATCACCTTTTGCACGGATAACTGCTCTGATTCATTTGGGCATCAAATCTACATGCTTCTGGAGTGCATTTATGTCAAGAGAATATCATGTATTGGCTATGCAGCTTTTTATATATTGTAAATTAGATGGAAGAAGAGAGTGCTGTTTGATGCATCTTTCCACCAAATCTGACACATTTTCCATGGAATTTAGTTGCGGGGGCCAGGAAAGGGGTTGGAAATCAGACTTATGTTCAGTAAACCAATTTTGAATACTTCTGGCATAATGTATAGTTGCATTATCATCTATGATGTATTCATCACCATCTGGGTAAAAATGCAACATTGCAGGGTACACTTAATCTGCCAATATACCTAGTACGATCCAAAAGTTCGAGGACAAGATGTTACCCTGAATAGTTCACAGCACCGAAACACATCCACCTTCAAAGTAGTATCCTTGGGCGACGATAAACTTCTGCCAGCGTTCATATAATTTCTGGAAGCACAATTGAAAGACATTTTTCACAATCTCCCGTAAGGCCTATGATGCTGCTTTCTCTTCATCCAATAACAAAACGGCATCCCTGTGAATGTTTTTTCATTGATAGGGAACAGGTAAAAGTCACATGAGGCTAAGTCCGGTGAATAGAAGGGATGCGGAAGTACATAAGTGTGAGCTTTGACGAGGGATTCTTTTACCTATTGGGATCGATGTGCTGGTGCGTTGTCATGTAGAAGGTACCAGTCGCCACTCTGCCAGAACTGAGACCATTTACGACGAATGGATAACCTCAAGCAACGTAAAAGGCATAAATAATGCTCCTTGTTAACTGTTCGGCCTTCGAGAGTAAATTCTGAATGCACAATTATTTGAGAGAGAAAAAAATACCTCCATCATTACTTTTTCTTTTCTCCGATCCTGGTGAAATTTTTTCAATTGCGGTGAGCCGGGCGACTTCCGTGTTCAAGACGCAAGCTTCAATTGGATGTCAAACAAATAACATGTTTCGTCACCTGTAATGATGTGATTAAAAAAAAAAACCTGGGACTTTTTTTGTTGATTAATTCACCTGCTATTGTCATTCGTTCCTCCTTTTGGTCACTTGTCAACATTCGAGGGACATTGTGCTAGGACACACGATGCTTGTTGAGATCTTCCATTAGAATGCCCTGGCAACTTGTCTTCAAGAAGTGTGCAGCCTCAGCGATTTGTGTGAGTGTTTGGCGACGATCTTTTCGAACACATTCAGACACCAACGCAAAATTTTCCGCGTTCCGTGAAAGGCGTCCAATGCGTTCATTGTCTTGGATAGTCTCGGCCCTCTTTAAAACGCCAATGCCATTCATAAACCTTGTATCTCGCCATGGTAGATTCGCCGTACACCATTTTCAGCATTTCCAAAATCTCCATTTTACCTAAACGTTGACAAAATTGAATGCTGCAGCGCTATTCAAGAAAAGACATTTTTCCTACGTTGCGGAGGAAAATTAATTAACTTTGGGTGGGAGGGTTAGGAGAATCCATTTCTAGCTATTATACTTTAGGTACTTGCTTTCATCATTAGGAATGGCCGCAGTCCCCGAATTTTTGGATCGTACCTTGTATCTAGATATCTTAAGGCTGTTTGTTTGCTCCTGAGGCACTACTTCCATACCAGCAGAACATGCCCCATGTCCAGAGGCGTAGCTACCGCCGTATAAATGATACGGGGCCCCCACATGTGAAACTACAATACCATTAATAGAGCTTTCACTTTTAAAAAAGGGTCCTGAAGGAGTTTTGATACGGGGGCCCATTGAGAACTAGCTATGCCAATGCCCATATGATACTCCCGCCAAACCCTTGCACAGTGTGAGTAAGGCAAGATTGATTCATGGTTTTGTGGGGTTCTCGCAAAATCTGACATCTCCCATCAGTGTAAAATAAGGTGTAGCGGGATTCATCCATCTATAATATAGATTCTATATTACCTGTTTCCAATCCTTAGATGTCCAGTGTGTTCTTTCCTGACATCACTGAAAACAAATTTTTGCATTTCGGCAGTTTTCGCAGGCACTTGACTATGCATTCCTATCTTTTGCAATTTTATGTGCATGGTTTGAGCTGAAATTTGTTTGGAAGAGCCTTAGTTGACGATTTGTATCAGTTGAAGCACAGTAAAGTCCCTCTTCTGCTGTACAATTTGTTGAAGACAATGCTGATCTTGCTCTTGGAAAACTATTTGAACTGCAGTTACATCTTCTAATTAAGTCCTGTGGATTCTGATTCCAACTTTTGAAAACCTTTGATAGGACTGCTTTTGAGAACCCAGTGAGATTCAAAATCGAGGCTCCTACTAAATAGCCCTTTTTTAAATGGGGAAAAATCTGTCATTTTTTCCATTTTACTTCATTCGTCATAAAAAGCACTCTTGTCTTACTTATACTAGTATTGTAACCACGTATAACCCACTTCATAAAAAAAAATTTAAAAATTGCATCCTTCATCTCTATCATGCATTCAAATTCAAATTTCAAAGGTTTCTAATTCTTTGGCAAGTATGTGCAGTTCTTTATACCTAATTGTTATTGCTTCCATTGTAATAACTCATGCATTTTTACCCCCTGCTCCTATAGTAATACGATAAATCAAAAAATGAAAACACAAGGTTATCAAGGGAATACAACTCCAGGCGATTGGCTTCTCACTTATTTAGATTCTAGAGGTGGTCGTGTATCAGATTTAATATACTGGTTTGAAGAAATCAATCTTCAAAGTGCTTTGATTCATTTAAAGCAAGAAGGTAAGATAAAGCATATCTTTTTTGTATAACTCTGTACTAATCAATTTTAATAATATTAAAGTATTTTAAAAATTAAACTTGCGTATCTTATCTTGAATTTTATCATTGCTCAAAATAATGATTTTCAAAAATTGAAGGATTTTTTATATTTATTGCTGGGTATTGTGTATTGATTTTTTAAAAAATTAAGTCCATCTAGTAATAAATTTATAGTATCCATTTGACTAGGTATAGTATACTACATTTTTCAAGCTTTATTTCATGCAAATATAATTTTTCATTGTCTCAAAAATTTTCGTTTTTCCTTTTCAAGTACTGTTATTTGAATATGATTGTTCCATTTTCTAATTCAGAATCAGAATCGTCAAAAATCTCATAATCTAAATCAATTAAAGTTCTTTGAATCTTCTCTGAAGCTTTTGTTTCCATTTTGGCTCCTTTATAAAAATAAAAGGAATTTAAAATGAAAAAAAAATTATAAATGTCTAAATTAAAGATATAAGAAAAAAGAAGGGATAGATGGAATGTGTGCTTACAAAAATGATATAATGAATGAATCACTGTGTTTATGAGCAATGAGGCACATAAGTGGGATTTCTACATAAATGTGAAAGTAAAAGCTTTGTCCCCATACTTCTGAATACAATAGACCAATCAAGTGACTAACATTCATGGATTTTTATAGGCCCATGGTGATCTAAAGGCTGCCTAGAGTAAAAGGAAATACTTGGTTGATTTTTCAATTAAAACCATCATTTAAGAAGCTGTTCCTTATGGCAAAAAAATCAACCAGTGATCCTATAAAGATTAAAGTTTGTTTTATTGAGATAGTACCCATTTTCTTATGTAATGTTTGTAAAATAATATAAAGTTTCAACTTATAGTTTTTTTTTTCTTTTGCTATTTTCTGTATGGGTAGCTTAAATGTATATTGATAATCAAAAAGATTATATGTGTATTGTATAAATACTGTACTATTATATGACCTTTGATTATAGTCAACCTTTTTTGTTCAAAATATTTGATATGGGAATTGATGAATTTGTTTTTTATCTGTTAGTACCTTACTTATTACATCTTCTTTCAGAGCTTACCCTGCTTTAGTACAATCAGTAATATAAGTAATAAATTTCAATTAGTAGTGATTGATTCATTATTTTGAGATTAAGAAAGATTTATCACCAAAATATTCCCATTTAAATAATACTGCTAAAATTAACTGTGGTGACGAGTCAAGATCAAAGAATGATGATTTATGCATGCATATATGCAAATTTGCTCATCGAGAGAGGGCTCGTGGCAGATACAGTCTTTGCAGATAACTTTCCTTTAAATTTTTGGATACTTATCTTGTGCATATTGGTTACTCTTCCCATCCAGTTCATGTCGCATGATTCACTCTTTTTTTAATTATTATGTATAATATTCTTTAATACTTTTTTATTGAATGGGAAATGAAAATCCAATACTAGTTGTGGTAAACCTAACAAATGTAAATTATTAAATTTATGGGAAAAAACTTCATATTAACTGACTTAATGCGAACCTAGTGCCACTCTCTCTACTTTCATATCGCAAAATCAGGGATATAATTTGTGACTTTCAATTAGACATGATTCTGAGCATTCAGTTGTTAAACAATTTCTTTGCAGATTCAAAACATTTTTCATGTGAGAAAAGATTTTTTACTTACATATATAGAACAAAAAACAAAAAGCAGAGTACATGCAATTTTCTCTCTTCAAACAATTCAATCTCTCCAGCAATGACGTTCAATAATTTACAAAATAGCTGTAAATTTATCTTTAGGGCTATCTTTCAGATTTGTTCATAATTCCTTAAATGGCCATCATTCTGAAGATGTTTGACAAATGAGGTCCATTACAAATTTATCAACTTCCATCCACTCAAAATTGATAAGTTTGTACAGTAGTGCAGAGTGCCACTGAGAATTGTACCGTGTGCCACAGGTCGCCAAACCCTGATAATAATTGAAATTGTTGAGATATTTTCAAAGCAAAAAAGCTTAATTTGCTTTCTGTCACCACTGGGTATTTTTTGTAGAATGTGCATGGAGATGAAGAAATCCTTTTTATACATAATTAAAATTCATGATAGGAGTGTAACAATACAAATGAAGAAAATTAATGAACATGGAATGCAGGAAAGTCTAATTTTCTCTGAGTGCTGATCTGCTCATAAAAATGAACTTGAAAAGGCTAGCTCCTGGCATTGGACTCACATACAATCTTATAAGTTCAAAGACTAGCACTTACTTGTGAAACTTTAGGAAAATGTAGGAGACAGGGGCAACAAATTGGAGAAATAAAAAGCAAAAAAAGATATATCCCCAAATCGTCTTGAATCATTTTTAGCTGGATTTATTTGGTACCAAGAATAAGGAACTAAAAAAAAATTATTTTTTTGAAACTGTTTTAATACCTTGAAATTTCCATTTAAAAAAGAAGTGGAGAAATTATTTTAAATTTTTAAAAAAATACATCTAGAGGTAATTGTGTGAAAAAATTTCTTAGTGCAAACATGTATGTATGTAAAAAAAAGTTTTCTTTGCTAATTGTCATTTTTCTCTTATTAAAAAGCCTAACATCATTAATATGGTTGCAAAAATACATAAATGCAATGTAAGAAAAGAATGATGAGCATTTTGGGGCCTTCGAGAGAATTGTTCCTCAATAATTTGTATGTTTTCCCCCTATTCTGCAGGTTTGCTTTTTTTATGCAAGTTTTCATTTATATCATTTCTAAATAAAATGTAATGCCTTAGACATTTTAATCATATAGTTGAATTACTTATAATGAATTAAAGTAGTTTAAAGTAAATTTATAATCTACATACAACTTAAACAGTAGAAAAATAAACACATAGAGCACACTATAAATAAATAAATGATATTTTTAGTGATATATTTCTGTAAGAATATATGCACACATTAATATAAGAAAGTAAATTAGATGTGTCAATATATATATCACAGAGCTTAAAAGTTTCATTTGGGTACATAATATTTTAACTGAAGTATAAAAAATTTTTCAACATGAATAATAGTTGCTGCACACACATAATCATCATTTCATAGTTTCCAGAGACTATATTATATTTATTAACTTTTTCCCCTGTTGTTTCATCTTTCAAAATTTGTTTCAATAATCAAGGAAGAACATTAAATTTTGCAACTTAATACTTAGATTAATTATAGTTCTCCCCACCTCCCTTTGCTGTTTGAAGACAAACATTGCAGCCTTGATAGCTTCCATTTTCAATATTCATAAATTTAAATTTTCATATTTGATTACATGAAAATTAATGTTAAAATTTTCTTTAAGTTAAATGAAATCTCTAATTTATTTAAAAACTGATATTTATATAACTTTTAATAAATTAATGCAATTTATTCTTTTTAACATGTCTTTTTTATATCATATTGAATTTAATGTATACAGAATAAGTAATTTTGTTTTGTGATATTTTTAATAAATGTTTTCAGTTATTTTTATTAATAATTATAATATTCAAATATTTTCAAGCAATATAAAAAATTATTTAATGCTTTTAGTAATATTTCTGTATTCCTTACTTTCTATGAAAAGTTACTTTGATTACTTTCATATCATTGACAAAAGAAAATTTCTCAAAGTTTTGATGAACTTTTATTCTAGAAACCTTGTGTGTGTAGAATATTTAATATATGAAATTATCCTTGACTTCTTATTAACTGTGTTTTATGTTTTATTACTTGAAGAACCTCTGAATATAATTCAACAACCACAGTCAACTATAATCATACATGAAGGCACAGAGCTTCGAATTGTATGTGAAGCTATTGGATATCCTCCTCCTGAGTATCGGTGGTTCAGAGATGAAGAAGAATTGCTTTTGCAACAAGATTCAGTACTCTGTATTTCACCTGCTAGGTAAGTTTTGTTTTTGAAATAGTTAAGGTGATTAATTAATTAATTTTTATATGCTCTCAATAGTAAAATTTCAACAACACATCACAGAAATCTTTATTTATGATACATTTTCAGAAAAGAAGATAGTGGAATTTATAAATGTCTTGTTAAAAAACAGAATTTTCGATCAAACATTTCTCAGATTCTTTCTAACCCTGCTGTAGTCACTATTCTATCAAGTAAGTTACTTCCCCCCCTTTCACATTATTTATGTCTTTGTTACACAAAGATAAAATTATATTGATAGTTTTAAATTAAAAAGTATTCATTTGAATTTGTATCAAATCTTTGCATTTTTAAAAATCATTAAGTATTTTTAAAATTCATTTAAAAGATAAACTAGCTGTTTCTATGGGATAAGCGAATTTAATTGGAACTTTGTCTATGAGTGAATTTTTACATTATCTTTAGTACTGATGATTTTAATATCATGCATATAAACTAGTCTGATGTAGCCTTTTTAGATACAGTCCATGTGGCACCTATCTGATTATTCAAGTAAACAACTAATTTTGTGTAGGAATAGTATTTAATACCTTACATGCATTTCTCTCAGAAATATTTCAGACAAGTGAAATCAGATATCATAGTTTGCTCTCATTAATATGTATGTTTCATCACATAATACTAGGCATTTTAATTTATGATCATTGCCCAATGAAATTTGAAATAACTCAGTATTAAGCCTTTTCCTCTTTGAATCAACATATATACCTTTAATATTCCATTCATTTTACCTGCGCATAGACATTATGTCCAATTTACAATGTTTTCAGCCAATGCAAAATGAAATTTTGTTGGCTGTATTTTTGAAGGGGGTCAAACTATATATATTTGTGTTTTTAACTTTGTGGTTTATATAATCCTGAACATATTACAAGGAATTTTAACAATAGAATTTTAATAATTAAAGTTATCCCAGAAGCAATTATTTCACACTATAAAAAAATATAGAACTTCAATATATTTCATTGAATCACATATGTTACAGTTTGCCTATTCTATTTCTTTTCATTTTTTGAGTGTCTTTTTTTGAAATATTTGGACTTAAATTATATGATTAATTATGATTTTTATAAATGTTAAAACTTTTCATAATGATTTCTATAAATATAACTTTTCAACTCACATATGTTGATTTTAAGAGAGTAATAGTGGCAGAATGTTTTTGATATAACTATCGAGTAAAAAAGGAAATTATATACAATTATTGAAATAAAAAAATTAAAATTAAAATTCTCTTTTATTACTGAGTACAAAAGGATTTTCATACAATTAATAGCCTAAGTTTTAGATTTCATTTTATTTCGATTTCAAAAATACATTCATCATTAATAGTTTTCATTTTAATTATAAATTTCATCATCACTTACAAATGGTTAAAGGAACACTGCCTACAAATTAAATGACATAAATTGTAGATCTTTTTTTATACCTCATTATTATATTTCACAGAAACGATTTTGTTCTCTATTTATTTTTATATATTTTTCCATTAATATTTATTACCTGTTTTATCCTTTTCCATTATAAACTATAGACTTATGTATTTTATTACATATATTGCCTAGTATATAACCTGTCTTCACTATAAATTCTTCTGAACATGAACTTTGATTCCTGTAGATTCTGATTTTTTGTAGTACAATTTTTACACTATAAAAATAATTACTGGATGCAAGATGCAAATGAGAATTATTCCTATTACAGTTATGTGAAGGTACCATGAAGAATTATTTACAGAAATTTTTTTATCTGTAAAGAGATGATGCTTTTAATCTAAATTTATTATTATTCAATTTTGCAATTTGCATTATTTCAGTTTACATTAAAAGGCTCGTTTGCTTGAAGAATATCTTTATGTTTGGAAAAAATTATATTATTGCTTTATGATTTACTTGTTAATTTAAATGAATGGCCCTCTTTCTAAGAGTTTTATTAAAAATAAAAATTGCTTATGAAAATCAATACTTTTTTTCCTCTTATAAGACATTATGTTTTCAAATAAAAAAGGGAGTCCATTATTATATAGAGAAATAAAACTTATGCCACACACATCTAAACAAATATATAAATCTGTCCTGTATTCAAGTGTAGCTTTTTTTTGTGTGTGTTTAATCTCTTCTAATCTTGGGCATAACATTTTTGTGTACTTGAACGAAACAATGAGGGTGTTATTTACTTACTTTTTCAGGAATTGTGAAGAATTCAATATAATATTATGATTTGCATTTAATACTTCCTTCATTGGAGAATTCAATGATGGCAATATAACTCTCTATCTCTCTTTATACATATATATACTGAATGGTCAAATTATTATGACCACTCCTTCAATACAATATTGGACCCCTTTATGCTCTTAATATTGCATGGATTCTTCTTGGCATAAGCACTATTTGTTGTTGTTTGGTGGTACTCGATCTAACTTCAGATACTCTGTTTGATTGCATCTCACAGATTCTCAATTGGGTTGAGATCTGGTGATTGTGCAGGCCAACTAAGCAAGGTAAAATTTTCATCATGCTCTTTAAATTATCTGGGGACAATGCCAGCTGTATAGCAGGGAGCATTGTCCTGTTGAATGCATTGATACCTTGCAGTGTACACTATTAACATAATAGGATGTACTTGGTCTGAGATTACATTAAATAACCTCAGACATTCAGATGTTCTTCCACACAAATCAAAGGATTCATACAGTACCAAGAAAACATTCTCAAACCTTAACATTGCCTCTACCAGCTTAAAGAGTTGGCAGTATAGATGAGATTCATACTTTCATTCTGTTTTCTCCATATTCGCACTTTTCCAACTTCATGGTATAATTGAAAATGGGATTCATCAGACCATATGACCTCTTTAGAAGTCCTCTACGTTTTAATCCTTTTGCTCTTTTGCAAACTGGAGACATCTGCTCTTGTTCAAGGCCAACAGTAGAGGCTTTCAAACTGGTCATTGGCTACCTTAGCTTATGCAGTGTAATGTGTGGTAAACAATTCATTCAAAGACTTTTGCAGTAGCTCCTTGATTAAGATTCTCCACAATTTGAAGTACAGTTGCTCTTCTGTTGGACTATACAAATTTCGCAATTCTTTTTTCTAAGCGAATTTTCAGTATCCTGTAATAACAACAAACCTGATGTGGCGACCTGGTTTTCTGCTTGGGGATCCACTCTGTGTAAACATTAATTACTGCCTCTCTCAAACTGTTCACTAGGGCAGCTGTTTCTCTGATACTGGTTCCGACACTTCAAGCACCTACAATCATCCTGCATTCAAACACAACTAAATTGCACCCCCCTATTTCTTCACACAAAAAAAACAGTGCAATGGATGCCTCTGTATTCCTTCATTCCCCATTAATAGCTATCTCACCTTCTAGTGGCAATTATGTGAAGTTATAACTGATCTCTGTATAAATGTCAAATGGTCATAACAATTTAGCCACTCAGTGTATATAGTTAACCAGTGTATATGTAGTTTTACAAGTAATTTTTGTGTTTTAAAATACTGACATTTCAAAAATATTTGTGTCATTTAAAAGTGGAAAATGCTTAATACTGTCACTTTTTCAAATTTCATCAAGCTATTTTTTTTTTAACAAAACATTTATTAGAGAGTACAAACAATTCTAATTTTATCTTGTAATATTTAAAGCTTTTAAACTTCTAAAACTTTATTGATAAGAAGCCTTTTTGGGGAAAAAAGCACTTAATGAAAGGAATAATATAGTTGTGTATTTTTCATAAACTTCTGTAGTATCACAACTTAATCAATCTTTGTTTAACAGATAAATTGAATGATTTTCCAATTCTGAATTTGGAGCAGCAACAACAATCCATAGCAGTAAGTTTTTAATAAAAAACTTAAATTTGGGTTTACTGATTTGACTTTCAAAGTTCAAAAGTATTTTAGTGTAGGACATTACATTTTAAAATATAATTGAATCAACATTAAGCTTATTCAACAACAAATAAATCTTATCAAATAATATTAATATTTTTTTTCTTATTTTAATGGAATTTAGATAATCCTTGTTTTGGTGGGTTTTTTTCGTGTATGAATCAATTTACATTTAATCTTAGCAATTTTACATCTTAAACTGAATGTCAGTCATGATGGTTAAAAATATTTCGAATAATTAAAGTTTTATAAGCATGTTTCCATTAAAGTAAATATCTGAAAATTCTTGTATAGTGTTGAATTACTGTTGTTATCTTGTCCTTTTCATATTCTCAACATTTTAATATTTATGAAAATTTTTTTACATAAAGTATATATTTGTGCTATGTACTTAAAAAAAAACTCTCTTAGAAATTCAAAAAAAAAAAAACTTTTAACTTAAAATTAAAACTAAAACTTAAAATTAACTCTTAAAATTAAACTTTTTGTGAAATGTTCTTGACTTAAAAGTAAAATAGATCAAGAGCATTTTAAATTCTAATAAATGAATATTTTAGTATACTTTTTTAAATTTTAAAATGTGCAGTCTTTATTCTTGTATTTATTATTTATTTTAACATACATAAAATAATTTCCTCTTAGTTAAAGCCTATATTAGAACATTCTGATCCTTCTGAAAATGGTTATCTTGAACAGAATACCAATGTCAGAAAGTGCCCAGATTCAGGTAAAAGAAAACAACTTTATAAAATATAAATTCTTAAATAAGGTAAATCGGGGGAAATTGCCACATATTTCAGGATTTTTTTATTAATACATTAAAAATTGAAATATCAAGACCATGAAAAAAATACACTTTATTTTAAAATATTTAATTGGTTGCGTCTACAAGTTAATTCTCTTCTTGGTAAGAAAATAAATACAAATCTTAATGTTAAAGAAATTCGTTTGATGTTTGCCCATATATATGGGGAAGATGCCACCAGTCAGAGTAAGATGCAGCACCACCACAATTAAATAAAAAAATAAGACAAACATTATAAAATTAAATGTGAAATGATAATAACTGTAGAAAAACAAAAATAATTAATTTCATAACTAGTTTGCTAAAATGGTAGTACAGGTTTGAATGATAGCCTACACAACATTTCACTCCGTGCAAATGATTATCATTACAATCTTTGTGCAACCATTTGTTACATTCGATATGTACTGAATCCAGTCACACTTGGAAATTTTTTGGCATAAAAGTACCTTTAACACACAGCACAAAATTTGTGATCATTATCCTCATCAAAACTGTCACTACTGGTATCTAGAGAAATTTCTTCACTTGAAAATGACAAGCGGGCACGTCTCTTTTTCTTCCATTTTTTCAAAGGTTTCTTGTTATTTGTTTTACCCTTACCCACCTTTTCTAGCTACCCTCTGGCCTTTTCCAGCATAGTTGCTCTTCTCTGTGATTCAGTTAAGACATTTGATATTTGTTTTTTATGCCTGGCTGCCTTATGTTTTCTGACCTGTGAAATAGGGTTAATTACTTCTAGACAGGAAATCCCATGTTATGTGCTGATGGAGGCAACCAATGGTGATAGTCAGTCCACTGCCACTAGCTGTGCTGGTGGAAGCAACTGCTGATGTAGGCATGTTCCATGATTCACTTGAGGAATCTATAGCTGTATCATTGCTGGAATCATCAGAAATAGCAAACACAGGCTGTGGGATTGCTTGCAGGTTATACGTGTGATGTACCCCTTCTCCTTTCTCTAATTGCAGAGAAAGTACGCTGATAAACATGGGAAAAGATCTGTTCCATTTCCCTAATTACTGGGGAAAAAATTGCTTAAATGAGTGGTCAAAAATTCTGACCCCTGTTTCCATGGATAGTCCAAGGGCTACAATGACCTCCGGCTTGACTGGATGTCCATCCTCTTATCATCCCAACCAACAGCTTTCTGGAGAAGAGCCCTATTATGCACTGTAAAGGATCCAGTGCTCTGAGGAGCCGACAGACAAGAGATGAAAAGAATGTGCAGAGAGTGAGACCATGAGAAACCTGGAGGTTAAAAAGAAGAGAGAGAGATTATGGGAGAGAACCGAGGAGAGGCCTCTCACAGGAAACAAACGAATTCAGCATGGAATTACCTGGGAGTCCACACATTAACGAGAGGAAGGTGAACAGAGAACCGAAAAGTCTTGAGCCAGCGACAAAATGGGATAGAACAAGTGAGTGCAAAACAATCTTGGTGTGGACTTACTGAGTTGCAACGTTTTTCTGAAACAAAACTAGTGAACAATAGACCCTTTGCCATATGAAATGTACAGGACATTTCCCGAAAGTCTCACTTTAATGATAATGTTTCTGCGAGTGGTATGAAGACTTAACCACGAAAAAGACATTTGAACTGTGGACCCTTTTTGCAGCTAAATTGTTCTGGACTATTTTTCAAGCATTTCACACTTTAATAAATAGTTTGAACACAAACTGTATAATCTTAGTAGCTGAAAACCCAGAAGTACCATTTCTTACTGTGGCTGCCTTGCTCCTAGCTGTATTTAGAAGAGATTCAAACTGAAGTCTTGACACTTTGCAATTTGGCTTGTTGTGTATCAAGGAGCTCGGGGCTTGTTTCCAGTGGTTTGAAAAACAATCGATCAAGTAACTGTAAATACTGAGTGATGTGGCTTTGAAGACAGAAAAGAATTACGTCAGTTTCTGCTGCTAAATCTAACACCGCCACATCTGAGCAATGAGATGCATGGCTATCTAAAATGAGAACTTTCCCAGGTTCTTTTCTGGGGATAAAATGATTCTTCAGAAACTTCATGAACACATCTGAGTTGATGCAAGTGAATGTTTTGTGCATCTCTACATGTGAACCCAGTGGCATGCCATCCTCAAATTCAGGCTTCTGTTTGCTTTTAAAAATACAATATGGTGAAAGGAAATAACCTTCATCACATTGCAGCATGCCATTACAGTTATGGTCTCTCCCTTCTTCCCTGATGTGAGGTGATGGACATTACGTGATTCTTTCTTCTTGATAACTTTCCCAGGTGCATTATTGATTTGAAGACTACATTCATCAAAGTTATAGATCTTCCTTGGATTTGTTAAAAACGAATTTTCCTGCAGAACGGTCTACAGAAGGCTGAAGTATTAGTTGACTTTAGCCTTGCACATTCCTAATCCTTGTTCTATAGAGATCCCCTGTGACATCCTCACAGCATAATTATTAATTGTAGCTATATACAGTATAATAAAATGAAAAAAAAATTTAAAGCTCATTTCATTTATTTCTGATCCATGTGGGGTCTTCCCTGAGGTATATAGGGGGAAGATGCTACAAACACTTATTTCCTTATGGCTACAATGTTATAGCTGATTCTACATGCATCATATGTGTAACATAATGTGTTACTCACCTATATTGCTAATATCTTATTTAAAATAACAAGTACGACTGTGAACTTTAAATATGAAGAGCGGAATATTATGAAAGTTGCTCTCACCGCTTTAGAGGCTCACAAGATCCAAAAATAACGCTGATTAAAGATGATTAATTCAGATAAATTCATAATCCACCCTCAATGTCAGATCAGACTCTTCACACAAGTGGCTCAGAATTGCCACCTATCGACACATAAAAGTACTATTAACAAACGCCTTTTCCCCCGAATTACCTTATATCATCATAAATTGCTTCGTAATTTAGTTTATATTTGAATACATTTAAAATTCAAAAAGAAAAAAAAGATCCAATTTTAAATAATTCCAGTAAACAGTAAAGAAATTAATTGATGTTTTTTCCAGAAAAAATTTCCATTCACGTTCATCCACGTTCACCTGGGAAAGTGATAGCCCAAGGCTCAAGAATATGGCTGACATGTGTAGCAACTCCTCAGTCAGTAAAATATCAATGGTATAAAAATGGTCAAGTGTTAAATGGTATTTAATTACTGTTTTCTTTTTATTTCCATTTTTATAAATATATCATTAATAGATTACTTGAATTCTCTGTCAAAATTGTTTATTATTACATGAAAGTGTGTCCCAATGCATTTGTGATTATGTTTATAAATATATTAAACAAAATAACACTACTTTATTTTAGTGTTTTAAAATTGCCATGGATAATAATCTTGGATTTATTTCATTACTATCCAATTTTTAAAATAAAAGTAAATATAAACATTTAAACAGAATGTTGGGAATTAATGTAATTTTCAATTTAGATTGCTTATCTGTATAAAAATACCATTAGTTCATTATCTAATTTATTTTTTTCTATTTGCATGCTTTTAATTTGCAATTAAAAGGTTTTTCTTTTGACTAATTTCCTACTGGATATTTTCTTGGAAAGTAATTTCTTAATGCATCAATTCTTGAAATGTATATGAATTTTAAAAATTGCCCTAAAGAAATTTTCGTTACTTATGTGGGTGTTTAAATTTTCTTCTTTTTTGTGTCTCAGGAGAGGAATCTTCTACGTTACTTTTAAGTGCATTATATCCAGATCCAGATACTGGTGATACAAGATTTGAGTTTTTATGTAAAGTGTATAATGATTATGGTCATAAGTTTTCAAGATCAGTGGTTTTTAAACTTGCTGATGCTAACAATGATACTACATATGTTGGTAAGATATCCTATTTAATAATTAAAATATTTTACATTTTAAGCTTTTGGTGGTATTAAATACTTTTTATTATTACTAAATGCCTTTTTTCTTTAATTGTACAATTTTTGAAAAATTTATCATTTATACTAAATATATATTTTGATTTATTTGTATTGCTTTGATAATGGATATTTAATATGGATTCAATTTTTAACTTATAAATATTTATATTCAAATTGAACATTTGTTTTTACTTTTGCAATTACCTGACTATTTCCATCATAGTTGAAAAACATAGTTAAGTTATAAAGGAGTGTTGGTGTGCATGGTTAGCTGTTTATTCTCATTAATGAGAAAAATGGACTAATTATGTAAATAGAATAACTAGAAATGCATGTTCAAGATTATAAAATTCAATGACTTGATGTAAACATAAGACCTTGATGCACAGTAATGAATTTTCACACTTGATTTTTTTTAAAAAAAAATAGATAATCGAATTTTTTATTTGATAATGTAATAAAATTTCTGTATCTATTCAAAATTTTTGAAATAATTTTGAAAATAACTCACGGAAAGTTATTTTGAAGCTTAATTCATAATTATGCTACTGAAAATTTATCTGATTAGTTCAAACAGTTTCTAAAATTAATCTAATAATATAAGAAATGAAATGAATTGGTTTTGATTAAATATTGTGATATGGGATGGGTGCAACCTGAAATAATTTTCTGGGTAAATACCCTGAAGGGTTTTTATGCTTGTATGCTTTATTTGGTTTGCTGATCCTTTTGTACTTAATAATCTACCATTAGCACAATGGTATATTTTTTTTTATTCACTTATAAGTGAGGAATTTTTTTTCAACCTTTAATGGGTTATAAAAAAATGCAAGAGTAGTTTTTCAGAAAAATGAATGCATTACCTAGAGTTATGGATTGTATTACCAAAAATAATGTGGTTATTTTTGTTATGTGTCCATTGACTATTTTCATCAAATGCTGCAATATGCTGACAGTAATGGAAAACCATTTGTGAGTGGAGAGATGTGCAGTTACCTATTGAATATTTCTATTTCCTACTACTTTTTTAGCAGATTTAGAGATGGAAAAGGAAGAAAAGCCATCTTTTGGATGTATGTATACATACATACACTGAACAGCCATCAGTTAAAAAAAAATAATAAAATATTTATAAATTTATTTCTTAACTTTAAATTTTTTAATCTGATTCCTATAATGGTTCATTGTTTTTATACGAATTATTACTCTTCATAAAATAAGAGAAAGAAGCCCTGTGGCTGAGTAGCTAGTGCATCGAGCTCATGCCACAGGTCTGAGGTTCAAACCTCGGGATGGGCAAGGTCGACTCAGCCTTTCAACCATTCAGTAGGTCGATAAATGAGTACCAAGCTTGCTTGAGATGTTAGCACTGGGGGTTTCGCGTCAGACTGACCACCTGAGTGGAAAATCTGCTCGTGCACCTCAGGGCCCAAGGTTGTGTATACTTCAGTTAGGCACTGTAGGCCTTGGCCCTCAAGGGCTGTCCTGCCTCTGAGTTAAGTTAAAATAAGAGGAAAATATTTTTATGAGATCTTTATCAATTGTAATTTTTTACTATTTGAATTTAAAATAAAATTATTTGCTATTAAATTTTTTAAATAACAAGAAGAGTTTTATTTATAGAAATAAATCATTTTAACTGTTTTTTCTGTAAAATTTATTAAAAAACAGCTTAAGAAAATATTTTTCATTTTCTTTAATAGCTGAAGATAAATTTGCATTTCTGATTGCTAATGATAAATATCAGTTTGAAGCCTCTGGAAGAAAGCTGAAAACACCTCCTGTTGATGTGATTGATTTGGCAAAATTGTTGAAATCAATGGATTTTAAAGTTATTGCTTTCCGAAATCTTGGATTAAATGAAATGAAAAGTGCTTTTAATGCCTTTTGTAAATTGCTAACAGCCAATTCATATGGTAAGTAAACATACTTATATTTGCGTAATGTATAACAAGTAAAATAATCACAAATATACTGACCTCCAAAATTCAAAATACAACATGGTTTTTGAAGCTCAGCATTAAAAAACTGCTGGTAACAAAATTCATAATTTATATGAATGGTAATAATGAACTTTAAAAAAAAGAACTTATGGAAAAATAAATAGCTATCTCTTACATTTTAAAGAAATGGACACAAATATAGGAATGGGAGAAAATGTGCAAAAAGTCACACTTTTTAGCAACTTTGTGCTATGATTGTTCATCTTCAGTACTTGTCAGTAATTTCAATGATAATGCCCAGGAGGATATATTCTAGAATTGTCTAGAAGCTGTTTATCCACTTTATTAAGGTGGTGGGAAGTTGGATATATGGAAATGTGTGGGATTGTCACAAGCTGATGCTACCAGATATCTATATGTTTCTCATAGTGTGGTTCAATAACTGTGGGATCATTTTAAATCGAAAGGTATTGTGTCTAGAAAATATAATATAGGTAGAGCATGAGTTACAATGCCTGCACTAGACCATTTTCTAGCTGTTTCAACTTGAACGAGGAGAAGCACTTTTGTGCCTCAGTTCATTGTAGATAATTTTGTGGCATCAAGAATAGGAATCTTCACTGCTATGGTGTAAAGATGTCTCTATAAGTCTATAGAAGACAACTAGTTGTGTGTGTTTCTCTGAACTGATGACAGACATGCCTATTGATATTGGATAAGCAAACACATTTCCTGGTCCAAAAGCAATAGATTGCTGATAAGAAAGGAAAAAATTTCAGGAGTTTATTACTTTATTCTTAATTTCAAGGGAATCTGTGATTTTCATTGTTTTGAGACTTCATTACTTTTTAAAAAGGCTGAAAAGCTGAAAACTATCAAATTTGTAAAAAAATATTAATTGTCTGTACTAGAAGCTTCTTTTGAAAGAAATTGTTCTATAAGCTGTGCATCTGTACTTATGTCAACCTATATTAGTTTCATCAATGAAAAAAAAAGCTTTAAATATGATTTATTTATTTTTTATCTGTTACCTTCCATTATTTTCAATAAAAAATTATTTAGATTGCATTTTAAAAATTTTATTTTAAATAAATTTTCCTGTGCTAACAATTTTACAGAAAATCATTTTGAATGCATTTAGTACAACATTAATACAGTGAAAAATTCATGAACTTTAGAAAATGAGAGCAAAACTTTTTTCAAAGAGTGTAATTATGAAATAAAGTTTGGTTTTTTAAAATTTTTCTTAAAATTAAGTTTGGAATTTTTAGAATATTTTTTAAGGGAAAAAAAATTACAGTTTTTGTTTCGCTGTAGATTAAAAAAACATTATTACATTTGATTGTGCATTTAAAAGATTTACAAAAGCACTACAAGCTAATTAAAATATAAACTAAAAGTTTATTCCTGAACTTTCATTATTTTGATTTTGTTGTAATAAATATATAAGTTCTATATAAAGTAGTATTATATATATTACTTATCTACGTACTTGAACAATTTTTTTGAATATTTGCAAAATATATCCTTTTAGTTCTTTTGATGCTAAGAAAATTAACAGATTTAATAAAAATCATAAAGTATGCAATAAGAAATATATAAAGTATGAACAGGTTGTTAAATTTATGTTGAATATATTTAGTTAAAATTTATTAATATTTTTCAACTTTTTATAAACATTAATTTTGAATAAAGAAGTCATCATATCTTTATAATTATTTAAATGTATATAATTTAATAATTTGTGCTCATTCTTGAGAATTGCCTTATATTATTAAACAGATATTTAGTTTTTAACTCTGAAATCTGTGTACATTTGTTTTTAAAAAGAAGTATTATACTGTATATCTTTAGTTTTTACCAATTTTTTTACTTTCTTTAATTGAATTATTTTAAAACTTTTATTATAATGCAAACATTTGCATTAATGCACATTTGTTTTAAAAATTCACTTTCTATTTATGTAAGACAGTTTTGTCATGAATCTGTTGCTTCAAATAATATTTTGCTAATTAGATTTTCATAAGACAAATCAATCAGAAATGAACCAAAAATTTATTAAGTATGAAAAAATAAAATTAAAAGTATTACAGTTGATATTATTTGCTTTCCATTCAGGAAATATGTTTGAGATGCTGAAACTAGTGCTTTGTGAGAAATTTTAATTTCCATTCTTTGGCATGAATATTTCAAATAACTGTGTTGTGATTTTAATATAAATAAGTAATTAACAATTTTATTTTCTGCTCATATTACTTTCTTTGCATCAAAAATTTTCTATTTATTTATGAAATTTTTTATCACTTTAGTTGTGTTTTTCTTTGCTGGACATGGATTTGAGTCTTTTGGTCAGACCTATCTTTTACCTGTTGACTGCAGCAAGAATTTTTTACCGGAAGAATCCATGTGTGCTCAATATGTTTTGCAAGAAATGCAAAAAACTAAACCAGCTTTGAATGTTTTACTTATAGATTCTTGCAGGAAGATGCCTCCTAACCCTTGGTAGTTATAAAAATTTGTACTTTTATTTCAGATATTATTGATATATATATTCAGTTGAACCTCCATATTACAAACCTCTATATTGCAAATTTTTCTATATAGTGAACTTTTTCCTGGAACCAAGAACATTTCACGATTTTCTTCGTAAAACAACTTCCCAATAGCGAAGTGTATTTTCTATATCACGAACTTTTTTTTGTGATTCAATTTTTTCTCCTGATTTTTAATAAATTTTTGGACTTTTCAATTTATTCTCTCTTTTAACACACTTTATAGTGGTCACAAATCTTGAGCTGGTTTTGCCTTAATCTCCAAGAGCAACAGAATTGTGGGCATTTCATCTAAGAAGTGCAATCCTTAACCCCATTGTCCAGTTAACTGGAAAAATTTTCGATATGTTCTTTCATCCTCAGTGGAGTCAGGTGTTCTTGAACTAGTCTCCTTTCATTTGTAATATTAATCAGTCATACTGGTAATTTCCTTTCTTGTAGCTCAAGAATGTCAAAATACAAGTGCTTGAGCATTAAAGAAAAAAAAATTTAATTCTTCAGAAAATGGATGAAGCTGTCAAGAAACTTTTCTTGCAGTTTTCTTTCTTTTTTTTATAGGTAAAATATATAAAATAAATATATATATTAATTTACACAAAAAGGTGTGAATTATTACTTTTAATATATAGTGTTTATGAATTTAAAATTTGTTTTATGGGGTTTATAAAGAAAATTGAAAGATGAGCCTCTATATAATGAATTTTCCATATAATGAACTTTATTCGGGATTTATCGACTTCGTTATATAGAGGTCCGACTGTATATATAACATATTGATGAATTATTGATTAAATCAAATTACATAAAAATTATAAGAAAAGGAAAATGAAATATTTAATCATTTTTCTTCTGGCATATTTAATTCATTTATTTTATTTTACCTCATCATCAAAAAATTAAACTTTTCAATTTTATAAATGACACATAAAATATAATCCTAATGATGTGAAAAAAATTCAATTATCATAAAATCCGACATATAACACTCACTTTTAACCCTAAAATAATATTGAAATTTACAGGTGTGCATTACACACCAGGAATAAAAGAGAGTTTTAAAATTAAAAGAAGATGAGCATAGAAAAAAAACTAGACTTCTACATATATTGAAATAATGTTTATTTAAAAGAAATGACATTCTCTGTGAACTTATAGAGTTGTAGTTCTAGAAGTATACTATTTTTTTCTAAAGCTTGGAATAATACCTCAAATACATGACTTCAAAACTTAAGAGAATTGCGCACATACATTTCAGGTTTCTACATAAAAAGGGGGGTACACATTATGCAACAAATATACTTAAAATTTAAAAATTGCAGCTTGAAAGTATAAGTGTGCATTATACGGCGGATTTTATGGTAGTTTTTTTTAACTATTTTTAGTTTTAAATAATAATTGTTTTTGAATTTCTCCCTTAAGTGAGTTTAAATTTCCTTTAAAATCCTCACCCTCAAAAATACTTCTAAAGCATTCCTTTTATTTACATAATAATTAAATAAGTTAACAAGGAACATTTTAAAAACAATGATTTTCATTAATGATACCTACTTTTATCATCATCATAATATTAAACATATAGAGTTCTCACAGAACCCATTCTTCCACTACTTCCAAGTGTTTCCAAGCCAATTTGTATGTCAAATGATGCATTTTCCATGTGGCTGCAGTGACCGAGAAGTCATGGTCACAAACTCATGGCTGGCAAAAAATGGAATGATCCATATTTAATGCTACAAGGAGGCTATCTCTGTTAAAAAGAATTGTTGGTGTTAAGTGGGGATCCTCCCAAAGTGTTTTGACTTCCACTTTTCAATCTTACATCAGACCTGTTATTGATTACGACTCTGACCTTCTTGTTACTGCTTCTGACAGTGCATTATCAAAGTTGGACATTGTTCAAAATAAAGCACTGAGATTTATCACTGGTGCAGCCACCTCTACCCCTATTGCTTCTATGCAACTGCAGACTGAAATTTCTAGTTCATCTGAAAGACGTCAATACTCTGCGCTTTCCCTTGGTGAACGATTAATGAGAAAGGAGCATTTCTCTGGCCTAAATATACATACCTTCCCAAACAAGATTTAAAACTCAACATGCTTTTTTGTTTGAATTCCTGAAACTTGCAAATGTTTTTGGTGTTTTCGATAATAGACTTCCCCTCTTTAGACCAACTACCTTCCTGGGTCATTTGAGATATGCTTCTGCTAATCTGGATTTGGTCCTGCCTGTTCATAAGCATAATTCCCTTCTGGTTGACTTAAGGTCTGCTGCTCTAGCTACGATTCATGAAAGATATCCAGATCAAGATTGGTTACACATATTTACTGATGGCTCTGCCACAGCTTCCTTTGGTAGGGCTGGAGCTGGTGCTTCTCCATTTCTTTTAATCTTTAAGAAACTCTTGGTGCCTGGTAAGACAATTTTGATGGTGAGATTTACGCAATATTTATGGCTTTTAGAGCGATTAGTGCTACTCCTGGCCGAAATATTGTAATATTCATAGATTCTCAAGCCGCAATTAAGACTGTATCTGGCTACAATCTATTCCCATCAAAACTTGAGTTCAAGTGCAAACAACTTATCAACTCATTTCTTTGCACCGGAAGAGAGGTCGTTCTCCAATGGATCCCATCTCATTGCAGCATTCATGGAAATGAACAAGCCGACAAGCTGGCAAAAGAGGCTTCGACATTGCATCCACCTTGCCTTCCGATGCCTCTTCGAAACACCAAGCAACTTCTCAGGGACAAATTGCGACAGAAGAGAATTTCCACTCTTACAGACCTGGCTGTTGGCAAATCTTGGTCTTGTCTGCTCGATGGGCAAAGACGTGCTCAGCTTTCTGCTCTATCTAGGGTGGAGGGTATGGCATGTTTCAGAATAATCACCTGATATGATTACCTACAAACCCATCTGTTTAAAATTGGCCTGGCTAATTCACCGCTCTGCCCTCTGTAAATCTGTGCCAATGACTGGGGAGTATCTATCCGATTGCCCCGTTCTACTTCATGTTCTCTCGCAAGACAACTGTGGAGTTCTCCTTCCTGCTAGAGCGACATCTGCTTTATATTGGACTGCAAAACGCCTTATGTCCGAGAGGACGTAATTTTAAAAAAAACAATATTTTGTCATAAAAATTGCTACAAAGATCTCATAACTATTGAATCACCTTTATATCTATATAAGATTCTATATTTTCATCTAATCAGTGTAATAAAGTTGAATATAACATTGTTTAAATAGAAATATATATGTATTGTTTTATATTACTTTATGCATAATTTTTATTTTCTTGAAAAGAAAATATTGGAAGTATTATAAGTATAGTCTTTACAAATTATTTAGTTTATGAAGTGAAATATTGAGTGAAAATTTTCCTAAAAGTTAGTTGTTTTTATTTTAAATTAGCAGTAACATTTTTGCTGAATATATAGCGATTTTTGAAAATAACTTGATGAAAAATAAATAAAAGGCAATGATTTTTAAAAAAATACATGTATTGAAATAAACTAAGAATTTATTTGTAAGAAATACTTACTGGAATATTGGATCAATTCTCAATCTAATGTATGAAGAAAAATTACTGTCTGGTTTAGTAGAACTAAAAAAAGATTACCTTAAATGATTTTATCTGTAATCATGGAATTGTTACTTGTCATTTAAATTTATTATTATGTTAAAATGAAAATTATATATTACATTCAAGTTTGACTGCTTCCTAATTTTTTCCTTATACATATTTCTTATATGATTTTATTGATTTAGTAATTAGATATTGCTACCCATTAGAGCCCATTTAGGCAAATAAAAAATTTAATGAATCTCAAATTATGTGAATGATATAAATTTGTTCATATAATATGTGTTCATTTATATATGATGCAAGGAATCTGAAAAACTTTTTTTGTTAGAAATAAAATCAATGAGGACCATTTAAAGTCCCTCAGAATTTTAAGAAAAACTATGAAATACATTATTTTATGATGTTTCTCTTCATTACAATCAGAAAGGCAATAATTTACATAATTTTTAGTATTTTGTTAAAATGATTAGTCGAGTAGTTTCTAAAATAGTACTATTTTAAGTATTGTATGTAAAATAATCAATTATATATTTTTGAAGAATGGTTAATATTTATTAAAATTTCATTATATAAAGAGTGCTTGCTTTATCTACAAGTATGTGTAATTTATTCCCCCAATGCAATGGTAAAATAATTTTTTTTCTATTATATACAATTGGTACATGTTTTGAGGGATCAGTAAAAGTTAAATATTAATACTTAAAATGAGCCTTTTTAAAAATGGTATTGATTTAATCATTTCATTTAATTTTGCATGTAATTTATGTTTCAAAGTGCACTAAGTCCTTTTTAATTATTAGTTCGTTTTTATTTTTAGGGAAATACCAGAAAAAATTTATGAGGCTCCCATGGAAAGTAATACAGTATATGGATATGCAACGTAAGTTAACAGTAAAATAATGTGCTATGTATTTTGTTAAAACTATGACTTTATACTTCTCAAATAAAATTACTGACTTTTAAATAATCTGTAAATATTAATGCTTTGAAAAATGACTCATTAAAGATTATGTTAAATCCTTTTGATACATACACATGCAGGATTTATAATAAAGTAGAAAAATTTTAACTATTTTTTATAAAGTGAAAAACAGGATTGTTTAATAACTAATCATAAATAATTCTTTAAATGTTTTTTTCTTTTTAAATTTAATTATTTTAATTATTATTATTTTTTGCCATTCATTATAAGGGTTTGTGAACTTCTTATCTGAATAAACTTATATTCAAAGTAAACTCAGTGATTTTTATATTGTACTATTTTAAAATTCTATGGAGAAAATATTTTTTGTTTATCAAAAGTGCACATTATTTTAATTATGAAAAATTTGTTTTAGTTGAAGATGTATAGTTAGCTTCATGTATTTTAACTTAAGTAATGTATATACAAGATTAAGAAATCATTAAAAAAATTATTTGGGTAGATCAATGTATTGTGTTACAACTTTTTTATATGGAGGCTAATAATAAATAAGCTTATTGGATTAAGACAATTTTTTAATGCAAAAAAAAAGAAAGAATTACAAAATAACCTGTAAAAATGACAATCTAACCTAAGTTTTAATGCTTTTCATACTTAAATTTAATTTTTGAAACAAAAATATACCTTTTCATTTTATTATTATTTTTTTTTTTGTATTCAATACTAAATGAAAAATGAAACTATATAACTATTAACCATTTCATGGCCACAATGTCTTGAATTCAAGTTCCAACACAAAAATAGATTTCTTCCTTTTTTGTATTCAATATCTATACTAAGTAAATGGATTTATGAAACTATTATTAACCATTTTGAGACCAAACTCTTGTGTGTGTGACACAATGATTCTACTGTAATCAACCCGGCATCAAGTAGTCTTGTCAATCTTCAAGCACCATTAAGAGTTCAGTGTCGCATGTACATAACTTGAAAATGGAACCATCAGTTTGAATTTTTTAAATGCTTGTAGATGGCCTCTTAGTAACATTTTTCACAGTAATAAAATGATATACATTTGAACTTTATATACAGGTATCAATTTCTGTTCTTTGTTTCTGAGTTTCATAGAATGATTAGTATAAATAAGCAAACTGGGAATCGTGGCTCTTTATTTGTGCATGTATAAATTAAATATATTTTATTTACTTTTTTTATGAAGTTTATTGAAATGCATTCAAGTTACTGTTGAAAAATATTAAGAAATATTTCTGTGTGTTTTTGGAATATGTGGTAGGGGCTGTATAATTATAAAGTTTAGTATTTTGCAGGTTTCATTTATTTTTATTAATGTTATATTCTTTATACTAATACATATAAAAAAGTAGTATATTACATATTCAGAGCTTCTAAAAGGAAAGTCATATAAAAATATATGGGTTTTTTTTAAACAATTTTTAATACAATTAGGCAAAATGTGTGAGCTTGTAGTAACGCTTCATGTTTTAGCTCTTGGCTTTGTTCCCTGCATGAAGGGATTATTCATAATCTTTTTAAAATATTGAAGTACAATTGTAAAAGTTTTTAAAAAATATGTAGCACTCTAAATAATTTTCTCAATTCTCATCACAGTTAAATAAAGTTGATTTCATAGTCAGGGCTAAAAGGGAGCTAAATTACAATATTAATGAATTAATTAGCATATTTTTGTGTTAATTTCTAAGACATAATGTTTCCCATTATGAAATGATTTTTACCCTTAAATTTGATTTCTCATTTTAAAATTAGCCTAATTGTCAAGTTTTGTAAAATTCTGTTTTAAATTTCTGGGTAATAGTGGTTTAAAAATGGGTCTCTTAATGTCGAATGAATGTTTCAAACATTTAATGATAAAAAAATTTATGCTTCATTTTTTTTCACCAACTTGGTAAAAAAAAAATTGCAATACCAAAAAAATAATTAAAAAATTAAATAAGTTATTCTATTATGAAAAATAGAATTGTGTTGAATGCAGTTACAAAGAAAAGTAATTGTGTAATATAGCAAAATTGTTATACATTTAGATTCCTCATATAAAACTATTAAATCCGAAATTTGTGCGATTCCCAAAGCTTACAATTGGAAATCAGTTTTAAATAATCAGTTATGTACTAGCTGATAAATCTTCATTATCAGTTGATTTTTACGACACATTGCTAAAAATTGGGATAGTATAAATCATTTGCATGGAAGAGTAATCTTGAAAAGGCCCTAATACTTTTTCTCAATATTTCTGAAACTTAATGAACAAATGTCAATAAAAATTTGTTCATAAACTATTTAGATCATTCTCTATCTTATTCTGTCAAGAAATTAGGCTTTAGTTGTGATAAATTGTGTTTCCTTGGAGTTATCATAAGTTAACAAGAGGGTTTCCATATTTTTACTATTTATTAATTAATATTTGGTAATTTGTATATTTACTCATGAAAATAAAAAAATTTAATTTTTAAACAAGTTTGATGTGCTTCGTACCTTAACCGTTAAAGCAATGTTAAGACAAATGTCATAAATTAAACTTGTGATTCTTATGATGTGCAGCATTTTGGTTTAAAGCATTAAAATTTTAAGTCCAGAAATTATTATTTTATATCAGAAGTTTTCACTGATTATTATAATTTGAGCAAGATATTGAAAAAAAGGAATAAAATTGTAAATTTTCATATTTTTAACATCTAATACCTCCTCCTCAGAGATAACTATTATTTTGTAAATGATCAATGCTTTTATATTTCTACTTTGCTTTTATTTCAGTTTTCATTGCTTGTTTTTCATTTAACATTTCTTTTTATTTAATACTGTTAAATTTCTGTTCATTTAACATTCTTTTTTATATCTACTTTATTTCCCTCCAGAACTTTTCTAAATGGTGCTTATGAAAGTGATGAAAGAAACAGTTTTTTTGTGAAACATTTAAAGAAATACATTACTCTTGAAAAAAGCATTACAGATATCATTGTTTGTGTTCAAAAGGGTAATTTTTTTCTTTTGTATTATATTTCCTTATATTTTATAACTGGGTATTTTTTTCTTTGTCAAAGACTTCTTTGAATTGAAAAAAAAAATCTATGAATGTGCAGATAATATTATGAAGTAAAACTTTTTCATCAAACTCTTAAATATTGTTCAATACTAGAAGAGAGAGAAAAAATTCTTTACATGTGAAAAATTAATACATCAACATTTTGGCTACGACAATTGGAATTTAATTTCAGGTAATATAACAAGATTTTTTTTTCTCACATTTAAAAAAAGTTATTCTTGTATTTTGATTTCAAGTATTATTCACAAATACATGTTTTTTGTATCAATGTATAGGAAATGTTGCAATAAGTATGCCTAATAAAATTATTGCAATTGATTTATTCCATTTGAAAAATTGCTCTTGTACACTTTTTCATCTTAAAAGTACCTTAAAAATAATTTATTTGCAAAAATATTTTTTTTCTGCATTTGTGGCTGTTTTAGTGAGATCTCATCGTAAATTATATAGATAGCATATATAATTTATACAAATTAGATATAATTATATTGTAAATTGAAACTCATTTTCACCCAAGAATAGTGTTTTGCAATTGCTTTTCTATCAATTTATTTGAAGTATCTAAGACCTCAAGTATCCTGCTTTGGAAGTTTTGAGAGTGCAACATACTAGCTCAAATCTTAACCTTATCTGTCAAGATTCAAAACATTGCAATTGTTTGTAGTTCTTGATGTAACCAATGCTGACTTGACCTCTGTGTGCAATATGTTCATTTACACAAGGCAGAAAAAAGGAAATGACAAAATTAAAACTGAAACCAGTAATCAATTATAGTAAATGTTTTTTACCCCTGTAATAATAAAATCACTAGCTCTGTTATTTGATTCCCTATCAAATACAACAGATTCAGCATCATCAAAAATTATCTAAAGAAAAAAAGCAAAGTGAATTTTTTTAAGTACACTTTTCATTAGAAATGATAAAAATATTCTAGTATGAGTTCTATAAAGGAAAGAAATGCCTGCTATTAAGTTTTGTTTTAACTTAAAAATAATTCTTATCACTAATTTGCTTTAAATTGAGGTTTCTAAAGTAATGCAGTTCCTCAATTATTTAATATTTCCATGGGATAAATTTTAAATAATTGGGCAAATACAATTTTCTTTTCCATAATAAAGTTAATATAACTATAATAATACTTTTGAGATGTTTTGTGTATAAACTTCATGTTAATTTCTGTAATGAACCTCTCCTGAAATCTACAAATTTCATATGAGAAACACACACACACATTGGGGAAATTATTACAGAAATCTACTTGAAGGTGGATAATTCTTTACAGGTTTCACAATCTTAACTGTTTAGACATTATGAGTTACTAGATGGGAATCTTGATTAGAAGCAATGAGTTTTGAAATGACGAATTTAAAAAAAGCCTTCATAGAAATTACGATGATGAGTCAGTAGACTAAAAAGGGAAAATAGGAAGCTATAACTTGTTTTTAAGCTCAGAGATTTCAAATTTTTATGTTATTTAGACTAACATTTCCAATAAATTAATGCTATAAATTAAAACAATATAAAATTCGGGCTATACAAACTCATGTTTAACTTAAATGTTCTTCAAAGCCTCATAAGTATCAAAAATGACTCCTTCAAAATTTTTAATAAAGGTTGCAGCATCTGTAAAAATAATTTTGAAGTTTGCTTTTGCATGCATATAACTGCATAAGCAGAAAAAATATAATTGAAAATCTTTATTCATAGTATTATTAGATAAAACACCGTTAATTAAAATTATGAGCAATGTATTTGAATATATCATCTCTTCTAATGTTTCAGTAACTTTAAAAATTTTATTTATTCTCCCTGAGTGTGAAAGATTGCTTCGACAGTTTAGCTGTGATTTTCAATTGATGGAATGTAAAATGAATTGAAAATTATACTACTCTGAATTTATAGCTGTAAATATTAGAGAATTTTCATATTATAATTATTAAAGGAATTTTACAAAAAATAATATATAACAAAGTAATACAACTTACCGAGTTTTATTAATGCTAGTGAATTTCGTTAATTATTCAGCTTACATTATTTACTAGTTATAATGAGGTTAAATTATGTCTTGTATTATAAATATCATTGGGGAAATTTTTGTTTTAAATTAGAGCTACAAAAGTTCTTGCACCAGCTATGAATGCTATATTAAACTAAACTGAAAACCTTACAACATATATCAAACGAATATTTTTTCTTACTTTATAAACAGTGATTTTTATGGGACAATGAAGTGGCATATAAAATTTAATACATTATATCCAAAATAATCAAAACTTTTTAACCATAAAGATGCATCAAAATATTTTATAACTCAGATATTTCCTACTTTTAGAAATATTTTTATAGTTCTAAGTAGTTAATAGAATTAAGGTAGAAAAATTAGGATATAAAAACAATGCTGCTTATAATTTTTCTACAAATATCCATCATACTAAAAGAACGATCCATAGAATTGCTAAAGAATCTGCTTATCTGTTTAAAAGTTTATGAGAAACATTGGGAAATAAATGATAAATTATAAAATGATTTAAAATGAAGAGTGATATTAGGAAGAATATATTCATTGTATTATATTTTAATAGAAAATAAATTGATTGAAGAGTATTTATATATATGAATAAGTGTTAACTAATTATTTTCATACTGATTTAACATATTTTCAATATTACATTACATATTTTTTATTTACAAAATCCAATAATAATTCCTTCAATTTAAATCTAATTATCATTTTTTGAATCCTCTCACCTTTAATTTATATTTATAGTTCCCCCAAGATTTTCAAAAAGTTAAAATTACAAGGCTCCTAGGATAATAATATACACATTGCTTTCTCATTATAATTATTGAAGTAAAAATTTTATTAAATGTTAGTCCACAGAGGTGTGAAATTATCTTAAAAATTTATGGATTCAATATTAATATCCTCCAAGTAGAATAAAAATGATCTATAGATCAACCATATTAATAAGAAATAAGATGGGGAGAAAAAATAAGTTTACTTTTGACTAAAGCTTATCCTTTTTGTAATTTATTTATTATTAACTATAAGTTTACTTAGTAATGAAGAAATCTGTTAATTTTTTTTTATTTCTATTTTCCGAGTTTTTTTATATAGTGTTATTTTAATGTTTTCTTTTTTATATCAATAATTTGAAAATTAATCATTGACATGCCTTAATTTCTCATCTTAATTCTTGTTGAATCATTTTCGAATAAAGAATCAGTATTTGTAAATTGCTTTTATTATGTTATAAAATTAGGAATAAGACTGTTTCATAAGCTAATGTTTTATTCTGTATACTGTGCTTATATTTTTATATACTAGAATGCTACAAATAAACATCAAAATTCTTTATAATTTAATCTAAATTTTTTTATTGTTTTAAAAATTCCATGTTTTAGTTCCCTTAACTATTAAAAAAAAATCTTATGAATTATCATACATTTTAACTTGTCAATAAATATTTAAAATTTAGATTTTAATACTGAAAAAATGACGAGAAAATTACAGAATCCAGCTCTTGAAAGCACTCTCTCGGTTAATAGAAAACTTTGTGATGAGCTTCGAAATCCCCTTGATGTAAAACTTCACAATCTACCAAGTTGGGCATATCAAGACAGTAAGTAACTAAAAGAATAAAAAAATTTGTTTTCCTCACAAATATATTTGGTGATTTTCTAGTTCAGGTTAAAGAAATGGTAAAATCATTCTTTCTTTTTTTATCATTATAGGTAGAAAGCTATTTTGTTTATGTATAACTAATTTTTCAATAAATTTGTATATATTTGGTTTTAAAAATGAAGATTTTGACAAATCCTATACTGATTTTTGTGTTGGCTAGTTTTTATAAATTATAATTTTGAATAAAAATGTTTATATTTTTAAATTATGTGTTTTGTTTAGCATTTGTATACATATTCATCAGATTTCATTACTATTGACTTTGATGAGATTTAACATACAACATTTAATTAATATAAATAAGGTTTAATAACATGTACAACAGATAATTTAATAACTCATTCAAGATGTTGTATGACTATATATTTTTTAAGTTATTCATATCCAAAGTCCTAGCATTAAAATTTCCATTCTTTCAAAAATATTATAGCCCTTGTCTTTTGTTTTAAAAAGACAGGACTTGAATTTCTAAAATAGAAGCCTATTTATCTTTTGTGCCCTCATATTCTTTCCTCCCTAGGAGTTGATTTCCTTGAAATCCATTCTTAATAAAAGGAGCATGCTTTTCTAATTTCAATTCTGTAGGTCTAATAGTTCAAAAACAGGAATTTTCTTTATATATAACGCCCATATGTACCCCCTCTCGATTTCTACAAATCCCATTCTTAACGAATATCTACAACAATAGAAACATGCCTGCCAAATTTCAAGTCTATAGGTGTTGATAAAAAAAAATTCTTTTAATTAATGCCCTGCACATTTGACTCACATCCTTGTTAGTCAATTTTTGTGAAACCTGTTCTTTGTGGAATTCTGCTCAATAATAGAAACATGCTTAAATTTTAAAGTTCATATATGCATTCATATATTAAGATCTTATGATGAGTGAGTGAGTCACTTTCCTATATATATAGATTAATATTTGAAACAATATTTCTTCTTCTCTAATGAGGCTGCCATTGGTATTTAACCTTTGCAGACCTAGTACATTCCCCAAGAGCTGGTATCATATAGGCGATACCAATTACCACAAATAATTTTTTAACACCGTTTCCTCCCCACAGGGCTGAAGCTCTGGTGATGCGAACTGTACTTAGGATCTTAATTTTGCTGAGAGCACCCAAGCCAAACAGGCACTTAAGGGATTTTCTTCATGCTGTGTAACCATACAACATGGCCACTGTTGAACCCACAACGTTAGGAGCATAAGGCTAGTGACATACTAACTACGCTGGCTTGAAACAATATTTAAACAAAATAATAACTTGAGTGTTCAGACATGTAACTTGATGAAACAAACTGAAATTTGCCTTAAAATTTATTTCTTAAGTAAAAGAAATGTATAAGTTCTTATTCATTTTTAAAATAAAACTAAACTCAGTGGCGCAACAGCCCATAAAGGGCCAAGGCCTGATGTGCCCATCTCAGTTTTCATGACTTAGGGCACTGAGGTGCATAAGCAGATGTTCCAGTCAGGTGGTTAGTCTAATGTGAAAAAATCAGTGTAGTTCCCAAGCAAGCTTGGTACTCATTTATCTACCCACTGAAAGGATGAGTCTACCTTGCCCAGCCTGAGGTTTGAACCCAGGACCTGTGGTGTATAAGCATTATTTGCTATCACTCAGCCACTGGGTTTCGTCGTTTTTGAATTACTTTTGAAAATAATTTAACTGTCTTTAAAATTTTTCTTAAAAATTCTAAAACTTATGGAGAATAAATTGCATTTGTAATGGTTTACTATTGTAGGAAATCCTGTACAGGTGCAGTCCAGTCCTATGGATAAATTAAACTGTTCTTTCGTAGTTGAAGTTAAGGATCACATGGATGTTTATTTTAATGGAGTTGATATTTATTTATACTTGGAACTGAAAGAAAATACTAATTTCAAAGTTCTCCAGATGGCTGAATTGAATATTAAGTTAAATACAGTAAGTAAAAAGAAATTGCCAAATAAAAAAGTTTAGAAATTATTTTTTAAATGTTCATTATGTTTCAACTTTCATTATAACTAGGCATTAAAAAAAAAAATTTTTTTTTTGAAGAATACTTATATTTTTGTAAATAAACTACAATATTCTGTTTCGTAATTTTTTTATAATAGTAATTATATTCACGAAAATTACCAATATCTCCAATAACATAAAAACAAAAACCATGAATATCTCAAAAATATATAATTATACTCTTTATGTAATGCTTTTCACAGCATCATGAAGGACCCCCATCGGTGAATTTTGGAACTAATTATTTTTTCACAAAATCCTATTTGCATGTCATTGTCTCCTTACCAAGTTTGATGCAATTTGATTGAGCTACAGTTGGCTCTGAATAATGTCAGTTTAAAGTTACATACAGGATGTTTTTTTTTAAAGTGAGCTGAAACACTTTTTGATGATTTAAATCAGTTTATGAAACTCTGTATGTATTATATTACCATATGTTTGTAATAAAATTTTATTAGTATCTTGTTTTTAAAAATTACAATATGATTCGGTGAGAGAGAATACAATAGATTTTATTACAAAATTTTGGTAATTGTCTGTTTTTCTTCATCTTTAATGGAAAATTGCTGAAAACATTTAGAGGATACATAAATAAAGCCTTAACTAAGCCATTATGTAAATACAACTTTAATTTCAGTTGGAGAATTAAAATTGATTAACTATTTTGATGACCCAGGTATGCTGAAACATTTTTCATGAACATTTATTTTTGCACAACTTTTATCCTTTTAAAAATAGTAATCTTCTATCTACACTATTAAAATTCGTAGGTAAACAAATGTATCTATCTGACTATATTTCTATGTGTGTGTATCTTCTCACGAACTGCATGACACAGAAACTCGCCGAAGGTACCAAATGATACGGAATGATCCGAGAAAGCCGTTTTGACTATTTATCTTCCGATATTGCAATTAGTTAAAAAGATATTAATTAAAAACGATACAGGTGAAAGGTTTGCGCGATGGCGAAGTTCACTCATTTCACGGTTTTTGAAAGGGAAATTTTGCTGCTTTATGCACTGTCATCACTTACGTTATTTGATAGTTATAGCAGTATTCAATTCATTACACATTACAGATAAATGTTTTAAAGAGTACAAGACAACTGGTAGTTTACTTCATTCTTAAAGCATGATTTATTGAAGAACAGTGGAATAAAAAACCTTAAAAATTCTGAAATATATTTTTGTCACATAGTATATTTTCCTACAGTGAATGTAAATAAATCCTTAGCCTTTTTATTCTTATATATTTTTTTACAAAGCAACAAAACTTTACATATATAAAAATTTATTTAAAAAAAAGGTTTATTGCTTAATAAATCATATTTATGAAAATTACTTTGCATTTTAAAAAATAAAATAATTACTGTAATTATATAAATATTTATATTACACTTTACAAAAAGTATTATTTGTTAAAAATTATATTTATAAAAATATGTGATAATAAACATTAAATTATATTTTATATAAAAATTAGTCACAAAAAGTTTTATATGATATACAATATATTATAAATCAGATATTATATAAATTATTATAATAAAATATAAAATTATTAAAATAATGAATATGTTAGTTTTGTATAACATACTTATTTTGGTCCAATACGTTTTTAAATAATTTACTAAACACAGTGGAATGAAAAACCATAAAATTAAAATAAAATATCAAAATGTTTTTTTCGGTATATGTATAGGCTTCCCCGTACTGTTTTTTTTTTTTTTTTTATAACATATAGATATATATGTTTATTCAAATGTTCAGAAAAAAGCAATCATTTCAATAGCCATCTGTAAATTTTTCTTTTATTTATTACTTACATAAATTATTTGTTAATTAAAAGTACATGGTCTATTATTTTGGATAAAAATACATTTTAGAGACATTTTTAAGCTAACTATATGTAACAATTGATTGATTCATAAAAATCTGAAATCTATTTTATTATTTTAGATTCTGAGAAACTAATTATATTTAAAAAATGATGAAAGTTTTTTGTTTTACTCTTAGCATCAGAATAGTTTTCTTTATATTGCTTCACATTAATAATTTTTTAACTAATGCAATATTGTTTTTTTATAAGTCATACATCGAAATTTGAAAAGTATATCTTATCTGTGAGGGGGAGGGAACAAAAATTTCACACTAAAAAACCCATGTTATGCCTGGCTATAGAGAGGGAAAAGAAACCTCTGTCTTAAATCAAAAATAAGAGGAATGGAACAAATTTCAAAAAAGAGAAATTTAATGACATAATTTTAGAAATCTCACATTGTGCATGTACAAACACACACACAGACAGAAATGCTGGTATCATGGGGGAAAGAGAAAGCCTGTGCAACGCCGGGCCATGCAGCTAGTATTTAAATAATTATGTTTTATATACACTTTTAGACACAGATTTTAGGTAACAATAGGCAAAGAAATATTTTAATACTATCAGTTGAATTCATACAAACATTATTTCAATGTAGTGAAAATTACATTTTGTCGAGCATTGTATAAGAAAAATATGTTAAATAGATAAGACTTTCTTACATTGAAATTCCATGGGATTTGCTTAAAACATTTAAAATGTGAAAAAGTAATTTTTTTATAGCCAACACTAGTAGTAGAACCCGAGGAGGGGATTCATTTAAGAAATGCAGATTTAAATGTAGGCTCAAAGGAGGTATTAAAGAAGGAAATTCTTGGTATACAAAAGGTACAGGTAAGTAAAAAAAAATATTAACTTATTATTGTAAAATTCTTATTTCTGAAATTAAACTGGCATAATGAATCCAACAACATCCCTCTAGCAGGCTGGCAGACTATTTCAATTTAACTGCTAGCCACAGCTAGGCTGTTTTGAAAGTAAACATGTAATATTGTACTTTGAGTTTGTTAGTTTTTTGTGAACAAATATATTGCAAGTTGTGTCTTCATACTGGATTAAAATGCTAGAAATTAATAAGTATCCAAGTGATTAACAAGTTGTGCAAATGGAATAATATTTTGTAAAAATGATCCAACTATAGTATAAAATTTGACCTAGCTTTTTGTATAACATACTAAGAATTTTTTTAAATGTGTTCTTGTTCCGCTTATATCCAAAATTTGTGCTAAATGTTGTAAAATTAACAAAGAAAAAATGTGGTAGATTTTAAAATTATACATATAGTGTACACTAAAAAGATTTTTTTTTAAATCCAGTTAAAATTTAATTTTGCACTAGATTTGTAAAACTTGAGAATAAAATGGGTTTTTTTTTTTTTCTTTGCCATAAGTCATCTGAAAATGTAAGCTTGAAGATCTGAAGCTTGTAAACTCACTTTCCTAGTTACACTCTTGTATTTCATACACTGAGAAGTCTCTTTATTTCATCTAGCTAAGCATTGAAACTGCAATCCACTAATAAGGCCATTGTTGATATATTAAGTTTATTAGTTTTTAAGAAAGTAAATCAAATAAGAATTTGCTTTTCATTTTGTGTTGGTAAATACAGTATATATATTTTAACGATTAAAAATACTCTTAATTTTTTTTCAGAATACTGAATTAAAATGCAAGATATTATTGAAATTCGATTTCTCTACAAAAATACAGGAATTTGAATGTTGTTTAAATATAGAAAAGATGAGAAGTATAAATTTATTCTTCTGATTCTTCACACGATTCATATATAAATTGTATCATATTTATTATTGAAAAAATATAGAAAATAAATTTTTTATTGTAGATATTTCTAACAGTTCTTTATGAAGCTGAGATATTTATAGTTATTGAAAGTTATAGATGTTTATAGCTGTTGTATTCTGTGGGAGATATTAAAGATGCACCTGCTGATGAAGTAAAATTTTTCTAATTTAAGAGTTTAAAAAAATTATATACAATCTTGATTTTATGAGCTAAAACTTTTATATTGTCAAAGAGTACCATATTAATATAATTTTAAATATCTACAGTAATTGTTTTAATTTGGCTTCATTAACACTCAACTAGAGAAATACTGTAAGCCGCTAATAGTCTTTCAGATCTATTTATAAAATAAATATGAATTTTATTTACACAAATAAGGTAATCTTAAATATTTTAACAAAACAAAACATAAAAATGAAAAATTTATTTTATTGGACCCAACAGAGAAAAGAAAACATAAATAAAGGTAAAATTAAATTATCCACTTGAGTTGTCTTGGCCTCAAGAAGTGATGTGAATAAGACTGCTGTGATAATTACAATAGTGTTATAGATTGAACATTCATGTCCTACCATAAAAAAAGCAAATATATATATAAATAATGAAAATATTTTTAAATCTCCAAAGTTTACATATAAATGCATTTAGAGGGGAGGGGATTTTCTTAAAAAGAGAAATGAAAATTGTTTTAACTGTTTCAGAAAAATTTCCAAAACAAACCATTTAATAACTCTTATCGTAAATTTATATTTCAATAGCTTCTCAACTGTACCAATATATTTCAATAATTATAGTTTTGCTCAGAAGTATTAAAAATTCGTTTTTTTTTATTTTACCATTAAATCTAAAAATGGTTAAGAGCTTTTGAACAAAAATTACCTTATGAAATAGATATTAAAAATGTCGTGATAATTTTTAAATTTTATTTCAGAGCTTTTAAGGTTAAAAAAAAAGAGGGCACACGTTTGCTGTAAGAATAAAATATACAAAATATTTTGTGCTAAAAAATATTTAACTTAAAGAGAAACCAGATGACTAAAATCTTACCAATTGATAAAAAGTATAATGAAGTAGCCAACTGTATGATAATTGCACAAATGCTGCCTTCATATGTTTTCTTCGAACCTAATTAAAATCACCCATACATAAAAAAAAACTGAACAAAAAAGCCATTTTCCATTAAATGTTTGGTAAACATTTTATACAATAATATCTGTATAAAGAATGAAGAAAATTTTAACTAACCTTCCCAATGATGTTTTCCAAAAAAAGTGCCACCAATAGAAGCAGCTGTATCACCAAATCCTACTGATATGATTCCACTAAGTAAACATATGTGGTATCCTGTATAAAAAATATATCTTTATAAAAATACTTATTCATTTGCAAGGAAATATTTTAAAATAATGTGTTACATAAAGATAAAATTATCAATGCATAAAATTATCAATGCAATGCATATTTTACTAATTAAGAATACATTATACACTTCATAAAATTTGAACTTTTTAGTTCTTTAAATGTATCCATAATTCTCTTTTCCAAAATTTCTCAGTATATTTAGATGAGAAAAAACTTAAGGTCCTTTAAGATATTTCAATACATATAACAAATGTGATGTAGCTGATATAAAATCAAATGCCTTAACATTCTTATTGTATAAAAATGACTTACCTTTTACACCAGATATGTATCCAGCAAGCCAAATTGGACTAGAGCATCCAATTAATAAGTAAATATTTGTTAAAATTAATACTCCTGAATCTTTTTCATCAAGAAATACTTGAAACGCATCTTCAATAACAGCACCAATTATTGGTATTTTAAGAATTCTAAACATCTGCAATGCAAAAATTAAGTTACTTATTGCTAAATATAATAAAATTAAGATTCAAGTAGTTAAAATATTTTATCAAAGAATTAGTTATTAACTAATTTAAATTATATACCAAGATTTTGATAGCCATATGTTTAAAATGTATCACTTTATCATTTATATTTTTTAAAAATTGATAAAAACTGCAAATGATAAACATAGATTGAATCCAAAAATTACAACTACTGTGATTAGAAAATTATACTTCAATTATAAAAATAAAAATTATTCTCAATTTTAAGTCAAAAGTAACAGTACAAAATTTCTAATTACTTCTAATATAATGAAAGCGGTCAGGGCAATTCCAGAGGCAAGACGTAACAAATCGAGATCATACATAATACCTGGTATATACACAATATTTATAATTAAATGGAAGTATTTTCTAACAAGAGTTGAAGCTTTATAACTTGGCTTCCAGTTAACCCAAATGACAAACATGATAGAAATGAAAGTGCACAGAAGCCAGTATATAATAAGGATTACCTAAAAATAAAATGATTCTTTTAAGCTTTTATTTTAGAATTTTCTAATTTTTAAAAATTTATTTTTATATAAGCATATTCAGAGAATTATAAAATAATTAACCAAAGTAATTTCAATAATTACATCACATACTCTTTTTTTGCTGTGCATACAATATAGCCACATCCAAGAAAATATGTCTTTCCTCAAAGTTGTGTGCCATGCAAACATCATGATACAAGAAAATGTGAGGCAACAGAAAAAAAAGTATAATCCTTGCCTTAAAACTGGAATCATACACAATGTATGCATTAATAAAAGACATCCAAAAAGTAAAATCTAAAAGAGAAAAAAATAATTATAAAAAAAATTTACAAATCTGCGAAGTCTTAAAAAGATGTGTGTCAATTTAGCTTACCTGTAAACATACTACGGATTGTGGAACAACTTTGATGAGTGGAAAATTATTTAATATATGCATCTAAAAAACAGAATAAAATATATATATATATATATCATAGTTTTAAACCCTTTTCAGATAGATAAATTTAATTGGTCTTTGTAAAAAAAACTTTATTAATTGACAGAAAACAGCAAATTATCAGAAGTCATATGACTCAAACAAATTATAATCTTTACTTGCATATATTTGAATAATACGTTTTCAAAATACATTTTAAAAGTAAAAGAATCAGACACAAATTGTAACACTTTTTTGTGAAAAAAATAAATGTAAAATGTTTTCCCAATATTTATGAAATTAAAAAATAATAATGAGAACAAAAAGCATTGAAAAGTTAATTTATTTTACCAATATTCAAAACTTTTAAATACATACATGAACTTGTAATTGCTTTAACCATCAGTTTCATGTTAAATTTCTTCCATCCAATGAATTTTTCTGAATTTGATTCTAAGCCAAACCATATTTTCAGTAGCATTGACACTGGGAAAAAACTGTGGCTAAGATTTAAATAAATACCGTAGGACATACTGATGCATGACAAGGTTGATTGATAAGCTATACCTGTGGCCTTCAAACAAACCCTCCACATAACCCTGGGGTTCCATGAGTCACAATAAGAAAATCAAAAGGAAACTTATAAATGTGTATGAAAAATAGATTCATGTTTTCTATGAAGTTTGTATAACTACATGAATATAAAGCTCATCCATGTCATTAAGAAACTGAAAATTTTATTTATACATAATAGCTTTATTTTGCAATACTTTTATCATTCTATAATAAAAGAATATTAAAACATATTTAATTTAACTTAACTCAGTGGCGCAACAGCCCATGAGGGTCAAGGCCTACCAGGGTTTGAACCTCGGACCTGTGGTGTGGAAGCGTGATGTGGTACCACTCAGCCACTGGGCTTCATTAAAACATTTAATCTTTATATATATATATATTACCTACTAAATTGGGAATATTTGATTTACCATCTCGGGTTAAACGAGATAATTTTATACTCGTTAGTACAATGTCTTGCAAAATTAAATAGCTTTCTAATGGAAAAAACACCTACAATAAAAGTGAGGGAGCCACTTATCCACATATCAATAGATTCGGTGTTGAAAATCTAAATTTAATTTAAACAAGCACAGCTTCTAAATCGCATGTTTCCAATTCATCCAAAATACACAGTATTTCTCACATAGATATAAATTTTAATGAGACTGAACAATTCGTTTGCTTGAAAATATTTCTCAACACAAGTAGCTACAGAAACAAATCGAGCTCAGATTATGTAATGCGACTTTAGATAGTTTCAATAGACCTATAATTTAACAGTTTGAGTGAATAAATGGAAGCACACATATCCCAGTTACTTAACATAATGCATGGGTTGGCAACACTTGGATCACAGATTAATATTATTAATCAGTAAATCATATTAAAAGTAGACCAAAATTTTTTTAATAATAAATAACACTTTTTTAATTGCCTTCACATTAAGCACCCATAATATGTTGACCTACTTTAAATAATATAATATAAGGTATATCCTTCTAAGTGCATGCATGGAATAGGGTTCCATGAAATTATTTTCTTGTTCAAGGGGTTCTATGAAAACACTTCTAGGGGTTCCGCGATTTGAAAAAGTTTGAAGACCACTGAGCTATACCAATAATATTGTTCTCTATGTAATTAGCTGCAGCTTTCTCAATACTCCCTTTGGAACTGTCCAGTCATTTTTCCCATGGGAGACTTATGCTCACATTTCTTTCAAATATATGTCCATCTTAAATCTCTTCCCAACATTGACATTTGGAATCAGGTTTGGCCAAACACCAGTTTTTAATGGACTAGCATCACATAGTATTCAGTAATAATTATCAATGCATTTATGCATAGAAAAGATCAAATCAAAACTTCCAAGCAGGTTTTCTTTGGCAGAGCACATGCACCATACACTCCTATAGTGGTTGCATAATTTCTATTATGATGGATTTTTTAACATTGTGCATACTTATAGAAAGTACACTATTTCATGTACAGACCTCAATCCAATTGAAAAATATACAGTGGTGGCTTAAATTGAGGACAATCTTTTAAAATTATATTTTTTAAGTTTGTATGCTTATAAAAAATATTACTTTGCACAAAATGCAAAGTATTTTATATCATTTTAAAGATAATTTAATACTAAATTCCATAAAAAATTCAAATATTTGCAATGTAAAGAAAATTATGCTGCAATAACTATAGATATACATTGGATACTGATGATAGCTGTGAGTTATTAGTGCTTAGTGGGGTTGCTATTATTTTTAATTATAGCTTCACATCGATGTTTCATTGAGCTAAAAATAGTTTCAAGCTCTTCATTCGTCACTACATGATGCCAGAAAACAATTATATACTCAATTTAATTCTTTTTATTTCATGAGTACCTTATTCAGACAAGTTTTTGATAGGACTGAGGTCAGGACTGTTTCCTGGCCAGGACAACAATGATATTTAGTCAAAATGCAATGGCATCAAATAAAAGAATAGAGTGGACATGTGTGATGAGAAAGTGGTATTTCTATGTTAAAATTACGAGACAGGTGGATTTTTTAAAGTTTTGTTAAGGACAGACTTTTGTTTAAGATGTCAGAAGACAAATTTAATAAAAAAATTTTTTTTTTTAAAAAAGTAGGAAAAGGCCAAAAAAGGTGCACAAAATCTGTTGATGACAGAAAAATAAAAATATTATGTCTCCAAGATAAAGAATGTCATGGACAGCCAATCAGAAGTCATCTGAGTGGTGCTGGTGTTTCTGTCAGTTCAAAAACATTCAGGAGAAGATCAGCAGATGTAAGACTAAAAGCTAGAATTCCACGAAAAAAGCCATCCCTCAGTTTACAGCAGCACTAAAAGGGACTACAGTGGGTAACGGAACACATTAATTGGACAAATGATTATTGGTCCCAAGTCATATGGAGGGTCAAAACTAAAATATGGTAATTCAGTAGTGATAGCCTAAAATATGTAAGACGTAGAATAGCAGAAATGCTACATCCTGACTGCATCCAGGCAACTGTGAAGTACCCACATAGTTTTATCATTTAGTTATGAATATCAGCAGCTGCTATCGGTCACCTGCATATCATCGATGGGACACTGAATATCATAAAATACATTCACACCATTCTAGAACCCACATTTCTACCTTCCATCAAGGAATCTATTTACCAACAATGCTTCATTTATTTTCTGCGAGATTCTGCTCCTTGTCACACAGTAAAGTAATTGAAAGACTGTTACCATTATAAGATCATTGAGTTGTCTTGGCCTGGAAACAGTCCCGACCTCAATCCTATCAAAAACTTGTAGCATCATTTGAAAACTCTTGTCTGAATGAGGTACCCATGAAATAAAAAGGAACTAATTAAGGATATAATTGTTTCCTGGTATCATGTTATAACAAATGAAGAGCTTAAAACTACTTTTAGCTCAATGAAACATTGATGTGAAGCTGTAATTAATAATAGCTACCCCACTAAGCACTGATATCATCAGTATCCAATGTATATCGATAGTTATTGCAGCATAACTTTCTTTGTGTCGTAAACATTTGAATCTTGTTTTTTTATTATTGAATTAAGTATATTAAATTCTCTTTAAAATAATATAAAATACTTTGCATTTTGTGCAAAGTAACATTTTTTATAAGCATACAAACTTAAAAAACATAACAATTTTAAAAAGTGTCCACAATTTTGGCCACCACTGTATAAAAGCATTACTAGAAGGTAGTAGTTTTGGTTTCAGGATTTTTTGCTTCATTGATAAAGTATTTATCAATGTTACACTTGGAAGCAAAACAAAGGCAATTGATGATTGACTTCGAAATTTTGAATCATGAAATGATGTTTATGACACCTCAGCTATCAACCCACTCTCCAAACTTCCACACTATGCCAACATAAACACTTTTACCATCATCCAGCTACACAATGGTTCTAAGTGGCATCAGGATTCGAACCTACAATTCGACTCCAATACTACTAATAAGAGCATGAACTTGTAACCATGACCACTAGACTTATAAGAATTTCTCACATTCATCACACTTTTAAATACCTGTAGCTGGTTGACATCATTTTCTAATATACATGCTCGTTATTATATCAGGATGATTGACATTTGATTCACCACAATCTGAATGTAAATCTTCAGCTCTACATTACATATAATATTTTACTCAACTAAATTTTTTTTTAAATCTACAGTAAATTAAAATACAATTACATCTAATATTTAAGATAAATGTGAGTTCATACCTTACTCAATAATGTAATAACACAGTATATTAAAAAGATCATAACACCTTGGGATACAATTTGTGCTTCTCCATAAGTAAAACTGCCAGGACACTTGGATAATAATTTTTGCACTAAATAACTGTAATACCAGACACCAAATAAACATAATGTGTAAGAAAGTATAAAATCTGTAAAGAAAAAAATATATCATTGATATTTCTTAGCAAAATAATAAATTTTCATAATTAAGGTTTCACTGAAATATAAAGTAACACTTAACAATCAAACAACACCAATGAACTTACTGTAAGAAAAAAAATGCCACATAAATAAAGAGGATGGTAAAGATAAGACAGTTTGAAAAATAGTTTTTCTGTACGACGTCCTGCTATGATGATCTTGAATAGCAGGAGATAGACATGAGCTTAAACATGCATTAAAAAGAAATATGTATACACCTAAAAGGAAAATTTCAAAAACATTTAGTTATACAAAATATTGTAAACAATTCACTTTTATTATTAATATTTTTAAAATTTCTTTTTAAATTATACTTTAAAATACAATTAAAAACAATTTTTAATGCAATTCAAATAGATTAAAAAATTATTTTTATACAAATTAATTATTGCATAAAAATTATTAAAGAAATTTAAATTAGTTTAAAAAATGCTGGAAATATTTTAAGTCAAGTCCTACCTGCATGATACTTTATCATGAAAGGAAACAAACAAAAAGGTAACAATAATGAGCACCAAAGACCATGACTAGCATTTTTTCTAGAAAACAAAATTATAATAAATACATAATTTATCTTAAAAATACATAAACAATCTTTGTTTAACCTCCTCAAGAATGATTTTTTTTTTTATAGTGAGGAAAAAAAATGATTAAAACTTCTGTTTCATTTATTTTATATTGATAGGAATTCAAGAAGTAAAATAATAAAAATGGAGAAAACAGTGAAAATAAAGAAAAAATCATGGTCACATTAATGGCCACTCAGTGCTACATATAATTTATAAGTAAGATAATTTCATACTTTCATGGCATACCAGTTCACATTTCTCACAAAAGTAACGAGTCTGTCTTGCACATTTTTTTTATTTCTTTTGACATCCTGGATGATTTTTATAAATTTTTTTTTACTATAATGACCTATACTGTCCAGTTTGACTTTCGCATCCACTTTGGTTCAGTTTTGGGATATTTTAGAAAAGTGTTCACATAGAAAACTTCATACAGCTCTAATTTGCTTTTTGGTTCGTTCATCCAAATTGTTATTGTGGCAGTTATTGATGCTTTAAATTCCAGAAAGGATACATTGGATAATGTTTCCAATTTTCAATGCCTTTCATTATTTTGCTATTCTGTAAAATTGAGATCTCGGATAAATTTCACTTTTCCTTATAACCTGGACACATATCATAAAAATGTATAAATTTATTTTATGTACTCTACAAAATGTCAAATTACATGTGGTTGTATTTAAGCAAGAGCACCACCTCAAATGATAACAGTACATGTTGTGTACCTTTGAAAATTTCCTATAAAATTAAGGTACTTATGCATTATCCCAACCTATTGGCGACATTATATGAAACGAAGCACATGGTGGCAAATTCAGCATATAGGAGGAAATCGGGGTTGCCAACTTGGCGAGTTATTAATAGAGTAGACGATTGTTGTGATATGTAAGTACCAAAATAAACAAACAGTAAATTTCTTTTTTTATAAGGCTACAAATTTCAGAAATACATACACTTTCTTTTTGCATTTTCTTGTGGCCCATATCATTGGGAAGTTTGCTATCAAGTTTAAGACCTGATAGCAAATTAGTTTTTAAGATCTTTGAAGTTTTCTGAGCTTAGGTTTAGGTTTCCTTTTAAAGCATTTTTCCACTCTTAAATTGAATTAATTAAAAATATTTTTGAGCACAATCAACTTTTTCAGCGTGAAATGTTTATTAATTTCAATTTTCATTACTAAAATCACTTCTGCTTGATTATTTTTTTGAGTTCTCATAGTTACTTAATTAAGATTGATTTCAAGGCGTTTTTACTTTTTTAAAAAGTTTATATAACTTAGAAGTTTTATCATTAATTTTTTCCTGTTGAGAAAATGACATTGCCAAAACGTTCTCAGGTTGCTGTGAGAAACAATATTTCTACAAGATGGAAAAAAACTGAAAATGTTATATCTAAAAATCAGCCCTTAGCTGATATTGCAATTAGAATACAAATATTCTGAATTCAAGTATTGCAGATAAAACTAAATATTTCCTTGATGTACCAAACTATATTAAAGTAAACATATTGTAGTACTATATTTTAGTATTTTAAAATTACATAACAAAAATTCAAATTTGCTAAAATGCCTCAATTTAAAACTGAAAAACAAAATTAAGTTTATGTACAAACCTGCCAATTTTTAGCCTAAGTTAGTATCATTATTGTTTTGTACATAAATGCTTTATGTTTCAAATTTTTTGTGAGAATATTAGGTTAAGATAAAGCTGAATAATCTCTCTCTGTCATCGTAATAAATACTATCAATAGTATATAAAAATATTTTTTTAATTAAAAAAAAATGTTTTGAGTCATATTTAATTAAAATAGTGTTTTAATGTAAAACATACATTGGAAAATAACATATTAAAACATTAGTACTTTACAGGTATTAAAAGTTTTTGTTTTATGCCTTTACTAACTTTAAATGCATTTTTCTCAGACTTTTAATTTTGAAGATATAAGTGTTTTCTAATCCCTAAGGCTTTTTTTTAGTTCAAGATAGAGTCTTCAAATTTTCTATTTATACCCCCAAACGTATGCACTATAAGAGTTAGTATGGATTTAGGTCTGAGATCTCTAGTTATTTTTTTAAAAAATGCTAAATTTAATATTTTAAAAAACTTGGGTGTTTTTTCCAGATTTAGCTAGAAAAATAATTATTAAATATCAACAAAAGAACAGATTTTTAAATCCATACTAGCTCAATAGCCCGTCCCAGGGGTGGCATTTGGGTTGAATTCGAAAAGTATTTTTTTTTGTTACAAAACATTTGACATATTTTCTGAAATATTATTGGGTGTGAATTTATTATTTCATTTAACTTACTTTATTTCTTTATTTTGTATGTTTAACACCAGTTTTCTTTTATGTTGAAACTTGAGGAGTTCGAAGCAAGAATATATGTTAAATCGTGAAAAATTTAATATGTTTACACATCCTTAACTTAACCAGGAGTGGGGTCACGACATTCCTTTCCCCATACAATGTCCGGTGTCAGCTATCCAAAAGGGGGCAGTGGTAATAAAAGTTTTTGATTGATAGAGAGCCACAGAAGATGCTTTATTTTAGTCTTGAGTGTATTCCTATAAGTTAAAATAAATGTCTGAGATCCCCACGATTAATAAACTCTTTTTCAAAAAAATTGTCAGCTGAAATGGGCGATTTCTTCTCTTACATTTTACTCATTTGAAGTAATAGTAAGTAATCATGTTCTTAATTTCAAACTATTTTGTATTTTTTTTAAACTTAATATATATATTGTTATGCTGCCTTTTTGTTCTCAAGAATTATTCAAGTTTTATTGGTGTGTATCTATGTGAACAATTTCTTTCTTTTTTTAATTATAATTCTTTGCTTTGGAGAGAGGGGGAAATTCCCATCTTTCAAAAACCGCGAAAAGAAAGACCTTCGCCATTTTTGTAGGGCATACACAAAACTTTCACCCGTAATATTTCTCAACACAAATCCTCATATTAGGTTACACAACCTTGACGTCAAAGGACTATTTCAATGAAATTTTTAAAAACAATTTAAGAAAATGTTTAAGTTAATGCCTTCAAACTTCACATATAGATTGCAAACTATGGTAATTTTTAAACAAAATTTTTTTAAAAAATACTGCATTGAAAAAGATTTACTCTCACACAAAAAAAAAAAAATGAAAAATTTTTTTTTAAAAACCGTAATTTTTAAGCAATTTTTTAAATTTTTGTACAGATTACGGATAATATTATTCTACATATGGAAAAAAAACTTTTGTTGAGATCATCTTTATAAATAATGAAGTTATTAAATGTTTAGTTAAAATTTTGAGTATTTTTTGAAAAATCGTAAAAAAAAAAGTTTTTGACATTTTATTTTTAAATAACTGATTCTAAAAGAGAAAAGCCTGAACTTTTTTTTAATGAAGAATATCAATTAATTAATGCAAAAGGAAACTGAGAGGAAACGATTTAGAAATTTTCATAAAAGCATCGATTTTGATTCATTTTAGAGAAAATCATAAATATTAGAAAATATCATTATTTTGTAAAAAAAATTGTACCGCGCGTATCATGGCAAAAAAAAAAATGATCTTTCCTATTCTGCAATAATTTTTTTGTCTGAGTTAGATAGCAAGAATTAGATGGCTTTTTTAAAAACATGGGAAAAGTCGGAACTTCACTCCACTGAAATGGAGATGATGATAGGTGGAATAAAAAACCAACAGGAGTACAAAAATTATGCATTTCAAGGTTTTTAATTAATATCTTTTTAAATAATTGCACTATCTGAATATAAATGGTCAAAACGGCTTCCTCGGATCATTCCCGTTTTTTTTGGTACCTTCAACGAGTTTCTGCAAACCGCGGTTGGTGAGAAGATAGTCGCACTAACATCAGGGGCGGCTCTAGGGCTGGATAAACCAGACCCCTGCCCGGGGCAGCAAATTTTAAGGGGCGCATTTCAGTCGAATTTGAAAATACACACACACACATATATATACTAGCTGGTATACCCGTTCTTCGCACGGGTGAACAGAAAAATTAAACAACACAGATTGAAGGATAAAGAAGTTTTTAATGAGTTAATTTTACGTGAATTGCAAATTAAACAAAAAAAAAAAGCTTTTGGCGCAACTCAGGTAACAAAAAAAAAAAAAAAAAGAGAGAAATAATACACCTTTGTTAAATTTTAAGTATGTAGGTCTAATAGCTGATAAAAAGGATTTTTTTTTTATTTATAACTCCCCGTAACACTCTTGAGGGTTGATTTTTGAAAATACCTTCCTAAGCTGATCTCTGCTCAGCAAAAGTAACACATTGTTAAAAGTTTTGTGTAATGAACGCTTAAAATAGTGTAAATAACGTTTATCTGAAAGTATAATACATTAATATTACTTTCTGTAGTATTTATTTTATGTTAAAATTGTAATATTCGCAAGCAACGCCATTTCTTAAATTATAATGACGATTTAATGAAAAACATAGCGAACTGTTAACGATAGAGTCAAGTTGGCACACAAATGCCTAGCTACTTTCATAACTCGAGCTTTATTAGAGCTTTGTAAGACCCACCGTGTAGGGGCACGATGCACATTAATACTTTATCCAACCGCATTATGATTTACTGCAGTTTTTTTCATACAATAATTTTTTTTGGCTCACTACATTTAAAATTAAGGGATATACATAAACAAAATACTCCACTTTGGAAAATTTAATCCATTAGAGCTAATAAATTAAATAAAGATATTCCACTGTAAAATTAATTATATATACCGTTCACTTAAAATAAGTAGTCAAATCATTTTCTAAGGTCTTCATTAACATACAAAAACATAAGACACTTAAATTTTGACAAACTATATTTTCCGCTAAAATACTCATCATGGAACCCGTGCTGCCATATATCTTTTGGAGAGAGAGAGAGAAGAGTGGTTTTCAAAGAATATCCCTGCTAATTATTGGTAGAATATTCCTTCTAAGTTGGTGTGGTGTGGTAGTTAGGAGAAAGGGGTGCCAGCTCAGATGTCGTCAACGTTACTTGACTATGGTTCAAAATTACGTGATCCTTTGCCAAAAGCCCTCGTGTAGCTGAACAGTGCAACATTAATATTCACTCACTCTCACACCAAGAAATACAGAACAATAGTTATTGCGTTTTTAAGTGTAAAAATAATTATATCTGCCTATTCAATTAAAATTATAGCATTATAATGAACTACTAACCACAAATAAATTTTGAAAATTTGTCCAAACGATGCAGTGTGAAAGAGAAAGCTTAGTTACTTTAAGTATCAGAACTGATAAAAGCATTTATTTGGAAAAAAGATCAATTTTTTACTACCAAATGTGCATAATAAGATGTTAAAAAAACATTAAAATAAAGAGAGATTTATAACAACCTCTCCCTTCAAAACTTAGTTTGATTCTGAAATAAAAAATAGGCATTATATCAGAGGAATTAATTAGAAGCGAGCACCTTGCGTAGCCAAAACAAAAAAAGGTTTTTCACAAACAAAAGATAGATATATGCAGACGTGTTTTTTTTTTTTTTTTTTTTTTTTTTTGCAGCGCATGCCAGAATTGCTAGCAGAAGACAGAATTTTTTCCTACTAACTTGACAAATATTGTTATATTTTTGACACTTTCCCCAAATCTTTATAAATTATAGTCTATGCTATAAATTATAGCCTATGTGCTATTCTGATGTATAAGCTATATTACTGTAAAGTTTCATTAAAATCCATTCAGTAGTTTTTGCGTGAAAGACCAACAAAGATTTTCACAAACTTTCACATTTATAATATATATTAGATATATATTGTAACAGAAATTTTAATATATTTTCTGAAATATCATTGGGTATGAATTTGGTATTTTATGTAATGTATTTGATTTCCTTATTTTATAATCTGTACGTTTAATGTCAGTTTACTGTTATGTTGAAACTTGAAGGATTGGAGGCAGTGGTATATGTCAAATCATTAAATTTGATATGCTTACACAACTTTATAACTAGTAACTTTTTCCTTATCTCGCAGTGAGTCCCAATGGACATTCTTTTCACCCATAAGATGTTTGATGTCAGCTAACCAAAAAGGGACAGAGGTAATAAGTTTTTTTTTGGGGGAAGCCACAGAAGATGTTTTGCTTTAGTCTTGGGTGTTGTTACTATAAGTTAAAATAAACACTTGCGATCCCAGTCATCAGAACTCTTTTTCGAAGAAATTGGCCTACTGGAATGGGCAATTTCTTCTTACATTTTACTCGTTTGAAATAATAACAAATAATTATGCCCTTAATTTGGAATTATTTTGTACTTTAAGACTTTTTATATATATTGTTATGTTGCCTTTGTTTGCAAGAGTTATTCAAGTGTTGTAGGTGTGTATCTATGTGAACAATTTTTCTTTTTAAATTATAATTTTTTGCTTTGGAGAGAGAGGCGGCATTTTCCATTTTTGTTTGGGGGGAAAAACTGCTAGAGCCAGCCCTGCCAACTTAGATAGAAACATACATTTGTTTACCTTCAAATCTTAATAGTGTAGATACTAACCTTTGTTCACAATAATCTAAGAAATAAGTGATTTTAAACAACCAAAAAATTTTAAAAATAGAGCATTTTATAAGTTTGAAAAAACTTCAAAAATTCTTAATTTTTAAAATTGAAAAATATGTCTGGTCAGACTGACTTTATTTTCACAGTCAGTCTCGTATTATAATCTGAATACAAAACAAACTATTTTTACTGTTACCATCTCCAAAAAATATTTTTGGAAAAGGATACTGTGTAGCCTCAAATTTAATGCTCATTTAAAAAAATATATTTGATATATCTGATATAATTGTTATCAAAAATTAACAATTTATTCAAACAATACTAATATACTACCAGTTGAAATATTATTTTATGTTACTTCTTATTCCTAACTGTACACCATTAATATTATCAATGCAACTAAAGCACAAGATTAGAATTTTTCATGAGAAGTTCTCTAGTGATTAATTTATTATAATTTCTTTCAGTTTCATTAATAATGGCGATTATAAAAAACAGTGTTTACATGTGTTGTCAAGAGTTTAAAATAAGTTTTTAATAAAGCTCTTTTTTTGAATTTTATTAAGTGCTTACAAAATTCAAAAATAAGCAAAAAGTATCAACCACTTATAAAATAATACTTCGTACAGACAAAAAAAAAACATGCTAATTTTTTTTCAAGCTGAAAATAACATCTTTCAATTTATAATCATTATCTCTTTATCACTTGGTTCACAAAGATATTAAATCAATTGTTTTATAATTATTTTCTTTGCTTTATGTATCTTTTTTATTTACTTGTGGTTATTTATGGGAGTTTTGGAAGCTATTCATCTATTGAAATAGTCAATAGCTTTCCACGCAACAGATTTATCACATTAATCGATTTGGCGAGAAAACACTTGGCGCGATAAGTGCCCGATTCGACAAATCAACCTTAAAAACTTTTCTCTAAAATTAAACAACAAATGACATTTATAAAAGTTAAGGAGCATAATTTTATACCTTAGCTTGATCTCCATACTGCTACGTACTTATTAAGACAACATCTGAGAATATCTGAGACATTAAGACCCTTTTTGAAAATAATATTTATGACAGATTTTTTTAAATATTGCCACTGAAGAAACTACAAGTTCGAATGCTAAATAATCTTCACCATTTACAGTTTTGAGTTTTACTGTTTTTAATTACTTTGCGCTATTTTTGAAACTGTTGCTCTTTACGATAAATACCATTAAAAGCATTTCTATAAATTACTTTTTTAAAAAATATATTAATCCAGCCATTAAAAACTTTCTTCTTTGTGAGAAAGATATGGCAACTGCTGTTATCTCTATTTACATTTTGTTACTGTCTTGTTAATTTCTTAAAGTTGGTATTTGCTGCTGAGTTAATTTTTTTAGTCTGTTGAGTAGAATATAATTTATGTAATTTTCTATTTTTTGACGTGTTATTGCGTTGTCTAAAAAGTTTTTTTTTCTATTTTTATATATTAATTCAAAATATTTTTATATTTCTTAGTAAATAAAATGAACACGACAGCGGAAATATTAAATGACGTGCAAGATCAAAATCTCGACTTAGAAAGGCAAAGCACATTTAACAAGTCTGAAATTTCTGCCAACAAACATTCTCAACAACAAAAAGTTTCAAGTCTTTGTTATTTTTATTCAAATTATGGATATTGTAAATATGGTCAAAATTGCAAGTTTTTGCATCGCAGAAAAAATTATATCACCGCTAAATCTACACAAAAAGAGTTCTTTCCTCAAGAATTTTCTAGAAGAAAAAATGTAATTAAGAAAACATCACCATCTGAAACAAGAAGTACGACTTCATTCCAAACAAAATATAGTTCTATTGTGAGCCCAAATTTCACTAAACGGCCTTGTCGATACTTCAAGGCAGGTAGTTGTGAAAAAGAAAACTGTTTATATAACCATGATGTTGAAAAATATAATTTAAAGGAGTTACCACAAAGCACAAAAGATCTTAAATTAAATGCTTCTACTAAAATTGTTTCTAAAAGAAGATATATTCCTGTCTGCTATTATTTTAAAAGAGGTCTTTGCCAAAACGGCGACAATTGCAAATATTTCCATAATCCGAAGTATGAAAATTCAGATTTATCTCATCATACTGTTCTAAATAGAGTACATAGTCAAGAAAATAAAGACAGTGAGAATGTAAATGAAAGTTTGGTTAATCAAAAAAGTAATGAATGCAAGAATAATATTTTACCACAGTCTGTTGTTGCAAACTCTGAAAGTAGAGAAAACTTAGTTCCTAATACTATTGAACAATCATCGCAAAGTGATAATTTTGTTAATAATTCAGAGCAATCTACTTGCCAAGAAAACTGTATTAGTAACTCTGAAAATGGGCTTCAATCTAACAATGATACTGGTGTGATAGTAGCTAATCAAAATTTAAAAACTAGGCAACTAACAACTCAGACTGTAAGGACTTTCAAATTATCGTCATTATCTGAAAATGAAATTCTTCAACTCAGGTAAACAAATCTATAATTGTATTTATAAAGTTTTTATTAAAAATGTTATTTACTAAAGGTATGCATCATAAAATCAGGCATATAACATGCACTTTTATTGTAAAAAACAAGTTAGAAATGTACAAGTGCATGTTACATGACAGGTATAAAAATAAAAGAGATGAGCACAAAAAAGATTAGACTTCTACATATATGAAAGTACTGTTTAATTAAAAGAAATGACATACCTTATGAATTCAAAATATAAAAGCATTGTACACATACATTTGAGGTTTCTTTATAAAAAAAAGGCAGTGTGCATTAGACAGCGAATATATCTAAATAAGAAAAATTGTTGTTTAAAAGTATAGGTGTGCATTTTACTCCGGATTTTACAGTATTGAAATTGCTGGTTTTTGTTTAAGAATATCATAATATACCTGTTGACTCATGCTTTATAATATTTCATGCAGTATTAGATTTTATGTTGCATGAAGTGTTGTATATTTTATAAATTTGATTTTTCAGGGATCTATTAATTTTAAATTGATTATTGAATAATTTTGAATTGCTTTTGCTTTTTGAGAAAATTAAATTTTTGTGTGTCATCTGTATCAATGTTTTGAAAAGAGTTACAATGTTCAGTCAAACTTTTCTTGATTTGCTTTTTCATCAGAATTTTTACTAGGTTGGTATACAATCTAGGTTGATTCTTGAACTACTTTCCCTTTCTTTTGAATGTACAAAAATCTAGTATCTCACATTTGCTTTCTGAATCCCATTGCTGTAACCATATTATTTTCATATTTTTCCTAATTATGCTTCCAGTGTATTAAAATTATATATATTTCATTCTTTTTCTCAAAAATTTTCTAAAAAAATCAACCTTTTTCCTTGTTTTACCAATAATACTGAAATTTGACATCTTTTGCCATTGCTTACTCCATAGTAGCATTTTGCGCTTTCACACCATAAGTTCAGGGCTCAAATCTCAGACCAGGCAAGGTCGACTCAGCCTTTCATCCCTTTAATGAGTTAATAAATTAGTACCAGGTTTGCACTAGAACTAAGCACTGGGGGTTTTGTATCAGACTGACTGGAATATCTGCTCATGCACCAAAGCTCCCAAGGTCACGTATACTGAGATGGGCACAGCAAGCCTTCGACCTCATGAGCTGTTATGCCTCTGAATTTAGATTTAGAATGGTATAAAATATGTGAGAGAAAGCATTAAAAAAGGTGACTTTTCTGGGGTATTCTTTATGAAGGAAGTGGCTTATTGAACTATATTCTAACAGTCTTTCTCTTGAGTCCACAGTAGATTTTAAATGAAACAAGCTACAATCTATATTAAGTTCAATACATCCATTCTCAAACAAATAAGACAATCCATTTCATTTTTCAAGGAGATAAGTTAACTTCTGCTTAGTTTATTCACATTTGAATGTTGTCCTCTGACACCATGCCAGGTCAGACTTTCCTTATACAATTTTAAAGCAAGAAAGAGAAAAATCTTGGAATTACAGTGAAGAAACAGTCTAAAAAATTTAGTTTTTTTTTCTTTAAACATTCCATTTTAGCTCTGTGTAAACTGTCAACCCTTTTAAGCATTAACACAGCTAATAGTAAAAGTCGAACATAATTCACTATTGTATACTTTAATGTAAAAAAACCAAAAAAGTAAAATTGTGATTAATGTTTACATAATGGGACTTTCTCCCTTTTCTTTTCCTATAGTAATATAGTTTGCAGAACATAAAATTCTTCTAATTTTCATTATATGTTGTTTTATTTTAAAATTTGTATTTATTTCTCATGTATTAATTTTTATATGATTTCAATTTCACAGTTTAATAAAGTAAAGTTCATAATTGTAAAAATAAGAGGTATCACTGAATTCAGATTTATCTTGCATTTGATGCAGTAATTCTGAAGGAAAAAAGCTACTTAAAGTAATTTTGTTTGTGTTTTACTCCTAAGAAATTATTTTGTTAAATGTTTTGTGAGAGTTAAAAGATTTCCCATTCATTTTATTACTTAACTCTGATTTTGATAAAACAAGTAATTTTTTTTAAAAAAATTAACAATTATTTTGGCTAGGATTGTAGATTTTGTGTGTATATGTGTATCAAAAATTATATCAAACATTTAGCAATAATTTATTTACATACTCAAAACATGGAAGTCTATTCTGTGATACAGGGCTCTTGGTAAAAACTTAGCATTGTATGTTTAGTTTGTCTGTTGTGATTATTTAGTATTCAAGTTTTACGAAATGTGCATGTATATAAACAATATTTTTTGTATTAATATATAAAAGGAATATTTTTATTAAAAATTCATATTTTTAAAAATTAAAATGAAGGGTATATAGGCTGATGTAAGTCATTGCAAAAAAATGAGTGAGTGATTATTAACATCGTACTGTTCATCTACACGAGGGCTTTTGGCAACGGACCTCGTAATTTTGAACCATGGTCAAAACATGAGGATGACACCTTAGCTGGCACCCCCCTCTACTAACTACCACACCACACTAATGGGAGGATGTTTGAGCTCTCAGCAGGTTTAAGGTGCATCTGATACCTTGTACACAGCGGGTCTTTAGTGGCATTGGGCTCTAACTCATGACATGCCAGCCACGATCTGATACCTTGACCACTAGGCTACCGTGGCCACTTGCAAACAAGATGGCATCATATCTGAAAATCAATAATGATTGTCATTGTCATGGAAAATCAATGATCATATTTGTTTATGAAAAGTTAAACATGATACCAAGTAAAAGTCAAATTTCACAAAAAGTACAATGAAAAGGACCAAAATATATGAAAAGAGAAAATATCACTAACCTTAAGAATGTAATGCTGATTTTCTCCTTTCTGATAACTGCAGTGAACCTTAAAAAAGAATAGAATAGAGTCTGTACGTCATTTTACCTTTCACCATGGTAGCCTAGTGGTCGAGGTAACAGACTCGTAGTTGGCGTGTTTTGAGTTTGAGCCTAATGCTACTGTGGACTGGCCATGTAGGGGGGGCAATGCACATTAAATTTGGTGGTATGGTGTGGAAGTTAAGAGAGAGAGGTTGCTGCCAGTTTGGGTGTCATCCTCATCACTTGACCGTGGTTAAAAATTACGTGGTCTGTCGCCAAAAGTCCTCAAATAGCTGAATAGTGCAATGAAAAAAATCCACTTACCCATCATTTTACCAATGTGTTACCATGTTGCAAATACTATATACAGTTGAACCTGTATATTGCGAATTTTTCTATGTAGCAAACTTTTTCCTGGAATCTTGAACATTTCACAATTTTCTTTGTAAACTAACCTCTGTAGCGAAATACATTTTCTATATAACTTTTTTTCTTTTGTGATTTAATTTTTGTTCTCCCTTTTTTTAAAGTATTTCTGAAAAAAATTTGGTTGAATCCTAGGAGGACCCACTTTTGGTCGCCAAATTTTGAGCGATAAAGGTTAAAATATGGTAACCCTTCCATTGCATCAAAAATTTGATTTTCAAATCACCGAAAAAAATGGCAACCCTAAAAAGTGCAACATTTTTCGCCTTTTCCGAAAAAAAAAAAAAAACGTCATTTTGACATTTGACTTCGCTGGAGAAGGTTTGCTCTCCACCGGTTGTTGTTAAGAATGGCGTGTGAAAGGAAATTACTTGCAAGTGAGGCTACGATAGGTTTCTTTGTGCTCCTGGGCACATAGGGGAAGAAAGAGACGTTAGAATGGTGTATGAAAGCTAATTTAATTGCTTCTCGTTATGAATGTCCGAGGTGTAAAAAAATATGCGTTTGCAAAAGCGAAAGGGAACGGTTGACGGCTACGAATGGTGTTGCCGCAACCAGTCGAAAGATAATCGCCACAACGTCGTTCGGAGTGTGAGAAAGGGCACTTGGTTTAGCGAAAGCAAACTTGCTATAACTATTATCTTGCGTTTGACGAGATATTGGTTTGGCAAGAGCATGAATGCGTTCGTGGTGAATGACTTGAAAGTTAATAAGAATATGACAAAGTTAATAAGACATGTGGCGGCGATCTAACGATCACAAGTTGGTGAATGAGAATTTTCATAAATTCCTTGCATCCATCGCAAGGGTGTATCCACCAACAGGTCATGAAGAAATGCAAGCGTAAGGTAAGTGCTTTTTAACATTTTTTAAAATGATTGATTTCATGTATTTCTTCGATTTTATCTTTGCGAAACGCCCTTTCGTCCTTTTTTAAAAATGTAAATCATGCTGTACACGCTGGTTTTAGAATGCTTTTTAAAATGAATTTCATTGCTTTCTCCGTTTTTTTCTTTATATAATGATTAATTTAATGTATTTATTCGATTTCATCTTTGCAAAACGCCCATTACATCCCCCCGCTGACGCATGCGCTTCCCAAGAGTTTTTCGTCATTGACGCCTTTTGAAAACCTTCAATTTGGCGCTTTTGGCGAAAAAATTTTGGCGCCAAAAACAGCAGTGGGTCCTCCTAGGATTTTACCAAAAATTTGGAAGTTATTCTTTCTTTAATACATTTTAAAGTGGTCATAAATCTTGAACTGGTTTTATTAGATCCTAACTCGCCGAGAGCAATAAAGTTCTCGATGTTTCATCTAAGCAGTGCAACCTTTAACCCCCATTGCCCAGTTCACTAGAAACATCTTCAATATCCTCTTTCACCCTCAGTGGAGTTGTCGCATGTCACTGTGTTCTAATTATAAAATAATGTATGTTTAATGTTACTTGTATGCTTTAAATGATAAAATGTCCTTAAAATTCATTAATTTTAGTATAAAATTATTTTCCTAATATTAAAAATACAGTGAATTCTTCGACATTCTTTTTTCTTGTTTTCCTTGCAGTTTTTCTTTCTTTTTTGATGGGTAAGATATATAAAAAATAAACATATATTAATTTTAAAAAAGATGTTTATGAATTTAAAATTTGTTTTATGTGGTTTATAAAGTATATTTAAAGATGAACCCTTATGTAACGAATTTTCCATATAACGAACTTTTCTCCAGGATTTAGCGACTTCGTTATATAGAGGTCTGACTGTATATATATATATTTCTCATTTGTGACAATTCCAGTGTTGAGTGAAAAATAAATGAATAAAACAGATATTAGGCACTGTGTTTTTATGGGGGGAAAATGTTTAAATTTTGCTTTGTTATATATATATATTCAATAAGGCATTGTTATCACCAAGAGGTGTAATAAAATAGGATCCTACCAATAAAATTAATTAAGTATACCATAAATAAGAGTAAGATTTTTTCCCTCTCACTTTAACAGGTAAATTCTGGCAAAATTATAATAAAACTTGTATAGCATTTAAATATTGAATAATATATTTTCTTTTCAATTCTTTTGAAAATGTTTTTGCGATTTTCTTGTTTTAGAAGAAAAAAGTTAATTTTATAAATTATTCCTGTTCTTTCCTAGGAATACTGAAATCACACAATTAAAAAAGCGTTTTCCAAAGTATGAAGAAAATACATCTTTTTTCTTTGATTTTGAGCCATCTGATCCAGATTGGGTTAGTGATAATTTGTTTTATTGAAATTTTCCCTCTTTTTCTGTAATTGATATATTTTTGAATACATTAAAATTACCTATATTAAAAACAATTTCTTGTACTATCCACACAAACATGAAAATATAATTAATTACCTTCCTTTGTCAATTCATTATGTAATAAAATGCTATTTTGGTTTTAGATGCTTATCAAAATACATATTTTTTAAGATTGTGTTTAACTATTGTTTAACTATTAAATTAATGGTAATTTATATAAATGCTAAAAGGAAAAAAAATTCTACATTTGCTAAGTTTTTTTAAAAAGTATTCTCTCTACTTTGGTAAGTAGATTAGCAATGTAAATCAGTGATACTCATCCTGTGGCACCCCGACCTTTTCTGATTGGCCCGTTGCACTAAGAAATTCAGTTATTGTTGAAAAATGTACTAAAAATTTACCAGGAAATTCTATCATTCAAATCTATCATTTTTGCTATCAATTTGCTTGTTTGAATAATAGAATGTATACAAGAGGCTTGGTTATGGATGAAGGAAACTGAAACTCATTAAAAGATGCTTAAAAAGAAATGTTTTGTGTGTGTTTGATAGGAAGGCTAATATGGTATTTAAATAATACCCCCTCCCCCCAAAAAATGTTTTTTAATATTTTGATTACCGTATTTTCCTGTATATAATCCGCAGTGGCGTATTATCCGCAAAGCCTTTTTTTCGAGTAAAAAAAATAATAAACATTGTATAATCCGCGGCAGTTTTTACGGCGAATAATCCAAAAATATAAACTGCCGATAATGAGCGTCATATAAGATAAAAAATACACAATATAATTAAAAATAGAAGAAATTGTACAGAAAAAAAAATTATTATGAAACTTCTCTTTAAATATGTATGATAATATTTTTCACGCTAATCTCAATAAAACAAAAAAATTCTTTGCTACTGCCATCTATGTTTGAGTTGTTAAACAAAACATTGCATGCGGAAAAAATGTTTCTTCTTTTTATTGTCTCTTTCTTTTAAAATCCATTTATTTATTTCTTCCTCTAATTCTGGCCTGTGAGATTTTCCACGACTATCGGCTCTTTAACGTCGATCACAATTTTCGAAGTTGGTCTTGTTTTTCTCCACAAACGAATATTCAATTCGTCAACGCTGAAAAACCTTGCAGCTTCCCGACTTCTGTAACCTTCTCTACAGCGTTTAATTTGAAGTCTGCAGTATAGCTAACACGCTTACGCTTCATCATGATAAAAACTTTCAAAGGATGCAACACCTCTAGTCAAGACAAAGTTGTAAATGACGCCAGCTACTTGTAACTGCTATTTCCTTCCGAGGAACCGAATTCGTTCTTGAATGTAATTGGACAAAAACTAGTTATGGCTGACATACGTCATCCGAGTCATGAAAGCGCCATCTATTATTTATTTTATAAAACATAAACGGCATTTCTTTCAAAACTTTATTATTAGCTTTTCTGATGAAGAATGTTTTATCTCAGATAATCCGCGGCGGCATATAATACGCACAACGAAATTTGAAACTTTTTTAACACATAATCCGCGGATTATATACAGGAAAATACGGTAATTTTGCTTTGTCCAATGTTGCTTCGGTCCAATAGTGTGTCCCCCCCTCCATTATCCTCATGGTGAGACCTGCATGAAATACCTGTCATATGTATGTGGCCTGGCAGGAAAAAGGTTGAGTACCTGTAATGTAAATCATCAGTTATGTTTTTTGATAAAATTTCTCTTGAAAATATTTTTATATTTCACTTTAAACTGCATGACTAAATTCATTAAATCCTTGTTTGAAGGAATTACTCATGTAGAGAGAGAGAGAGAATGAAGTATGTTTGAATATTATGTTTCATATCTGTGTGCAACCAAATACACTTCTATGCAACATATTAAATTAATGAAAAAAATGTAACTAAATTATGAATTGAAGGAAATTGTTTGATTATCTATTCATAACAATTTTATTTCTAATTTTAGAGCTTATCTCAGTGCAGTAAAACCAGCTTCTTTGATGTCAAACACTTTTTTTTCCTTCTCTTTCATTTTGTTTTCCTACAACTTTCAATAAATTTAAAAGTATATTAAAGTTCAAAATAAATTTATTCATGATCCTAGAGTTTTATAAATTAAAATTGACTTTTTGTATAACATATGACTACATTTTTCTTAACAATTATATGTATATTTAATGTTTAAATTTTATTTCAGCCATATGACTTTAGAACACTTCATTTTCAAGTAACTTTTCCAGAATACTACCCTTTAGAAGTATGATACAGTTCTTAAAATTTTGTAATTGCTTTTATTTTTCAGTATTGGGAAATGTATTTTGTATATTTTTTTTAAAAAATATTATTTTGCTGTAGGTTTGTGAAATAAATGTTCTTCAAAGTACAGATTACCTTCCAGAAATTGTGCTGAGGTAATTGAAACTTTTCCTAAGCAATATGTATCTCATAATTTTGTGTTAGAATTTTCATGGATTTCTTTTTCTCTATGTTGTGTGCTGTCATGATATTTTCTAAAATTCATTTTGAGACCTTCTTTATAAAATGTTATATTTGTTTTATTATATCAGTATTTTGTTAACAATTGGAAATTATTTTTAAATATATCAACAAAATGAATATTAAGTCATTAATATAATGAAGTTTAAAAAATTTTTAATGCTTTTTAATTTTTTAAACTTTAGTGATATGATTAGTAATTTTTGGTACTTGTATGTTATTAAATCACATGTTGGTAGAAATTGAGGAAGCTAAGTAATGCGCCAAATTCTCATAATTCAATGTCATTGCCTCATGGCATGGTCATTTTATTGTTGTGTTTTGATATAGATTTTTTGAAGTTTTGCTGGAGAATTAACGTCACGCTCGGATATGTAATGCTCATTCGGCTTTTTTCATCTGTATTCGGAGAACTCGTTCCAACAAGATTGGTCCACCCCTAAAATGAAAGCATGTGACTAAAAGAGGGAGTTTTCTCCAGGGTTTTTTTAGTATTCAGTCTTCCTTCTTGTAAGCTTATTTAATTAGTTCATCTTCCCACGTGTGTGTATTTATTATTCAAAATATATCAGTAGGAATAGCTATAAAGAAAGGCACGATATTTATATTTTTGTATAACTTTATTCTTGTGTCATTATTGAATTTCTTTCTTTTTAGTTTTGAGGGCACGATATAATAAATTGATACATTTATGCCAACATCCCTAATTATGTATAAATTGAAGATATTTTGTTTTACATGAGAAATTAGTGTTTAAATGTGAAATTAGTGTTTTTTTTCTGTCAAATCTTAATTAACTTAAAAATACTATTAATTACTTAAACAAAAGCTGCACACGTTTTATACTAATGCATCATTATTGCTGTGTGCTCAACTGGTCATCTAACAAACTTGGCAACCATATGTTTCGGTTTTTTGTTTCCTAAAAGATGAACAGTTGATGTAAACTTCGAAAGGAACAATCCCTAGGAAATTTAAAAATAAATTAGATATTTCAATAGAAGAGTATCCAGTTTTAAAGTATATAGCGGCTTATTGTGTTCATAATATAAAATTTGAATGCCATGATTACAAATATAGATTTGTTGTAGATAAAAAAAATCAATTTTGATTCAGAAAATGTCGAAGGGGCAAATTATTTGAAACTTCTGGATAGAGGAGGTTTAAAAATGTTCACAGATATTGTTATGAAAATCATTTCAACACAATATTTTATTTTTAACTTGTGTATCAAAAATTCCAAGTTAAAATATCTTAAAGTTGATTGCCAATTATCTTTCTTTACAAGCATAACCGAATCATATCTGTAATTACATGACATGTGGAATGCCTTGCATTCATTTAATTCATCTTCTGTAAACCATAACACACCTGCATTTTCATTTTTAAAAAAAATATTTGTTATATTTAGCAATATATGCTTAAAGAATTATTAAAAATAGAGCAATTAAGAAATTTTAACAGTAATGGATCATCTAAAAATGAAAAAGCAAGTTCAATATAGACTTTTTTTAAAAAAATCGGCAATTTTTTTGGAGGAGGGGGGGCTTTTTTGTTGTCAAGGGAAGTATAAAGTTGAAAAATGTCCCTTGCCACTGTCAAAAAACATGAAAGGTGGTAGCTTGTCCCCCTCCCCTTACCAATATTCCTTAAAAGTGAAGTACCTTGCTTCAACTAAATGGGTCCCCCCCCACCTTTTCTAAGGAAAATGAATGGTGGGATTCTTTCTGAACCTGGTAGAAGCATGAAAATGAAACATGTAGAAGACAACAGAAATCAGCGTAGTCAGAATCTGGTGCAAAATCACTAAAAAAATGCACAAAAAAGTCTTTTTTCAAACTTATGCTATCAAGGGAACATTCAATGTGTATGTACTTCCTTATACATTTTTTTTAATATTATGTAGATTTTATGAACACATGTTTAATAGTTCACACATAACTATTACTTAAAGAAAAAAATTCTATTTACTTACATAATTCGTTTTAAATTATTTTCATGAAGATTTTAGCATTCAGATTATGTTAAATGCTTTTTTTTTTTTTATTAAATGAATTTGGGGTTTTTTTTAGATATTTTTATTACAAAATTTGAAGTTATCACTTCTATCGTGTGGTCATAAGCACTCACGCACTGTTTTTTTTCTTTCCACTTCATTTTATCTGTTTAAATTTTTAAAAATGTGATACTGTGGAATTTGTTAACAATAGAAACAAATTGTTTCAGGAACACAGCATTTTTACCTTAAAAGTAAAAATACTCAAATTTGCATGCTATAAAGTTGTATTTCAAGAAACAGAAATTCATTTGAAAATAGCTCTCTGCCTTGTAACACAGCTATAAAATTTATGAACAGGTGGCTATCAAAATAATGGAAACACCTGTGAATAAAAGTGACATTTTTGAATGCACTTTGTAAACATTAAAGGATAATAATAGCTACCAGGTTTATATATATATATATATATATATATATATAAATAGAAATGTATATATTTTAGTAGTATAGGGTAGCTTTTTATTGAAGTTCTATAAGTCTTGGATTTTTTTCAAAAGCATGAAATGTGAGACATAGATTTTTTATATGTATTGTTTTTTGTATTGAATTCAGCACTAAATTCTCTTTAAAAGGATATAAAAGACTTTGCATTTTGTGCAACGTAACATTTTCTATAAGCATTCAAACTTAAAAAGCAACAATTTTGAAAAGTGTCCGCATTTTTGGCTACCACTGTAAATGCTGTATAGTTATTCCATAATGTACTATATATATATATATCCATATTGATGAAATTTGGTGTCTCATATATTCTTTTCTCTCTAGAGATTTAAACCAAAGTATTTGTGATTGGTTGAATGAGAAACATGCAGCTGCAATAGAAAGTGATCAAGTGGTTCTTCTTTTCCGTCCATTCTTGAAGTGGTTTGACAGAAGTTTAGAAGAATTATTTAATAATGGTTTTAAAAAGGTTATTTTTTAAAGATATTTTTGTATATCAGCAATAGTTTTAGGAACAAAATAAAACAAATAAAATATCTTAGAAGTGATAATTTATTTTTAAAAAATTGTGCCTGTAATTTAAATTAGAGGTCTACACACTTTTTGCCTCAGGGCCATACTGACTCCTCCACTAAATTCTATTTCCAAACAGTCTTATGCGTACTTCTCTAGGATACTCTGTCTTGATTTAAAAAGCATTTGTGAAGGAAGTTCTACTTTACCTACTGCCAATTTTGAAGTTCACATTGATTCAAGTTTTAATACAAAGGCCTTAAATTAACTGATATTCATCACCAATTGAGAAAGTGTGTAACAAATTATCCACATGAAAGTAAAATACTTCAATATTCTTAGCGACAATGTTCACCCTAACATCACTTGCCCAAATCATAACTCTTCTGCAACTGTTTGAATGGGATACCATTATCCACCCCATAGTCTGGAATTGACACTTAATGACTACTACTTGTTTCCTAAACATTTGTAAAGAACATTTGATTGAATGTGTTTTTGCAATGGTGAGGAAGCGAAAGATGTTTAATGCTATCTCAATTATATAACAGGCCCAGTTGGTATGGCATGAACATGCAAAAAACTGTTACAGTTCTTACAATAAAGCACCAACCGAAATGACAATATGTAGAAAATAGTTAATGCTCAAGCTTTAAAGTGATGTAAGCAGTTGTTTCCTTGTATTTCTGAGAATAAGATATATTAGTTTTGGGGAAATACCTTCAAATATTTATTTGGAATTTTGATTTTATTAGTTTTTATATGAAAAATCTGATTTAAAATTTGAAAAACCTCTATAACTACTATGGTTATCTTGTGTTTGAATTTTCATGTTAACTATGTTGAAGCATATAAAATCCTCATTTTGGTATAGCACATGAAAGCTAGAAAAAGGAAATGCTAGTCCAGTTTGTTTTACTGTGATTCAAAATTATAAGAGGGTCTATCATACCAATAACTATCAAGCTAGTTTTAGTACATCACTAAACAATTTACCATATTGTCAGGGCCGATCCTAGCAGGTGTGCAGCGTGTGCTCCACACGTGGGCAGCTGAAGCCAGAGGCGGCCACAGGCTGCTTATAGTTCTATCTATCAAGCAAAACTTTTTACTAATTTCTCCTAATAAAACTTATTATAAGTCAAATAAATATACTGAATTTTAAATAGTTATTGAAAACTCAAAGTAAGTCCCGATTTCCCGATAACATAGCATAATTTAAGAAAAATAGAATGTTAGGGCACAGTGTGTTGGTCAATTGCTTATTAATGTTTACTCTTTACACACATGCTTCATATGATAGCAAAATTCGTGGTAGAGCCGGCGATACAGCAATAGAAAAGATTTCCTTGCTTATCAGCAGCTTTGGTAGCATACTATGGATCAATGCTTAACAAAGGCATCTCAAAAATGATTTTTGCAAAAGTTACTTTACAAAAATACTTAATATACTCAATATGCATTTTAGGAAATTAAAAGTTTTCAATTTTAGAGTAGCTTTGTAATTTAGAAAAATAGAATAGATGAAAAAAGGGATTTGTGTGACTATTTGTATTTTTATTAATGTTTTACTTTTTACTCTTATACAGGTAGATGAGTTTATAACATCAATGTTAAGTATTAATCATAATATGAAAAATTCTCTAAATGGAGCGGCAGATTACGTCTTTGCATGCAGACTTCTGACACACTAGGATCGGTCCTGTTTATTGTGTAAAGTTTTTATGCTTTAGACCCACAAAGGTGCAGATTTATATTGAAAGACTAGACTGATATACAGAACCTAAGGTTAGAAGAAATTGTTTAGTTATAAAACTTATACTAGATTCCATGGCTTAGTTTTTATAATAAAATTTATTTATTACAGGAAATTAATGTTCTACAAAATATTAGGTATTTTTAAGATTAATTTTTTATTTTATCCCTGAATACTGAGCATTAATGGCTTGTGTGTGTGCTTAAAAATAATTTAAATTATTCTGCCATGCTATAATTAATTATGTTTATAGATGGTTCGACCCTGTGTGTAGACTTAATATATAGTTGAATATGTATACAAATGTATTTTATCTTACTTTCTGTTATATTATTTTACAGGTTAAACAAGAAGGAATTAAAAATAATGATATATCTATTTCGCTAGAAAATCTTTCATTAAATCAAAATAATGTTTCAGAAAATTTAACTAATGAAGTTCCTGATTCATTAGCTGATTCTACTGAACAGAAGTCAACACAAGAGTTAAAACAAGATGCTTCTAATCAAAGTATGCATAACTTCTCTCAGTTACGAGGAACAAAAATTTTATTCACTGGTCTAGAATTAATAGAGGGTGTTGCAGCTTTATCTTGTAAAAAACTGGCTATAACTATTAATTGCACTCGCTGTAAGACGCCTTTTAATTCAGTACTACTACCAAATAAAAATTTGACTAAAGTGTGTACCAAGTGCAGCAAAAGTATGGAATTGAATTTTAATCCTTCCATTTTGCATCAATTTTCAAATATCCTTGGAATTATTTATTTACTGGAATGCCAAGCAGTTGATGTGAATCTTGTTGAATGTGCCTTCCTTCTCGATTGTCTTAGTTGTGCTAAACAAGTCCCTGTTGATGTAAGTCTTCAAAATCATTTTTTAAAATGTAATATTAGAACAGTTTTTTAGAATGCACTCACTAGTAGAAAAATTTATTTGCCCTAAAGATTATCTTACATTTACTGGGTTACTTTTTCAATAAGTATATATAAATAATTAAAAGTCTAAACTCCCGATTCCTGAGGCTACAAGTTTTTGGAATTGATCATTGTGATGATATATTCTGGGGGGGAAAAATGGGGATTTGGATAAATTTTTATTATATCTTACTTCAACTGGCAACTTTTTTCATAACAATTGTCATTATAATCATGCAAAAGTCTTTTAATAAGGCTGTCATATAACTGGATACATAAGCCACTGCATTGTTCATCATTTAAGTATTTCATTTTAAAAGGTATTATTTTATTTAATACATTAAACTAAAAATCCCTTTAATTATATAATATTTAAATGTATTTAACAAAAAAAAATTTCTAAAGCTAGAACATAGAATGATATAGTCACCATTTATGTATGGAATTAGTATTTAATTGCTAACTTTAAAGTTAAAATTTTTATTTAAAAATATAAATAGCTGAAAGCGTATTAAAGAAGTGGGGGGAATTTGAGATTGAATCTATTATGCTTATTATTAATCAGTTTACAGCAAGATAAAGATAACACTCTTCTGAAATTATGAGCTAGGTTTCTCAATCTCGTTCTATATTTTCAATCCCTGGATTTTGGGATTGCATTATCCAGATCCCAGGATTAGGACTGGACTATTTATGAAAAATACATACACATTAGTATAGTGGAAATTACATAATAAAACTGGAAACATAATTAAAAAATTGGTTTAATATTACTGTTTATTGAAACAAATCAAAACAAAACTTAATTCATCATTAAAAAAAAGATAGTACATAAGAAATTTAATAAAAATAGTGCGATTTGAATTCATTTAAAATTGACCTATTTGAATTAAAATCCATATGTTTGAGATTTTCCAAAATCTTATTATAAATTTAAAACAGAATAAAAAGCCCCTATTTTATTTCATTGAAACACTATATTTTTATTTATTTTATGTTTAATATATTTAGAATTGATAACTACATAGTAAAACATTCTAAGGAAGTAGATTTTTCAAAATTAAAATTATGAAGTCTGAACTAAACTTCTTTTCCCGACAAAGTCGCATATACCTTTACATATTATGTACAAAAGATAGAATGGATTTACATGAATTTTAATCTAAAAAAATTTTCTATTTATGCAACTTACACAAAAAAGATACTTCCCTTTTTCTAAACAAATCTTGTTAACATATAACTCTAGAAATTAATCATAATAAATACTAAAATTAACTCTAATAAAAACACTCAAAAGAAAGATTTCAGTATTAAAAATAATAATAATAAATACTGTTCATTTCTCAGTCCAGTAAAATTTCGTGTTTTAGTTTCCTCTTAAAAATGCCTTTTCGAAATATTTTTAACAACATTTATAATGATAACAAAATAATATTACTATATTTATCTTTCAGTGAGTAAAAAAGAAAACATTGAAATAACTCTCCTATAACTGAGTTAATTCACAAACTTTAAATATTCAGAAAAATGTTTGAAGAAATGCCTTTTTGATACTTCAAATAGCAATAACATCTTAAACAGCAAATGAGAATATCCTTATATTAACAAAATAATATTATATTTAAGTTATCTCTTGATGTATCAAAAAAAGAGAGAAAATTCTAAAAACACATCTTTTATATTGACTTAACACGATAATTCAGGAAAATGATTCACAATGGGTGAATCAGAAAAATCAAAATTAATTATAAACATCAGACCAATGAGTCACAATTTTTTTTTATTACTGGGAAACAGCAATGAATGTTGCACAATGTCTCATTTTCCGAAGTGGAAATGATCTATATAAATTTTCTAAGAATTAAATTCTTAGATGATTATGATAAGGAAAAAATTTTAAAATATAATACAGAAAAAAATTAAATCCCAGGATTAGTTATTTTAATCTTAAGATTTAAAGAAATGCCGGGAACCTGGGGCTGCAAACCCTATTATGAGCTGATCTATCCAAAATATGAGCTGATAACTTTTATTGAATAATTTACATGTCACTCTTAATTGTTCATATTTTGCAATTAAGCTTCAAATCTGAACATTTTAGTTAGCTTGCTTTCTGCAATTATTTTTAATTAAATTACTACTCGGTGATTCTTACATTTTTATGTTATTTGAGTTTGTCTCTGATTGTTTAATTCGCAGTCATATCAATTTTGTCATTGTTGAATAATTTTCCATTATAATGCATCACCATATTTTTTTTCAAAGATTGTAATCTTAATTTTGATAAAACAAGAGATTTTTTGTCTTTTTTAGTATAATTCAGAGACTTAATTCAATTTCAAAAATAAAAATGGTGTATTATAATTTATTTATTTTGTGTGTATTAGTCTTAAAAATTGTGATGATTAATGAAAGTTAAATAAGTAATTCCCATGGAATTTAATTTAACAATGATTATGTTGTTCTTAAATAATTCAATAAAAACATATGAGTAATTTAATTTAGGAAAATTCAATACACACTCATTCATGTTATTTGAAAATTATTGCATGTAACGTCTAATTTTTAAGCATATTTTTTTAATGAAATTTGATCAATGTTGTTCAACAATTAATTGATAAAGTTGATTTAATATGTTAAATTTGATTTGTTCATATTTTGCAGAGTTTTCATTATGGTCAGAAACAAATATTATGGTGTAAACTTTGCAATCAGAAATTAATTCTTAGCATTGAAAGTGTTAAATTCCAAGGAACAGCTTCTACTGTTACAGGTAAATCAAATTTCTGCTATAGAAATATATATATATATAACTAAATATATATAAAAATAAGATGCATATTAAGTTTTCAGTATATGTATTGCAATTTTCAAACATTGGTAATATGTCCAATAAACTTTTCTGAGATGAGCAAATATTGACAATTTTTTGAAGGGAATAAATCTATAATTCTAAAAATAATTCACCAATGCTTATTATATAAAAATACGATTGGTTTTATTAAATAAATTTAAATTTTGATTACTTTTTTAAATACTTTACATTCCTGTGAAGATTTGAATGTGTAAACCTGAGAATCTTTTACAAAAAGTCAGATATATAAATCTTGATAAAAAGACTTGGTGTAACTCTAAGAGTAGTATAAAATATGTTTATATTAGTCTTAAGGAATACTATTTTAAATTTTGTTTGCAATATTTCCTTTTCAAAGTTATATGTACTATTATTTCCTTCATTAATAGTAAATGGCTTTAAAATATTTTATGACACTATTTAAAACTGTGTTTCAAACCTAGTTTCGTATGCAATTTGCATTATAATAATGTTCATTCCAGTCACACACCACACATGAATATTGCTATAATTTTTATAAATATATCATGTATTTCCAAACTCCTTTTGTATCACCTTTCCAAACTATATTCATGATTATGGTGACAGTAGTATTTTTTTATTTCAAAGGAGGCTATGTATTTGTATTTTTACATTTGGAGACCTTATAAATTTCCAGGACCTATAGCACTTTTTAGTATGGCACCATATAGGTAGATACTGATTGCTGCAATGTAATTTTGATGCCCAGTTTTTTTTTTTTTTTTTTTTCTTTCCCAGATGGGAGGGTTAGGCTCTGACAATACAAAATTGTGCTAGGAATTTAATTTTGCTAAGAGCACCCAAGCCAAACAGGTACTCCAGGGATATTTAACATGCCTCATAATTGTAAAAGGGGGACACTCGATTTTCTGTGTCTCTAAAATCCACTGACTTCGGTCAGAGTCAAACCCACACACATTGAGGGTACAAGGCCAGCACATAACCAACTATGCCACCCAGCTAGCTGGTAACAATAATATTAGTTCTTGGGAAAATATAATGTTCTACTAAAAATCTTTGAGTTTTATCAATGTGTCTAGCTTTTTAAAAAAAAAATTTAAGTTATGCTTTTTTAAAAAAAAAAATTTGTCTGTAGTTTCAGTTCATTATTTTTTTAAGAATATATTTTCGTGGGTCCCTTCCCCCCTTCCTTCACTCTTTATTTAAATTAGATGCTCTGAATTTTGCAGTACCATTTTCTTTTTAACTGTTATCAGGTGATTAGTTTGAATTTATGCAAATATTCATTTTATTCACTGATTATTATGACTAAAAATATAGTAAATTTTCTCTATGCTCTATCCTTACAGCTCAATTACCTTTTGATTCTTTCTCTGAAAATTAAAAAAGGTCTGTTATTTTGTCTTAAAATGGGATTTTTAAGTAAGAAAGAAGGGAGTATCTGTTTTTATTATATCTAATGTAGTATTATAACATATGCGTTCAATCATCATATTTTATGAAAATAGAAATTTTAGTAATTTATTGAATGGGGAATCTTTTATACGTAATTAGCATCAATTTTGAAAACCTGTTCAGGTTTTATTATTATTCAGTTTTATTTTTAAAGTAAAATAATTCATAAATATAAAGTTTTGTGTATAAAACTTTTGGTGATATATTTACTGAACCACACTTTGCTGGAAATTGTAATTTAATTAAGAATTATTCAAATTTGTTGTTCTATCTAAAAATAAAATTTCTATTTTATCTTCAATAAAATCTATACATTACTTTACAAATCTTTTTTTTTATTCAGGCTATTAACTTTTATGTTTTTAGCTACTTATGAAACAGTGGTTACTAAAAAGGCAACTCTAAAGAAGGGTCCTGTAATAAAAGAGGGTTGCCCTTTACCTGATTTAGGTGCATGCAAACATTACAAGAAAAGTTATCGTTGGTTAAGGTATTTGTAAAACCTTTTCTTGTTAATTAAATGTAATTTACCTTTGTATTTTAGACTTTGTTATGAAATCTTTACAGATGTTGTAACTATATTCTACTTATAAAAATATTTTCAATCAAGAAAATGTATTATTCCCAAAATCTCTCTCATATAATTCTTTTAAGTTAACATAGAGTTAACCTTTGCATTTGGATAACTTTAATATGATAGCTCACATTGTTTCAATTTAGTGAAATTTATAGAAATACATTTTATTATTGATGCAAAGTTTTGTTTTTATGTATTTTATTTTTTTAAAAAAAAACCTTTCCTTGAAACTCTGAGAATATTTTGGTTTTTAGGCAAAATATATTCTCAAAATAGTGAATTAGAATACAGTCGGACCTCTATATAACAAGGACGCTAAATCCCGGAAAAAAGTTCGTTATAGGGAAAATTCGTTATATAGAGGTTCATCTTTTAATATACTTTACAAACCGGGTAAAACAAATTTTCAAAAAAGTAATTAGTCACACCTTTTTTATCAGTATATGTTTATTTAATATATCTTACCCATCAAAAAAGAAAGGAAAACAAGAAAAAAGAATGCCGAAGAATACACATTATTTTAAATATTAAGAAAATAATTTTATAGTAAAATTAATAAATTTAAGGACATTTTCTGATTTAAAACATAAAAGTAATATTAAACATACATTATTTTATAACTAGAACATGGAGACACTGGACAACTCCACTGAAGTAGAAAGGGGATATCAAAGATGTTTCTAGTGAACTGGGCAATGGTGGTTAAAGGTTACACTTCTTGGATGAAACATTCAGGACTCTATTGCTCTCTATGAATTAGGATCTAACAAAACCAGTTTAAGAGTTATGAACACCATGAAATGTGTTAGAGAAAATAACTTCAAATGTTCAGAAATACTTGAAGAATAAAGAGAGAAAAAATTCCTTACATAGAAAATGCACTTCGCTATAGAGAGGTTGTTTTACGAAGAAAATTGTGAAATGTTCAAGGTTCCAGGAAAAAGTTCGCAATATAGAAGTTCGTTATATATAGGTTCGACAGTATTTAGTTTCTACATTACAGAAAAGTAGTGAATTATTTTCATGTGGTGAAAAATGCTTTCATATTAAATATTGAGTTTTAAGAATTATAGAGGAGATGACTTAAGTGTAAAAGAGTTTCTTCATGCATAAATCATTGTGCATAAGTATAATTTATCTTTAAAGTTATTATAAACCATAATAGCTAAAGCTCAATTTTAAAATTTGTGATAAATTTTCATATTGATGAAGGAATTTAAAGGGAAATTAGGAAAAAAAGAGAGAGAGGAATAATATATGTTATTTCTGCTTCTAGATTAAACTTTCAAAAATAAGAAATAATATATATAAATATATAAAAGCACAGCATTAACTATTATTCTCCAAGTATAATTAGAAGATGAATTAAGAATAAATAATTAGCACATGCCATGTGGTGATAAATTATGAAATATGTAACTGAAGAATGAAAATAAGAGAAATCCAGTTAGGCTCCCTTCACACCAAACGATTCCTAGTTTGTAGCAACCATTCCGATTAACTGAATGAACTGAGATTTGCCTTCACACTGCCACGGGTCAATCATTCTTCTTTCAGCTGCTGTCGAACATGGATGCTGTTTTTAATGTTTTAAGACTATTAACATTTCAAGCTATTAATTTCACTACTGCATCCTTATTCATTTATTTTCAAATTGAAATACATAAAACAAAAAATATGAGATCAGTTTTATTTTGCCTGTTAGTATCAAGTGTAATAGTCTCAAAGTAATAACAAATAATAAATATGAATTTTAGTTATATTATAATGCAATTACTTTTCCAATTATATATCTAATGTTTTTAAAGGCATTTCAGATGTTGTTATATACTACAGCTTTTGTAGCATATAACAACTATTTTTTTGATTATGTATTTAAAAATGGTTTTCTAATACATTAATGAATTAAAAATTTTACATGCCATTTACATTTTGTTTGTTTCATTTAACAAAATTTGAGATCTATCTAGTAATAAAATGGAATCTTTTTTAAAAAATTAAAATTATCAACAATATCTGTGTTTTATTTTATTTTAGCATTCTTATAAGTATTTCACTTTTTTCTTTCCCAAAATTAAATAAATTCTTATCAAATTGATTTCTAAAGCTATTTCAAACATCCTTCAGAATATTCCCCCCCCCCTCCATCTCCAAAAAACACATTTTGCTTTAAAGTATTATTAAGTAAAGAATAAAGTTTTCAAATTTCTAAAATTGAATAAAACAATACATACAAAATTAATTTTATTATTTGCACGAGATTAGCAGGGATAAAATACAGCCTGCACACTCGGCGACAAGAACTAGAGTTAGTTTACATAATGAAAAAGAATACTATGAATACCACACACAAAAATATAAGTGCCATCTATTGGCATAAAAACGAACTCATGCTAACCCTAACTGGAAAATCATTATCTTCAAACATCTGAAATCAGTTTCTTTAATAGAAACTTTATATGAAAAAATCACTAACAACATAAAAAACAACCAAAATAATCACTTTGTTTGTTTGAATTCACTTTATCTTTAAGAAATTGCTTTCATATTTAACTAGTTATTTTAACCATTAAATAAGAACCATTTTAGAACTATTAATTGATTCATAAAACTCATTATATATATAATGAGTTTTATGAATCCTTTAATAGTTCTAAAAATGTTTTTATTTTGTATATTTTTATTTTTGTTATATGGTAATGATGAGAAAACTGTTTGATTCCATGAAGTTTCTTAAAAGAACTAATAATAATTATTCTGAGTTTGCAATGCATTTGCAGTTAAAATATGATCACTTTAGATCTGATATGGATAAAATGAGGATTTGTAAAAATTTTAATGTAAAAATATTACGCGAATTCACAAAATGTTTCTGCGATTGACTTGAAAATAATAGGACACAAATAATATTTTTAAAAAATTTCTCTACAGAAAGTTTTGTATACATGATAATTAAAAATTTATGAGCTTCTTGGATTAAAATTATTAATGAAAATGTTTTGTTTTATTATTTCTGAGACATTTTCCTATGTTGCTTAAAAATTGCTGTACGTTACATATTTTGAACAAACAATTTACAAATTGTCTTTTAACTGAGTTTTTAAAAAGTATTTTATGGGGGGAGCGTCAGTATAATCTTTTGTAGGTGATCTCAATAAATGAAAATAATGCTTGTAATTATTAAATGCTATGAAGGGAAACTATGAAGTCAAATCATAATCATTCTAAAGAACTATTTCAATGGGAAAAAACTGTATAATTTTACAGATTAACCCTGTAAGCTTCTGATCAGTCTGTCATGGCTTAAAGGTATCTCCTGAGAATAATTGTTTGTCATATGTAGATAAATATATTTTTATTATAAAATTAATCCAAAGGCTTCTTAAAATTATCCTAATCCTGTTAATTATAGTAACATTACTGTTACTATTTTTACTTTAAAATGTATACACATTTTTGGGGGGAAAATTCATTAATGCTACTGTATTTGTGCTTATTAATTTTTGTTGTATTGATAAATATAAAAAACTTTTTGTTTATAAAATATTTTATTCAATTGTTTATGCACATAGATATTTAAGAAAATAATGGTATATATATATATATATATATATTAAAAAATAGTACTGGTTATATTAGTCTAAATAAAAGCACACTATTTTTTTGACCAAAGGTTATTTAAATTTTTTACAATTGTCTGAATATACAACTTCCATATTATTAAAACACACAAAATTAAATTAATTTTGAAACATTTTAAAATGTAATGAAACATAAATAAGTACATTTTAAAAAAAAGTCCTCTAATAAATAATAATAATTTATAATAGATTTCCTTGCTGTGGACGACTTTATCCCTGTGATATATGCCATGATGAAAAGGAAGCAGATCACGATATGAAATATGCTTCTAGAATGATTTGTGGATTTTGCTCAAAAGAACAGGTCTGTGTTTTGCTGTTACTATTTGTTAATTTTAATGGTTTTGTATAAGTCTTACAAAGTCAGTAATTGGATTTATTTACTTTTTAAAATTTTCCTTTCATAGAGTCATTAAATAATTGGAATTAATAAGTATATTTTGAAGGTTTTATTGTTATTTTACTACTGTATGAAAAGAAAATCTTTTTTGTTTGTATTCTTTTTTAATTTAAAGTGATTTGCAATTCTTTTCCTTTTGAGATGGAGGAAGAAATTAACTTTTTTTTTTATCTTTGTAAATAATTCTAAATCTTTCATTAAAATTAGTATTAAGTACTAGAAATAAAAACATATTTAGTCTTTGAGCTAAAAGGGCTTAAAATTGCAGCCCTTGTAGCTCAAAGACTAAATATGTTTTTATGTTTAAGAATCTAAAAAGTTTACATTGAAAGAAGTTTTATGCTAAAAATAGTTTATATGTTATTTTTAAGAATCCATTTTAAATAAAGCATGAAACACTAGTTTTGTATACCAAGGGATCAAATTAATTTTTCTTGCTGTGATTTCTTATGGAAATAGAAAATTCAATCTAATAATTTCACACACACAAATTAAAAGTCAAAAAATTTGAATTGTCTAATTTCTTTTTTTTATAACTTTTTTTTAAAAAACAACATTCATTTGTCTGAAAATGCCAGCTAATAATTTATAATAACAAATATAACTTGTTTAATTTCTGTATTTTTAGAATATGCTATAGAAATTTCTCAAATTTTATGCATTTGCTCATTTTTTAAAATTATATTTTTGATTATGTAGCCATATAGTAAAGAGAAATCATGTTTGAGTTGTTCTTCAAGTATGGTAAATAAATCTGGGCCATATTGGGAGGGTGGTAAAGGTTGCAGAAATCCAATGTTAATGTCAAGGTAATTACTTCTTTATTCTAAACATCTTGAAATTATTTGGAAAATAGTTTGTATAAAAATATTCCCCTTATACTAATTATGTTTGTCATCACTGAAATATTTATAATTACTGTTTTAAAATTGTATTTAAAGATTATGTAACCTATATATTCTATAAAAGGGAATGCCTCTTGGAATTGTTGTAATGATTTATTATTTTTAATATATACAAAGTGTTATATTGCATTTGCATTATATTGGAAATCTAAAAATATAAGTTTGCATAATTTTAATGGGACATTTAGTTCTTTTAAAACCATGTCTAATCAATTTTTAACATTTTAACAAAATTTTAGATACAAGTATTATGAAAGAATTTATTATCAGTTGATTATTTAATTATTAGCTATGTTATATGTAATTTATATTCATTACGTGGAAAAGTGTATGAAGTTACATTCTTATTAAATATTTAATTGATGATGAAATATGATCTTGTATTTGATGTATTTTATGTATTAAATTAAATATATGAACTAAAAAAAAACTATATCAATAGAGTTTTATTGAAAAGCTTTATTAATTTTGCTTTAAAATGTTAGGGGGAATCAGACTGTAGCATTATGGTAATGATAATTTTTATATGCTGTGAAATTTTACTTTGTATTACTAATTTGAAAATATAAAGTTTATATTAATAAAACATAATAAATACCGCAAAATCTGGCAAATGACATACACTTATAACTCAAGAAATATGATCGAAGTTTTCGGGTGTGCATTATATGCCAGGTATGAAAATGAGAGCTTTAAAAATAAAAATAAAATTAGACTTCTACATATATCGAAATACTGTCTTTTATAAAAGAAATGACATTCCTTATGAACTTAAAGGATTGTAGTTCTAGAAGTATATTATTTTTTTCTGGAGCTTGGGAATAATACTTCAAATAATTGACTTCAAAATATAAGAGCATTGTGCATGCACATTTCATGTTTTTTCATAAAGTAGGGGGCGGCACATTATATAACGAGTATACCTAAAAATTAGAAATTGCAATTTGAAAGTATAGGTGTGCATTGTAAGGTGGTGTGCGTCATATGCTGGATTTTATGGAAAATTAAATAATTGGTACATAAAATCAAATAGATTTATTTTCTGTTTTGTTTTAGGACTGACAAGCATAAATATAGTGGCATGAATAAAACAACCTCTAAAAAGTCCCAATCAACTGGAAAGAAGAAGAAATGAGATTGTATACATTTTTGTGTAATAAAAGATAATACACTACAGAGTTATATATATGTATAGAATATTTTTATCTTTTTTATTGCCTTTATATATTTAAATAAAAATCATAACTTTTTTTTTCAATATGAATATGCTCTTGAAATTATTGTCAAATATGTTTTCAAATTTTTTAGCTTAAAGATATATATGTTTTTAACACAATTTTCCTTAAAAAAATTAGTCCAGTTTACAAATACTTTTTCTGATATATTTTACTTTACTATATACACTGTAAATAACAATTTTAACTAGATAAGAGAGAAATGTGGAAGGATATCACACACAAATATTAGTGATTTTTTTTTTAAAGAAACAGTTTTTTTGTGAAATTCTTAAAACATTATGATTTTTTATATTGTAAAATTTGCTTATTATTGTGCAAAATATACTCTGATGTAAATTACAATAAATGAATTTTTAAAGTAAAGAATAATAAATCAATATATTCACTAAATGATGTTTTTTTTCAACAATGAAAACATTGAATAAATTATCATAGTTTAAAAAATTAGAAAGAAAAAAAACTTTTAACAATTTTGTATTTTAATTAGAACTATATATTGAACTACTTGTTTTATTATTTTTATTCTGCTAAAGCTTCCTTTTTTCTAAAGTATGTTCAGTAACATTGCCCAATGTAAAAGATTGATCATGTACTATGCTTAGGTCATGAGGAATAAGACACATAAAACTTATCCATGGTTTTAAAATGGATTGTTTTTTAAATTAATGAATGATATTTTAAATATTACTGTGTGTTTATTAAAAACAACTGAATTCATTATGAAATATATTAAAAATCAAATCTTAGTATAGAAGAACCTAAATTATATCACACATACAAAAAATAGATTTATTTAAATAAATATATCAAATATAAAAATTTTACATTGAAACTTTTAGAAAAGATTTTAAATTATTAAAATTGTGTCTCTATGATTAATTTAACTAAAAAGACAAATTTTTAAATGAATTTATATTCTGCTTAATAACAAATATTCACCCTTAATTATTTATAAGCTAATAGTTTTTCATATTTTTTGTATTCCTGGGATCAACACACATGGCAGAAATAATCATTGAGAGAGATAGTTTTACTTGACTATGGATTTCAACTTCTGATGTAAATTTTATTTGACTGCACTGTTGCAACTTGTGACTGTTAACACTGAACATCTTAGGAGAAGAAATGTTTGTTTAAAACCCCAGCAGTGGGTAAGAGTGTAATAAGAGAAAGTGTAATTCCTACATAGGGTTGGTGAGAATTTTTCCAGCTTGCTAAAGGAAAGAATTAATATATGGAATTGTCTGTGTGTGTCCTGATCACATTCCTGTCTATCTGTTGAATATCGCTTCATTAAATAGAATTATTTAGTTTTTAAAGGAATGTCATTTTGTAGTCTACCAATACAACCAATTTCATAAAGTTCTGATTTCTTGATTTATGTGGATAACATAAGTAATATTACTTAAAAGTTATTTATTTAATTTGTTAATTTAAGATTTTTCTTCAAGTACTTGTATTCATTACAAGCTATATAATTGAATTAGCAGTTTTAGGAAGGGAATGAACCCCAAAACTGTTTGGAAGAGAAAAATTTTTAAAAATCTTGCCACTTTTTTTTTTTATTTATTTTTCTTAACCAAACTTTTGCGTGAGATTCTTGCAAAGATATTTAGTTATATTTATGTACAGTAAGTCAGTTAAATATGAACAAAAATCAATTATACAAATAAAATCTATATACAATAGCTGATATTTTTTACGTATGTGATCGTAATTTTAGCAGTAAAAATAAATTTTCAAATATTAATATTTATCTCATATTAGCAGCATTAGAAAAATTAGTAATTTACATGAGTCAGTAAAAAAAATATTTAATTTTAGTAGCTATTTTCTAATATGGAATTTTTTTCGAGATTTTACATTTGCAAAATCTTTAATTATAACATTTTTTTCATGTCATTAACGATTTTGCTTTTATTGCTAAAAGTGATAGTTCATGGAGTCTTTCTTCTCCAGTAGAATTTCATTAAAAAGTATATTACTTTAAATTTGGGGAAAGACTTTTCCTCTGTGTATGTGATAAAGTTAAAAATAAAAAAAATCAAAGTACTTAACAGCATCTGCAAAATAAAGGTAGTATAACATTTAATTATTTTAAACTATATAAATTCTTTTGTATTCAATTTTGTAATAATTTTTTAAAAATAATTATTTGTTTCTTCTTTATACTTTTTTCAGATATTGTTACTAACTGCGCTTGAAAATTACTCATCAAAACATTTGAAAGTTTTCTTTGGAGCACAATGGCAGGTTTTAAAATTTCAGTCTGCCTCATTTAATAGTACTTATTTTGCAGGGAGTGTGATTTGTTTGATACACCATTTACTCTTTTTAAATTTTTTTCCATTTCATTAATAACTCTATAACATGTAGTTTTAATTCAAATACAAACGTTTAAAAATAAAAATTGCTCGAAACTAAATTAAAAACTAAAAGGAAAAAGAAACTTTTTTTTTTCCCCAAAGCAAAATCTAGAACCGAAGATATGTAACAAAACCGGGATGAAAAATCTTTACCTTCCAAGCCCTCTTCTGAACATAACGATTATACATATTGTATAAATTGATTTGTTAATGCAACACTTACCAGTATTTGGGCCATATTTACTTTTCTTTATAATTTTATTTATTTCGCTCAGATGTAAAAGTGTAAATATAACCCCCTTTGGAATGTCTGACTCAGTTCTAAGACATTTTGCAGTATTTCATAAAATATTAAAATGGGAAAAGAGCAAAATACATGAAATGTAGCAATACGCACAATTGAAGTGCAGAGATGGGTCGACAAGTGGTTTGCTTCAGCATTTACAAATTCTGCAAAAGAAACTCAACCTGTTTTGTCAGCTGTAGGAATAGCTGAAATTACTAAAAGAAAAGCAAACAGGATAGTGACAATTTTGTCAGAAATTCTGCTCAATAAAAAAAAAAGCTATTATCATATTTTCTTAAAGAAAATAAAGAAGAAATTGTAATAAACTTGTAAATGGATTCACAATAAATGCAATAACAAGGAGTAGCTTTGTTATGAAGTCTTTACTGAAGGTTATTCATTTCCTCCAAACGTTAATGATATTATGAAGCTTGTCTATAAACAATAGAATTTGATTAAAGCTTGGTTTCTAATGGAATTCCATCGAAGGCAAACACAGTGGTTTGACGCTTGATAAGTATGCACCGTTAAAAAGCGAACACATTTGGAAACATAATGCATGTCAACGAGGATGAAATCTAATTTAGAAATACTAAAAAGTAGCTGATCATTTCTGTAGAAAATTGTGTTAAAGCAGCAGAAAATAAACTAAAGGAGTTTGGAATCAACTGAAAAGCACGTAGTTGCGTGTGTTTCTGATAATGCTAGTGTGATGGTTAAGTTTGGAAAAATAACGAGTTGTGACTATCACTTATGCTAAGCACATGCCATATACCTGGCTCAGTGCAATTCTTTCATCAGCTGAAGATCAATATAAACGGTTACGCTAGAATCAGATCTGGTGCAAACTTTTTGCCAGCTGGTCTTGACTTTCGAGATCATAAAAACCAAATTACCACCACAAACACAACTCATCTTGATCAATTACTTAACAAACGGACAATCTCTTCTATTACCACTTTTATTTGGGGTCAAAGGCCAGAAAATGTTCAGATCTGTGCAAGTCATCGAAGAACGGGAAAAATCTTTTGCAATGTAGCTTGTTGGGACCTTTTGTCATTGCTGACCGAAAGTTCCACCAGCGGTTTTAACTGATTATAGTGGAGTATGTAATAATTGTTATCCAGTCAATTTTTTAGACAGTAAATGGGATCTTGCCGATTTTTCCTGTCATGCCGTAAGCAACTCAAAAATTCGCGTTTGTGATATAAAGCACTTAAAGGTCATTCACACCAAGGCGGTCACTCAACGCGCGCTGAATAGAAAAGATATATTTTTTCTATTCACACCAAAGCTTTTTATACATGCGGTAGATTTCTGCTAATTAGGTGGCGCGGAAGATTGTTGTTGCAACTCGCAACGAATTCATTCTAATTAAGTATAAATATGGATCGCAAGTAAAAAGAATGCCTTGCAATTTTGTTAGCTTGGAAAACGGAGGACAAGAGGCGATGGTGGATTCGACGTATTCTTCAAAAAAGGCGATTAAGAACATCTATACTATTAGAAGAGATGCGTTTGTCCGGCACAGAAAGCTATTTTAATTTTTTTCGAATGTCGTTGCAATTTTTCGATAACTTACTATCAATAGTTGGGCCAATGATTTCTAAAAGGGATGTTATACAGATAGTATTCAACCAAAGGATAGATTTGGCTTTAACTCTGAGGTTTATATAAATTTCTTCAAATGTGAACTAATTAATTCTGAAATTTTTGATGCTCTTATTTGTTAAGACAGCTCCAAAACTAAGAATATACTTACAAATGTTTATTTAATAATATTTAAATAAGAATATTTTATGTTCAAATCAACTTATTTGCTGTATTCGTGGAAACAGATTTTTGTTGTGTAACAGAAATTCAAAAAAAATAATCATTCATTATTTTGTGAAAGAAATCAAATTAAAAACACAAATTAAGTTAATTTTTCTTAACATGCATCATTACACTGCGAATGAGGAATGTTTCTAGTGTATACGTATACATAATTGATATGTTCAACACAATTAGCCTAGACCATAGTATCAATCTTTTTCTTTTCATGGCACATCTGAATATAAAAGAATGTGAAAGATGTTCGTATCTACAAGTTTCAGAACAAGCGCAAGTTAAATAAGCAAAAAACAAAAGAAATGAGTTTTACAGTAGTCGCGTATGATGTGTAACATCTGACATGTTATCATGGTAAATACACAATACTAACTTTTTACCTGAAAAAAAATATGAATCGGGTATGATTGGAGATAATTTTCTATCGAGTAATTATATCTTTAATGAAAATTGTATTTAATTATATATATATATATAACAAAAGGAGTAAAAAAAATGCAATATTTTACCAAAAACAATTATTCTTGTTCAATTTGGGGAAGAGCGGAGACAATAGACTTATAATAACTAAAATATGACACATATACTTGTGATTTCAAAGTATTTAAAAACCAATGAAAAACAGCGTCAATAACAGTACCACTGTTAGCAGTCGAAACATTCTAATTTGTGTTCATATCGAGCTTGAGTTCACCATTCATAAAAACTATGAGTGGCTCAGCTTTTGGCAAACTGAAGTTAAAGTTAAAATTACCACTCAAAATCAGGGGAAGCGAGTTATAATTGTTTTAAAAGAGAACCACCTTCGTTATATGGTAAAAGTACAAAATGCAGGAAATCTTTAATTTTAAAGTGATAACTTTTATTGGCGCGATTTGCTAGAGAGTGGACTTGAACAAACGTCACGCAAGGGAATGTAACGCTCCTTCGGCTTTTTTTCGCTTGTATTCGGAAAACATGCTCCGACAAAATTGATCCATCCCTAAAAAGAAATCACGTGACTAAAAGAGAGGGACGTTCTCCCAGGGTTTCCTGAAGCTTAAGCAATGTTCATTCAAACAGGTACTCCGACAACCCATTCTTCGTATTTTCTCCCCTTTATTCTTGAGTCATTATTGAAATTCGTTTTTAGTTTTGAGGGTACGATACATTAAATTGATGCGTTTATGCCAACATCCCTAATTATGTATACATTTAAGATATTTTGTTTCATATGAGAAATTAGTGTTTAAATGTGAAACTAGTGTTTTGTTTTTTCTGTCAGATCTTAATTAACTTAAAAATATTATTAATTACTTAACCAAAAGCTGCACACATTTTATACTAATGCATCGTTATTCTTGTGTGCCCAACTTGTTAGAAATGGTACTGATGTATTGGCTCCATATACAAGTTTAGGAACAGTGAATGGAATTGAAATGCCTATACTACGAGATACTGGTGCAACTCTCGATTTAATATGTAAAAAATACGTAAAGCCTTCCATGTTTATAAATGAAACTGTGTGGATTCGAACTCCTCTGGAGGAAACCGCAGTGTGTCTGCCAATGGCTGAAGTTGAGTTGGACTGTGTGTTTGGTCATGTGATTACGAAAGCTGCTGTTTTAAGAGATTCATTAGATCAAGGAAAATATCTTTTGGGAAATAAGACTGCTGCATTGTTTGAAGAAGAATAAAGAAATACAAGTGTATATGGTGAACGCTGTTGAAACACGTTCGCAGAAGAAATTGACTGAAGAGAGTAAACAAGATCTTAACATGTCAGAAGAAACTATTCCTGAAAGTAACGAAAAGAATAAAGAATCTTCGGACGAACTGGATGATATTTTGCCTTTAATTCAACCTGAAATTTCTGAATCAAATCTTGTAAAATTATCTCATAAAGATTTTGCAAAGGAACAGTGCTGAATTAAAAACACTGTTTGAAGAAGCTAAAAGCGGGTCTTCAAAGAAAAATCATTATATTGTCGAAAATAACTTACTATTTTTCCAAAAAGAAGATAAGGATGGCACTAAACGTAAATGTTTGGTTGTTCCCGAAAAGTATAGAAAAAATTTGATGACGATTGGTCACGAGGCGGCTGCAGCTCATCTAGGAGTAACTAAAACGAAAGATGCCATATTCAAAACATTTTACTGGCCTAAATGCTTTAGTGATGTTGAGGACTTTGTAAAGACATGCGATATATATAAATGTCAAAGGGTGGGTAAACCGCAAGATAAAAAGAAGGCCCCACTAAAAATTGTTCCCGTAATAACTGAAATTTTCACAGAGATTAACATCGATGCAAAGTGGACCTTTACCAATGACACCGTCAGGAAATAAATATATAATTACGGCGTTATGTATGTCATCAAGGTATCCTGATGCCATTCCTGTAGCAAACCTTTGCTCAACAACTGTTGTAAATACATTGTTACAGATTTTCAGCCGAATGGGGTTCCCAAGAGAATTACAGACTAACCAATGCACGTCATTCATGAGTGCACTAACTACGGAATTTTTAGAAAGATTTGGTGTTAAAGCAGTTAGAAGTTCTGTTTATCATCCACAAAGTAATCCTGTGGAAAGAATGCACATAACATTGAAGAGGATTCTTCGTGTCCTGTGTCTGGAGGCAATTCCAGATTGGGAGAAAATTCTTCCTCAAGCCCTCTTTGCCCTAAGGACAGTTATACACGATAGTACTGGGTTTTCACCAGCTGAACTAGTTCACGGGAAAAATCTAAGGACTCCTGTGATGTTATTGTACGAGAAACTGACAGAAGAAGAGCATGTAGAAAGCAGTGTTGTGGATTATGTATTTAAACTCATTAATAGAATGAAAAGATGTCAAGGAATTGGGGCAATCCTACACATGGAAGATGCCAAACAAAAACAGAAGTTGTGGTATGATCGCCGGACCGTTAAGCGTCAATTTCAACTGGGTGAAATGGTTTTGGTCATAGCTCCATCCAGGCCTAACAAGTTATCTGTTCAGTGGGTTGGCCCTGGAGAAATAGTGCAACAACTCTCTGAGACAAATTATGTGGGCTAATTCCCAGAGAAGGATAAAACCCACGTTTATCATGTTAATATGCTAAAACCTTATCAGCAACGAGAGGAAAATATTAATTTATTGTGCATTAATCCTTTAAAGCATGACGAAGAAGAAGACATACCTAGTTTGGAACTTGAAAACGAAAGGTCGGGATGGTCCAAAATCATCAGCGATATGCAGTTAAATTCAAAATTATCTCAAATTCAACGAGGACAGCTCAAAGAACTTTTATATGAATATAGTAATCTTTTTCAAATATTCCTGGATGTACCGATTTAGCTGAACATGATATTGAATTAGAATCTGAACGAGCAATTGTTGCCTTATCGTATGTGTCCTCGACAAATTGAAATTCTCAAATCAGAAGTTATTAAGATGTTAGAACTGAAAATAATAGAGCCAGGAGAATCTGACTTTACATTTCCATTAATACTTGTTGAAGCCCAGGGAAAGGAAGCAAGGCCCTGTATCGATTACCGAAGGTTGAATAAAGTAACTCGGACACAATTCTTTCCATTGCCTAATATCGAAGAACTTTTAGAAAAGGTATCGGCAGCTAAATATATCTCTATCTTGGATCTTACCCGAGGGTATTGGCAAATACTCCTGAGTCCCCGAGCGCAAAGATACGCAACGTTTGTGACAACATTTGGAACTTTTAAACCATTGAGGTTACCTTTTGGTCTGAAAAATGCGCCCTATTACTTCAGTCGACTTATGGCTAACTTATTAAGAAATTGTGAAGACTTTGCAGTTCCCTACCTAGATAATATAGCTATCTTTTCACTAGCCTGAGATGATCATCTAAAACATCTAAAAGATGTATTTGATCACCTACGCTCCGCTAAATTACATATCAAGCCGTCCAAATGTCAATTTGCTCAAGCATACGTTAAATATCTTGGACATTTGGTAGGCCAAGGTTTAAGAACACCTGGAGAATTAAAGGTTCAGGTCATCAAAGATTTCCCGATCCCCACTAACAAGACGCAAGTTAGAGCCTTTTTAGGATTATCTGGCTATTATAGAAGATATATTCCAGAATTTTTTTTTTCAGTAATCGCAGCTCCACTGACTAAAAGTCACATCGGGAACTATAGGCAGCTTCGTCCATTTTTCGTTCGAAACTCTTCTTCTCTCCTTCCCGCTCAAAGGCCAAAACAGTTCACAGCAGCGCCCTCTTTCTAGTCTATCGTGTGCTATGTGTCAAGCCTCCTAGTGTACTATGTGCCACGCCGTTACAGTCTAATTATTTCCTCCCATCCTGGAGAAAACTTTTCACGATAGTTGAGTGGAAAGTTTTACTGTGATACCTGAAAAATACTTGACATAGGATCAGTTTATGCAGCAGTAGAGAGTTAAGAATTATTTCTTGAAATCCTTTTCTTTTAAACGGAGCAAAAAAATATTTTTAAAAAAAATAACGTGCATGTACCTGCTCTATCCGAAATTAGTACCTTATTTTAAGGAAGGCATTAAACTTATCCCTACTAATCTATGTGAACTTTAACATATACAAAATATTATTTGGTGAAATACTGCTACCAAATGCAAACTTTAAAATACAAATACAAATATTAATTATCAAAAAATTAACATACAAATATCAAAAAAATTTAAATATTAATACCAAAATTTAAAACAAAAAATTCCAAATATCAAAATACAAATACAAAAGTTTAAAATACTAATACCAAATATCAAAATACAAATACAAAAGTTTAAAATACTAATACCAAATATCAAATTTTAAAATACCAATACAAAATATCAAAGTTTAAAATACAAATACAAAATATCAAAATACTAATATCAAATATTAATACTAATATACAAATACCAATCATTCTAGACAAAAAATAATAATGCAAAGAAAATTCTTATTTTCCATCAATTCTCATTACAAGTGGGGTTTTTTTTCAAGTCTTAAGGGATACGGCTTAAAATATCAGCATTCTGATTTTGTTTTCCCTTCCGATAAGCAATCTCATAATTAAATTATTGCAAAATTAAGGACCACCTTAAGAGTCTTGGATTAGTCCCAGTATTTTTCTCTAACCAGACCAAGGGATTATGGTCAGTTTGTATGACAAATTTTTGGTGTCCATCAAGATAGCATTTCAACTTTTGCACGGCAAAAATAATGGCTGCACATTCTTTTTCCGTAGTGCTATATTTTTGTTCTGCAAGCGACAGCTTTTTGCTTAGGAACATGATGAGATGTTCTTCGTTTTCACATACTTGCGACAACACAACGCCTGTTCCAAGATTGGATGCATCACACTGAATGATGAAGGGTTTTGTGAAATCAGGGCTGTATAAAACTGGATTTTTAGATAGTCTTGTCTTGAGCTCCTCGAATGCATTCTGGCAAGAACTATTCCAGTCAACGTTTGATTTTCGATTTCGGCCCTTAAGTAAATCTGTAAATTAATTGTAAATGAAATTATTAATATAGTGATGTGTTTTGAAGGAAATAATGAAAACGGTGTAAATCCGGTTAATTAGAGCTGATTAATTCAACTACAAGACGATCTTACACCACCTTTAAATGCTTCAACTGATATTCATATAGGACATACAGGAGAGTGAGTCATTAGAAGAGTGTGGAACGAGACGAGGCAAAACGTAGCTGAAACAAAGCAGTTGCAGCAGGTACACTTATTTACCGTGGCGTTATTCTATAAAATGGTGTTATTCTATGGAGTATCGTTTCTTTTTAAACTTTTCATGCATTGTTAGGAATTGAATTATGTTTCAATGCATCTTAGAACATAACTTAACGTGATGAGTAAGTATATTCCACATTTCTATGGAGACCAGGGAAATTTTCTCGCCGACCACCATTTTGGCTACCACTTCTCTAAATAGCCGTCGAGCCGCAAGTCCTCTCGTGAAATTGATGGAAGAGGAAGAAAGGTGGGAGGCACCTGACTATCTCCATGGTGTTCTCCCTCAAAATTGGGGTTGAACCGAGCCAAACTGTAGTGTCACCTGAGGATGCTCAAAGCTACGGATAACGACAAGCGTACATCTAGTCCTTTGCTGCGATAAACTTCATGAGCCTCGATCTAACACCGTCAGACAGGTGGAATTAGCGAACAACAGTGTGAAACAGTTGAATATTAAAACCAACTAGTTAAACTATGCCCTCGTAAAATAAAATTCATAAAACTAATTATTGAATAAATTCAATATGATTTAACACTCTCTTTCGTTCTTAAAATTTAAAGTATAAAAAAAATATGTTACTCAAAGTATGAAATTTGGAAGAAAAAAAACCCCTTGTTTAAAAAATTCTTTTTTTACTGATGTCATTCTTATGATTTTTATTCCCTAAATCATACAAATGAGAGTACTGTTGAACTTCTATTAAGAGCCTCTTATTATTATTACTCATTTTTACAGGAAACTGTGAAATTATAAACTAAAGAATCGAACCAAAAATGTTGCACGAATGGCGACTCTAAAATTTCCAAATCTCTTACAATAGCAAATTCATCCATGATTGGTTTAACGTGTGACATGTGACTAAACTGCATACGCTCACTGCTCAAGAGTTAATTCATTTTTAAGTTAAAACCAGGGCTTCGAACTAGAATTGAACTGAAAACCGGAAAAAACCGTTATTTTGGCCGGAACTGAACCGAAAAAAAATCGCAGTTTATTTCGGTTCGATGTATCTTTAATCATTTTGTTAGATTAACCAACTTGACAATACTTTCTAATTTATCGTCAACCATATAATCATCATCATTGCATATACATTCCCGTTTTAAAGTTTACTGGTACTTTTCTGTTTCAGTTTCTCATTAAACTACTTATAAAAGGCAGATTTAATTCAGTTAAATGAACTAGTATAGATGATTTTTAAAGAAAAATATCAGTCTGAGATCTATTTATTTTTCGCATTTCAGTATGCGATCATCCCCGGACAGACAAACCAGAATTCCGAACCTAGTTCTCAAATGCAATTTTGATGCTACATAACCATGCTAATGCTCGCCGTTTACTGCTCACCGCTCGTATCGTACATGCTGGTTAATTTTATCAATTCCACATAGATTAGCAAAACCTTCTAAATTTTGATAGAATTACATTTTTTTTGTTTATTATAGCAGTACATTTTTAGTACAAATAAGAATATTCATAAAAGGAAAATTATTCATTTGGAACTGAAACAAAGACCGTTATTTTTGGTGGCACAAAAACCGGAATTGAACCTATACACAGTGGGCCACAAAAGTATTCCTACATTTCAATTTCTTATCAAATTTAATGTTTTCGACTAATAAAAATTAATATATTGTAATTGCAATTTTTTTATGGTATATGCAACTTGTTCTTAATGGAATGACATAATTAATTTTTTAAAAAAAGCATAACTATTTGTTTAAAAAAATTAGTAATCAAAAGGCTGCTAAAAAATTACGCCACAAAAGTCTTCTTACACTTAACAAAAATCTCAACTTAGCTTTAAATATTGTGTTTCTTTCTAAATTTAGTATACTTCGTAGGATATCTTTAAGTGTCCACATAACACTTTTAAGTGTCTTGGTATAGATTTAATCAGTTTTTTTTGTAATTTCTCCATCGATTTTCCTCCATTCTTCTTTGATTATTGTTTTTACTTCACATTTTGTGTTTATTTGTTATGCTTTTTTTACATCAGATTCTCTTCAAATATGTTCTACTGGGCTAAATAAAGTGATTGAGGAGGTGTTTTCATAATTTGGGGACAGTTATAGAGACACTAGTGGCGTACATTGAGAACAGTGCGCTTGGCATCATTACCCTGTTAAAAATGAAGTCGTTTCCAATATCCAAATTTTGGGCGGATGATTTAAAATTTCTCTTTAAAATATTTAAATAGAGGTCATGATTCACAATATCAACAAAAAATACCAAATTATCTAATTCTGAAACCGATTTACACCCCCACGCACGAACACTTCCACCTCCAATGTATTATTGATCCCACTAGATTCTTGGGATTAAATTTCAGAAGATTCAAAATTGACAGCAAATTGATTGGAATGGCAGATAATTTAATACTTTTGGTTCCGATGGGCCTATAATAGCTTGTAAATGAAAAAAAAAAAAAATAAGGAGTTTAATCCTATTAAGTTATGTGGAACAAGAACTCCTCCACCTTCATGCTTCAGCATGGAAGTGAAGGTGTTCTGGTGTGGGGGTGTAAATTGGCCTCAGAATTAGGTAATTTGGCATTTTTTGATGGTATTGTGAATTCTGAGCTCTGTTTAAATATTTTAAAGAGAAATTTTAAATTATCTACCCGAAATTTGTATAATGAAGACAACTTCCTTTTTTATTAGGATAATGACGGCAAGCTCAATGCTCTCAATGTACGCCACTGATGCCTCTGTAACTGTTCCCCAAATCTGAAAACACCTCCTCAATCACTTTATTTATCCCAGTAGAACATATTTGTGGTGAGATTTTGATGTAAAAAAAAGAAAAAATGACAAACACAAAATGTGAAGTAAAAACAATAACCAGAAGAAAGGAGGAAAATCGACGCAGAAATTACAAGAAACTGATCAAATCTATACCAGGATTCTTAAAAGTTGTTGTGGACACTAAAAGATATCCTACGAAGTACTAAATTATGAAATAAATACAATATTTAAAGCTAAGTTGAAAATTTTGTTAAATGTCCGAAGACTTTTGTGGCGTAATTTTTTAATAGCTTTTTGATTATTAATTTTTTTTAAAAAAAATAGTTATATACTATTTTTAAAAAAATTTTACTTACGTCATTCCATTAAGAACAAGTTGCAGATATCATAAAAAAAATTACAATTACAATATTTTTAATTTTTATTAGTCGAAAACTTTAAATTTGATAAGAAATTGTAAGTGTACGAACACTTTTGTGGCCCACTGTATGTATTCTTTTTTTAGTTGAACTGGGACGAAAAAAATTACATTTCTATGCCCTGGTTAAAACAGACCTTCACTTCTTCGGCTTCCCGAGCTAAAGTCTTTGATTGGCTAGATTTTCAGCGCTCGCTGCTGACTGCCTTGGTGTGAATGCGGCTTTAGAGCTTAATTTTGGATTACATGACAACTTTCTTTTTGCATTTATTATAGTTGAAAGGATACTGAAAAGTTTGACTGCAGTTTTTTCTAAATATTAATGCAATTTAATTGATAATTCGAGTCAGATATGGTTCTTTTTATCCATTGGGTCCTTGTGGCAGGTGCAAAGGGTCTCGGATAAGCAAAACTTAATCAGGTTTTCTAGTTATAAATTTTTATCCACCTGTTTCAAGGGGGCCTGTAGATCTTCAGCTCCCCGGGCCCAAAATGAGCTTAAACCGGCACTGATTCGAGTCAGGAAACTTACATCTTGTCCATTCCAATAGGTGTCAAAATGTACATGCTATACTAAATCCAGCCAATCAAATATGAAATATTCGTACCACTATTTTTTTCATCAAAAGTTTTCCAATGTTTGGCAACAGTTATGACTTTTAAGTAATCGGAGTACTTGTCCGCCATTTTAAGCGAGTTATTGTTATTTGCTTTGGAAAGATGTATTGATAAATGTTAATTTCTTTTTTTCAGATTTCTATACAATATTTGAATTTTTAAATTAAAAAATTTTGTAATAGTTCAACGAGAATTTGGTTTGAGAATTTTGAATTGGGAACTACTTCGTGAAAGTAGTATGACTTTAATACTAACAAATTGACTTAGTTGAATTTATGATTAAAAGGAAATATATTTCTTCTCACATTGCAAAGATGGCAGAAGAAATTCGAACGAAGCGAGGTAATTACTGAAAATTCTTTCTTTTTAAAGTTGGAAATTATAATTACAAGAAGAAAGATTCTTATTTTTCCTTGGTTAATCATGTGTTTAGAATATTTTTTCTCTTGCTTCCTTCTCTTTTATTGTATTACATTTTATAAAATAGATTTCGCACTGCAAAGCAAAACAATAAAAAATATCCTGGATATTCCTTTATAAAACCTAGTATAATAAAAAGGTTTTTTTTTTAAATTTTTTTTTAAATTTTTGAAATAATTTGGGCTGAATTTTTTTTCAGATTCGACATATTTCATAATGCAATATTAATTTCACTCTGCGTGACTGTTTTGATAACCTTGAAGGAAATGCATTCTTTATTTTCTTTTCGATAGACAAGGAAAAAAAATTAATGTAAGATTAATTAAGGTACTCTAAAAATTCGCCAAATTGAAAACTGTATCGAATTAAAACCTCAGATAGTTTTTTTTTCTTCATGAAATAACTTTTTTTGGAATGTACTTTTTAAAAATAAGTAATTATGGGTTTTGTAAAAATTAGAATTTTAATGTACAGTGGGCCACAAAAGTGTTTGCAATTTCCTATAAAATTTATTGTTTTCGACTAATAAAAATTAATATATTGGAATTGTAATTTTTTTATGATCTATGCAACTTGTTCTTAATGGAATTGACATAATTAATTTTTAAAAAATAGCATAACTATTTCTTTAAAAAATTAGTAATCAAAAGGCTGCTAAAAATTACGCCACAAAAGTCTTCTTACACTTAACAAAAATCTCAACTTAGCTGTAAATATTGTAATTCTTGCTTAATTTAGTACTTAGTAGGATATCTTTTGGTGTCCACAACAACTTTTAAGAGACTTGGTGTAGATTTTATCTGTTTTTGATCATTTCTGCATCGATTTTCGACCATACTTCTACGATTAGTGTTTTTACTTCACATTGTGTTTATATGTCATGTTTTCTTTTTTTAAAAAATCAAAATCTCACTAAATATGTTTTACTGGGCTAAATAAAGGGATTGAAGAGGTATTTCACAATTTGGAGACAGTTATAGAGGCACCAGTGGCGTACATGGAGAACAGTGCGCTTGGCGTCATTATCCTGTTAAAAAATGAAGTCATCTCCTACATCCAAATTTTGGGCAAATAACTTGAAATTTCTCTTTAAAATATTTAAATAGAACTCGTGATTCACAATACCATAAAAAAATACCAAATTATCTAATACTGAAACCGATTTACCCCCCCCTTCCCCCATGCAAGAACACTTCCACCTCCATGGTTCATTGATCCAACTACATGCTTAGGCTTAAGTTTCAGAAAATTCAAAATTGACAGCGAATTGATTGGGATGGCAGATAATTCAATATTTTTGGTTCTGATGGGTCTACAATTGCTTGTAAATGAAAAAATATGGACTTTAATCCCATGAATGTATCTGGTATTGTGAATCATGAGCTCTATTTAAATATTTTAAAGAGAAATTTTAAATTATCCGCCTGAAATTTGATATTGTAGACGACTTAATTTTTTAACAAGGTAATGACGCCAAGCGTACAATTCTCGGATGTACTCCACTGGTGTCTCTAACTGTCCCCAAATTATGAAAACACATCCACAATCACTTTAGTTATCCCAGTAGGACATATTTGTGGTGAGATTTTGATGTAAAAAAAAAGAAATGACAAACAAAATGTGAAGTAAAAACAATCAGAAGAATGGAGGGGTAAAATCCTAGGAGGACCCACTGCTGTTTTTGGCGCCAAAAATTTTTCGCCAAAAAGCGCCAAATTGAAGGTTTTCAAAAAGGCGTCAATGACGAAAAACTCTTGGGAAGCGCATGCGTCAGCGGGGGATGAAATGGGCGTTTCGCAAAGATGAAAACGAATAAATACATTAAATTAATCATTATATAAAGAAAAACGGAGAAAACGCAATGAAATTCATTTAAAAAAAAGCATTCTAAAAACCAGTGTGTACAACATGATTTACATTTTTAAAAAGGACGAAAGGGGCGTTTCACAAATATAAAATTGAAGAAATACATGAAATCAATCATTTTAAAAAATTTTAAAAGGCACTTACCTTACGCTTGCATTTCGTCATGTTCCGTTGGTGGATACACCCTTGCGATGGATGCAAGGAACTCATGAAAATTGTCATCCACCAACTTGTGACCTATTCTTATTAACTTTCAAGTCATTCACCACTTAACGCATTCATGCTCTTGCCAAACCAATATCTGGTCAAACGCAAAGATAATTATTATAGCAAGTTTGCTTTCGCTAAACCAAGTGCCCTTTCTCACACTCCGAACAACGTCGTGGCGATTATCTTTGACTGGTTGCGGCAACGCCATTCGTAGCCGTCAACCGTTCCCTTTCGTTCTTACAAACGCATTTTTTTTTTTAAACCTCGGACATTCATAACGAGAAGCAATTAAATTAGCTTTCATACACCATTCTAATGTTCTTTCTTCCCTTTGTGCCCAGGAGCATAAAGAAACCTGTCGTAGCCTCACTTTCAATTAATTTCCTTTCACACGCCATTCTTAACAACAACCGGTGGAGAGCAAACGAAGTCAAATGTCAAAATGCGTTTTTCGGAAAAGGCGAAAAACGTTGTACTTTTTTAGGTTGCCATTTTTAGGTGATTTGAAAATCCAAATTTTTCGATGAAATGGAAGGGTTACCATATTGTAACCTTTATCGCTCAAAATTTGGCGACCAAAAGTGGGTCCTCTAGGATTCAACCGATAGGTAAATTCAACTGATCCCTAGGATTCTTAAAAGTTGTTGTGGACACTAAAAGATATCCTACTAAGTACTAAATTAAGCAAGAAATACAATATTTAAAGCTAAGTTGAGATTTTTGTTAAGTGTACAGACTTTTGTGCATAATTTTTTAGCAGCATTTTGATTACTAATTTTTTAATAAAATAATTATACTATTTTTAAATAATTAATTATGTCATTCCATTAAGAACAAGTTGCAGATATCATAAAAAAATTATAATTCCAATATATATATTTTTATTAGTCGAAAACAATAAATTTTATAAGAAATTGCAAGTGTACGAACACTTTTGTGATCCACTGTAGGTTAATGTTACTCAGTTAATTATATTGTGAAAATTAATGGTTCACTGATTGAATAATTGAAAATATTTACTTGCAAATAAAAATGTTGAGAAATTTGGATTCTTTTAAATATTATCCTGTCCACCAGCACTTTCTTAGTCTTCTAAAAGTAACAGCTGAGGTTACTTAAAAATTATGTCGCTGACCAATTTTTCTAATGAAAAGATGTTGCCAATAGTGGGAAATTGTACCGATGCTTGTACAAATGCAATCTGGTTTGAACATACAGTGGCAGCTTTTGACGATGTCTTTTGATTTCGGAAAATTGGTCAGTGGTATAATACGTCAAATACCCAATTAAATTTCTATGTCTTGTTAAGTTACATTGTTAAAAGGGATTGACAGGATAATGTACAAGTACCCTTATTTGAATGTAATATATTTGATAAACGTATTTTTTAAAATTGTTTCTTACAAGTTTCTGTATTAAAAAATTTTACTTATGTATTATTGCAACTTATTGGCAACATTATGTGAAACAAAGCACATGATTGCCAAATCAGAGCATAAGACACATGCAAAATTGGGGATACCAACTTGGCAAGTTATCTCTAACATTGTCGATTGTTTAGATAATAGGTAAGTACCTAAAAAAAAAAAAATTGTTTAGTATTGCTGATGTACTCAAAGTTTTCTTTCTTTTTCTAGCTTTTCATGAAGATATTTTTGCTGAAGACCCAGATAAATGGTCTTGGGTATGTTATTTTTTAAGTTTGTATTCTTACCATTGATCTATTTATTATTTGAATGTTAATGAATGTGATAATGGCTTTTCAGGATTTCCACATTTTAATAGGGAAAGCATTAAATTATGAAGTGCCAGGTTAATGAAATAAAATTGAATTCAACTTAATCTATTTGATATAAAGTATTTTATTGTTTGTATAAGAGCAGAATATTAGAAAGGTTGGCAACTTGTTTCTTTATTAAAAAATTGCTTAACTATATAAAGATATTGTGCAGAGTTTTTAATATACTATTTATTTAATATTTATTAAATTGGTATCAAATTTTATGAGTATTTTTTATAAAACAAAAGTTTTCTCATAAATAAATGTTAAATCTATATTTTTAAAAATTCCCAAATATTTTGTTGGATGTACTTATATTTTTCCGGAGAAAATTAAACTCTTTAAACTTATGAGTTTGGAAATCCTGCGAACCATATCTCGAAATGTTTTCGATACATTACCAATATTAACACACATCTTTATAAATATTATACTGTCAAGAACTCTGGCACCATGTCACGAGTGACCTATGGAAGGGGATTCTTTAAAGAAGATGAAATCATAAGGTATGTGTACACTGGGATGGATGTGATTTTCTTTTCTTTTTTCATTTTTAAATTTTATATGTTTAAATCCTTTATCAGCTGTTATAACAAATGTTACCGTATTGTTTTTTTAGTAAGAATATTTATTTAAAACTACTTAACTATCTATAATTTTAGTTTTTCATACACAGATAAGCATCGAAAAATAATTTTCGTTAAAAATACTTTATGTGAATACTTGTAAACTAAGTTTTTTGATTAATTGGAGTAACATAATCCAAATTTGTATCTGTTGTGTAACCAATTAAAAATGTACTGTTGATCTTTGAAGTTACAAATGAAAATATTGTTGAGCTTGCATCTAAAAATTATACTTTGTTTTTTGGTCTAGTTCTATATGTTTTTTAAAGTAAATTCATCCATCTGTACCTAGGTGTAGGTTGAATTTTATGTAAGTTGAAAAAAAGTTTGAGTATAAGTTTTCATCAGTTTTAAATTGTCCTTTGATAACTCCTAACTTGATTTGAAATCAGACTAACTATATATTAATGTTATGTATTGTTGAAAAAGCAAGGAATGGCAAATCTAGTAGTATATTTTCCATTTTTGTAGATTGATTCTAGGGAAAATTACTTTCCAAATTTTTTTAATTTAACTATGTGGCTGAACAGTGAGGATGTCACTAAGATCAAAAGGACATTTGCCATATGGTTTACATAAGCAATAAGGCTATATATGGCTAAAAACTGCCAAACTTTTAACACCAGGATTACATTTTCTTATCTAATAGCAGTTTGGATTTAGAGCCATTTTCTTTCTATTATATATTACTCTCTACTGTTTTATAATAATGAGGAAAATTTGGCATTTACCTATGAATTGAGATGCAATTAACTTTTTTAAAGGAAAAAAAAATTCTGTCACAAGAGTTTTTGAGCAATGGTCGCACCATGTGAACAAAATAGGCAACAGTTGCCAATGGATATGTAGTATCATTAATTGCTAGGGTAATGTTAAGTCTTCATGTTACTTATTGGTTCTTGTTATCTAGAATTCTGCTTATAGTTGCCTTATACTTTTATTTTGGGCTGTTGAGTTTGTTTTATGTGTCAACATAAAATGGATTTTATCCGAGAAATATAATTTGTGTTATTGTCTGTATTGGCAAGAACTCGAAAAATTGTTGCCAACTCGTGGCCCTATAATTGATAAGTACCATATAAATGGTATTATCAATTTCTTGTGATATATCATATGAAACACAGGATAATTTTTTGATTAAATTATCCTTGTTAATAAAACGGCCTCTAGGATTTTTTAATGCAACTGGTTTTTTTAATTAAAAAAAATTAACCCTTCGAAAAGATATCCTTGAATTTGTTCAATGAAACATACATATATATAGTGTAAATGTTTAAAACCTGCTCATTATACGACTGGATTATTCAACTGAATTCTTCTAAATATCTATATTAGCTAGTAGGTATTTGAAACAATAAATATGCGAGTTCTGCGTTTAAAAACACGGCTTTAATATATGGGATTTTACAAAATCAACTCGTATATTCTGGAATTTCGTTTGAATAATTAAATAGTTTAAAAAGAATAGTTAAACACTGTAAATTTTTTGAGTCATATTTTAAAATTCATAATTCCTTGGTATTCCAAAATTGGTATGTTATTCATTCCAAAATTTTAAGTCATTTTCAAATATCTTCGAAGTCCAGTTATTTTCACAGAAATTAAATTTAAATAAAAGAAAGAAAACATGTATTTTATGTTTAGTTTAAAAATTTAAAACAAAAAAAAATTAAAAGTTCTTAACTTCTTGATCTGATCATTTTTGATTTGTAAATGTACAGAACCGAGAACATTCTCTTCTTTGATCCCAAGAAAATTGCCTCCTCATTAAAGTTTAATCAAAAGTAAGTATGAAATCTCTTCCTGTCTAGTTGCTCTATTTGTAAGAAAGGAAACAGGGATATTAGTTTTGAGATGTCATAGATATTCTCTTATTTCTTCCTTCCCTTTTTCTTCTGCATATTAGTTTAAACATTGATCAATCTGCCCTGTTTTGCATTCAGTTTTTTAACATTTTGCTGCGAAAAATATGAAATTTGTGTTCTTATCCTTATTTTCTTGGAGTATTTGATTCAATGGATAATTTTTAATCCACAAAAGAAATTTAATTTTTATAGGTGTAACTAACAAGATAAATTTATTCTTATACAAAATAAAATATATATGTAACATATGTTATATAAAAATTCGGTCCTTTCTCAATTTTAAAAAGCTAAATATGTGATGCATATTTTTTGTCATTGATTAAAAGTGCTAATAAGTATGAACTTATTTAAATTTTTGTTATTTTTAAGATTTTATTTCCTTCAAATTTATTTGGTTAGCAACTGAACAGATTTTGAGAACAGTTGTATAATTCAAAATGAAGAGTTTTATAAAATATTGTTCTCTTAATTAAGACAATGAGATTTGCCCAATAATACTTTTATGCGTTGTGAAGTTGGGAAAAATTTACATATAAAGAGAAAATTTTTAAAGAGAAAAACTGATGATTCTTAATCCAATAACTATGCACTTACATATTTTAATAGAGTTTTAGGTTTTTCGCAGGAGTTACAAAGTAATATGACTTGTGTGTGTGCAAATTTCGTTATTAATTTTTGGCATACCTTAAGGTTTAGTTAAATAAAAATTCCCGAACTTTGAAATGTCTTAAGTATAAATGTTATTTATCTTTTATTTTTATGATTGATATTTTAAAAAAATTTGAACTTTGTTTAAAATGATTGTACAGATTTCATAAAGCATTTTTGTGTTTCAGAATTTTTCTACTTGTGGCATCTTCTGCTGTTCTCTTCTTACATAGTTCAGCTTAATTTTGCCAAGAAAAGATTTGGTTTTAAAATGGCTAAGTTATACAGATTTAATAATTTATGTAACAATTTTAATGCCTATGTTATGTAGGAAAGCTTTTCCCTCCCCTTTATTACAATTTTATAGTTATTCAGTTAACTTGGGGGAAATGTAAAACATTAATTATTTACATGTATATGAATAAAGTCTTAATCTTGTTTTATGTTGATGCAACTCTATCAAGAAAGTATTCATTTGGAATCTTATATTCATGTATTCATAAATGTTTTTTTTAATCTTTTTATAGCATGCAACTACAAGTGGTAAAGCCTCTGGAAGTGGGATGAATTATGACACACATACAAGTGAGGTTAAATCTGATTGCAGTAGTAGTAGCAGCAGTGATGAAAATGGATTTGTTTTAAGAGGCGACTCTAATTCCTTAAAGAGAAGTTTTAGAAAAAGAGGATTATCTAGTGGAAGTGAAGAAATAAATCAAGACGATGGAAATTCATCTCCGGGTCCTTCAAGTAGTATGTCTCGTGAAAGATTGCTTCCATCTATCTATGATGATGATGCTCAGAGTGGAAATCCAAGTAGTATCTATGATAAAAAGGATTTAGTCTTCAGATCATCCTTCAATTCTTGTAATCAAAGTAGAGATAATAGTCCTAACACTGAAGTTAGAGTTAAAAATGAAAAGTTATCTTCTGTACCTACTGAAGATTACTTAAATGAGCGAAATGTTGAAAATAAATCAGTTTCTTCGAAAGGAAAGGATTGTAATGACATTAAATGTAAGAAATCGGTACCTGAACGAAGATCTTCAAGACGTAGTAAAAGTCCTGAGAGAAGATCTAGGTACAGCAGAAGCCACAGTCGGGACAAGAGAAATAGTCGCAGATCAAGAAGCCTTAGTCGAGGTAAAGATAGAAGAATGAGAAGTCCTCGGAATGATAGGCATCGTAGTAAAAGCAGAGACCGGCGGTCTGATCGTGACAGGTAAATTTATCTATTTTTTTAATCTCACCATGTTATAAACATAAAATAAATACATTTAGCTGGCCCCCATTTTATTAGCTGTCTATTTATGTTCCCTTACAAGCAAAGTTGAATCAAACAAATGTCACTTGGAAAAAGTATTTCAAAACAAAAATTGACTCTAAGTGGTAGTTTTAATGGGAAAATACTGATTCTTTATTACTTTTCCAAATTTTTGTTTAATTTGTAAGGTAAGAAAATAAACAGTTAACTTTAAATGCATTTATTATCAGTATTGCAGTAAAAATGTTACTACATATTTTTTTTTGTTACTTAATTGTAATTCTGAAGACAAAGTAGTAGGAAATATTGTATGAATAAATTTTCAGTTTACCAGCTATTGAAGAAAGTAAAGTTCTTAGCAATATAACCCACCCCCTTTAAAATATATTTAATCTTTATTTATGCTCAGAACAGTACCTTTAGATCTTAGATAGCTAAACATGTTTTTTGCAGGTTGGTTATTGATTATGTGTTGGGACAGCATTCTAATATATTTTAAATTATTCTTTTATAATACTTACTCTTGGATATTGTAATAGTATTTACAATGGACTAAATTCATGATGGTCACATGATAACGGCAATCACGTGTTTCCCATTGATTAAAAATTGACATACTAGTTATTCAACTTGTAAAGTTTAGATAACATTTAAAGTTTGATTGGGTAAACAGTTCACATGTGTTAAAATTCTTCAAACAATTTTAAAAAATTTAAAAAAAAAACCTGTGTTCAAAGTTATATCGTTTACAAATACTTACTTTTTCAGAGAAAGTTTCTGCAAAAGTTGGCAACAGTGAAGCACATAAACGAAAATATCATGAGTTATCACATGACTATGAAGTCATATGAATTTAGTCCATTGTCCTACATTGTAGTTAACATTAACTAGTTTTAATTCCTTTAAAGTCTATTATAAAATTCTGAAGTTTACTTTTCTCTCTTTCCCCAACTATAGGACAAGGTCTTCTAGAAGTCGAAGAAGTCGAAGTAGAGATTCTAGAAGACGAAGCAGAAGTCGAAGTTATGATCGTCACAGAAGTAATCAATATGGTAGTTCAAGTCGTGATAAGTACCACAGAAGACATTATTCTCGAAGTAATAGTCGGTCCAGGGATCGATCAAAAGGTGCGTTCAATTATTTGTTTAATCTTTGACATAAGGAGGAAAGATTCTGGTTATAAAGCAAATGTGGTTAAGACTAAATTAAGGTTTCTTTTTAGGTTCTAGTAATCGAAAACCAGGTTCACTCCCTTTATCAACATCTGCTGGTGCTATGACCCCGCAAATGGCTTTGCAGCAGACAATGGCTGTTATGAATGCAAAAGCGCAAGCTTTGACTGGCATTGCTTTGCCTAAATATTATAACCCTGCAGCTGTTAATCCGTTAAAATATGCTGAACAAGTTCAAAAGCGAAAGTTATTGTGGCAACCCAAAGAAAAAATTGAGGTAATTTTTCTCTTAAGCATTCTTATTATCATTAGTTATGGATGTATGTTTCAGAATTTCACATGGATTATTTTAAATTATAAAAAAATGTGTAACTTATTCTAAAGATATATGTATATCTACAACAGGACATGGTCGAGTGGGGTGATTTTATGTATTTCATTATCCAGGTTATGGTTATTGTAGCGATAAGGAATTATTCAATGGAAAGAAATATCTTAATTAGCATCCAACTTTTAATTAATGATCACACACACATATATCAGTTACTGGACAACAGCATTTAATCTTCACAAAAAGCAGAAGGCAAAAGCTACGTAACGAAGACAAAAAGCAGGAGCTTTTAGAGTTCCGGCTTTTTATATGAGATAGCAAAATCCGCATGACTTCTTCTTACAGAAGGCTATGATTGGTGAAAAGATATCGTTTGATAGTTTCTGATGTAAGTTTACATTTAAAAATGGCAAGCTGTTAACTTGCAAGATAAGATTAAATCTTGGTTATGCAGGTAAGCTAGTTGAATATTTAAATGCAGGTCCTGAAGGAGAGAGTCGTTTAATATTAAAATATTATTCAGGATGAAATTAAAGGGAATTCTTACACACACACACACATATATCAACTGAACCCCCTACTTCTGTTTATTCTGTTATCAAAGTATTTTAGTGCAATTTTTTCACTCTGTCAAAATTTTGACTTGTGTAGTTTATTTTGTATAATATGCTCAAGTTAAATATATCTGATATGAAAATATATACATGGTATGAACAAAAGGCAATCAAATTTGGAGATAATCTTAATTGACAAGCTTGTAACTTATTAGTAAATTTGAGATTGTCTGCGGCTCATTGTCATTTGTTAAAGTCGACTTTGTAAAAAAGAAAGAAAAAAAAGGGAAAATTTTGTCTACCAAGATCTAATTATCCAATAAAAACTAGACTACAAACCCAAATCAAATGCTTTAGCAAAAATGTCTCTCATCTTCACTATAAACAAAAACCACATGTTCATTTCAAGAGCAGTTGTAAAGCACTCAATTCAGAAACATTCCCTTCCTCTTATGTTTATGAAACAAAAACCATGTCTATGTGAGTAATATTTCTCTCATTTCGAGTAGAAGGTCAGATCTCCATGTATCTCAAATCTTATGGACATAAAATGCCATCTGTTGCCTAAAAACGGAGCTTACAAAACGTTCCCGGTGCCTGGCTCTCCGGTGAGTCATTCGGCCTCTGGTGGTGTTTCGTGCTGGCTCACATTTGGGTCGTTCATCCAGAAGGGGTTAAATTTAAAGTTAACTTACACTTCATAATCTATGCATGCAAATGTTTCTTTGATAATGTCTGTGGCAACCAATAGATGAAGATACTTAATGTAAATGCTAAATGCTCAGTTTCATCTGATGTATTTCAAAATGATATTTACTTATTGTATATATGTGAGGTATGTTTTTGAATATACACACATTTCAAATTTATATAATTCTAATTCTGTATTAGAGTGATAAACACACCACAAAGTTAAATTGTTTCATTATAAGTTAAACAACAGTTTTTAAATAATTTTCAGTGCATTATATATTTACATAATTGAGGGCTGGCAGCTTTTAATTTCTTAATATTTTTATTGTAAAATATTCATGTATATTGTTTCTGATAATTATTTTCTAGGTTTTTTTCCATATATTTATTAATCTTTTAAGTTCAAACATGAGTGATTTTCATATCATGATTTTGGGCTAAAATTCCTCGAATTTAATGAACATATTTAAGGGTCTTTAAAATATCATATTAATTTTTTCATTTTAAAACAAGCTACAAGTATCTATATTTTGGCTTTTCTAAATTAAAAAAAAATACATGAATAGTAAATTCTTAAGTTCATGTTTCTATTGAAAAATCATTGGATTTGCTTTCTGCTGTATCTCTTAATTTTTTGCTAGATATTTAGTAGCAAATTATTATATATCCAATTATTATTATAATATCTTGTATTAATTTTATTTCCTGTCAGTAACAGCTGTTCTTCAAAAATGTTATGTGATGCATTATTTTATGTATTACAGGTGGAAGCATTTAAATTTTTTTTTTTAATTCCAGGAACAACCAAAGAATACAGTTTGGGATAAATTGACTTTCGCCCAAGATCAGGATGGTAAGATGACAGCTAAATTTAGGAAACTAATGGGTATTAAATCTGAAGCTAACTCTGAGGAGACAGAAGATACTGTTCTGAAAAGACAAGAAGTTCTTTTTCAGGATCTTGATAAACAGTACGAAATGGCAAGGATGACAACTCACACACAGAGAGGTGTGGGTCTCGGATATTCAGCACAACCTTTATATCCTCCTGTCCAAAAATAATATTGCAGTTGAAAAAAAAGGAAATGAAATTTTGTATATTTATCATTTGTATTATAGAGGCCCAATTTCTGTTTGAAAATTTAAGAAAAAGTGTTCATTCATGTAAATATTAAATATAGCATCTTTCTAATTCAGATTTTCATGTTTGTTTTTTACAAGAGAATTTTAATTCTCATAGTTTTTGCATGTTTGAGTTGTAAAATATTGTACATTTCATTTTTCTGAAAGAGAAATGTAAGACATCAAATCTGTGGTAATTTGATAAAAGGTAAAATATAAATAAAAATGGTACAGTAAAATGTTGAATATTTCATTAAACAAGTAATATAAAATTTTTTTAAAGTCAATTCCTACTTAGATAATAAAGAAAAATTTCATTTTAGCTACTTTTTATTAAATAATTACAATTAATATAAATATATATAAAGGGTGTTTTTTTAGAGGTATAGAACTTTAAATTACAATAAAACAACGATGTATTATTCGATTGGCATGAATTTTTTTATTCGAAAGATAATCTTGTGGCATTACATTTTAAATATGATAAAGCAAGGCGTAGATTCGTCGAATAGGCCCAAAATGAGATTGCCGTTGTTCCCGATTTTTATAAGCGAATTTTGTTTAGCGATGAATCGCACTTCTGGTTGAATGGCTACGTCAACAAACAAAACTGCCGGCATTTCGAGTGAAGCTAATCTACAAGTGTATGTCGAAACACCGTTACATCCAGAAAACCTGACTGTTTGGTGCGCTTTATGGGCTGGTGGAATCCTTCTTCAAAAAGCGATGAAGGCCACAACGTTACAGTCAATGGTGATCGGTATAGAGCCATGATTACTAACTTTTTCATTCCTGAATTGAACTCATGATGTCCAGGAGCTGTGGTTCTAACAAGACGGCGCAACATGTCACACAGCTCGTGCCACAATCTATTTATTGAAAGACACGTTTGGTGACCGCCTAATTTCACGTTTTGGACCTGTGAATTGGCCTCCAAGATCTTGTGATTTAACACCGCTAGACTATTTTCTCTGGGGCTATGTAAAGTCATTGGTCTATGCGGATAAGCCACAAGCGCTTGACCATTTGGAAGACAACATTCGCAGTGTTATTGCTGATATACGGCCACAAATGTTGGAAAAAGTCATCGAAAATTGGACGTCCAGATTGGACTACATCTGAGCCAGTCCTATGCCAGAAATCATATTTAAAATGTAATGCCACAAGATTATCTTTCGAATAAAAAAAAAATTCATGTCAATCGAATAATACATCGTTGTTTTATTGCAATTTAAAGTTCTATACCTCTAAAAAAAACACCCTTTTCTTAGTACAGAATTACAACATTACTTACGTGGTAATTAATTTTTTAAATTATTATTAAAGTATATTGTCATCCAAAAAAATCGTGTACATAAAATTTCAGTTCAACTTAATTCTTTAAAATGTGCCCAAAAAACCTTTTCAAGTTTTGACACAAGTTGCTAAAAATGATGCCAACGTGGCTGTATTTGCAATTCTTTAAATAATTAGTTTTAATCAAGTTTTATTAATTATAATTAAATTATTGTATTGTCATCTTAAATAATCATGTATAAAAAAAATTTCAGCGCAATTGAGTGCTTTATAACATATATTATTTTCACTTATATACAATTGCGGTACTTTAGCAAAATTGGTTTTGTTATTTAATATTCTTTTTGTAACAAATCTAACTTACTAACAGGAAATTGAATACTATTTCAAAAGGATTTAATTTTGGATTACTTTCAACTCTAGTCAATTTGTACTTTATTGGTATTTTCACAATGTGATAAAAGTTAAAACACATACAAGAATTTGTTAATAATACTGATTGTTACAAATTTTGATCAGATATGAAATCAAGCACCGCTGAATTAATTTTAATTTCTTTGCTGGAATATCCTTTCATCATGTGGGTGAATTGAAACATGTACGGACCAAGATGGAAGGTTAAAAAAAATTAAGGTCTTGATTTTTAATAATTTTAATTGTAAATTAACTCTAAGGAAATGATGGTTTAGTGAATAAAATATTAAAGGGCAATTATACAAGTGTAGTTTAATTGCTTGTTATTTCAATAAAGGTAAGAGACAAAAAAAAAATTTAAGAATTCAAAAATGGATTTTTAGATGCCACCTTGGTAAACAAACAAAATAAAATTCGCATGTAGTTAAATATTTGTTTCCATAAAAATTTCAAAAAATCACAAATGGATAAACAATTTGTTTTCTAATTGGTGTGTAGGTGTGCAGATTTTTTAATAACCGACACTTGTGAACATGTGTGGTCTGTGTACAATTAAGAGTAGTACTTTTACATTGTCCACTTTCACATTTGGATTTCAATGAAAAAAACTGTTGACCTGAGATAAATAGACTTGGTTCTCAATTTTTTTTTGCCCCTTTGCAAAATGAAATTACAAATATGAAAATGTGTGCTAAAAACAAAGTTTCAGATGGAAAATTGCTGCTCTAATCCTAATTATGGATGATAAATTAACAATCATGCTTTTAATTCCTTAAATAAGTCGGTGCTAATGCCATCTGATGACAGTAGCATCAATGAAAACGGGAACTTTAGAAATGGTCATGGTCACGAACTTGTGTCTAGCATTGTTCAGTTTATAAGGACTTATGCCCGTTACATCTGTCAAGGCTGTACCGACCAAGTCCTGTTGGCATAGTGTCAGGTGACTTCTTGTCTTGCTTGATACTTACCCTCATATTGCTTCAGAGTGTGATATAAATTAAAATGAAATCAAAGGGGCTTAAGAAAAAAATTCAACAAATATAAATTTAAGAAATATTTTAAAGCGATACAATCAGTGGTATGGATTTGTAAAACATAAATACACACTCATATATAAGATATTTTAAACAAAAAAGTTTAATTATATAAATTTATTCTGAATCCATATGCTTTGTTATTTGAATATTTTAAAGAATTAAAAAAAAATATTCTTAAGAACATAAAATTGGTTTAAAATATTTTAAAATTACATTTAATATTTCTTAAAAGTTTTAAATGATGTGTATATATTTAAGTACCGTAAAATCCGGCGTATAACGCGCACCTATATTTTCAAGCTGCATTTTTTAATTTTTAGGTATATTCGCCGTATAATGCGCACCCCCTTTTTCACAAAGAAAAATGACATTAGTATGCATTGCTCTTATGTTTTGAAGTCATTTATTTGAGGTATTCCAAATTTTTGAAAAAAATAGTATACTTCTAGAACTACATTTCTTTTAGTTCATGAAACAAGTAAGTTCTTTTAAATAAACAGTATTTCGATACAAACAGATGAAAATCTCTTTGTTGTTTTTAAGGCTATCGTTTGTATACCCGGCGTATAACGCACACCCTTAAATTTCCATCTTATTTTTTGTGTTAAAAGAGCACATTATATGCTGGATTTTACAGTATCAAATTGTTCCAGTAATTTGGTTTCATAATTCATCTTTTCATATTCATGGAAAACATGCTTATAAAATGAAAATTGAATAAAATTTTTATGTGGTAAGAATAAATTCAAAGTAAATTTTTTTTTTTTTTTTTGCTCATGTTAAGAAATAAGCACTTTTTCTGTAAGGCAATTTTTTTTAAATGTTATTTACAACTATTAAATGTTTAAATTTATAAGTAATACCTGTGGTTTTTGTATTCCCCCAAAATTTAGAAACTAAAAAGAAAACCATAATTATCTACAAATATATACATGTATGTGCAGCTTCAAAATTGTTTGCTAGTCTAATTGATGTGTTGAAGTCAATAGTTATTATTTTGTGTATGTTTAAAAGATTTATATATTAGTAAGTAGTGTTTTTCATTCATTCAAGTTAAGCTGAAGAAAAATTCTGTTCTGTTTTGTTATTGCTTTTTAAAAACAATTTATTAAATAGGGAGATCTTGATCATATTTCAAATTATATTTGCTTATATTGTTTCTATTTAATTTAGCATTTCTTCAAAATCAATCTGATTTTCTTTTGGAAACTCCAAGAATAAAACCACAGTTATCTTTCAGTATCATTGATTTTTGTAATCCACATGGAAAAAATTGCGAATTGGAGCCTCCAAATTGAAAATATGCATTTGTAACTCCTTGGCATGTTTTGGAGCATTTTATTTTAAATTTATCGAATAAATGTATTAGTTTATACCAGGTCTGTTTTGGAAATTCTCATTTTAAGACAAACAATCGTATTCAATCAATGGTTAAAATTTTTTCTATTCTTTGACTCACGACTTGTTCACAAGCACGGTTTCGCCTTAATATGCTTATTTTAAAGAATTTGAAAAGGAGCACGAAAATATTTGAGGCTGTGACTTCGTAGTGGATAATAAACAAAAATTTCTCACAACCTAATTTTAAAATAAAAGTATTATTTATTTGCTTCTCAGGTTACTATAAATGAAGCAATAAAGTCCAAGTTATACGCCAAGCCGGTGCATTCTGTCTATATCACGGGAGATCAGTCCGAAAGGACAAATCTCTAAACCATGGATTCCAGGCCACCGGCGTTCAGCGTCTCTCCTCTCTTTCGGCTCCAATCTCTATCCTCCACCGTCGAAGTCTTTTTCCAGGGCTCTTTTTTTTCAAGTTCTCTCCATCCAGGGCTCTCTTCTCGTCTCCTAAAAAAACCCTTTTAAACAGCAGGGGCGGGTCCACAACACGCGCCAGTAGTCTCGTGAAACATCTGGACACTTAATTCATCCCCCCACATTGGTTCCATAAACTGATTCTCTCTACACCCCTGTCGTGGCGACCGTGTTCTTATACAGGCTTCGCCTATTGTCAATGGGTGCCGGTTCTCTTTTGACCATTATGACTACCAGTCTGGGTATCGACGCTTGCCCGAGGTCAAACAATAACCAATGACCCCATGGTCACGTGCACTTGTCACTTAACATCTTGTCTGAGCCATAAAACTTGGTGTGAATAAAATGGTGGGGCTCGCATCAAGTGAAGTCGTTACAAGGTGTTTTAAACTTAAACGCCTGAACGAAACAGAATCAGGTGCACGCGGACTGAGAGGCCACCGACATATTTTGACCTTCCCCTAATCAATTTTAATTCAAAACACCGGTAGACCGCCTTGGGTTAGATCTAAGGAAAGCAAGTACAGCAAATTGTGTGTACAAAAAAAATGGACCAGTTTAATGAACAAAATGAAATTTAAGCTAAAATAACCAAAATTGTTAATTTGTGAGACAAAATGCTTTTGCTAGCCGCTCCCGACGGAAAATTAAATAATTTGTAGAAAAAATATTTTTTCAATTCTTTTTTTAAAAAAGGATAAGTCAAATAGTA